>JARJHM010000058.1:0-726447 GCA_033356055.1 Carex pumila | reverse complement strand
TTTTACTTTGTTGAGTAGTATTTCGATTGCTTTATTTGTGCTTGCTTGAATTGATTAGTCATCCCTCTAGATGAATGCGCACATCTATGTGTTAGGAGCCAAGTCTATGACATTTAATCCAACCGAATAAAGTATATGAAGTAGGGTGAAACCAAGGAGTAACCGAAAGGCGAAACTTTCCTTGAGGCGAAAGTCCTTGGATACTTTTAGTAAACCAACAAGTAACTTAGATAAATTAGGCCAAAATGCGAAAGTTGAGGTTTAACGCATCTAAGAGGGAAGTATTTGAGTCCGGTAATCGGGTGCTAGGCCAAAATGCGAAAGTTGAGGTTAGATATCTAGATCTGGTCGATAGAAACCCTAAACATTAGTATCAGCACAGAAAACAGTAGCTGCAACATTAACTCGGGGTCCCATACGGGCCGTACGGGAAACCCTACGGGCCGTATGCCTCGGGACTGAACAGAAATGAAATCTGAACCCTGGAAACGCCTTTTTATCAATTTTAAACAACTTTAATTCTCTTTTATTGCTTTTAAATTTGTTATAAATCAGTAGAATTATTATAACCAAACCAAATCAATCTCTCTCACTTCTAGAATCTCAAGTAATTTTAGGATAAGTCCGGTTGTTTCCTTCCACTCCCTTGGATCGATACCTTAACATACTCATCGACAGGATAGTTCACTTGCTATCCGATTTGACAGAGTGTAACAAAGGTTTAAAAGGTATAGCTTGCTATACTGAAACTTTGAAGCATATAATCTGTGTGGACCATTTCTTATTAAGAAACTGTTTATAAACTCTGTGTTGGTCAAATGATTGACTCAAATTGTTTCTCCTTTTTAATTTGTTGCTGGCGTGGCTTAATAAAAACTCTAAAATGGGTTTCAGGGATGTGAGAGCTAGAAACTTTAGAGATCGTAATTTCTAAAAAGTAGTTAATAGTTATTTAGAAATCCTATTGAGTTTTAGGAATGTAGATGCTCTAATATCCAAACATTTAGAGCTCTGTTTATAACATTTTACAATACTACTCGCAAGCATTTAAACCTCTATATGCAAGTATTAAAATTCTAAATCCGTATAGTTTTAACTCATAACTACTTTGGTTTTCAAGCCAAAAACGAAAAGATTTATTTCACCCACTTTTTTATTTTTTCTCTAATCATTCTCATCCATTTTCTCAACGATCTATGATGAATTTTGCGAATCTAAAAATATGAACATTTTTTACCTGATTTTCTCTTTTAAATGAGATCAATGAAGAATAACTTTTGAGTTATATTTGTGTCATATTTTTTTTACTACTCTAAATCTCTGTGACTTTCAGTTTTTTTTTTTATTTTGCTTCGAAATAATTTAAATCTTTGTTTACAAGCATATAAACCTCATGTACGAGCAGATAAACCTCATTAATAACACTTTAATCTCTAGAATAAAACATATAAATCTCATGTATAAATAATTTAAATCTCAACAATAACACTTCAAAGCATATAAACCTCAACAATAACATTGCATTTACAAATCTCGTATATAAAGCATACAAATCTCATGTACAAAGCCTTAAAAATTTTAATGGTTGTAGACTGGGATTTAAAAACTTGAAAATTTAAAGTACTCATGAGTTTTACTTTAAAATTACTTAAAACTATTTCTTCATGGATCTTATTTAAAATATAAAATTGAATAAAAAAACGTTCGTATTTTTAGATTCATAAAATTCATTACGATCGTCGGAAAAATAAATTATAATGATAAAAAAAAAGAGTGATTGAAAATAACCTTTTCCTTTTTGACTTAAAGACAAAAATAATTGAGAATTAAAACTATACAGATTTAAAATTTTAATAATTTAGAATTAAACTATTTAGAAAACGTATTCGAGATGACTCAGAATACCATAACAACATTTCTCTAAATAAAAAGTTATGAGTTTTTTTTTTTTTTTTTTTATCATTTGCGCTCTGAAAACGACAAAAATCCACTTGAACTGTTGAAGCCCCCTGCACGTGATTCTCACGTTCCGACGATTCAAAGCACGGAAGCTCTCTCCCCCTCCGCGCCCCTACTCTCTCTCTATCTACAATGAGCATAGGCATAGACGAATGGGACGAGTCCTTTCTCAAAGAAGCGATCCGCCTCGCGGACGAAGCACCCGCCTCTCGCAACCTCCCCACACCAGCCACGTGCCCCACACGTTCGCCTCAACCTCCGACTGTACGGCCCCCGCCTCCCCCTCATGTGGCCGACCCCTTGAAGTTTGATGGAGTTGCTGACGATGCATCGGTGATTACAGAGGTTCAGTTCTCGCCGCCGCGTGAGCTGTCGCAAATGCACAGAATCGGGAGGCAGAGAACTGGCGATGATTTTGAAGTGGTAGATTCGTGGGGTGGTAATTTTGGTAATACTGACTCCGTAACTAAGAACAATAAAGAGATGGAAAAGTTGAAGGTGATGTATTATTTAGCTTTCTTTTTTGCGTTATTAAAGGTTTAGTTGATTGGAAATTTACTGGTTTTTTTCTATGGAATTTTTATATGCAATTGGTGTCTGTTCTCTGTAGAATCTTTTAGACAAGAGAAAAGTGAAAGGAAATATTCAAATGAAAGGCAAAAAAATTGCAAATTTTTTAATCCATTATAATTATGCAGTTATATCATACAGTTGTACAATAAGACACAATTCTTACCTTATTGTGCTATATTGCAGCGGGATGTGTCGCGCTTATCAGGGCAACTAAACCAAAGGGTACACAAATCTCTGCTGAGGTTTTCATTTAATTATCTCTTAGTTAAATGACAATTGAAGCCCCTAATTTTTAATAGGATAGTGAGTGCTCAGAACTTAAAAAGGACAACGCAAAGAAAGACCAACAGCTCAAGCATGCCCATCAACAAATTGAAGCTAGAGATACTGAAATTCGCAATTTGAAAAGAGCTAATGTGTAAGTCTACTTACATTTTTTTATTGCTTGTAGATGCATCAGTGCCCTAGGTGATGATTCGTAAAAAAAATTTACTATTGAAGCTTTATGCAACTTTTTTGAAACTCTAAGAATTCTGGTGCAATAAATTTTTTATTTTAGCTTAAGTTAGGCAAAGTTATATCTGTACTGGTACAACCTTCATACTATTCGAGTTAATCTTACAGTTATGTTTATATGTTTTAATTGTACTGGTAGTGAACATACCCCTGTGCCAGTACGGAAGCCACCACCTGCAACCGTGATTTCTAACGGAGGATCGAAAGAAAGAAAATTAGCACACCTGCCTTCTAATAGAGAAGAACCAATGATGGCACCTATCCCAAAATTGTTGGAGTCGAGGCACCATACTATGAATGACATTGGTAAGGCATTAACATATACTTAGCAGATTTATTTTTATTTTTATATAAATATACCGTGTCCTTTGTTTATTTCTTTTATTTCTCTGATTCTAGCATTGAGCACCTCTAAATCAACTGGAGTCAAGACAGCATGTGTCCAAGATGGGAACACTAACAATGATTGTAGTACAACTTTAAATAGCTTGTACGGAGAACAGATCTGCAGCAATCTAAGGGCAATTTGGGGTATCAAATCTTCTAACAGGATAGCAAGAAGGGAACTCATGTTGAGCATTTTTGCTTCTTGTTCAGATGATATTTTTGCACCCTTTGATGACAGGGAAATGTCAGAAGCTGGTACTAGTGACACGAATCGTTCCGATATTGGGTTGACCGGTAGTAATGCTGTTTCTCGTCTCCAGGCACTAGTACCGAAGGTACTTCATCACCTTTCCTACCTTTATCTGGTACATTCATTACTGGCCAACTGGTACATACTAATTGGCATGTACTGTATCAGTCTTGTATTTGTGCCAAGCACAGTTTGAATTGTTTTGTACTGGTTGTTTGCTTGGTCATCTTCGTTGGAGCTCATCCTCTTCAGGGGTGGAACCAAATAATTGAGATTGGTGGGGGGCTGAATAAGTGTCATGTAACTTATTTTATGAGGGGGCTAATAATATATATATATTTTTTTTGTAAAAAAAGAAATCTAAATGAACGAAATATTTTAATTCATAGGGGCTGCTTTACACCCCTTTGTTTATCATCCCTCTGCCTCTGGTCCTCTTTATTTCAGGTGCGGAATCAGACGGCAGAACTACACCATGTTGTCGAAGAATTACTAAACCTCTGTAGGGTAAAAAATGTGAGGATTGACTCCCTCTTTCTATGATTATTTACTGAAATGTTGTCGTTCCTTCTTATATCACCCCTTACAATAAATGAATGTCACCAAAAGTACATATAACAATTTTATTGTAAAGACTGATGCCCTTTATTCTTTTCTTTTACAACAGTAATGTATGGTTAACATAATTGTATAGCATTACTGGTGATTCTTATCTGTTAAATTTTTTGAACTTCAGGTTTCTCTTATAGCTAGATCTCTGAAGATATTGCGCACTTTCCTACATCACCTAATAAGCTCCGGAACCTTTCCTAATCAAAGGTAAACTTCAATCAGCTATAAATTAAAATCCAAATGGAACACATATAACCAACAACACCCCCCACCCCATTGGTGTTGTAATTAGGAAATCCTTGTCTCTGTTATCTTTGTTCTGTTGTTTGGGTACATTTTTGTAAGTTGGTTAGCTTATGGATTCAATATAATTTTTCTCAGTGTGGCCTCAGGGAAAATGTATCAGTTGGGGCATCTCCTGCTGACAACAAACAAGGAAAGAGAAGCAAAAATGAAATTAGTAATGTATTGGACTTGTGCTTGTTGAATGAAGATGCAAATTGCAATAAAATGATCGATCTTCCTTTGATTTGGTGGGTTGCAATCTTTGATGCTGCACGAGAAACTATAAAAGAAAATCCGAAGGAGAGTTATGTCCATGACGCATTGTTTATTATGATACTTACGGTGATGAGAAGTGATGCCAATACTGATCGTGAAAAGTAAGCTTGTATTTTTTTTTTTTTATTAAATCAGTATAGGTTTGATCACCTAAAAATACAAGTGATTCATAGCAACAACAAAAGAATTTTGTAAGATAGCAGTCTTCAATCTGTAAAGTCCTTTGTATTTGATTTTCGTATAGTTTTGGGTTATTAATAGGTTCTGCATAGATAGGTTGATAGCTTTGTAATTTATTGCGCTTAATTACTTTCAACTAATAGACAGTTTACTATTGTACTATCAATGGGCATTTACCTATTGCACCACCATTTTTCTTGCAAAATATTAATTTATACTAACAAGTTCAAGGTTGTTGCAGATTTCGATTAGCACCAGTTTTAGAATGTGTTCATCTCCTATTAAACAAGGAGATGGGGCCCTTTGTGAAAAAACAAGCCGTGTATCTTCTTTTCTTGATACTTAACTGTGAGTATCATACAATCTCTAGTAGAGCAATTTTCATTGGAACCCTATTTATCATTTTCAGTTTTGGTCTTTTTTCACTTTTGTTATATTGTGTCACAGTGGATTCTCCCCATGATTTTATTAATACCCTCCAACAAAAAAAAATAGCAAATATGCCCTCTGGGTTGAAAAAGTTTCAAAAACGCCCTAACCGCCCAGCATTTGGGTGGTCACTATTTTTTTTTTACCAAAACGCCCAGCATTCGGGCAGTCAGCTACAGTAACATTTTTTTTTAAAGATCTTAATGTTTTCATCTAAAAATGGGAAATGAAAAATGTTCAGCTATAAATGTTCAGTTTTATAGCAAACATTCATTTTGATATTTTTCTTAATGTTCAGTTTAGTGCTAAAAATGAGAAATGTCAAGGCAATACCCTCGCACTGCGAATCCTTTGGGTAATAAATCTAACTTGAAAGACAGTAAAAAAAATATCAAAACATTCATTTTAGCGTCCAATTTTTATAGGAAACATTCATTCTATACACACTAAACATTTAAGAAAAAAAAGTTTAGCTAATTTGCTATAAATTTTTTTTTAGAGATGTTTAGTGTGCATAGAATGAATGTTTGCTATTAAAATTGGTATTCTACATGTCCGAAAAATAAAAGTGTAAACATAATCGGAAACTTCAACTTAAGTTTGGAGGCTCTTTCCTTTGATTTTTGGCAACTTTGGATATGCATTTGTTAATTTTACGTCTCAAATGGATACCTAGTGGTTGTTCAAGTATTTGCAATCTAATCCGACAATCTGATTGATATAACAACACAATCTCTCTATGATCTACTCATATAGGATAGGTGTCATATAATATACATTTTAGATGAAAATATTAAAATCTCTCTAAAAAAAAGTACTGTTTGGTAAACATATGTAAAAAAAAATCACAATCGTTTTAAAACTAGTATATATTTGCTATTTGCTAGTATAAACTAGTTTGTACCTTGGTAAACATCTGCAAATATTAAGATCTCTAAAAAAAGAAAAAAGTTACTGTAGCTGACCTCCGAAATGCTGGGTGGTTATACTCTCCCCTGTACCTAACTGTACTGGGTGGTTATACTCTCCCTGTGAAATAACCAGTAGGGAATAATGTTCTGTACTTGCTTTCCTGTATAATTTGGTACCAAAAAAGAGAAGAGATAAAATTTTCCAAATAAAAATATAACTATAATGCGGAGTCCATTTTTCTAGGCAATTTTTGTTTTTTTTTTAGTTAGAGGTCAATATAGATGAATATTTAAAGGATTTAGGAAAGAGAGAGAATGGAATTGTTTTTCATTGATTTCATCTCTAGTACATATACATCATGTATTTATAGCCATGGTTTACAAGTATAAGAATCCCATATCAAACTAACTAACTAATCTAACTAACTACTGTTACAAGTCCTGATCAATCTTGCTTGCTACAGTTTGACTTGGTGAAATTTTGTTTGCTCATGTTGACTTGGTCAACATTGATTGTTCTAATAATATTCCATTATATGATTGTAGGCCCAAAAACGTTAGCGCTGTTCTGTAGTGGAGGCAGGGAGGGCGTGGATGTCATTTCAGAAAAGGCGGAGGAGTTGAGCGGAGATGACTTGCAGCACCAAATTGGCTTACTTTTGGTGGATCTGGGAGAGTGCTTATCTTGTCCATTAAGTGGATCTATGGTACAGTAATTTTCTTAATTTTTACATTTTCTTAGAAATTTAGATAAATAAACTCAACTTGTTAGCTTCATATTAAGCATGTCCGCATTCTTTATTTGCAATGGGGTAAATCATTTTGTGCATTATGGAAATGACATTTAGATCAGGTTCTAATCAGTGTCCTTGTTATTACTTTAGTTCTCTAGTTCTATTGTTCTTTGTTTTTTATTCTTTCAGTATTTTTTTTTTGCAATTATATTGTTTAGGACTTGAAGCTTGTCAGACAAGTGATCATTCTTTTGGCATATATTGCATCATATGGGCTATCAGGATTCAAATTTCTATTGGGCCCGGTTGGGCCCACTGAGCTCAACTTATTGGAGCTGATAGTGCAAGTTCTTTCTGCTCAGATGGATTTAGAAAATAGCAAAGAAAGGTAACATATGATATAGGGGTTTCTGTTTCTGTTGTATCTATTGATCTGTAGTGGTACCAAAAGAATTGCTTTGATTTTTGCAACTGCCAGTCCATAGGGACATTAGGGAAACACTTGTTGTTAATTTTCTCTTTTGAGTAAGATTATGGTACTGTGCATAGCATGATTGGTCGGTACTTTGGATCAATATCTTCATTTATAAACCTATTGACATGATCTATATATGAGAATGTATTTGCTTACTAAATTTTACATTTTTTAGGTAGGTAAAAAGGTAGAAAATCACTACATTTGAATGGTCTAGAATTTTTAGATTAATTGATTTTCTACCTATCTATAAAAATAGTAAAAAATTGCAAAATTTGATAACCAAGTACATTTTCATATGGAGATCATGTTGAACGGTTCACATCGACTGTTTGGACTTTAAAAATAGAGATATGATCCATAGTACTGACCAATTCGCACAATGCATAGTACAATAGCCTCACTCTTATCGTTTTATTATTTTAGTTTATTTTACTACTGAATTTTGGTCAAAAAAATAATGGGAGCCTTAATTCAACTGAAAAAGTTTACCTCGTACTTGGTATCGATCATCGACTGACTTATATGGTGCTGGTACGGTACAGTAATGGCTACCGAATTTTCTTATTAACAAAATTTTTCCCAATTGAGCCTCAGTTATTTTCCTAAAGGGTACTGCTACCACATCATCCCAAACGTTCTAGTTCTGACAATCACCCCTCTAATCTTTTAATTTTGGCAATTATCTCCCAAGCCTTCAATTTATGACAACTAGCCCCCACCCCAGGACTGTTAAATTCAATTAACATGATTAAGTTGTGTTGATAAATAACGAAAATATTCCTGCGATGCAGTATTTATTGTAGTTATTTTATCAGTTAGAAACTCTAAATTTTTTTTAATATTTATATTGTACATTTGTCACTTATTTTTTTTTATTTGAAAATAATCTATAATTTGCCTTCAATTTTGAAATATTTTTTGCTTTCAAATTTAGGAAAAATAAAATAGTCAATAATAAATTATATAAGTTTGAGGGTAAAATTTTGGTGATTTACCACCCAAATGTTAATGATGATAATTTAAATTGAAGGGTAGGAGGTACAGGTGGGTGGAAGTAAAACTATGGAATAATGTTCAATATGACATTATGACCTAACTTAACTGTTTCTCTCCCTCTCTAGGAACTTGGTGATGAGGGAAGCATTGATTCTGTTGAATCGATTTGCGTCAAATTATTCTAAGACTACACTTGAAGTGCTAACCAGGAAATCATGTGCAAGTCTGATAATCGACATAGCCAATAGGATTCCTCGAATGGGCAGAGGTAGTCCCCGCACAAACAACACCCATATTGAATTGGAGATTGCTGACCTGGCGCGTGTTTTTTCTAGTAGATTGTTCTCATTAATAGGGGAAAGATAATTTAAGAGTGCAAACAGAGAGTATTATTTCATATCATACTTTTATCTTGTCTTGAACTGGCAGGTTTATGATGAGTTAAGAGTATGATATGATCAATATCAGCAAATTGGGCAATTTGTGATTTTGCCTTTTTTCTAATAAAAAAAATTAGATATTGGGCAAATTGTACCCAAAGATTTGTCTAAAAGCTGATGTTTTTCACTTAGCCATCCAAACTTAAATTAAGTTTCACTTTGAATGTGGAACATTGTTTTGGATGGATGGGTGGAAAGTGCAGTGTTTTTGTGTGGTAATTTTTGTAGGTACGTGGTACAAATTGCTCAGAGAAGGTGCTAAAATTAGATCTAGGAGAAACTGTGAGGTGATTCCTCACCATTTTGATATTTTTTTATTTTGTAAAGACTTAGATGTAGGAGAAACTGTGAGGTGATTACTCACCATTTTGATATTTTTGTCATTTTGTAAAGACAAATCGAGGTGAAATTATTACTGATTACCTGTATATAATGGACTTGAACCATCTGACATTTTTACTGAGGTCCCTCGTGCTTGATGCTGTGCTACTTGGAATCATTCCTTGACTTGAGAAATAGGAACTGTAGTTGAAAAAGAGGGAGAATTAAGTTAAAAAATCCATTGAAAAATAATGGGGACAAGTTAGTTACATGACCATGGCATCATAATTCATAGCTACAAAATATTTTTCCTTTCTCTTTTTACCCATCTCACTTTTCTTATTCTCATAACTATGATAAAAGAAGAAATGAAACTTCTCTGGCAAAGCTTTCCTTGAATGCACACGAATGATCTATCTCAGATCCAAGCAGAGGTAAATTTTCTTTGTATTTTTAAAAAAGAAGAAGAAGAAGATAGAATTTATGTTCCAATTTCACATAGTTTCATCTCCATGCAGTTCTTTGTCTTTCACGGGCCATTCAAATTTACTGAAGAAATTATTTGAAAATTATTATTTGAACTTGCATATACTAACATAAGAGGGTTCCAATGTCTCATCTTCATCACACCTCATATTTTATATTTTCATTTTCAAAGTTCATAATACCTTTGTTTTATATATTGAGACCAAAATTTCTTCATCCAATCAACGGCGTATATTAATAATACCTTTAGGCACCATAAATCGTCAGAGCTCTCTTTCAATATTCACAGGAGAGTTAATATAAGGGTAAAACTGTCTTTTAATTTTTTATTAACATTAATCTTTATTTTTAAGTGATTATCTTAAGAATTAATACTATAAGTGAATTTAGATGGAAAAATAATTAATTTTAAAGTTTTGATGGGCAAATATGTAAATTAAGAAGTTATTATGGACATATATCTAAATTTCTCGAGAACTAATGTTAGTCCAAAAAGATGTAATTTTCTTTTATGTCCCAAAAGTAATTCTAAAATTATTTGGACAAGAAATTTGTTGCCCTGTAATATTTATTAGGAGTACACTTGCATCTCAAATCTTCATCTCTATACAAATTTCTAAAAAAAAAAATTAAATAGACAACCGTGCATTATGTGATATCAAATATTTATGATGCAAATATTAAATGTGCATTATGTAATCACTATATATTTTTTAAGTTAAAGTTGGAGGTTAAACAATCCAATTATTTAATATTCATAAATAATTGTTTCTTCTGAATTTCAAACATACGACCTTCTATACAGAATTACATAGTACATTGTCTTTAACTCTTTATTAGACCAAAGACTAATCTGTTGTCTCTAACGACACCTAGAGAGCAAGTAAATATGAGCCCTTTTAAATTTTAATCATTTTTACGTAATTTGTTCTTGGCCAAAAAAAAAAAAGTGTACGTAAATTTTAAACATGCCATATTCCATATTAAAAAGAAATTTCTTAATTACTATACTAAACGCTATTATCCAATCCAATTGTTTTATTTTAGGTTTTGGTTTACCAAATACGAATAACCTAGTTGAAATATACAAATAGTTTGAAATGACACAGAAATAAGGGTGCAAACAGATCGGATAGTAGTAAAATTATATTTGTATCTGCTTTTTTTATTTTTCGGATATATATATTGAACAAATATTAGACAGATACGTACAGATATGGATACGGATCAAATATTCATAAATATATAAATGAAATTCAAAACCATATTCATATTTGTACAGATATTCGAATATCAAATATCCATATCTAATTATTGGATCGAATCTGAATACAAACGGATAATATCCAATTCGTTTGCACCCCTGCAAAGAAAACTATACTTCTTGAAATAAAGGTACGTAGAAAAAGTTTTTTAGAAAATATCATTAGGCAATTATTGCAAATCATTTTTTTTTAAATTAATTTTTTTTTTTTATTTCAATAGGTTACGTACGCACTGACGCTCTCGCTAGCTCGCCTAATAGTAGGCGAGGCTAATACGAGTTTAGATTTTTGAGTGAAGTCAAATATTACAAACGGATCAAATTTGAATTCTTAGTTCAAACTCTGGTCTTAAAAATTAGCGGAGTACAGCTACAACATATCTCAAATTGATGGTAATTGTAAATTGAATCGCTACCCTTTTCTATTTATAAACGAGGTGGTTCTAACGTACACCCAATTTACTAAAGAGGAGGGTTAAAATGCATCTAAATTTTTGTGCATCCAAATGCACTCTATTTTTTAAATTATTTTTTTCTGTTTTCAAAGTCCCAATAGTCAATCCGAATCGTTAGATGTGATCTATATATTAAGATGTACTTTGAGACCAAATTTTATATATTTTGAAATTTTTTACTATTTATTAAGCCACTTTGAAAATCGCTGATTTTATATTTTCTGGACCATTAGATCAGCGATTTTTCAAAGTGGCTTAATAAATAGTAAAAAAATTCCAAAAAAATATAAAATTTGGTCTCCAAGCATATCTTAATATATATATCACATTTAATAGTTCGGATTGACTATTCGGACTTTCAAAATGGAGAAAAAAAATGGAGTGCATTTGGATGCATTTGAACCCTCCTCATATTCGAGGGTAATATTTAATTTCATAAAATGTGGAGTACAGAAGCATTGCTCTATTAAAGGTACTTTAATTTCATTGTTATGAAATTTTTTTTTTCTCATAAAACGTGTACAACATAGTAACAATATACACTAATAATTTGTGTTTTATTTATTTTTTTGACGTTTTCGAACCAAACTCTGAATAAAATGCAAAAAAAGAAAATGTATAATATGTTTTATTTGCGAATAAAACGCGAGTCACGAATTATTCACAAAAAAAATCCAAAAAAAATGTGAACTTTTTTTTTTTATAAATTTTTTTTGGAGTTTTTTTTTGCTTTGTTTCTTTATTGTACTGAATTATTTCCGAATTATATTCAAATTATACCCGAGTTACGAATTTTTTATCGGATTTTTTAACTCAAATAAATCGAAATCGAACTATTGATTAGTAACTATGGTGTACAAAAGCATTGCTCTATAAAGATATTCTATCTCTCTCTGTTTTTTTTTTTTTTTTGAAGAGAAGCCCGTAGGCGTAAGATATTCTAATCTCGCCTTTGAAATTGGCGCACAGAAGTTTACTTTCTTCTACGACAAGTCCACCAGCCTTTACCAGTCAAAGCCCGATAAATGTATTCGGATCCAAGTTTTATTCGTCTACCAGAAAATAAGATCCGGAACCCTTCTCCAAGCATCGCATCTTTTTAGTCGATTATTCTCTCTTTTTAACACTCCTGATCCTCTGGGGTAATGTACTATTTAAGTTTCAATACGAACCGTCCGATCAGAATCTGGGCCAATCTGACCAAACCTATAATGCACGGACCACCTTCAATATTCGTGTTCGAAAATAACGAACGGACAGAATTCAATCTTAAAAATTGAGGTACCTTAGGTAATATATTTTTTTTTTTTTGGGCAGACCTTAGGTAATATGAATTCCTCGTTTAAACCCTCTCTCTTCCTCGAGCTCCTCAAATTTTTTTTCCTTTTACCAGAGAGAGAGAGAAAGAGAGAAACCGAGAGCGAGAGGCTACTAGAGATAGAGATGGTGCTATGGGAAATGACAGCGATAACAGCGTATTTCCTGGGGCTGAAGCGTACATATAAGCTAGCGCTTAGAATCCAGCGCCGCCTTATCGGACCCAACCATCCCAGGATTCGCGATTTTGTATATAGGTATGATAATCTGTTGCTTATTGTTGAATTGTAAGAGATTTCAGTTTTTGTTTTGTCGAATCAACATTGTATGTATCCTTCATTGTCAATTTATTGAAAATAGAATGTAATGATCAATAATAAAATTGCTGTATTTGTCTATGGTTCTTTTATTTGTGATTTAATGCGAAAGATCCGTGTAATTTTGGATCTGTGCTTGTCAACATGGAGAATTTAGCTAGAAATTGTGTTATTTAGTGCAAGGTTTCTTTGTTTTTTTTTTTTTTTTTTTTTTTTTGTAATTAGGCCCTTAGTATTGTTTAGGGATTACTTTTGTAAAAACCCAGAAAACTTCAATTGTCACCATAGTCCCTACTAACAAGTCTCCCTACTGTTCAAGACATGGATTTGTGTATTGGTTTCTACAAGAGCTTATTCAAGAGAGGTTTAGCTCTGGTCATGTTCTATGTTAATCTCTACTATAATATTTTCTTGATTTAGTTGGTTTCCATTAGATTAGTATACTCAAGTTTAATGTATGGAAACTACTGGACTAACTCACCAGAGAGTTGATTCTGGTACATTGAGTAAGTTAATAAATTAATTTGAGAGCTGGGATGGGTGAATAAGTTAAAAAACTAATTTCAGAAGCAAGGGATTGCTGTACAGCCTCATCAATATCAGCACTGGCTGTGTACCAGTAGTGAGTCACCATTTAGTGAACAATGTCATTTGAGGCTCGTTTAAGGTTTACTAGTTTCTTTTTTTTTATATTTTATCAAAAACTGGTAGTTTCTCTTGGGGTTTGTTGGAGGCCAGGCAGTAAGGCAGTTGGGTGCATATATATCTCTACTGTAGAAAATAATTGATATCTGTACATACTTTTTCATAAGGAGAGCATAAATTATGACAAATTAGAAGTATTACAGGGATGTTGTTCATTTTCTGCGGTGTTAATATTTCTTCCTTGTCAAGGTTATTTCTGGAAAAATGTTTTATGAGGGAGGCTATGATAATATGCATATTAGGGATCAACCCGTGCTATGGATCCATGTTTCTATTTTCAAAGTTCAAACAGTCTATCCGAACCTTTAAACATGATCTCCATAAGAAAATGTACCTGCAGATCAAATTTTACATTTTTTAGAATTTTTTTACTATTTTTTTAGATAGGTAGAATATTACTGCTTTTGGATGGTCCAGAATTTTCAAATGAAGTAATTTTCTACCTATCTAAAATAATAGCAAAAAAGTTCTAAACAATGTATAATTTGGTCTACAAGTACATTTTCACATGAAGATCATGTTGAATGGTTCATATCGACTTTTTGGACTTTAAAAACAGAGATAAAAGTCCATAGTGCGGCAGTTGTGTAGTATGCATATTACCATAGCCTCATTCTTTATTTCCTTTCAATTAACTTCAATCTTGGAGATGATATGTCGGGACAAGAATTGAATGTTCTATGTCCTACCCAAGCATATCTGGCATCTGTGTCATATCAAATATAGTGGTATCTAAATATTTTGCTGCAGCAATAGCAGGCGCAAGGGCCATAATAATATTAATTGTACAAAACCAGTTTGCATCTAATTCTTTCCAGCTTATTAATCTGTAGTAACTAGCAAGTTATTTCTAAGTTATCTAAAGAAGAATTACATGCTTATATCATATTACTTATATTTAGAAAATGCTACTTGTACCCTGCAGGCGCACACGGGATGTGTTTAATGTGGCAGTATCAGTGCACAAAAAAATACAAGAGAGAGATCTTGAGGCCGGTCGCAACCTGGGCAGCATCATCCTTCGATGGCTTGACCGGATGAAACCGTCGGCTCAGATAAGGCCACATCATCAACTCCCACCATCCTCGAAACCTGTCTCATCTCATCTCAAGGTACAAAAACCCAGCACGACTTCCAAAGCCCCGACCGACCCGTCGTCCAATGGGAAGGTTCTGTTTGCACCTTTGAATATTAGGTCAAATTTTTTGTCTAGTGTGCCCATTACTCATATCATGAGGCAAGGGAGATTAAGTGGTACAAATTGTAACCCGTTTAGGCACCTCTCTGTGTCACCACATGCTAGTGTCTCTAGGTTGGGTGCGGAGAGGAAAGGGCTTACTGACGGCGTTTTCCGTAAAGATATAGCCCAATGGATGATGCAACCATAAGGTTTTTTAGGAGGGGGCTGCAATAAAATGTGAACAATGTGATAATTAATTTCTTTTTGGGATTAGTTTAGGCCATGAAAAATCAGGGATATTAGATTTTTCCTTTTGGTGTTTGTACATTTACAGGCCTTCACTGTTTCGTTTTTTGCCTGATTTTTGCTTCTCTTTTTTTGTGGTTTGATTCAAAGAATAATAATATAACCATCTTGTAATATGGTAAGATCATGTCACATCACAATGTATTTGGATATTTGTTACCTTTGATAACAAGTTGGATAAGTAACTAAAGGTGCTTATGCATTTTGATGCCATCTTGTTATTATGTGAATGTTATGTGTTTCTTTTCTTATTTGAGAGGCTATTCAATATTTTTTTACTTTTACTTGATAAAATTTTAGTCGCACTGAATTGGAACATAAATTTGAAAGTGTGTGAGTGAGATGTGTATGTGACTATGTCTACAGACTTGTATTTATTTATTTTATTTTTTTGAAGAAAAATGAAGATAATGTTACAGTTTCTTATTGACCTTGCACTTTTTTAAAACTAGTCCATAGCGTATATCACCTTGCCTTTTGGCATGATATTGCCTTGGAATTATTCTAGTTTTTCCCTCTTTTTTTTCATAAACTACGCAATTAGTTGAAAAGCATCAATAGTAAACTCAAATAATTGCCCTCTACAAGTAGAAATTACAACAAGTAAAATCCCTAATTATCATTTAAAAACAATAATTTCTCACAAACAATTTGGTTGGGAACCTAGGAGCTTACCAATAGCGTAATGTACTATAGAAAGATTTTCATAATCTAAATATCTTTCAATTATTTAAAATAAAAATTTAATAAGTAAATAATAAAATGGCTAAATATGATATATTATTTTCTCCGCGCACATAAAAATTAACTCATATCAACTTTGTTTTAATAAGAACTAGAAATTAATTGTTTACAAACTCTTCGAGCCAATTTAAACTAGGATAATTCGTTTACAAGAGGCGAAGAAAATGCAGCATTATTACGTAGTAGGTCTAGAGAACTATACACAAGTAAAGGAAGCTCAAGTCACAATCTACGCCAAACCTAGGCTGCCCTTGATGCACCTTTGCCTCTCTTGCCTTAGCACTTAAGCTAACTATTATAGCAATAATTCTTTTGTACAAAAATCTTAACAATATACTTACTTGTGCTTAATCTTATGCAATGGAATAAAATGAACAATCAATCAAAAAAAAAATTTAGTCATTACCTTTTTATTGCATTGTTTCCTACTTATAATGAAAGTATCGAACTAAATCTTTCATGGACTGCGCTTCACAGACAGCTGAGCGACAAAAAGGAACGTGAAGAAAAGAGAGGAGAGAGAAAAAAAGTTCACATCCTTTATATTCAAAACTGAAGGTGAACAGCTGCGATATAAGTTTATACATGCAACTTACTTCCGCTCTCCTACGTTCTCTCTAAAAAAAATTGATTTTGAAGCAACTGGCATTAGCCAGGTGCAGTAAGGCTCTCCCTTCTCT
The DNA here is from genome assembly GCA_033356055.1 of Carex pumila. Taxonomy (NCBI): domain Eukaryota; kingdom Viridiplantae; phylum Streptophyta; class Magnoliopsida; order Poales; family Cyperaceae; genus Carex; species Carex pumila. The sequence continues at coordinate 709,646 of JARJHM010000058.1, read as the reverse complement.
CTCTTCTTCTTCTTCTTGTTTTTTCTTTAATAAAAATGTTGCGAAGCAAGTCTTTAAAGCCGAGATTTTTATTAATATCCTAAAAAATAACAAAATTATCAAATCTGCTCTCTCATTGAAATTATTTTTGAAAATGCCCTGACCGCGTTTGGGCGGTCAGCTACATTACTATTATTATTTTTTTTACAGATCTTAATATTTTCATATGTTTATCAAGATTATAAGACAAAGTTAACATGAGTTTTCATTTTGCTCAATTTTTTTAAAAAAAGGGAGAGACGAACCAATTAATGGGAACGGAACCAATTTTGTGTAAGATGAGGTTTGATGGAAGAATACAAATCAACAGCGCTAGAATAAAAATATTTCTGAACAGTGTTTGAGAAACTTTATTCACTGGATAAAAAAGCCACAAATATATTTCCATGTAATCCGAGTATCCGACGCTTTCGGAGAGGACCTTAATTATAATAAATCTTGTGTAATTAATGCTATTGGACCCCCGTTAATTGTGCAAAATTATGTTATAATTACTTTTAGAAATTTGTACTGGTCATGAGCTGTATTCAATTAAGTGTGATTTTTTAATTTGCCTTTACCAGTGACAGTTCTAATTTCTGTCCTCTGGTTAGATTTGTGATAAAAAACATCAGAACATGTGATCATCGATGATATATTGTTCATAACTTATATCCTAAGGGCATCAGCATTCACTTTAAAAAATTACAACATTTCGATTTTATTTTGATCGTATCAAGAGTTTACAAAAATATATATATTGAATAAATAAATTTTGAACATTGATTTTTAGCCTATTAATTTATATAATAATAAAATTGAAAAATAATAATTCATACAATCATTATAAAATTTTGACTGTTTGGACTTTGAGCATAATGGAAACTCATGTTAACTTTGTCTTGTAACCTTTGGTAAATATATAAAAATATCTGTAAAAAAATTTACTGTAGCTGACCGCTCTGTCACTGGGCAGTTTGGTCAAAATAAAAAAGGCTGACTGCCCAAATGTGGGATGGTTTAAGTTGACCGCCTCGTGTTTGGATGGTCATGGCATTTTTAAAAATAATTTCAATGTGAAGACATATTTGATAATTTTTTTATTTTTTGAGGTATTAATAAAAATCTCGGTCTTAAAAGACAACTAGTTACGTAACTGACTCCCCTTCCATCACTACTTTTGCCAATCAATTGACTTTAAAAAAAAAAAACATATCACAAGCTACTGACTGTTCATGTTGGACGGAAACAAAAGTGAGTGCGAACCTCTGAGATATCTCAACTTTTGCATGACCGACGTGTTCGGTGCCTATTCGGCGTGATGTAGGGGTCAGTATTACGTGTGCTTTGAGATTCGTGAAGAACGTATTTAAACGGTTGTGACTTTCCAAAAAGTCACGCAAAGTTTGAGATATCTCAGAGGATACAAATTCAACAAAAGTTGGGTCATACGGAGAAAACCCAACTTTTTTTGAAAGCGCAGTGCTTATTTTTTGAAAATGCGATTAAGGAGATTTTTAGGTGAAGCTTTAAATTAAAGAGAAGTTGGTTAGTTGAAATTATATTGATTTGAATAATTTTTGTTTGGTGGATGTTTAGAATTAAGAATGTCTGAGTTAAGTTAATTTATCTATAATTTAGATCGGTCTAACTATTTTATATTTAATGATCTAAGTGAAAATTAATTTCTCAGTACAGTGACACGAATTTCATCTTATATAGATTCAATTCTCAAAAATAGTATTTAAAAATATTAAAGATGTATCGGAATCGGAGCCCTTTAATAAAATTTTTTTTTTCAAATTCCACACATTTTGATGTAACTGGACTCTTTATAATGTTGGCACGTCACGTGTACCAAATACATCATGCGGGCACGAGCACAAAATAGTATCCTTTACAGAGTTGTTCAGTGTGGAGCTTTTAATTTAATCCATTCATTTTGGATCAAACATAACATATCAGATTTTATCCGAATTGAAAAAAAAATTCTCAAAATTTGTAGAGCTTTTAATCGGATTCTTCCAATCCAAAACAAACATACGAAATTAAAAGCTCCGCACGGAACGACTCCGTAGAGAATACGCTTTCCATGAGCACGACATGAGGTGACACAGTTCTTAAGAAAACTAACTCAACTCTGCTGGGCTGGGCTGCTGAGAATCTAACATCTAACCTCTAACATCATCGGACGGTCACACTTCCTTTGCCTTGTAGGATACATCAAATCCACAAAGCAATCGGATATCCTCTGCATTAACTCAAAAGGGAATATTTTTAAGTTAATTTTAAATGGAGCCAATCCTTTAAAATTAGTGCAGATCTAGTTTACACGAATCTTGAAACAGATCGGATGGTAAAGATGCATAACTCAAAAGATTCCCTTTTGAGTGCAGAGGATCCGATTATACGAATATGAATTGACTTGACAATTTGACATGTACTTCTGTTGGCACTTGGCTACCAGTGCAATACCTGACAGTGTCAAATGAAATCTGAACTGTCCATTTTAATCAGGTACGAATCTTAAATCAAACTCTACATATCTAAATACACCTTTTTAGTCTCGTCTGGTCCGTTGAGTAGACCAAAACACCTTTTTTAGTTTTTACTTTACCAATGGAACGAGAAGGACGATCGATTAAACCTCTTTCTTGCGATCAAACCCCTTAACTTTTTTATTCAATTATTATTCTCTATTTCCCCACTTCATAAACCCTTTTCTCCGACAGAGACGATGACTGTGGTTGAGATGGAATCGTTGCCGCTAGGGTTCCGATTCAGACCCACTGATGAGGAGCTTGTTAATCACTACCTCAAGAGCAAGATCACCGGCAACGGTTCTCCTGATGTCCACGTCATCCCTGAGGTCGACTTGTCCAAATGTGAGCCCTGGGATCTCCCAGGTACCAACTTCCCCTCATTTCACTTCATTTTTATTTTCTGATGTCAAAATTTTCGAATCAGAAAGATTGATATGATACCGGATCTGATTCTGATTCTGATTCTACCCACTTTAGCTCCCTGCCACTTGTTCACTCAGAATCTAGTTAAAATGTCTAATTTCTATCTCTAATAATTCTGGCGAGTATTTCCTTTGTTCTTTCATACGAGTATTTTTGTTTTGTTTTTTTTTTTTTTTTCTGTACTATAGACTAAGCTGGTTGTTTCAATTTTTGGACTGGTCTAGCCGTCTAATTGTGTTGACCACTTCTGTCGTGCTGTTATTTATTAGTTTGTTTTTTCTTGGAATCAGATTTTTGTTGTACTGTTTGATAATTATATGGGGGTTCGAGTTGAACAGCTTGCCATAGTTTTCAATGAAATGAAAAAAATAAATCAGGTTCATCCTTTTTGTTATTGTTGAAAAGGTGTGGGAGTTGGAATCAAATCATGGTTGTACTCTAGTTCAATTTTTTAGTAAGCTTATGTTGACTACAAAAGTTTTGTACATATTCTTTTACAAGTTTAAAAGACTGATTCTGTCTCCATTTCAGCTATGACAAAAATGATTCTTTTCAGTGGGAATCATATCAAAGTTGCAGTTGCCCTTCTGTTTGCTTGTATGCTTGATAGAATCAGAATAATTAATTTTCAAATCTAAATCCTCTATGGTGTGAGGTGACGCCAGATGCTAGTAAATTTTTTTTTGTCACCTTATTTAGTCCAAAAGAAAAATTGAAATTGGAATGCCCAGATTCTGATTCCAAATGGTTACTTCTAATCATTTTATGTTTGGCCCACCACTTTCTCAGTATTGCAAACAACTGACAAGCATTGGAACAAGGTTATTTTCAGAAATGATTATGACTAAACTGTCCTTAAACTTGGGAAGATAAACTTAATTAATTGTGTCCAAAACAAGTTGATGTGGACTTGAAATTAAATTTTGTTTTTCTCGGTTTTGTTTGATACGACCTTGGGAAGAAGAACAGAAAAGATACGTCCAAATTTTATTAAAGCTGTGGGAATATTATATACATCATTGTTCAATGAAATATATCCATACACTCACCAATAATCCAATAGTTGGTGCTTATTGAAATTATGTGAAAGTGGTAATTGTTGGATGCAAAGTTGACTGTGTTGGAAATTATTTTCTTATTTTAGTGCATTCTAAACACATTTTGAATTTATATTTTATAAACAGGTAAATCCCTAATAAAATCCGACGATCAGGAATGGTTCTTCTTTGCTGCCAGAGACCGAAAGTATCCAAATGGGCATCGGTCAAACCGGGCTACTGGGGCAGGGTACTGGAAGGCAACTGGCAAGGACCGGATCATCTACTCCAGGTCCAGGGAGAAAAATAGACCCACCATGATAGGCATCAAGAAAACTCTGGTTTTTCACAGGGGCCGGGCTCCCCGTGGCATTCGTACCGGTTGGATTATGCATGAGTACCGTACCACTGAACCTGAGTATGAATCTGGCAATCAGGTACTATCTTTACCTATAATTTCTATTTTTACTTTTCCCATGTACCAGACAATGATCACAGGGTATAGTCGGTACCACTCTGAAGCAGTTTGGAAGGTAACTAGTGGAATAACATGTGAGATGCTTAATTAATCGAAAATTTTAGAAAATTTAAGCTGTAGTTTGCTAAATTTTGGTGTTACTTTCCAAAACATGTAATTTTTTTTTTTAATACAGGGTGGGTATGTCCTTTACCGCCTATTCAACAAAGAAGAAGAGAGAACGCCCGTGAAAGATGAAAATGAAACCGATGAAATCATATCTTCTCCAGTTAGTGAGAGTCAAAATGAGGTACAACCAGTCCCAAATTTGCGAGAAGGACCTCCAACTTTGTCTGAATTTACTAGTAGTACATTACAACCTTCTCACCCAGATGAATGTCTCGCTGATTTGGCAAACAATTCAGTTACATCTTCTATGGTAACTCCTAGCGCTGTTGATCAAGGATCAAAGGTGAAGCGATAATTTTTTTTTTTAAATATTCTTCTTTATATAAAAAATGAACCATTTGCCCTCACAACCAGCCAATTAGAAGACTGATCATTTCTCTTAGACATGCTTACATATTTTTAATTTTTTTAATAAATGGTAAATGGTACTTTATAAATTTTAAATTAAGTTTAATAGAAAAGACAATAAATTGAGTAAATTTGTGAGTTTTTGTAAATTAGAGGGGTAAATATGATATTATTGAATTTTAGAGAGGGAAATATGTAATTTCCAGGTCTTTGAAGAGCACACATGAAATTCCCCCTTATTTTATTGTAACCAATAGAAGCATTTTCTTTTCAGGACACACGAGAAGATGCGATTATGCAATTACAAAATATACCGCTAGATGAGGTGGATGGTTTTCCCAGTATGACATCTCCATTGCGGCCATACACGGATCATCCATTTCCTAGCAGCCTAAACCAAGAAGATTATATGAAGCTCCTTAATTTTGATAATTTCTCAAATCCTGAATTGGTGGATAATCCACCCAACTACTCAACTACAAATCAACAGGTCAGAGTTTGTGTGTTTTTGTTGATCCAGGATTGCCCATGGTACATTTTGTGTATCTAGTATAATGTTGAGATCCAAGTTTTTGGTTTTGTTACATTTTTCATATTAGCATATGGTTGTAAAGAAACTTACAATGACTTTTTTATTTGAGTGAGGCTATGGTACTATGCATAGCGCAGATTGGTCTGTACTATAGATCAATATCATTGTTTTCAAAGTTCAAATAATCTATCTGAACCATTCAACATAATCTCCATATAAAAATGTACTTTCCAGCTAAATTTTACATTCTTTAGAATTTTTGTACTATTTTTTTTAGATAGGTAGAATATCATTAATTTTGAATGGTCTAGAATTTTTAGATATTCAATTGATTTTCTACCTATCTAAAATAATAGTAAAAAAAAAAATGTAAAGTTTTAATCTACAAGTACATTTTCATATGGAAATCATGTTGAACTGTTCAGATCGACTATTTGGACTGTAAATATATAGATATTGATCCATAGTACGGACTAATCCACGCTATGCATAGTACCATTGCCTCATTCTTTACTCTTTTTATTGCATATTAATATATTAACAATCTAAATTTGTTGTTTTAAATTTCCTACAGGATAGTACTGTCAACGAGGATATGTATTGGCCTTATGAACAGCTAGGAAGTGAAGATGTTGACTATCCCAATGATGAAATTAATGACATAACAAAGAGCAGAGCTCTAACAGAAGATACTGGAATTACTATTTTGGGCCGTGGTGTGAAGCGGCCGACAGATGAAAACCTTAAATTCCCGCTGCAAACACTACAAGGCGATGCTAGGAGGAGACTTCGTCTTCTAATAAATGAATGGTGGTGCGGTAGTTGCACAATAACTGATGGAAAAAAAGACAAGGTCAGTACTTCATCTAGTTTGCACCATTTTCTTTTTTTTAATTTCAATTTCTATACACCCTTTCATCTAGGGCCTCCCTTGTGTTAATGCAAAATCTGGGTCATAGTTTATTTTTGTATGCATCACTTTTTTCCCTGACCAAAGGAAGACAATTTCAAACAAAGTCATTTATATCATGTATTATCTTTTAGTAGTCATGCCCTGTACTCTCGAGACAACATGATGCAATACTTGGAAGTTTAAACTATGAATTATCTTATTTTGCAAATAGTGGAAACTACTGGGGGTTGAAATTTATTTTTGTATTGTAGTTGGATGAATTAATTCATGGTATGTGCTATGCAGGTACTACAATCCACCGGTGGTGATGCTTCTCATGCAAATGAGCACAAGGATCTACCAATTAGCGGTAATGGATTTGGAACCTTATATAAGAAACCCGAATTATTCCAATTTTTTCTTGACTATGTTTTCAAATCCCGTGAGGTGCTGATACTAAATGCAAACTCTTCTTGAAGATATAATACTAGCTGTTATAAAGCTAGTACCAGATGGTTTGCTACATTATTTGGGCCAGTATATATTCTCTCTTTATTTGGGGTTATAAAGCTAGCACCAGATGGGCTAGTACATGTCTCTTATAATATGAATGAAACTTTCACTAAAAACTATGTTTGGTAATTTACCAGTCAGGTTTTGGTTTACATAGCTCGATACTAATTAAAGTAAGCGTTTAATGTGCGTGCTCTTTAATATTTAAGGGCCAGATGGTGCACCAACAGATAAAACTAAAGCTGAGGTGACGTCACGGGATAAGTTGTACCAGAAAGGAGATCCTCAACCCAAAGGAGGCGTATGGACTGGTACGATCTGGTACAGTACCCGATTTGCTCTGTGCATAATCCTTGTATCTGTCTGTTTTGGCATATGGAGTAAATCCGCAGGAAGCACAAACTGGTAAATAGTATAATATCTCATTTGGTTTAATGTCTGTACATAGTATTAATGTAATGACTAATGAGACATGTTGGGCCAGTGTAGGAGTCAAGAGAAATTAGGTGTAGTCGGGGATGTAGTAGATTTAGTGTGTTTTTAAGGTTGGTTTCTGTAGAAAGAACCACTCTGCTAGCATGTAATTTTGTGTGCTATAGTAGGTAATTTAATAGTGTTTTATGTAGTTGTGATCCTGTTCTTTTTTTCTTTCTTTCTTCTGGAAATGCTTGATAACACCGCCAAGATTCAATCACATTAAAAATAGTCATACTTATCGAATATAATTTTTATAATAAATTGGATTGAAGGTTATAGTAAATCCAGTTCAAGGTGCCAAAGTCGGGCGTTTGCGAATAAAGTTGCGCCGAAGAAACGAAGAATACCCAAAAGTTGCGCATAATATACAATAATTGAAACGTAGAATCATATCAGTATATATATTCACACAAATATTTAAATATAAGATATTCATATTTAATTTTTCACACTATTTTCACCCCTACTAACACACTAATATGATACTAACATTGGTAATTTCATTTCAATTTTAAAATTTACGTGACAATTTCATTGTAATTTCAGAGATATATGATAATTTTATAAAAAAAAATTATACGAAATTGCTTTCAAACCGACACGTGGCAAAAGATTAATTGATATTTACTGATACATTTCAGAAATTAATTTCTTAATACTAAAAGGCTAAAAGCAATCAAATTAATTTCATTAAATTTAAATTAACTTTAATTAATTTTATTCTAATTTCAATTGTCTGTTCTCCCATTTCATTTTGGGCACTGAATCAATAAGAGAAAAGAATCATCAATCATACACCACTCCAATAACAAAGGCAATTTAGGCACACGTCTCTTTCTTTTCATTATATCGAAACACTTTGTAAGTTTATAGACTTATCCAACATAATTTGCATATCTAATTTTTTACATCCCGTTTTTCTTCTTCTTATTTTTTTTGAGTGAGTCTATGGTACTATGCACATCACGGATTGGTTCATAATACGGCTCAATATTTTCATTTTTAAAATTGTAACAGTCGATTTGAACTGTTCAGTATGATCCTCATATGAATATGTACTTGCAGATCGAATTTTATATTTTTTATTATCTTTTAAGATAAACATTCTGGACCAACAAAATAGTGATTTTCTACCTATCTTTAAAAATAATAAAAAATTCGGTCTGCAAGTACATATTCATATAAACATCATATTAAACAGTTTGATTAAACCGCTAGAATTTTGAAAATGAAAAATATTAATTCAAATTATTAATCAAATCGTGCTATGCATATTACCATAGACTTACTCTTTGTCTTTTCTGTTTGTTTGGGAGGAATACCGCCTCATATTAAGAATCGACATTTTTGTATGTATATTTTTTTTGAGGTGAACGTTTTTGTATATTAACACCTGGCCGGCTGCCTATACTGCAAAAAGAGGATTAATTAGACGTGTATATAAAATTTTATACAATTTAGGCGTGTTCTTTATAGTTTAAAGTTGGGCATTTAATTAAATTTGATAAAATTTGAAAATATATAATAACCAATCGAGTATTAATAAAACTTAACAATTTGTTTTTTTAATTATTTGGGGAGTGAATAATTAACATCAAATTTTGTACACAATCTATATATTTGTAGCGAATAAATATGCAATAATAAATCTAACATTTTTTTGTTTATCTTGATAACCATTGTCAATTCCCATAATAGTTCATAAGTTCATCATCAATAAATTTATTTACGCCGAATAAAATTAACACATCGTGTCTTATAGTTCGGACCATTGTCAGTATAAGCTCGTCAAACGAACAGAGTATTATCAAGTAATTAATCAGAAATAATCAATTATAATCGGAAATAATTAACCGATGAGTCAAAAAAATATGTAACAGTATGATCACCAATAACAATTAATCGACCGATTAATTCAAAATTGGTGGGGACTGTGGACTATAAAATAATTAGATAATTTAGGCTGCCTCTTGTCCATCTTTTAAATAAAGCTGCACATATACAGCTAGTGGTTTCAACTCAGAGACGTGTATGACCACTCGTCTTTTAGAATAGATAGAATCTGCTCTTGAATGGGGGACACGAGGTACAGAAAAGGAAGTGGAGGGGAGATGGATCTGACTGCACTCAGGTATTCGCTCCACAAAAATAAAATTGAAAGAGAAGTGGACGAAGGGGGACATAGTGAAAGTGAAATCACTGTATAATTTGAGTATTTTTTTGTTTCATCACCAAATTGGAGTGTAGTAGAGGTAGAGGTTGATTCAGAATTTCGATCAGAGATAGGTCCAAAATATAGAAGAGTATAATTTTTTTTTCTGATGAATTAGTGATTTTTTCAAAACAAATAGCGGACTAGACCACATCTTTTTTTTTTTTTTTTGTGAATTAGTTTTGTACGATTTTCTTCTATTGGACTGTAAATTAAATTAAACGGCAGATCTTATTCTCATTTAGAAGTATCACAAGTATAAAATGCTATTGGACCTACTTTTTTTTTTTTTTTTCAAAATTTAGAATTAGAAACTTATCTACTCCTGAGCCTCTTTAGATCTGCTAGTAAGTGGGATGACTTCTTTATGTATCCTTTTCATCCCACTTTCATTTTCTTTTCTGTTAAATTAGAATCAAATGATAATATAATTATAAATTGTATACTATCATATATGATTGTCTTAAATTAAGTGATATGATATAGAATTGAGGTATTTGACAGTATATGTATTCAATATAGTGCGATCTATAAATGTGTAGAAGATTTAAGCAAAGATTAAATTATTAATGGACTGATTATGAGATTTGCAAGTAAAAACAACTACTATCCAGAGATTTGTGTGGACCGCATAAAATATCATGAGTAAATATGTGAAATACAGACTGAGTTGGATGATAACCAGAGTTTTGTGCGGGCTGCACAAAATACTATTAATTCAAGAAAGGCAATTCTATAGATGTGTCTGTCCGTTTGTGCGACCACACGGATTTTGATGTGGCTGCACGTGTGGTGCCGGATGTGTTACCTTATATAAGGATGGATCCCCTAGACACAAGATACAACACACAACTCATTTTTATGAACAACAATTATTTTGATAGAATCTGAGTGTTTTTTCTTCTTTTTTCACCATCAAAGAAAAGAAATGAGAGATCCATAAGAAAATTGGAAAGAATTTCTTGAAAGCCATATCTCTTGGTAGGCCTAATCCATGACTACACAGCATACCAGCGAAAAGAGACTTCTTGCCATTGAAGACTTGTCTTGTGTATACTGTGATGGCTCTTCGCAATTGAGGATTCCATGATCAATATTATGGAACTAGGTATTGTATTCCACACTTAAAATTATGTTTTATGTGTTAGGCTTTGACATATAACGGTTCATAAGTTAAGGTAAGTAACTGTTTTTTTTTTTTCTTCAGAATGCAAGTGTTTGATCCCTAAAATGATGTAATTATTTGATATCTAAATAAGATGTAATTATTTAGTTTTTAAGATTTAATAACAATATTTACAGAGAATTCAACTTCACAATTACATTTTGGAATTCCTCGAGCATAATTGCAGACAAATGATCTAATAATGCAAATGTATTTTCGGTGGTTCTGATGCCGAAAATCTTACGAGAGGCTTAACATATTGCTCTTTTTATGACAGCCTGAGTGCGTGCGTGTCTGGATTTTGCTATCCTTTTCTTTTTGAGAAGATTTTAGTTTAGGTTCATGTTTCTTTCTAAGCAGACGTTAGAATTCAGTTGTTGTCAAATTAGTATCAGATTAAATTCAATTCAATATTCACATCAAGATTTGTGTGAATTTAGGCAGAGTTATCAATCCTACAATTCCCTTGAATGTATTTGGGCCCAGTAGTCTATGGACAAGCCCGGCCCGCTCAAATTAAACTGGGGAATGGGAACATGTCTGAATGACTTTGGATTGAATTTCTCTTCAAAGCATTTATGTAACATGCGATTCAATTTCATCATAATTTGTTAAATAATGTTGAGAGACATTTTGTTTTATAACTCTTTTCTTCCTTTTCTCTGTTTGACTATTCTTCTTATTCAAATTAAGTCTCTTCAAGGGAAAAAATATATATATACAAAGAAGAAATCTTCTTCCAACAAAGCATAATAATGAGTTAATGGATTTGTTTAATTGGACAAAACAAATATCAACGGTGACACTTAGCATAACAACACATGAAAAATTTGCTGAATCAACTATGCTTCCCCTACTAGTAATTGGGCTTTGAGATTCGTTCCAAGTTAAAAAGAACGGTCCAAATCTAATAATTGTAAAAGATTCTCTTATCAAGTAATGGAGAGGATGTGAATTCCCCATACCGGACCAGTCAGCGGATCAAATCGTTTCTTTGGAGCTGATCCGGAATCTATTATAACCTGTTGATTCGTGACTAGTGAGTATACGAACTTAAATGATCAATAAATGTTTGTGCCTTATATTCAAGCGAGATATGAAAAATCCAGTGTTTATACTGCTCGATCAGCGCTACTGTTTGATGATTAAACTGAAATACAACAGTAAAACACATGCAAGATGCATGCATTTCCTAACAGTGGCGGATCCAGAGTAGACCGGGGGGAGAGCTCTCTTGGATTTTGAGTATTAATGGTGATTTATTGGTACCGATCGACTTTGTTTCTCTTTGAAATTTTTTTTGTCTCCTATAAATGTCTGATTTGTTATTTGAGTTAAATTTAGTGTTAAAATCAAAATAAATTTCTTAAATTTTAAGCTAAAAGATAATAAATTATAAGTTAGAGTATTAGAAAATATAAGTCAATTTTTTTTTTTTTATTGAGTACTAAATTATTTAATGAGTTTAAATCTGATTCGATATTTATTTGCTCTCAACAAAAATCCTGAATCTGCCAATGTTTGCTAATTAGATAAGATCGTAAATAATGATGATGATGCGTTGTTCAATATTTTGATAATTAACGAAGCCTTCTGTTCAGTGACAGTGACAGAACTGGATAAATAATTGTCTTGTAATTTTTTTACTTTTTCTAAAAGTTTAAAGTTTAAAAGGATAAACTTGATCCAACGAACACCCATGCCCAATTGGTGCGAATTATAATCAGACGGCCCAGATTTAAACTCAAACGGTGAGGTAATGCAGAGGAGCCGGATTCTGGCTTCGTCCCCCTCACCAAGGCAAGGGTTTACAGTCTTAAGTTTGTTCCTTGAATTCTTCGCTCCTTTTTAGACTCCTCCTTGGCAAAAAGGATTGAGATTTGCAACTAATGGCGCTGTCTCGATCCAGACTCTTTCTCAAATCTTCGGACACTCTCCGCGCCGCTGTTCTCTCCTCCTCTTTCCTTCCCCTCCGCCATTACCGCGTCCCCCGCTCCCGCGACGATTTCCCCTCACCTCGGTTTGCTCCTTGCCTTCTAATTCTAACTTCTATATTCTTTTGTTATATTAGTTTGTTCTTTCTCAAGCTTACACATTCAAGGTCACCTGACAGTACCGGAGTGTAATGAAGTTAATTGTACCAATACCAGCAATGTATTAGTTTTTCTATCACTAGTAGACTGAATTGTGTGATACCAATCACGACTGGTATGATTTCTCTCTGTAACAGGTTTGAGCAGACATCAAATCCCACAAACTGGGGAGTTAGAATTGTACCAGAAAAGAAGGCATTTGTGATAGAGCGGTTTGGCAAGTACCTAAAAACCCTGGACTCCGGTATACACCTTCTGGTACCGCTTGTTGACCGGATTGCATATGTACACTCCCTGAAAGAGGAGGCAATACCTATACCTGATCAATCCGCTATTACAAAAGATAATGTCAGCATTTTGATAGATGGCGTGCTCTATGTCAAGGTCTCTCTCTCTCTCTCTCTCTCACACACACACACCCCCCACAATGTCTGACCTAAAATAAGTTTGAAAGAATTACTGCTGGTGTATAGAAAATTGAATTTCCCGAATTTACTTTTAAATTGAGGAAGTGAATTTCTGTATCATGTAAAACTAAAACTCAATTTTTGTATTATGTATTTATGGAGTTAGTTTAGCTATTTAACAATCTACACTTGTAGTTACTTTTAATCTTCCTAGATGAATTTCAGATTTCAATATTTTGATGACGACAGAATTGGTTTCCTGAATTAGGTTAAGTTGCAAATGAATTTCTTTATTACTTAAATCGTGTACCTGGAGTCTTTTGATATTTGGTTAGGACATTTAGGCCTACCATGAAATTTGAAATGTTGGTTATGTAGACCATTTAGTGAAGGATATGAAGGTATCATTTCTACTTTGGCTCTAATTTCATACCGAGTGCTATTTTGAAATCTGCCCTGAACATTTCCTCTATGGTCCCTTCCCCAAAATCAAATTTCCTCTGACAAGAATTCATAATTTCAGATAGTTGATCCAATCCTTGCATCATATGGAGTAGAGAATCCGATATTTGCAGTAATACAGCTTGCGCAAACAACAATGAGAAGCGAACTTGGTAAAATCACGCTTGATAAAACCTTTGAGGAGAGAGACATGCTCAATGAAAATATTGTGGTTTGTATCCATCTCTGCATATACACTTGTACTTTATTATATGATTTACATGCCTTCTGGATCCATACGAAAAATAATACTGTACCCAACAGTTACAGGTTCTGTTGAGGTTTTACTTGCTTGCAGATATGAGATACCCATTTTTATTTTTAACTGGTCAGGAGCAATGCAGTATCCAATATACAAATGGTTCTGATGAGTACTGCTCATTTCCTGTTTATCATATAAAAATATTTTTAAAAGCTCACTAGTTCAAAAGAGTACTCAACAGGTGAGTACTACTCATTTATAGATGTTCCAACTTTACTAGTTTTGCTCATACCTTTTATCAAAGGTGGGAAATTCCAGTCATTCAATGGTACGGTGCATTTTTTATCTTAATTTATTGAAATAGCTTGATCGTATATCAGGCTGACTTGAATTTTTGTTTTTCATTGGCAAATGATATGAAGTACCAAATTGATGATGTTTCAGATTACCCTGGAACTACAGTTGTTTGTTTGTACCTGTCAGTCATTAGTGATATCATACTGACACCAGCACTTTGCGATACTTGCTTTTTCTATGTGAAGGTTGATAAAACTTTGATTGATTGTTGAACAGAGGTCGATAAATGAGGCAGCCACAGACTGGGGCCTCAAGTGCTTGCGTTATGAAATAAGTAAGCTTAAAAGTTATCTTTTATTTGTTTCTTTAGTCTTTTATCGTTTTATTTTCTGTAAACTTATACCTGACTATTCTTTTTTACTGCTCTGAAGGGGATATATCGCCCCCACCTGGGGTGAAGGCGGCTATGGAGATGCAAGCTGAAGCTGAGAGAAGAAAACGTGCCCAAATTCTTGAATCCGAAGGTATTATCTATCTTTTGCTAACACTGTGTTTGGTTGAGGCCTTAAATGACGGTTTTAGGCCTTAGTTATTCCACCAAACGAGCATTTAATAGGCTGGCCTAAACTAAACCACCTCCCAAGGTCTCTTAGTTTTGTTGGGCTCAAACTATGGACTTCATTGCAAGACTTTTCACATTAGAGGGTCTATTATGTAATTATCATATTCAGTGTTGTAGAAAACGTCCGTCTAGGCTGATTAATCGTTGGCGGTGACCAAACCGTTATGAATTTTCCCGACTAATCGGCTGATTATTTCTGATTATTCCCGATTAATCGCTTGGCAGTACCCTGTTTGTCCGACGACCGCATACCGTTATTTACAACACTGATCATATTATCCCTTGTCAAAGAGGCTCTAGGTTTTTTTTCTCTTAGTGTACTTAATTGGTACAACCGGACAAATACCAATTCTTGTCTTGGTTAGAAATCAATTGTTAGTGTGGGTGTTTGCTGGTCTGATATTGTATTACACATAATTTTAATTTGAAGATATTTGATACATTTGGTATATTAAATAATTAATTTTGAAGATAAATACAAATGCATATATGTATTAAGGCACACAAATTTAACCAAACAAGAAATAGCTTAAACTGTGATATAACTTTAGATGTCAACCGAGCATGAATAATTTAGGCTAGCCTAAATGGGAATAACCAACTTAGACCTCCTCTAACATTTTAGAATAGAATGATCTGCGTTCATGTTGTGTTAGTTCTGTCATGGATGAATGCTTGATTATTTTGGTTTGAGCAGGAGAGAGGCAAGCACACATCAACATTGCTGATGGTAAAAAGAGTTCTGTAATATTAGCATCTGAGGCTGCTATGATGGACCAGGTCAATAGAGCGAAAGGTACACGTTGCTTTTGCCTATATGTACTGTATTCTCTGGAGCTATCGTTATAAAATTCAATGTCTAAATGCTCATTTGAAACATAAGATAAATCCAGAAAGATTCCCCTTTTTATTGCTATGAATGACATTATGAGATGCTCAACTTTTAGTTTATTCAATCTGAATATGAATCTCTATGCCATTTTTTGCAAGACAAATACATTCAGCATTTTTTGTGTGGTGAAAAAAAAAAACTCTAACAGGAGAAGCTGAAGCAATACTTGCAAGATCAAGGGCCACAGCAGATGGTCTTAGGCTTCTATCAGAGTCCATGAAAGCAGAGGGTGGCAGTGAGGTATATTGCTTTCATCGGAGGACATAGCATTTTTAGTTCATTACTTTTCCTTTCACCTGGTTATAAAAAGTTCATATGATGGGGAAAGCATGCTGGTCAATTTTTTTTGTTTTTTTTTTAACATTTGCATGTCAGATTCAGGGAAATATCTTAAATGAGGAGGGTTCAAATGCCTCCATTTGTTGTGCCTCCATCAGGCCTCCACTTTGTAGTTTTCCACTATCAAAAATTCTAAAATTTATATGTCAAAACAAAACAGTTAGATGTGATTTATATTATTTTCTCTACATGCACATTAAAAATTATTGCTTTTTTATTTTGATTTTATATGAATCAATAAGTTGAAAAATTAACATTCATAATTGATCCAAATCGGTGTTTTTTTGCAAGCTCTTGATATTAACCAAAATAAAATTGAAATGTCATGATTTTTTACGTGTGCATAGAGAAATGATATAGATCATATCTAATGGTTTTATTTTGACATTTAAGTTTTAGATTTTAAGTTATTTTAGTTCTAAAAATTAAGGCTAATGGAGGCATTTGAACCCTCATCATTCATACCCCAGAAAAAATGAGCCCCACAGATCCTCTTCATTTTAAAAAACTAGGAAGTAGAAGTTATCCAAACTCTTTTCCATGAATGTTTGAGAGCTGTATTTTGAATTTCTTTTTACTTTTTTTTTTTTTGGGCTACACAGGTCCGAATGAAACTTTCTTTTTTTGTTTCTTAATTTAGTCTCTCTTTAATGTGGAGTAATTAACTTGATTCATATTTTTCAGGCTGCAAGCCTGAGAATTGCAGAGCAATACATCCACGCATTCGGTTCAATAGCCAAGGAGGTAATGAACTTTGTTATAAACCTCATAAAAGAAACATAAATTCTACTTGGTTTTTCCCTGATAGTACTGCTACAACCTCAATTTATCTCTGTTTCAGCTTTTAAAAAGAAACATAAAGATCAACTTATTGGCTAAAAATTATCTTCCCTAATTGTACATGTTGTTTCTCATTTTTCTCATTTTGGGCTTTTCTTAGTTTTCTAATATAAATTTGTTTTTTGTTTTTTCCTAATTTCAGGGAACTACAATGTTACTCCCTAGTGCTGCTGGAAACCCATCGGCCATGATTGCTCAGGCCTTAGCAATATACAAGCAACTAAGTGTTTCCAACCAGGGCGGGCCCCGCCACAACCGCAAAACACACCAAAAAGAAATTACAGAGGAGACACCTTTAGATGCTATTCCAGAATCATATATATCTGAGGGAACCGATGTATCACATGGAAGTGGTTTCTCTCTGCAGAGCCCCACCAAGGGGCCCACTGATTAGTTTTAGAAATTTGGCCATTCTTTTTCTTTTCTTTTTTTCATTTGTCTTTTGGTTTTTGAGAAGATTAGACAACTGAAGAGGCACTACTTTTTATCAAGGATTTTACCCTTTTACCATTCTTCATCCTGAATAAATGAATTATATATTTCGTTTTTTGTTATCTCATGTTTTAAGAAAATTAGGTCAATTACAGGGTAAGCCTTAACCTTTTTGTGTAATTCAAGACTCGAGAGAACATATCTGTTGGATAAAAAGATGCAAATTGTGTACATTGTAAGTTGTAGTTCCAAATGCTGAACTTTTTATTCTTTGAGCATGGTTGATGTGCAAAGTTTTGAATTTTTTTTTTTTTTCTATCGAAGTGCTTTTACTTCGCCATGATGTTTTCATTCTCAAAATTGGATTCGAAGATTGATTTCTCTAGGTTGGAATTACCCGTGAATTAAGCGAGAAGTGAACTTTACTGCTGGAAGAGAGGACAGTAATTAATATAAAAAAATATTATCAGTTGTATTTGGTAAATGCTCTTCCTGAGTGTATTTCTGGATATATTTTTTTTCCAAATGCATTTCCTGCGTTAACTAGGTAATGTACAATTTCTTATATCACAACAGAATATCCCAGAAAGAAAGAAAGGTGAGAAGGAAAATTATAGAAAAGGAATGTTAAAATTTAGGCAAATAACAAACTGTTTTTATCGGATTACCTTTTAATAGTAATATATTACCCTATAACATTAGGCAAGCTGAGGCGGTGCACATTCAATCTGTGGGGTCAATTTGACCCCATTCATTTTTAAATAAATTGTACATAATTTTTTCTTTTTTATATATAATTTAGACTAAACACTATGTATAATGTAAAGTTCAATTTCATACACAGTATGAAAATTTTATATGATTGATTTTCATATCTTGAAAGTTCTAATAGAAAAGTAAACAATTTTTAGTAGAGAAAATCAACTTCATGGGCTGACAAGGAAAATCCATTGGGACACAAACCATATTCAAATCCTAATAGAGAAGTAAACAATTTTTAGTAGAGAAAATGAACTTCATGGGCTGACAAGAAAAATCCGTTGGGACACAAACCATATTCAAAATTCCAGTATATTAATCTGACACGAATCTCAAAACAGATTTCCTATATCTAAATAGACATTGTAGAATGTGACTAATATAACATCAATGTCATTTTAGTCTATATAACACCAACTCGAAAATCTATCAAATTGGGTTCAAATGGTGAATTCAAACCGTTCAAACCAATTTACTTTATAAGTGATGCGTTTACATGCAAACTCTTTATATGTTTGAGTTATTTTAGTATCAAATCAAGCGGCAAAAAAATTGAAAAATAAATGTATTAAAATTAACTTAAAAACTCAAACATTTGACCGCTTGACTTTATACCAAATAAACTCAAAAACTTATAAATTTTACATGTAAACGCACAACTAATAAAGTAGATCGGTTTGAATGGTTTGGATTCACCATTTGAACCCGATTTAATAGGTTTTAGAGTTGGTGTTATATAGACTGAAATGACACTAATCATACTTCTCTCTCTATATATAGTTATGCTGGAACAGGAGCAGAGATGAATGATATTCAATTCTTGCCATTAGCAGGTTTGTTACTACAGAAGGAGAGAGTCTTTATCTGTGCCCGGTTTGTCACGAGAGAAGGAATTAGAATCCTTGTTCCCATTATGAAGGAGAGGGATCTCAATTGCACAGGCCTGTGAACATAATGCTTGATATACGGTAAATTCATCATGTTTTCAATTGTTGCTGGTATTGTAACAGTCACCATAGGTCCATAGCAGCCATCTGCCATGACAGCAGGAAGAACAGCTAGAGTGAGCATGGCCGCAATAATGAGAGCACCAACTGTGATTTCAAGGAGATCGCAAGTTTGCAACACTGCAATATATAGACATGGCTGGTCCTTTTGATCTCTTGTAATTTTGATAAGCATTTGGGAATAACTGAGTTTTGTTTTTAGGAAATTATTAAATTTTAAAGTGAAGCTGGATTTAGCTGCAGTAAATTCTAAAAATATTGAATTAACAAGTTGTTGTGCAAGTAATAATTGACGGCTTCGCTTTGTTCAAACAAATTTCTAGCCCATATACTGAGATGGAAAGGGGGGGGGGGTTGTAGTTTCTAACTCGTTAGGTTTCGTTCCCTCTTAATTTCACTTAGTTTAGCAATGTGATATCTTTCTTCTGATTGGATGTAAGCGAATGCTGTAATATAAATTTATTTATGTATTATGTGGACAGTATTGTTTTCAGTCAGAAGATATTTCAGAAAGATAGTCTTTTAATTTGATTTTTAAACACTAATGTTGTCTTAACTTTCCAAGCTGGCAACATATGTGTTTCACTTGATTGTTCCTTTGTTTTCTTTTATAAAAATACTTGAAACCTTGAGGGATTTTCATAGCATACAGAGCAGCAGTAGCAGCAAATAGCAGAATCATTGCATAAGAATTATCTTTCAGCTAATTAAATTTACATTAATACATCTATTTAACCTTCCTTCTGCATGTCGTAAATCTGGAATCTTTTCACAACAACAGCCTGTGTATAGCTTACAAGCAGAGGCGGAGCCAGTATGGTCCGAGAGAGGCACTTGCCATCTCAGGTCCAATTTATTTTTCCAAAATATTGTCATTTTTTGAAGAAAAATAAACAAGAATATATTAATGTTTAAAATAATTATACAATTATGTCATACTCTGGAAATTTTACCTCACCCTATACTATTTTCTGACTCCGACCCAAATTACGAGGCGATATGGTCTGCTGAAGCAGCTGATCAATCATCAGCACGCTTCCTGGTACAAGTCTCAGAGCATATGAGCTTACAAGTAGGAGCAATTTGGGGATTGCGGTTGCCATTTGTGCAGGTGGTGAAGCAGTCGTCGTAGCAACCGTAGCCACTAACGGTCACAATATCTTTTGACACAGCAAGAATGGCAATGAGAAAGACAGCAATGGTTATTACATTGGTGTTAGCCATTTTTCCTTATTGTTTTTATTTTTTTTATTTTTATTTTTTGATATGGTATATAATGAAGGATCAGGTTTTGGTTTTGATTTTTTGCTTATTATAAATAGTTTTATAGCTTTGTTGAGACTAAATATAGCATTGCCAGCAAATATCAATTTCCATGCGCAAGTTTTATTTTTCTTTCTGTTTGGAGGTTAAAGAATTAAGGTAATGGTTACTTGAGAAGTTTAAAGAGAATAGATTTTAGTTCAAGGATGGTGGTGTTCTTACTGTGTTCATACATGGGTATGCTTTTGATCTGAATTCATGCATTCAGAGCATTAGATAGACATTCAAAATTTTGCGTTCGAATTTCAAACATACTCCACTTTACTATTCCAAAAGAAAGATATTGTTGTTATTCTATAAAAACCATGATAAAATAGGAAATAATCCATTCAAGACAAGGTGTAAAAAAGTTTATCATCCTAGAATTTTTATAGAAAAAGAGCATGTCGGAAACCAATTAAGATTTTAAATAGCGATTTATGATTTGTGAGATCATAAAAAAAAAAAAAAACCCTATAACAGATGCAGCGGATACAGCGAAAGCCATCCCATATAACGATTTTTTTTTTTGTTGAAATATGAAATTTTGATAATAATATACAGTAAAATTGAAATCAGTACTGTTAGAACTCTTCAATTCTTAATACATAATGTAATTATCTTACATAATGATAAATATAATGCAAATTGAATATGATAGGTTCTTATTCATTTCACTCATCAAATTGCATGAAATCAAAATATTAATATAAATATTGTAAACAAATAACTGGTGTATTGTTGATTCGAGGTATTAATCACAATTTGTTACCCAGTAACTTATTTAGGGAGTGAGGGGTGGTCTGATGTCCGGTTGAAGCCGTTCAATCCACGTCAAGATTCATACACATTCGATCCGCACAAATCTTGATGCTATCCACACAAATCTTGATGCGAATAGAACGACTTCAACCGGACATAGGCTGAATTTGGTCTAACGACCATCACACAAACAAAGCCACAAAACCAATTACTGCACTAACCTTATCCCTGCAACTAAACGTTAGGTACAATCCTAGTTACCCATGATATACAAAAAACACATTAAATTTTTATATCAACGTTGCACAATCAGAATAAAATTGTATATATACAAGAGCACATATAAAACGCCAGCCACTAATACAACCAAATAATTTCAAACCTTGCAAAAGGAATTTAGCGACAAAATTAGAATGCAGAGTATTCCTGTTCCTTGCTCATTTGGAGACACCACAAAATAGCCACAGCAAAGATGGCAAAGGAAGATAACTCCATGGCAAGGGCACCCCATCCAATTATTCCCGCATGCTTCAAAATTGATGGAATTGCTATGCTCCCCACGATTGATGCACCCGTAAGAAACTTTGTAAAATTCACCCATCTGTGGCAGTTGTAATTATTAGTTAACCCAGAAAAAAAAATTGAATTTAGGTAGTTAGATGAGTATAAATTACTATGCATAGCACATATTGGTCCATACTATGGATCAATATATTTGTTTATAAAGTTCAAACAATCGATCTGAACCATACATTTAACATAATCTCCGTATGAAAATGTACATGCAGAGTGTATTTTACATTTTTGTATTTTTTTTACTATTTTTTAGATGGGTAGAAAATCACTACTTTTGAAAGGTCTAGAGATCAAGTGATTTTCTACCAATCTAACAAAATAGTAAAAAATTATAGAAAATGTAAAATTTGATCTACAAGTACATTTTCATATGGATATTGATCCATAGTACATGGACCAATGTGCACTCTGCATAGTACCATAGCCTCACTCCTCTCTTATAGTAGGGCATTATGTTTCCATTTTCCTGCTTTATTAGAATTGTTATTGGGATATGTAAATTCTTGTTTTGTTACTCATTTTTATAGTGAATAATTGAAGTAAAAGTTCCAAAAAGAAAAGAAATAAGAATAAATGCTCACGCATTGGTGCCGTCAGACATGATAGAGGAGCTATCATTACCAGCAAAGAACAATAAAGGCATGGGAAGAATCACATACATCACAACTGCAAAAAAAAAAAAAAAAAAAAAAAAAACAGTAAACAATTCAAATTTACATCTAGTTTAACACCACCCGTGACCACAGGTGACAAAATATTTTTACCTAAATGACAATAATAACGTTTCTCTCTCACCTGTTAGCATAGGCCACCAATTACCATAAAGTGCACAAGCCTGGAAAATAGACAATATTATATTAATCAATAAAAAAGAGCACTAGTTTACATGCGAGGGTTCACAAAAGAAGTAATAGCACAACCACCTCACAAAATAACTTATTGAAAATAACCCCTTAATTCTTTGTAGTTTATTAAGAAAATGGTTATTTTTCTTCCTCATTCGGGGTTTTTCTTTCAATAAAATTAAACAAAGGTAGGAAAACTAATGGAAACCTTTAAATTAGGAAACAAAAAAGGGTTAAATCAGTCATTTGTTACTTAAGAGGTTAAAGGTTAAAGGAGGTAGTAGGTATATCTATGGCATTACTCATATTAGTCAATGCTAGTTCTCATAGTTAGATTAGTATAAATTATTCTCATATAGTAGGGCATTAGTTCACATTTTACTGCTTTATTAGGATTGTCATTGGTACACTCTATTACCATTAAAGTAACCAACCTATAAAAGCAATTATGTCTCCTTAAACCTTGTGCTTCACTAAGGCCACCTCAATTGACCCCTCAGGTATTCAAATAAGTAACGAAGAAAACCATAAAAAAATGGTCAACTATACCAAAAGGCAGAACAATGGTCCTTTCACAGGGGGCGGATTGAAAAAATATCAATCGAATCTGGTTTAAATATCTAATTGGGTTTAAACCTAATAACTAATTGGGTACTCGATAAAAAAACAATGCTTTAACTTATACTTTTCAATACTCTGACTTGTAATTTCTAATGCTCTAGCTTATAATTCTAATTACCAATCATAATTCAAGATACATTTTAATTTTAAAATTTAACCCAAATTACAAATCAAACATCATATATATATATATATATATATATATATTTTTTTTTTTTGGGGGGGGGAGTCGGTTGGGAGCGGGGGCAGCTGCCCCCCGGTACAATGTGATCTGCCCTGTCCTTTCAGATGGATGAAACTTTAATACGAAAATTTCTGAGGGCTTTAACATAATAAACAACTTATTTTGGTAAATATGCTAACCAAGATTTGAAGTACGATCCCGCCTGATACTAAAATTGCAAGAAGAGCGAGCTGTGCACTATGCATGCATGCTACCATGCTCCTCGATAACTGTGGCATTTTTTTTTATTTCCCTCTTAATTCAATGAATGATATGTAGTCAAACTGCAGTGCAAAAAAGCGGTTATTGTAAACACATTACAAACGAAAAAACTTTCTGATAAACCATACTAAATTTTTATTTTTTGTGCTGTTTAAATACTCATTGGCCCTTTCTCTAGGCAAAAACCAAGCGCCAAAGTTTGTAAACCAACCTCAATGGATTAGTTTTATTTGGTACTTTATTGACCCTGGAACACAATTACAGATTAAATAATGAACCTTCAAAATAGCCAAAGCCCAAAAGAACAACAAACATACACTACATTTTATCCCAAGCCCCAAATCTCATAAAATTCCCCAAATTAATTAGAGGAACAAAATTTAAAGAAAAAAACAAGCTGGTCATTATAAAGCATAATTTAATTCAAAACCCAATTTGTTGACTCTAAAAAAAATTTATCTGTGGCTCTTCAATCAGTGAAGTTTTTATAAGCATTAAAAACCTACTGAAAAATGCTCTGATTACTATTAACTCGTAGCTCTTAAATTGCCCCTTAATATTTTCATTTGTTAAGTACAATACTTAAAATTAGAACCAGCTATCATAGCAAGCAATTGTCTTTGTTGCTACCATAATTTGGAAATTCTATTGGCAACCTAGGATACAATCCAATCAAAGGGAAATCTTTCAAATTCCAAATACATGTAAAAATCTGTATACTAACCTAATTGGTACCAAATCACTGAGGATGGAGTGGCCAAAACCGCTTGAATTCGTGCGGAGGTGAACCACCCACCGATTCGCCGTCCGACGAGTTGCGCTGATTCTTCCTTCTAATTGGTTGATTGAATCTTCATTCAGATTTTGAACCTTACTGATTGATTGGTTCCTCAAAGGTAAGGTGGAAGAATAGAAGGTGGATTTGATTAAGGATCGGAAGAGACGAGAGATTGCCAATAATGTTTCCTTTATAATTAATTAAGGGAAAATTCAGTTTTAGTCCTCAATCTTTTACAAAATAATTTAAGGTTGTGTTTTGAACTTTCATTTGCATTAACTTTGTGCTCAAATTAGTCCTTTTATTTTAAAATATTTAAACTAGTCTTTTATCTGTCTCGTTTTGCTGATATGGGTTGATATTTGAGAACAAATAGTAAGTTTTCTAAAATATGAACAGTTATAATGAGAGATTTACATATAACATATTCCTCTATAAAGTTGCAAAAAGAAATTATTCAATGTTATTGCAATATGTTTTATACTTAAAAAAATGAAGAGAGCTAAAAATGTAATAATAAATAAGCATATTAATACTTATGACATAATTTAGGTTGCTTGGAAAAAAGTAATTTGATCTAATAGTTATGGGCACTTGTTTCAAATCCAAGTGGCAAATTAAAATCCACACGCCAAATAAATTAATCAAAATCATCAAAATAATTGATGAAAGGACTAACTTAGTCAAGTGAGTGACTAAACATGACAAATTTAGTTCTTTATTAAAAGTTTAACGACTAACTTGATTATTTTGGAAAAAATTGAGGACCAAATATGAATTTTCCCTTAATTAGAAGAAAGATGAGTCTGTCCATGGGATCTGATGGTCAATAATCGCCATTTAATTTGTAATAAATTAATTAATAAAACATAACCAATACTCAAGTATAAATTAATTGTATGAACGCAAAGTTATTGTTAATTTAACAATTTTATTGTAGCGTATCTATCTTACTCATTAATTAATTGCAAATGCTGACGTCATAATTGTAATTTTAATTGCAGTGACGTAGTGTAATTGTTAAATAAACAATTTTTATTAGATTAGCAATATATCTAAAAATAACAATATAAATATATTTAATCGCCTTAAAATTGACAATATAAATATATAAAACTTAATACTACAAAATTAACTAAATAAAACTAAAATTATAAGAATAGAGATGGCACAAAATTTATTGAAGTATAATCGCTAAAATTACTGTGGCAAAAAAAGAAGAAGAAAAATATATCATCTTTTCAATTTTTGGAATAACATGCTGGTATTATTTTTCTTGTGTTTAAATGGGTCATGAATTATGGATTAGATATGAGGAATGATCCACTTACATCTTTTTTAGTGACACCGAATTACATTATATATTTTAAAAGTTCAAACAGTTGGTTCAAACCGTTCAATATGATAGATATATTAAAATGTGCTTGTAGATCAAATTTTACTTTTAAATTTTTTTTTTTTACTAATCATGTTGAACAATTTGGATTGACTATTTAAAATTTAAAAACTTAAAAAAATATAGAGTGCAATTGAGTCTCATAAAAAAAAAGTAAGTAGATCCCTCGTCTTAAAATATAATATGTTCATTTACCAAATGAAATGATTAGATACTACGGTTCAGTTTAATCGGTTTTGGACCGAACCGAATTAGTTCGGTTTAAACGGTTTGGTTATTTCGGTTTATTGGATCGGTTCGGTTGGATTTTCAAAACCAAATTATAACTTCGGTTCGGTTCGGTTTGAAAAATTTCAAAACTAAAATTACCGAACCGACCGAACTTTCACATAATATGAATTTTATCGGAACCACCCTGGTTTATTTTTTAATACTCCAGTTTATTTCTTAATATTCTGGTTTATTTCTTAATATACTTCGGTTTATTATAAATTAATTGTTTTAAATAAAAAAATAATATATTTTAGTTTGAACCGAACAAACCGAACAAACTGAACAAAACTTTGGTTCGGTTCAATTTGGTTCGGTTGCAATACTAATTCGGTTTGATTCGGTTCTATTTTTAAAACCAAATTATAACTTTAATTTACCAAGTTCAATTCGATTTCAACTGAACCGATGAACACCCCTACCTAAATGGTTCTTCAAATATATTCTGGTCTTGAATTGTTGGTCACTGGTTCTTGTTTTATTCGGTTCATTACATTTTTTTATTCATTAAACCGATATTTTTTTTCTTCTTTTTCTCATAAAAAAAGAAAACCGATATTTTTCTAGCCCACTAGATCCATGATATCCACATTCAACCAATCATACAAGTATCCTCTTAATTATTGAATGGTGAATCCACTACTTTACAGCTTCATATTATCTCAAAAACAGTTTTCTATTCGAAATGGCGATAGAGACCGGTATTATTTTTTTGTGCTCGTATCATATCTCTATTTTTTAAAACTAAAATAATTTAAAATTTAAAATTTAAAACTAAAAATATCAAAATAAAACCATTAGATATAATATGCATTATTTTATCTATATATATGTAAAAAATTACATTTCAACTTTATTATTTTTGTCATCAATAATGTGTAAAAATACACCAATATGAATCATTTCTGAACGTTGATTTTTCAACTTATAAATTTACATAAAAATAAAATTAAAAAGTGATAATTTTTTTATGTGTATATAGAGAAAAAAAAATTGATCAAATTTAATAGTTTTATTTTTATGTCTAAATTTAAAATTTTGAGTTATTAAAGTATTTAAAAATAAAAACATGATAAAAATAAAAGCAATTGAACCTTCCACTTAAAATAATACAAAATTTGAAGGTAGTTTGTTGTTTTCTAAAATCTTGAATAATAGCATATACGTATAATCTAATCTGTCTCTCGAGAGTACATGCAAACTAAATATGCGAACTTTAAATTATAAGATGCACAAATTAGCCGATTTTTTTTATTAATATCTAACATTAAATAGAAAATTATACAAATGCTTATGTTTTTTGAAATTTTTAAAAATTCCCAAGCTGCCGAGAATTCTGACGTTCCAGGGTAATTTACATTATATTTTTATTTTATAAATCTTCAAACAGAACAAGTAATTATGGGTGGTGTAGTCCCTGGTTTGAACTTGAGTATAACTATTTTTTTTTTTTTTCAAATAAGATCTTCAATACAAATGTTTTAAATTAATTATTGCTACAAATGAGACTCAAATTCAAGAACTATAGTTCTCAACTTTGTCAATAACCACTACACTAGTTATTATTTTCTATTAGAATATATAACTATTGGTAAAATACAAGTGTTGAATTAAATAAACTAAAATAACAGTGATTATCTATTTGTGACTTGTCCATTAGCTAGTTCAATACGGTCTTGAATTGCTCAATATAATTTTTTTACTTTTAATTGTACCTCCATTTCTAACCTATGGCAATTAGATGCTTGGATTCCATTAAAGGATAAGGTACTTATTGAAATAATTAGAGCAGCTACTATTTGGATTATTTGATTAGCAAGAAGCAAAGTTTGTTTTTAGAATACTGCTATTCCTTATAGTTCTTTTTTAGGTCTTTATATTATTGCTATAACTTCTTTTTGATGCAACGCTAAATTAGATGATATATATTTTTTAAATTAACATTAATTTTACCTATGAATGTTTCTTCTTTGCATTAGGCAGACCCCTTAATAATCAGCTTAGATTCATATACCCCGAACAATCCGTTGAATTTAGAGGAAACAAATCCTAGTCATGATTTAGAAGGGTCTGATTTGTCAGAATATCTGTGTCTAAGCTGAAATTGATGATATTGATGTTGTTTTTCTAACTATAGGCAATCAGAATGTTCTTGTCCCTCTCCCTTCTTCCTCTATTGATAGTTCTGCTGCTCTAGTTTAGTCTATTGCTTACTACTTTTCTTAATTTTTGTAGTTATCTCTCTTTTGTATGAATAACTATATATGTTTCTAATGGAACAGGTGGTTATCCATTTTTTCAAAAAAAGAAAAGAAAAATTGTGTGTCATCAAAGCTATGCCTACGCATCTCTTTTGAAGCACGCATCTAGTTTGCGTGTTATGTTTTAGCATGTCTGCTAGCATTTGAGATTTAAAAAAAAAAAAAACATACTACCTTTGAATTTCAATTTTTTTAAAACTGCTAACTATAAGAAAATCGGAATATTTTCATGTATAATTTCATGCATTCAAGAATTGGACACAGTGTTGTAATTTGTAAATTTTGAAACAAAAATATTAGTGTTAAGTGTTAACTTTAAAAACCCGGTATAAATTAAATTAGTTGCGGCCATATTATCATTAAAAATGAAAATAATGTTCATTGTAAAATCTTCAACGGTAATAAATTAAGATGAGTAATGACTGGCCTAATAAGACCTTTAGCTTAATTTTTTGGAAAATATTGTTTATTTATTTACTGAAATTTCTATCAGTACATTCTCCATTATTATTTCAAAACATTTATTATTAATTTTTTAAAGTAACATCTGTAACATATAATATTTAATGACTGTTTTATTTAATTAGAATAACAACAACGTAATTAAGAATGAAAGATAGATACTTGTAGTCCTTTTCTAACGGTTAATTTATTTTGTTCATTTATATATTTAAATTATTTTTCAGAAACAGAGAATTATTTTAAACGGAATCTAAGGAAATCAGATATTCAGATACTTATAACCAATCCAATATGCCTTGAAGGATACTTCCAATTAGGAAAAAAAAAATAGAACAAATATATATAATCCAAGAAGAATTTTGTAGCTATTTCAAAGTTCTCATTTTTTAAATACTCTTTTTGAGTCTTGAGAAAAGAAATACCTTCCACAAGAAAAATATTGTTTCTTAAATTTTTCGAATTTAAGTTTCAATAGCATGACCATCAAAGAAATTGCCCTTTTGTTATACTTTTTTTTTTGAATTATTGATTTAATTATACAGAGATAAAATATAAAATGGAAAAAGAGAATAAATCAAATGAATTTTTCTGGAAGCAAATCAAAGAAATTTTTTTTTTTTTTTTACCTATTTTGTATCACAAAAGAAACTAAACAAAAAAAAATGACCTAGCCAAAGGTATGATTACAATTGGAAGTCTTATCAAACGGACTTGTTAATTTTTTTTTTTCTGAAAATTGATTATAGATTTTTATAATCTAAGATATTTTTTTTCTTTCAATAGTTATCCATAATACTCATAGATATGTCCATTCCTTTGTGGAATAGCAAACTACAATTAAAATAAAAACAGAAAAGAACCCAATCAAAAATAGGAAAAAATCAAGCCCTTCCTAATTTTCTATTTTTTAATGCTGTTCAATTTGCCTTTCTCAAGCAGTTTCTGACTTTGATAAATTAATCTCGACAACCTTTAAAATAAAGTAACTTTTGCAAAAAGATCACCTTCAATTATTTATTTTCATACATTAAAAAATGCAAGTCTAGAAAGTATCAACTTTTAGGAAAAAAAAATCCTGTAATTTAATTATTTCTTTTAATACATTAAAAGTGCAAAAAGGTATGGTTTGATTTCTGAAGATAAATAGTCATTAAAATTTTTGGATTCTTGAAGTTAAATTTGTTAATTTTTTTTTGTCAAAATGACTTTTAAATGAGTGCCAAAAAAATAATGTTCTCTGTGAAAAATGTAGCGACGGTGTGAAATCTAAACAGAAAATGCTTGTGAATATTAAATAGATGGCTTGACTACAACTTAAAAAAAAAAAGATTTTTAATCAAGATTTTATTCTTTTGTCGATCTATTAATGTTAAAACTAAATAAATTACAACCTAACAAATGCAAATTAACCCAGAGATGTATTTTTTAAATGCACCATGGACTTAATTGTAACTTTACAGTTTCCATGAACAGTGTCATAGGCTAGTTATTTTCTAAAGGCAATAGAAGAAGACAGAAAAGGCGGATTTTCATTTTATATTATTGTTTTTATTTATTTATTCGACATTGAGCCCATAGGCTAGTTTATAAATTATATACCAAATTGCGGAATTATGGCTAGTAATTTGAGTTTGATTTTTTTTTAATTATCATTATTGTTGAAGCTCGTAGGCAATTTGAGTTTGATTGGGTCAACTTTTGGGTCCCAATGTCCAGTGTATCTGACCTATAGTTATAGTACCTGCTCCAGGCGCATCCAATGTGTTGACTAAGACAAAGGTCAAAGTTTTCCATCCTACGTCTGACATTGATCGACAAAAGGAACATTGCTTGGTGGGCCTTCCAAAGCTGTACTTGACAAATTCCTCTGCAAACGCCACCACCACACCTGATAATTAACAATACATCAATAACCGTCCATCAGTTAACGCACCGTATCTCAACGCAACTGATCTTTGGTAGAGAAACAGATTCCAAATTGGTGGTTCCAAGGGACAATAGGATAATTCTGATGGATGCATCCTGGGACAATTCCAAAAGAACTGGTACAGCTTTTGTTATCTATGACAAAAGAGGAAGGCTGGAGGCTGTGTTTGCTCATCCCACTACATGCACAGATCCACTACAAGCTGAAGCAAGGGCTTTGATACAGGTTCTGTCATTTTTAGAAAATGAAGGGGAGTTAGAGGAGTCAAGACACACATTGATATGCTCCGACTGCAGTATACTGGTCAAGACGGTTCTACAAAACAGTTTTTGGGACCTGCCTTCATGGCAGGCAGCTGAGACAATAGCAGAAGGGGCGCAGCGCTATAACAACATAAGAGGAAGGGTATCACTCAGGCATGTCAGTAGAAAGTCGCTGATGCAGCCACATCAGTTAGCAAACTGGGCACGTACCACCAACAACATAGCTACTGGCACGGTACCAGTAGGAGTGGCTCAAAGAGCAGAGCTTAACTTTGAGATAAACCTGGAATTTTTCCAGCTTATCACAGAGTAATGGAAGTAATATATCATAGGGAAACTGATTTTACATCACATAGGATCCGCTTTAAGCAGAATCCGGTTGCAGTGTTAGGTGGTAATTGTTTATTTCAGTAGAGTAACTTTATTATTCTGTTTCTACTTCCTTTTTAGCTTTTACTTTTATGAATGAGTTAGTGAGATAAATTAGATGCAGGAGGAATTTGCAGATTCCAAACTGCTAGGAGTAATTCGGCTTTATTATGATGTAATTCAACTTTGGTTTAATATAAAGTCATGCCTACGGGTTTTAAATCAAAAAAAAAAACAGATTCCAAATTCAGAGGAATATATCTGTAATTCAACCAATTGTCGTCTTTGATGACACCTCAGCCCGGGTAAAGATTTTAACAGAGTATTTTTAGCTTAAGACAGCGCAGGAGCTATAGAATCAAAACAGCACTGGATATGGTTATTGTGCTGCATGAAGTAAAAAACTACTCTGTTAATATATTTACCCCTCCCCAGTGCTCTACTATAAAAACACATATTTTAACAAATCATGGCATCAGGCAAAATCCAAGGGGGCTCTTCCCCACAGAAAACCCTAGCTCTGATCCTCTAATTGACTTTGTGAAATCCATCTTCTCTCCTCTATTGCCACATCCTTACAACAATCTCTAGTTCTCCCTTCTCTACCATGAGCAATGTCGAGGTGACGACGGTTGTCAAGCAGACATTAGGTCGCCACCTGGGACCTGCTCTGGTGGGTGAATTCGTCAACCGGACAACAACCTTTGTAACGAGCTTCTACCTTGACCGGCAAGCAACTGTAACCGACAAAGTTAAGAGGGTGAGGTTGCTCCTGTTCAAGATCCACAGTGTGATTGAGGCGGCAGAGGCTGTCATGCCAATCGGCAACCTCTCTCTCTGCCGATGGCTGATTGAGTTACAAGATGCAGCTAGAGAGGGAGACGATTTGCTTCTCATCTTCAAATTGCGGTACCAAGAAGACCCTCTGCAAACAGTCGGTCACCGTGGTTTCTTCCTCTCTTCTCTCTGGGAGGCATTTCAAAAGGCTGTGCGGGCCGCCACCGATCTGTTCTGGCATGACTATGACGTGGACAGGCTGACGGGTTCTCTTGACAGGCTGGAGAAGATCTCATCTGATGTGGGTAGCTTTCTTGCATTGCTTGAGCTCGATAGTAGGCGTCGTGATAAGCGAGTCGGCGGGTGTAACGGTGTGGCGAAAGAAGCAAACCATTGCCTATCTTATGGGGTTCTTCTCAAAGAGGCGGAGGTGACCCATATGTCAGAGGCTGAGGAAACTACCGATAGAACGAAAGGGTCAATGCTCCGATTGCATCAGGCTAGAGGCCATCATCATGATCATCATTAAATTTTGTATGAGGTGCATTTCAATTTTGGGTGGAGTTTCATGCATTTGTACGTACACCTTTCAAAAATCTTAAAATTACTTATTTTCTCTTCCAAAATTAATAATATCGTATCTATTTTTTAAAATTTTAAAAACTCGCCAAATTTATCCAATTTATTGTTTTTTTTTTAATGAAACTCGTTATAAAGTTCTCATTTTACTCTTCATTAAAAAAAGATGTGTAGTATATGTAAAACAATTAATTAGTCATTTTGTGGAAACAAATAATTTATTTTTCTATTTCTGACGCATTGACATCATGTATATGTTTGTCTGTGTGTTACAAGGTAGAAAAATGAATTATTTTTTCTCACAAATCAGATAATTAATTAATAATAAAAGATTGAACATTTCTTATGTATATAGGCTACATCTTTTTTATTTTTTTAATAAAGAGTAAAATGAGAACTCTATAAATTTAAAATGAGTTGGATAATTTTGTAAGTTTTTAAAATTAAAAAAAGTAAGTATGTCATTATGAATTTTAGAAAGGGAAAACGTAATTTCGTGGATTTTGAAGGGCATATATGAAATCTCCCTTCATTTTGGATATCAGTTTTCATCATCGATAATACTACTGTAGTTTGTTATTTGAGCTTATGTATTCAGGTTGTGAAAAGGCACGAATTATTGAGATGTAGAATTGTGGGGGTCATATCCTTCTTCTTTTTCTTCTTTTTTTGATACTTGAGGAAATTTTTGTTAAGAATCGAAATTTTGGCGAAATTGAAGTAAATATATTTATTTAATAAAAAAGGATAAATAGGAAATTAAGATTGAAAATTTTACATGCAAATTATTGTTGGGACTTTGGATGCATTTTCTAGAAAAATAATATAAGAATCATTTTTTAATTAGGAGCTTATAACAACAAAAAATGTATTCAATTAGTCAATTCATACATTACTTCTTAATGTATTTTAAAAAAAAATTAAATTAGACCAACTTTTTGATAAACTTTAAGTTAATGTTTAGGTTTGAATTCAGTGTTTTAAATTACGATTTTGTTCATATATGTAGAAAACCACTGCATAATATATGGAAGTATATATGTGATTTTACTATGCATTAATAAAGAAATATAGATAAATAAAACTAATTTATATTATAAGAATTGTTTAGTCTAGTAGTTTGTATTTTTTTACCAATTCTCTTTCAATGTAAAATAATTTTTGGATTTTTTTTTTCCAAATCTATTATCTACTTAAAAAAGGGAAAATTCAAATAATATTCCACAATAATGAGAACATCCGACGCGTTGGCATAGTTTGTATTTTGAAACCGAATCTTAGCATTAATATAAATTAAATTAAGTATTATATATATCATAGTAATCATGAAAATTGTACTGTATTCATTGCTACAAAAACATTGAGTATACACAGTTAAAAAATAAAGTTATATACGATTTTACAATAAAGTTATACACAGTTAAAAAAAAACTAAAACCACTCGTTTAAACATTTCTCTTTGTTTTTGCCGAATTCTCGTTGAGCTGTTAATCATTGATCAATTTTTGTTATTTAATTTTTTCTCTCATCTTTCCTTGACTCCACCCATTTATGTATAAATCTAAAAATTTGGAAAAAAAAAATGAAAATCAATCGACTCCATTCATCTATGTAACTTGAATCCGCCTCTAACTGAGCCGAGGACATCGATCTCTCAGTTGGCTGGAAGGGATTAAGAGAAGGAAATTTGCACTTCATTAAGATCGATTTTTTTTTTTTGAATTGCTATGTTTCTCAATCACTCATTGCCGTGTTCAAATGAAATAAAAAAAAAAGTAGTCTATTATATTCTTTAGTCGAATGCCTCAATCCAACTGAGAGACGAAAAACAAATATCAACTAACACATAACTCATTGTAACTGTACTAAAAAAAAAAAATAAAAAAAAATAAATGTTGTGCACTCTCATCAGTTGGGGGGCACCGATTAGTACGTCTCTTCAGTGCGCGCATCAAATTGGTGTCCTCCTCTAGAGTGTGCACCAACCAGATTTGATGCGCACCCTGAAAGTGCATGAGTGATAGCTCTGAAATTTCATAAATTTGAATCTGCGCTCTCAGTAGCATGAGAAGGGTTCGCACCAATTTTTTTTCTCTCACACGACTTAAACGGACCGAACTTTTTTTTTTTTTTTTTCTCACGCTGATTAAGTAGCGTGAGAAGCAATTATTTTTAAATAGAACTATTTTAATATTTTTAACAAAACAAGTACCATTAATTTGGGTTTAAAAAAAAACAATTCTACTGATCGATGGAGGTACAAAGATGCTTGCTCCACTGATATGCTCGATCAGTGGAGTTATTTTATGACTCATATATATATTATGATTACATAAATCAATAACAAATAGTTCCACTGGAGTAAACATGTTTGTGCCTCCACTGATCTTGCGGCTCAGTCGAGTTATTTTTTGTAAAAATAAAATCAATGATTCTTATTTAATTAAAATATTTAAAATTAGTTCTATTTAAAAAGAAAGATCCTGAGAAGCTTGCAACTTGGGTCTATAGAGAGCTGAGTTTTTCTCACCTAGCAGCACTGCAGCACTGCTGCTTCAATATTGGTCCATGACGGTGCTTTCATGCCCTGGATCTTAAGGAAAAAATATTTTTCAAGTCAACCAAACAAATTCCAGTCAAAAAAAGAGAATTTTTAGTTGTCTACAGTTGGGCATGGACATACTTTACAGTTAGTTTTGACCATAGTAATAAAATAAAAATAAAAATAAAATTTCCTCAATGCTGTCCATCTAATTGTGTATCCTTATCTAAGAGAAAATACTTAATTAATAGTCCAGTATTGCAAATTTATTATATTTTATTTGTTGTATTTTAGTGCTTCAAGTTGTACTATAAATTAATATTTTTTTAGCAATTAAGTGATTCTTGTGGGCTATGGATCAATATCTCTTTTTTCAAAGTTAGAACAATTAATCTAAACCGTTTTAACAAGATTTTTATATAAAAATGTACTATATCAAATTTAATATTTTTAGAATTGTTTTTGACTTTTCACTACCATTCAAAAGTGGTGATTTACTAATCTAAAATATAAGATTATATTGAATGATTTAGATCAAATATTTTGAATTTTGAAAAAAAAAATTTGTGGGTTTTTCTTAATAAGAAAAAGAAAGCTGTCTTAGCAAACAAGACATATCCCGGTCTCAAAATTAAATGAATAATGAATTTCGTTTACCATAAAAGAATAAAATGCATATACTAGCAAACAAAGAAGAATGGGCTGAAAAAAGGTATGATAGGTTGAAGTTTGTTTATCCTCTTTAACCAAACTATAGGTGGTAAGAGTTGTTATGGAAAGAATTTTTCTTCGAGTACCCGTTTAATTGACACACATTACAATTATTAGTATGCAATTGCCAATAAGAATTTAGTTTAAGGTAGTGTATTTTGAAATTTTACTTTTAAGTTTGATCATTCTTCTATTATATTAAGGACACTCAAAATGCTTATTTATTATTATTTTTATTTTTTTAGTTTTTTTGGGGGTGGGGGAGGGGGTGGAGAGGATTTCATGTACCCCTAAAAAACCTTGAAATTCATATCTATCCATCGAAATTTCAAAAACTCACAAAATGAACAAATTTATTGACTTTCTCATTAAAACTCATTTTAAATTTATAGAATCCGTTACTAACAAATAAAATATGTTGTTTGTATAAGAAAAATGTTTCGTGTTCTAATATGTTGATTTTCGAGAATAAATGATTAATTTCTCTACTTGTGACATACATACAAGCGTCACTGTGTATATATGTGTCACAAGTAGAAATAAACAATTTGTTCTTAGAAACCGACTAATTAGAAGACAAAATATTTTTTTTACACATACTACATATTTTTTCAATAAATTATAAAGTTAGTACTTTATAAATTAAAAATGAGTATTAACAGAAAAAGTCAATAAATTGAGTACATTGTGAGTTTTTGGAAGTGAAAAGGGTAAATATGATCTTATGAGTTTTAGAGGGGAAAAACTTATTTTTCAAGGATATACATGAAATTCTCCCTATTTTTTGGGCCAATATCTAGCATTTTTGCCATCAAATTATTGGTAATATATGCACAATAAGTTAATATGAGATATTATTTTTCCATTATTCTTAGTCAAACACAAGCAATAGAAATTGCCTTCTCAAATACAATGTAATATGACATTTCTTTAGTAGTTGCCGCATAACCAATTTTATTTGTAAAATTTGTAAAGCACAATATGTGTGATGCTTAGAAAACCATAAAAATAATAGAAAGTAATAATATAATATATTGTCAATGTGGGAACCGGTAAGAAATTAAGATCAAAACCAATCTGTAATAAGTCCAAAACCCTAACAACAAAATTATGGATAACTTGCGTATTTAAATCAATCCAAGTACATTTTGGTAAATAATTTAATTGTGACCTGTCAAAAGAAAATGATTTTGAACTTAAAATTCGACCAGAATTAAATTTAATATTTACAAATGATATTATGATATTTACAAAATAATTCATTAAGGATTTTTATTGTTGTAATCACTAATTCAAGCTAGTTTATATGTATTTGTGATTTTAAAAGTTCCTCTTGAGATAGATGTCGTAGATCATTGCTGAAAATTTATGATAAATTCTATTAATTTTATCGTATATTTTTCGAGTAGACTTAAATAATAATTAACCGAATCATTATCTGAAACCACAGACCCATTGCAGTGATGTGAACTCTATCTCTACAGAGAAACACATATTCAATTCACGAAAATAATATCTAAAAGATGCTTCAGAAAATAAATGAAAATAAACGATCATCCCTTTCAATTTTCAATATAGTATTGTTTAGAATGATTTATGGCATATTCCAATAAAATAAATGCATATTACCCCCTATAAAAAGGAAAAATAATATTTCAACTGGATAAATATCCCATGTACCCTTAGCATTATTCCCTGGAGAGTAGAGACACAACATGGAATTTTTGTGGACCCAATTACGAATTAAGTTCCTTAACTATAAATAGTGGAAGCATCATTCTCTAAACACCTCTACTTGTCAGAATAACCAATCCTTTTAATTGGCTAGTAACTGCACTAAAGCAATCATCTCTTAATTAATGGAAAGGTTTTCTGTATTGTTCTTCCTCCTGCTTTTCACTTCAGCATGTGTACTGAAAGCAAAAGCAGATGGGATTCTCTCTACATACTATTACCAGGAATTATGCCCTATTGCTGAGGAGATCATCAGGCAACATGTCGAGACGGAAGTGTACCAGGACCCGAACGTAGCGGCACAACTGCTTCGTTTGCATTTCCATGATTGCTTTGTGATGGTACCTACATACAGTTGTTTTTTGTATATAGTTAAATCCAGCTTACAGCACTTGAATGAAATGGCTGATTCAGAAATTTCAAATGCCATTAATTGTTTACATTTTTTTTTGTAGGGGTGTGATGCTTCGATTCTCTTAGATGATTTCGAGGGGATAGAAAGCGAGAAGAATGCTGGCCCAAATTTGAATTCACTGAGAGGCTTCGAGGTGATAGATCGGATGAAGTATGCGTTAGAGATAGCATGCCCCGGTATTGTTTCTTGTGCCGATATTATTGCCATTGCTGCCAGAGATGCCGTTGTCTCGGTAAGTGATTTAATTCAAGGTAGCTTCAACTTATGAAGTGTAGTAGAACAAGTATTGTAAAATATTTTATTACATAAGTTTTGCAAATGATAATATTTTTTTTTGTACCCTAAACCCTAAACTCATTTCTTTTTGTTCAAATAATTGTCTTTGTAAAAGAGAGGAGGCCCCAGTTGGGAAGTATTCCTGGGAAGAAAAGATTCTCTGAAATCAAGTTTTTATGAAGCCAACAAAAGGATCCCTGCCCCAAATTCTACACTTGAGACTCTCATTGCCAATTTTGAGGACCATGGCCTTGAAATTGTTGACTTGGTTAGCCTTTCAGGTACGCTAAAAGATAAAAAATAATAGAGAGAGAAATTCTTAAATTATAAGCGTCATGCCTGCAGATAATAAAGTGATATATATATATACAAGTGGTATTCTTTTATCATCTAGCAAAGTAAAAGTTGGTTAGGAATTTCTGATACAAAATTAGAAAAGGAACCTTATTATATATTACAGTTCATGTCGTTCTTCTTAGGTGTTTTCTTCTTATTATTTTTGTCTTAGTTTAATTTTAGTTTTGAAAGATCAAAGTCGTATTTGTAATTTAAATTATGGTGTATATTAAAATTGAACATCTGTACAATTTTAACATGGCAGTTTTGGCTTCATACAGTGTACAGACCATATAATTAAAACAACATTGCATGTGATTCGTGCGCTGCATAAAATCAAAATTGCTCTGTTAAAATATTTACACTCTTTCTCTTGTGCCAACCAAACCTTTAGTATAATATTTGGTTCTCGCTATTGAAATATATCATTTCAATCAGGGGCACATACTATAGGTAGATCAAGGTGCACAAGCTTCAAGCAACGCTTGTACAATCCTCAACCATTTGAAGAAGTATGGGATGTGAGGCAACACGAATACTTCCAACTATTG
Organism: Carex pumila; assembly: GCA_033356055.1. Lineage (NCBI taxonomy): Eukaryota > Viridiplantae > Streptophyta > Magnoliopsida > Poales > Cyperaceae > Carex > Carex pumila. The sequence continues at coordinate 670,251 of JARJHM010000058.1, read as the reverse complement.
AGGTCTATATGCCCCGAAGAGGGACATGACAATGATCTAGTGCCGCTCGACATTAAAACTCCGAGAAGGTTCGATAATCTGTATTACGTGAACCTCCTTCGAGGACACGCATTGTTGACTAGTGACAGCCAGTTGGTAACTGATGATACTGTCGAGTACATCGTGTCGAACTTGGTGTGGCAGTATGCATTTGATCAGAGACTGTTCTTCGAGCACTTCGTGAATTCGATGATAAAGATGGGAAACATTGGAGTGCTTACAGTGGAAGGAGAAGTTAGGCATAATTGCCGTTACATTAATTAGTTTTAAGCTTTGTTTTGTTGTTGTGTACTGCTTACTAATTATATGGTTGTAGATTTATTCATAGAAAGAAACCATTAATTACAGTAGTGATTATTTGATGACTACACACAAGAGGATAAATATTTTGCCGAGTTGGCCTGTTAATGTCCTTCAAAATCAATCAGAGAATTATCTGAAACGTATTACGTCATGTTAGGTCATATATTCTAGGTCGAAGATATGTTAGCTCAATTAAAGTTGCATAATGCAGTATTATATCAGAATATTTTATAAATTTTAGTAGTATTAGGGTGCTCTTGAGCTCGAGCTGGATGAGCATAATTTCAAAACTTATTAGATTGATTTCAAATGACGAATTCAAATAATTAAAATCAATTTATTTTATGAGTGACGCATAATTTTTATGATCTTTTTAGTTAATTTAGTATAAAGTCAAAATGTAAAAAAAAAAAAAACATATAAATTAATTTTAATGTGTTCATTTTTTATCATTTTTTATTATTGCTGACTTCATACTAAAAAAGTCCAAAATTTTATAAAAGTATCAATTTGAATGGATTGGATTTATTACTTAAAGTCAATCCGATAGGTTTTGAACTTGAACTCACCAAGGGCTTGATGAGCTTGAGAACACCCTAGTTCTATTCAAATTTTAGTTACTGCCACATCTGGTGCTATTCTTCGACAACTTGAGGATGAACTGCAGCAAACTACAATCACAGTGCAATATTTGACAAGAAGCTGCAATCAAGCAAAAGATATGCAACTAAGACAATAACTAATTCAAAGATAGGTCTTTAACAAAAATTTATGCTGCCAACCAATACAGAGAGAAGCTCAATTTTTTTTCTACAAAAGCTCCACCATTTCTCAGCATATCGCACCAACATTTGACATCTCCCAAGGTACTAAAAAATCACTGTACAAGCATAAGATATGCAAGCCCACTTTCAGTTTGAACCCAAAAGCTTACATGCTTAGCTTATTATATTTAAGCTTATGCATCTAACCAACTTTGAATCAACAATATATATACTCTTTAAGTATCAGTCGATATCCAAGGTAGAATATGGCTCATGGCCAACCTGTAAGTTGGGAAAAAGAAATGTTAGACAGCAACAGCATATATTTCAGAATTATGGTTTAATTTTACACGATTGTGATTCTAGTTGGTAACTTGGTATAAGACCTGAATTTGAAGTTTTCTTTTAAAGAAGTCTTCAATCTATAAAATAATACTTATCTGACTGCACCTTTTTACACAAGATGTACTTCCTCTCTAAATTTATTGGATGGAAAAGAAGCCATTGTCGCATTGAATTACCATTGGACTTAAAAAGGTAATTCGTTGATGGGCAAATATCTACTGAAACATTTACTGTTTGATTGTAATTTATCATACAGGGAATCGGGGTTTATTCTCATTACAAAAAGAATTTAAAAAAAGGTCCATCCGTTAACTTATGTTGTTTGAGAGATTACAACTACGAGATAAAAAATTAGGCATTCTGTGTTGAAACAGGTATAAGTAAAAACAGTACACCAAAAGTTCATACTTTCTGTTTGAATTTTTATTTAAACAAAGAGAAATTCAGAATTAGCAATCCCACTTGGATGTATAAATTTTCCAAGAGTTACTTAGACCCCCTAAATTACTTTTTCCCTTTGCAAATATAAAAATAACAACAAATTTCAAAGTGCTCAAAAGTTCAAAAGATGTGAAAATATTTAGTCAAAGTTTACGAACCTAAGCCACAGAGGCTGTACTGTCAAGTACAGTTGCTACAGTATATGCTGGTACAGGCTGCAATTGGTGCATTAATAAGAGTGAGGCTATGGTACTATGCATAGCGTGGATTGGTCCGTACTATTGGATCAATATCTCCATTTACAAAAGTCCAAACAATCGATCTACACCATTCAACATGATCTCCATATGAAAATATACTTGTAGATCAAAATATACATTTTTAACTTTTTTTTAGATAGGTAGAAAGTCACTTGATCTAAAAATTCTAGACCATTCAAAACTAGTGATTTTCTATCTATCTAAAAAAAATGTAAAAAAATTTAGTCTGCAAATATAATTTCATATCGGAGATCACATTGAATGGTTCAGATCAACTATTTGAACTTTGAAAGAGAATATATTAATCCATAGTACGGGCCAATCCGGGCTATGCATAGTAATAGCCTCGCTCTGCTAATAATAAGTAAACTTATCAAGAAGGAAAAGTGGAAGGAGCATACAGAGCAGTCGTCATAAACACGCCAGATGGTCTCGCCAAGGAGATTAGCAACAGAGAGAACAGTTAACTGTGGGAAGCTCTTCTTATCCAGTACTGGTAGAGTATTTGTTATTATCACCTCCTGAAACAGCCCGCTTGACAGCCTCTCAATTGCTGGTGGGCTGTTGATCAGAGAAAAAGAGAAATATCAAGTCAGATTTCCTTGGACTGATTTCTATTTCCAAGTTGTTTTATGAGGGTTCAAATGCCTCCATTTTTTAAATTTTAATAACTCAAAATTTAAAACTTAAATAAATGTCAAAATAAAACTGTTAGAAATGATCTACGCCATCTTCTCTATGCACATGTAAAAGATTATTACATTCAACTTTGTTTTGATTGTTATCAAGAGCTTGCAAAATACACTAATGTTGATAATTTCCAGACATCGATTTTTCAACTTGTTGATTCATATAAAAACAAAACTGAAAAGTGAAATTTTTTTATGTGCATATAGAGAATAACACATATCACACCTAACAGTTTTATTGACATATAGTTTTTATTATTATTGTTATTAGAAAATGGAGGCATGATGGAGGCACAAAAAATGAAGGCATTTGAACTCTTCTCTTGTTTTATATTGTCTGCCAAAAATCTATCCAGTCTTCATTTTATCTTCTCTAAAATTTAAATAACTTATCTCCCCTATCCTAACCATCATCTAATACTTGCATTATCAGACGGGGATGTTGTTTGATTTTTTCCAACTCATAACTCAAATGGTATACCTGAATTCAGGCTATATTTGCATGTACATCTGAATAACACTAAGAATATTTTTTTTTCGGCATTAGATACCAGAAATTTGATTTAAACTGATTCACACACCAATGACATTCAACTTGTAACAAAGTTAGGGTCAAACCAAGCATGAAATGGAGACAATTGCCTGTCTTCTATTCAAATTCACATAAACTTCAATTTCAATAAGCTACAGTTGTCATATTCACTAGAATTATTTTTTCCTATCAGACAACTCCAAGAACTGAGTATTGTTTTGGATAAACTAAAAAATATTGGTTCTTAAATTTTTGGTAACAAGATTATATTATCTGGGCATACTTGCAAAAGATTACAACAAACTTCAGCTTAAACTTAATTAAACTATGTTAGCAAACTCTAGCCGCATAACATCAAAAAAAATAACTAAGAGGAAACAGGTAATATGGCCAATATATATTATTTTAATTATATCCAGCAACATTATGCACTGGTTACATTGCAACTCTCTGGTAAGTGCAGCACGAATCAAATGCATGTCACTTGACACAATATATCCTTCATTTTTGTTACTAAATCTCATCTTTTAGATGCCTAATGGCATAACTGATTGTGAGTTGATCTATATGTACAATGCTATCAGTGTATTCTGAGTGATACAATAACATTTGATTAGAATATGGGTAAAATAAAAAGTTCAGCAAATTAGTATGAATATAAATACCTGAAAACGGCATGAGTGGTGCAAGCATACACCTCCCTTGCACCTTCCTGATGCAACAGCTCTGCACCTTTTGCAATAGTCCCTAAGTAAAGGGTGAAAAGGGAACACAAAAACAGAAAACCTAATCAACAAAAGTACTGAATACATAAAGGAAAGAAAGAAGAAACAAGACAGGTTCAACTAATGTTACTCACCAGCTGTATCAATCATGTCATCTACCATCACCGCCACTTTTCCTTTAACATCACCTATTAAGTTCATCACCTAATAAAAAAAAAATTATATTGAGTTCATGAATTAAAATAAGAGATTTGCTCCAGTACACCACATTTTTCATCAAATAACAATCACCCAATCAAATCAATAATGGCCGTCCATATATTTTGGGTGTACTAGAGCCTCACCCTTAAATTAAATTTTAAAGAATAGGGCACACCTCAGCAACATTGTGGCCATGACGTCTCTTATCGACAATTGCAAGAGGTGCATCAGATAGCTTTTTAGCAAAGGCGCGTGCTCGAGCAACACCTCCCACATCAGGAGATACCACTACTAAGTCATTGGAGCATATTGTCTTGCTCGCCAAGTAATCAAGTATCACAGGCTTTATCAAGCCCAACAAAAAATTTACATACTTATTAGTCAGATTTAATATTGTCAGGTTCCTTTCTGAGTAATGTAATGTATGAAGAAAACATCTCAACTCACTATTTAAATATAGTTATCAGAAGTCGAAGTCCCATTTTTCATTATTATATGCAATTTCTAACATTTTTTCCAACCTTTTCCTTTATTACCGTTAACAATAATGATAATATTATTACTTACTATTATAATTACTACTGCTTATATTACGACTATTATTATTAGTTTATTTGTGATTTATATTATTATAATTTTCATTTAGAGGGAAGGTTGTTCAGGCATAATTGCTTAAATGAATTAGGCTTGGTATTCAATTTTCCACTTGAAATTGACGCTTACGTGTCAATATGTGAGAAGTAAAACACTAGATCCAGTTTTTCTACCAACCAGATTGGGTACAGTATTGCCAAGTCGATATTAGTAATGTAAGTACAAGTTGTGACAGGCAACGTATCAATACCCGTGTCATGATTTGGTATATTCAAGATAGATGCATGGCTAATAAAAATACCTGACCATAGACATGGTCAACTGGGATGTCAAAATAGCCCATAGACTGGCCCGAATGAAGATCACATGCAAGAACACGATTTGCACCAGCTTCTGTGATCATGTTCGCTACAAGCTTGGCCGCTATGGATTCACGCCCTTGAGTCTGAACAAGAAATTAAAATATAATACAAAAGAAACCGCAACTTTTATGGTCTCACATCCATAAAAGATGCCTTTGATATACAACTTTTACATCTTGGCAGTTTGTTTGTTGAAACATGTTCAGAGAATGACTCCACAAAAGAACTTCCAAACAAAAAAGGACAAATGATTAAAAAATGTCTTATCAGCCCATACATGATAGCGTTACTAATTAAAAATTGTAGCTTCTTTAAAACCAGGATGTATGTGCATTATAAGTAAATTTGAAACCGTTTGTTATGGAAGGTGGGGTAGCATGTATGTGGATGTTACGGAAGCATATTTTTATCTGTATGTAGATAACCACTATTCGACATAACAAGAGAAAAACATACCTTTCTATCAGCTCTAGCATACCCAAAATAGGGAATAACAGCTGTGATATTCTTTGCCGAGGCCCTGCGGCACGCATCAATCATGATCAGAAGCTCCATTAAATTCTCGTTTGCCGGTGGACAGGTCGGCTGCACCAAAAACACATCACAACCTCTAACACTCTCTTGTAACTGCACATATATTTCCCCATCGGCAAATCTCTTTATCTTTATCTTCCCCAGTTCCAGCCCCAGGTAGCTTGCTATTTCCTATGGCAAGATAAGAGTTTATACACACTACTGTTTAAAGATTTTGTGTTTACTCCACCAAAACATTAAAATTGTAACATATACATTTGTAACAATAGAAATCACCATGCATGCAACTACACAATATAAAACATATAAGTATCCTGACAAAAGTACAAAACATTCAAATTATACACTTTGGTACACCAGTTTCCTCAGGAGTTGCCCAAATTTTCCTTAGATATATGTTCAGGGCTAGTTTGGTTCTTTTTAAAGCAAGAGGCAACAAAGGGCTCTTATCCTAATCAACATATAATTCATTGTTTTGACTTATATTAAGTGCCACACATTTCCATATAAGAATTAAGATGTTATTTATCAGGAAAATGAAAGAATCAAAACTTAAAATATTTCTCAATATAAAAGGTTTTCTAACTTCCATATTGATAATAAAGCAACTCCAATCTTGTCCTCTCATTACAAAGAACTTCAGTTCATATTGTAAATTTACCTGGGAGAGATCACGATTGGCCGTGCCAGAGAAAATACGGAGCCTCATGTCAGACTGAGCAGGCAAATCTTGCGCGCTTGGCAGAGAAAATGCACCAGACAATGCTCCATTCAAAAGGATTGGTGCATTAGGCAGGGCTCCATTGTCAGACCTAAGAGGCTCAACCAATCGGCACCTCTGCAAATTCATATTATTGTAAGTCGTGTAACTTTCCAAAATGAAGAAAATCTAATATATATTTGTACTATTGATGAAATTTCTTTTGTGGATATCGATTATCACACCTTAGTGGTTAGACTAGTTGGCAACAGGTCCAAGTTAAATACTGCAATTCTAAAAGCAGTAAGAAATTTATTTTAACAAGAATTGAAAATGTTGAATGGAACCAACTAGAGACCTCATTCCAGGTAAAAAAAAAATTATCAAATGAATCAATCCTCTTACCACATCGAGAGGAGCACGAGAGATTGTACTGAGGCGTCGCAAGCTAGAGAATCCTGGACAAGAGAGATTAGGAAACTTTACGGAAGGAGAAAACACCATTGATGCCATCTAAAACAGAAATACGAGGTTTAACAAGGGTTTTGATCTCTCCTCTTTTCTGATGTTTGTTTTAAGAGATCTAGGTTTTGGTGTGGTCAGCAGTAAACCCACTAGAAGTGAAAACGGGTCCGGATCCCCTAAAGTAACACAGTTTTTGAGTTTAGATCCAGACCGTCCGATTCGAATCCGACCCAATCCGATCTAAGGTGGAGCACATAGGGCCTCTTTAATGTGACGGCACGATTCGAGTCTGACGGTCCACAGCTAAACTGTTACTTTAGGAGATCCGGACTCGGTGAAAACTGGGAGAAAAAAAAAATCTTCTCTTTCGTCTCTATTTGGGTAAATATATTGACAGCGTAGTATTTACTTTAAGCAGCGCAATAAGTAGAGCCAAATCAGAGCTGCAAATGACTGTTGCACTGCATAGAGTAATATGTACTTTGTCAATATCTTTACCCATCTATTTCGTTCTACAGTTACTGGGCCGTGCTATTCAATATCTGAACCGTGCAAACTAAATCCAACCGCCAGGACAAGGTTCTTATAAACAGTGAAGATTAAATACTTGAAAAAAAAAAGGCTCTGTTCGTTTAAAAAAAAAAAAAAACATTTTCAACCAGAAAATTATTATATAGAGAAAAAAATTATAGGAAACATAATTTTATAGTTATTTAATTATAAATATATCTGAGTAAAACTAGGGTGTGACATGTTCACCAAGAAAGTTTGGTAAGCATAACTCCAAAAGCATTTCGGATCGACGTCAAATGCTGAATTCAAACCGTTGAAATCCATGTACTTCATGAGTGATGCATATACATGCAAAATTTTAAAAGTTTCGAGTTTATTTACTACACAGTCAAGTGGTCAAAGAAACGAACATTTTATTATAAGTTATTTTATATATTTAATTTTTATTATTTCTTTGACCACTTGACTGTGTAGTAAATAAACTTGAAACTTTTAAAATTGTGCATGTATATGCATCACTCATGAAGTACATGAATTTCAACGGTTTGGATTCGGCATTTGACGTTGATCTGATATAATTTTAGAGTTATGCTCACCAAACTTTCTTGGTGAGCATGTCACACCCTAGCTTTATTCAATATATCTTTGTAATATGAGAAATTTAGATATATACCCATCATAACTTCATTAATTAGATATTTACCCATCAAAACTTTAAATTTAGTTATTTCCCCATTCAAACTCATTTATTTTATTTATATACCCATTTTGTGATTTAACTAATTAAAAACACTACTTAATACTGATAATCAAATTAAATGACATTTTTGTCCTAATCCGGCATTTGCTAATAACCGGCCTTCCTCTTTTCTCCATTACTCATTTCTTTTTGCAAAAGAAAAATGTCCTGGGTCACAATCAAATTCGAGACCCAATTAGCAACGTCAGTGTTGCTGATCGTGCTTGCATTTATCCAAAAGAGAAAGCTTCCCATTTTAAAAGAGTTCAATCAAAGTATAAAACAAAGAACCAAACAATGCCTATTTGAGTTCCATTTATCTCCGATAACCCAATGCATGCCAGAATGACTGAAAGTCACTATATAAACCTCCAAATTAAGAAGAAATAGTGTGCTGACAAGTAGAATTTAAGATAAAGAAAAGGCTAAACTAGGATTTGGATATTACTTGAAGCAAGGCGATATAATCCTACTATCCATCAAAATGAGGCTATCCCTGTGGAAATAGCAACTGAGATAAAATCTTACCATCTGTTCAATTTCAATCCGACAGGTCAAATCAAAATGGAGTTGCTCCTTGAAATAATCTCCTCCATTTCCATTGATGACCTGTGCCCTTCAGCTTATCATATATCAGTTTATCATGGCATTGAAAGGGAAGTGAGGACTCCAACCATGTGTTGATGTGTGACATTTTGAGCAGAACCGTTGATTAAATATTTTGGGCACATAGGCAAATATCATTCTCTCTTAGCTCTATAATTTAGCCACATTTTTTTATCCACTTCTGAAGTTCTTCTTTTGCAAAAAAGAAATCAAAGAAATAACTAATGGAGAAGAAGTCATAAGCAAAGGGAATGAAGAGATAAGGGCAAAATTGTAATTTTATTTTTCTATCAATATTAATTAGTGTTTTTGATTGATTAAATCACTGAATGGAGATATAAATAAATTAAATAGGTTTGAATGGAGAAATAACTAAATTTAAAGTTTTGATGGATAAATATCTAATTGATGAAGTTATGATGGGCATATATCTAAATTTCTCTTGTAATGTTGCCGAATACTGGCACAATAAGCATATTCATATATTTTTCTTGAGTAGGGGAATTGACAACGCCCTCTACTTTATACTAGAATTGTCCCTCGAGTATGCTCCCAAAAAATAAAAATTTATTGCAAAATAAATTAAAGTTATAAAAAAATATATAAAAAATATAACGATCAAATAAATTTTGAACATAAATCATTTTTTTTAAAAGCTCTAAAAACAGCACAGTTAATATCAAAGGTTTAAATAGCGTTTATCACATTATAGCGGGACGATTAAAAAAATAACGTTATTTTCATATTGCACCGTTATAGTACACTATAGCACTATAGCTTTTATGGTTCGAAAACTAGATCTCGAGACTCCGAACTAATCGATTCGCTCCTCCAAAGTCCAAAGTATGGATGACATAGCAAGAGCCCTTTGATCTTTATCTGTTGTGAAATAATTTAATTTGAGTGACTCTATGGTAATACGCATATTACGATCCCAAGCATACTTCAAAATCTGGACCTTTGAATCTGCGTCAATATTTGTGCTATGAAAGTGCGCTGGATTAATCGTTAACGGAGCTCCTCGTTAAATTTTTTGGAATTCCGTCTCTTCTTTTCCTAATACCTCCTACCCCGTCCCCCTCTCTCTCTCCCTCACAGATTCGAACCCTCCCGCTGAATCTCATCGTTGCTCTTCGCCTCTCACTCAACCCCCCTCCGCCTCTCTCGTTCGAACCCTCCCGTTGAATCTCATCGTTGCTCTTCGCCTCTCTCTCAACCCCCCTCCGCCTCTCTCACTCGAACGCTCTTTGATTCGGCTTCCTCCTCCAGTTCCCCCTCCGTAACCCTCTTTGACCCGGCCAGAGTAGTATAGAAAGCCTATCCTTCAACCGTGGGTAGGTTGGGAGTACATTATTTTCTCACATTAAAGGTTGCTTCATACTATATGCAAAAATATGGGTATAGCTGATTCTTACAAGTTAATTTGATTTTCATTAATAGAATGATGATCCTGCGGCAAAGAATTCACTTCTAGTTTTTAAATTTCTCCCTCTTTTGATTGGCTACTTCACACTCTCTGTACCATCAAGTCTCTCCATTTATTGGTAATTTTCTTGTAAATTGAAATTATACATCTTTTAGTTACATCCATTTTTTTTATTATAGATGGCAGTTTACTTGGTTAATAGATGCAAAAAATAATCTAATTGGAATCAAATTTTATTTGATTATAGATGGCACTTGTCTCAATTTGATTACCATAGATTCACTCATAGTTTTGAATCAAATTTTTGCATTGAATCCTATAGTTTGGTCTGATATATAATTTTGATTCAACAAATGTAGTTTGATTCACTATTGAGATGTCACTTGGAGATGCTTCAAGTAGTGTAGGCTCATTCAATGAAGCTGAAAAATTGTGAAAATACATGAAACTGAATTGTCATTTCGAAACTGAAATAATATTTCAGTTCTTATAATTTTTGTAAAAAAAACAAACTCATGTTAGTGTGATAAAAATCTTTTTCCTAATTGTGGTTTATAAAAAAAATTCGGACTTATATTCCCTGGTACGAGTAAAAAAATCCTTGCTATATCAATTTAAAAAAGAGAATATGTCAAAGCCATTATGTAATATTCTGTCATGTCAATTATTTTTATTATTTTATCAATATATTTCTAGGAACAAAATAATATTCATACTTTACACAAGTATGTATGATCAAGCATATATAAGAGACAAATGCTATGGAACGTAATAAATAACTATTAAGAAATTACCGGCCATTTTTTTTAATACCCAAAAAAAAAAGATTTTACAAAAGTGTTCAGAGTTTCATTTTTTTTTAAATCTACCCAAATCGTCAGGCTCATGGGCAGCCCAGGTTCCTAGTAGATTGTTTGGGGGTCGGGCGGTCCTCTATTTTTTTTTTTAAAGAGAGATCTTAATATTTTGATTTAAATAATTTTGTGAAGTTTTAGTTTTCTTGTTTAGAGTGTATGCCAAAAAAATAAGACATTTGATATATTTATAAAATAATGTTGTAACTCTTTATAACTTTGATTTGATTTGTCAGTTGAATATCACAAGTCTAAAGATAATACTAATTAAGGACTTGACCTTGATTCTGAATAATTTATTTTATTCAAATATACACAAGGAAAAATGGTTAGATTGCATCAATGATGTCAACTTCTTTTATTTAGAGAATAGTTAGAGAGCGAGAGAGAGAATAATTGGATTATTTGATTATTGTCAACATATATCATTTGCTAGGAGATAGGCAAACAAACACAATAAATAGTAAATGCATTTTACAATAATTATATGGATAATTCTTGAATAATCTCTTAGGCTTTTGACTAAACAAAATACTGATCATTGTACGTCTACTGTTGAACGAAAATTGAAACTGAATTTTTGAGGCACTAAACAATGTTTTTTTATATTTTTTTACATTTTATTAAGGGTTTAGGGTTTAGGGCTTGAAAATCAAATTTTACATTTTTTTTCGAATTTTTTTACTATTTATTAAGTATTTAACAAAATCGCTATATTCAAACCATTGAATTTTTGTACTTATTTTAATAAATAGTAAAAAAATAAAAAAAAATGTAAAATTTGATTTGCAAGCACATTTTAGCATATCCATTATGTTAAACGGTTTGAATCGACTATTTTAACTTTGAAAATATAGAGTGTAATCCGGTGTCATCAAAAAATGATGCAAGTGGATCTCTCCTCCTATTATATTTGATATTAATTGTCTTAATTTAAACAAATTTCTCTTCGTAATATATATTTTTATCCCAAAACAAGTTTGAAAATCTATTCTAGTTATATTAATGAATTAACAGTCTTCACGACACTTCTTAGGCCGATTAATCGTCTGTTTTACATGTAAATAACAGTATGCGGTTGTCAGATAGACAGGCTACTGCTAAGCAATTAATCGGTCTGCGACCGATTAATCGGAATTATGCGGACAATTTAACTTTTTATTAAATTTATGTATATATATCATAATTTATTAGAAATAATGAACTTATCAAATAAACTTAATTTAACTTAATTATATTATTATAACATGACACTACGCTTATTTTTTCTAAACGCGTAAGCACTTTACATGTGTTAAGTAACCCATTTACACATAATTAAGCACAAATTAAATAGTCTAATTGTCACAAAATCAAGCCTAAGCTTTGATACCACTGTTGGAATTTCATGTGTAGGGTTTAGGGTTTAGGGTTTAGTCTTTAGAATCTTAGATATGAGATATGTAGGTTTTTCATATGAGAAGTATATAATGTGATTACTATTTAAATATTATTTTATGATAGGAATGAAATATTAGTTCGTTGTGTACAACTTGTGCGAGAGAAATCTATATGTTAATATTATCATTGTCCCTCGTTTTTTTTTAGTTATGATATTATTGAGCACCTTGGTAAAGTGGAATTATATTGCATGCAATATAACTGATGTAGTTATAATTATAATTCACTTGAGAGGCTAATAAAACAAATATAATGCAAAAATGACACGATCATATTTTGCATATTATTCATAATATCATGAGACAAGGATAAATACAAAATTAGTGGATAAAGTAAATAATTATTATGTCATTTGAAAAACTATAATGTAATGATAGAACCTCTTATAATCAATAATATAAAATTTTATATTATTTCCCTCTAAACGGTCACATCAACTAAAGAGAAACAATGAGTATTTTATATTTCATAATGATGTATAAGGTAAAATACATGAGATAAAATACTAAAATAAAATGTCATAATATGACATACTTAGACTATAAATAAATTTATGAAGTTATACAAATATTATTTAGTATAATGTTTGAATGCATTATAAGAATAATATAAATATTGTATAATAAAATAATATGAATAATATTATTTGTTCATAAATTAATTTATTAAATCAATAGTAAGATGAGATTATAGAGAGCATGATTTAGCTAAACAAGGCTAGTGACATTTGTGTAATTGATTAGAACTTAACATAGAGAGTTGCCATAGCCCTTGCCTATTTAAAGGGGGATAATTAAGGAAAATTAGTTCTAATTTTTTACTCAAATCCTAGCCAAAAATTCAGCTCCTTTGCAGCCCCCTTTCCTCTTCTCTTTGGCCGAAAAATTAAGGGACTTCTCCTTGGCCGAATTTTGTGAGGGTTGATCTAGGCCGAAATTTTTCTCATCTCTTCTTGCTAGGTGGTTGGATCTAAGCCTTGAACTCCACATCTATCTATCGAAGAAGTGTGGTAGTTCGTTGTTTAGGTTCAAGGTGAACCAAGTGGTGCTTTCAAAAGAATGGCGGTTTCAAGAGATCTAGAAGGAAATCGATTTCCTTCTAACAAGAGATTTGACAATCTATTTAGGTTTAAACTCTTATCTCATCTTGTGTGAGAAATGAATGTATTTATTTATTTTTATTTGATACATGCACATGAGGTACTTGTTGAATTGTCTAGTATATTCTTATTTGTGATTGTCATATAAATGAGATCCTTTGTGTATTGAGTCAAATAGAGATATAAATTTTTTAATTTTCACTCTCTTGGCATACACATGAAATTGCAAAAGTGGTATCAGAGCTAAGGCTTGATATTTATGACAAGTAAACTATTTAATTAGTGCTAAGTTAAGTGCACAAATATTTAGTTAATTATTTCTCAAGTTTCTAGTTCATAAATCTGTAAAATTTAGGTCCTTAAGACATTAAGTCATTTTGGTAATTTTGAATCACGATTTTTGTGAATCTAAAAATTCCTACATTAGTTTATGTTGTGTGGATGAAGATTCTAGAGTAAAATAGAGAGCTTAGATTGTTTTATTAAAGTAAACAAAAATGACAAACGGGTACAATGCTGGATTGAAAAATTAGAACTAATCCAGCGCTATACCCGTTTTGTCATAACAAAAAAACAGAAAACTGGAGACAGAAAAATCCAGCGCTATACCCGTTTTGTCATTTTTGTTTACCTTAATAAAACAATCTAAACTCTCTGTTTTATTTTAGAATTTTCATCCACACGTCATAAACTAAAGTAGGAATTTTTAGATTCACAAAAATCGTGATTCAAAATTACCAAAATGACTTAATGTCTTAAGGACCTAAATTTTACAGATTTATGAACTAGAAACTTGAGAAATAATTAACTAAATATTTGTGCACTTAACTTAGCACTAATTAAATAGTTTACTAGTCATAAAAATCAAGCCTTAGCTCTGATACCACTTTTGGAATTTCATGTGTATGTCAAGAGAGTGAAAATTAAAAATTTTATATCTCTATTTGATTCAATATACAAAGGATCTCATTTGTATGACAATCGCAAGTAAGAATATACTAGACAATTCAACAAGTACCTTATGTGCATGCATCAAATGAAAATAAATAAATACATTCATTTCTCACATAAGAGGAGATAAGAGTTTAAACCTAAAGATATTGTCAAATTGCTTGTTAGAAGGAAGTCGATTTTCCTTCTAGATCTCTTGGAGTTGCCGTTCTTTTGGAAGCATCTCTTGGTTCACCTTGAACCTAAACAACGAACTATCACACCTCTTAGATATATGAATGATGAGTTCAAGGCTTAGATCCAACCATCTAGCAAGAAGAGATGAGAAAAATTTCGGCCTAGCTAATATGCTTACTCGCATTTTTCTTTTATTTATTTCGGCCTAGCTTTTATTATATATACTTACTCGCATTTTTCTTTTATTTATTTTGCGGATAGCTTATATGTTAATCAGAAGGAATTTATTAGTGCTCACTTATGGATAGAACAACACTTTTTTTTAATGAATATTAGGTATTACGAAATACGCTTAAAAACAGTGTCTCGAATATGATTCAAATACTATTGATTTAAATTGATTTATTTTATTTATTAATTTATTTAACTATGCGAATTATTTCTAAAAAATTATCCCAACATAACATAGTCCAAACCAGGTTCCTAAGAAACCATATTTAGTGCGGTTGATGTTTTCTTCTATAAATAACGCATATTCAAATTATATTCTTTGCCGGGGCACTTGAACAGGTGCTACAAAATACTTGGTTTTGTCAATGTATTTTGTGCTCTCACTTTTGGTCAAAATAAGCAAAGTTTGCTGAAATATGGTGGTCTGTTGTGATTATTGTAATTTGGGGTAATAGTTAGGGACTTATCCGTAAAGTTTCAGTGTTAGATTGATCAGGAAGCAAAAAGAGAAAGAATTGAGGTTGAGTGTGACTGTCATCTGCTTTTTTTTTTTTTTTTTCCATTTATCAATTTGATATGTTTATGGCGCTTTTTAGCTCTGGGAATTAAAACATTGTGTTCATATTTTAGTTTTTAAAGTTAAAACGGTCAATTTGAACCGTTCAATATGATATTCATATTAAAATATATTTGGAGATCATACTTCATATATATAAAAAAAATTTACTTTCATTTTAGATAGGAAAAAAATCATTGTTTTTTAGAAGATTCTGAGCTTTAAAAAACCAATGATTTTATATATATCTAAGAAAAGAGTAGAAGATTTTAAAATAATATAAAATTTGATCTTTAAATAACGGGCTATTTACTTTTTAAACTTAAAATCGAGAAACCTCCAAGATATAGTCAGAAATTAAAACAGCCTTTTAATCTCAAAACATTTTAGTTCAAATTTGAAATTTTCAGATGGAATTGGATTTTGTTTAAAGGTCTTTGGACAAAATCTCATCCAAAGCTGAGCTTTACCGTTTAATTTGCTTTAAAATTAGTGCTAACATATTTAAAACTTAATAACTCTGAATGACTCTATAAATCTAAGTCATCCTTGTAAATTTTAACACAGATTAAACGGTTTATAATTGATTTTGGATGAAGTTTTATCCAAAGCCTCTTGGAGAAAATCTCCACCCTTTTCAGATAAGATGTGAATAACCAAGTACAAAAATTACTTTTTTATCCTAAGATTAATTTTTTCCTGTCTGGTAGTCAGTAATCATATTGATGCACCATCCTTGCAAATTTTCAAACAAAGATTTGTTTTTTTCCTTTTTTTTTAAAAAATTTGAAATGACTGATCACACCCAAACAGTTTTGATTGGCCATGTTCTAATTATTAATACTGTGTAAATGCTTTGAAGTGACGTGCCACCAAACTTTTAAAAGATACATTAAATAATTAGTATATATTATCGTGAGTCTATGGTAATATGCATATCACGAGGTCCGTAATATGGATCAATATTTTTATTTTCAAAATCCTAGTGGTCGATCGGAACCGTTCAACATATTTTTCATATGAATATGCACTTGCAGATCAAATTTTAGATTTTTTAGATTTTTTTTACTATTTTTTAAGATAGTTAAAAAATCACTTGATCTGAAAATTCTGGACCATTCAAAAACAGTGATTTTCTATGTATCTTAAAAAATAGTAAAAAAATTCTAAAAAATATAAAATTTGGTCTGCAAGTCATATTCATATGGGGAATATGTTGAACGGTTCCGATCGACCGTTAGGATTTTGAAAACTCTATTATGCCTTTATTTTTAAAAACTTTAATACCTCAAAATTTGAATCTTAAAATTCAAAATAAAACCGTTGGATATGAACTACATCATTTTATCTATGCACGTGTAAAAAATCATGCTATTTCAACTTTGTTTTAGTTGTCATCTTGAACTTGTAAAAATGTATATTAATATGGATAATTTCTAGATGTTGATTTTTTAACTTATTGATTCACAGAAAAGTAAAATCAAAATGTGATAATTTTTTTATGGGTATATAAAAAAAATTACATAAATCACATCTAACAGTTTTATTTTGATGTTTAAGCTTTAAACTTTTGAGTTATTTAGGTTTTTAAAAATAGAGGCATAATAAAAACACAAAAAAATGAAAGTATATATATAATTACAGAGATTTCTTCCACACATGAATCATTTTTCTCTCTCCCTCTCCCTACACAGACATGGCAGACATGAACACAACTATTTTAGCAGTAACGAAGCATATACTCTTGGGATCATTTGTCATATCCATTTCAACATTTCTCCTTTTATTCATCTTCTTAATTTGTCTCCAAGCCATTGTTGTTGTCAGAGTGTTCAATGAAAGGTCCAGATTTGTTTCAAGATTGAGTAGGTGCAACTGTTACAGTAGCCATGGTTTGTCCACAGACAAGCTGCACAAAATACCAAGTTATCATTTTCAAAAAGAGAAATTAGGTGGAATGGCCAAAGATTGTGTTGTGTGCTTGGAAAATTTCAAGGATGGCAACAAATGCAAGATTTTGCCGAATTGTGGGCATTGTTTTCACAAACCATGTATTGATTGTTGGTTGCTGAGAAACGCTAATTGCCCCATTTGTCGATCTGGTTTGTGAACTGCTTCTTTGTCAAAATAGTTTGCACTTTGCATTAATTACTTGATTCAGGGCTTTATATAATATAATATAAATCCTTTTATTCATTGTAGAATTGACTTTTAGTTCAGAAAATGGCTTCATTAGTAGTTTATATTGTAACACATGAATTCCATATTTGATTGTTATGAAATTTACATATGGGAGAGTATTCGCGAGGATAAAAAGTGACTATCCGTAAGGGTATACCGACAGAAAGATATTTTTTTCTATTAGCGACGGTAGTAGTATTTGTGAGGATATACTGATAGTATCGCTTGTGGATACTTACGGAAACCCACATCCATGAATATGTATTGGAATTGTTATGAAATTGTGCAGAAAAAAATGTTAAGTATTAGTAATACCGTACAAATTATTCTTAAAAATTGTAATATTTTCTTTCAGATATACAATTATTCTTATTTATAATTATTAATATAATTAAAACAATAACATAGCAAAACTTATTGAATGTTATTTCATGACAATGCTTTGGCTTTTAACTCGTCCAATTACCAAAAATATCATTAAAAGTATATTAGCCAGTTGATTATTACAATAATAAATAATAATGACGATAGAAACAAGATAAAGGTGGCAGATGCTTTTATTTTACTCAATTTTTGAAAGAAGGGATAGAGAGTCTTGGTGAGAATAAAAATTAGGTGTGAGTAAAAAAATTAGCTTGGAGAATTTTCAAAAGGTTAGTTTTATAAGAGAGCAAATTGATTATACATTCATGGTATAATTTGGCATCTGTAATAAAGGTTGTACGCTTGTACAAGCTAATTAGATAATCAGGTTTTAGAACATTACAGGATAAAATGCACCAACTATGGAATGCTTCTTGGAATGATTTATAATTACAATACATGGAAGTTCTATTTACCATTAGTAGTGTAAATTAAATTAAGTCTAGAGCAAAACAAGACAAATATATCAACTTTTAGAACTCCCAATTTGTGAGACAATGCTATTATGTACGTCGCTATCAACCTTTAATTTGTGTATGGACACCCATCCTTTATTGGGGTTAGAACTATATATAATTCCTAAACATCGGATTTAATTCTCCTTATGTTATCTTTCCTCTTAATTACCTCCGTTCCCCCTCAATATATCGGAAATATTTATATTTTTTAATACTAAATTAAGTGTTATATAATCTAAATATCTATACAATAACATAATCTGAGATCTCAATTTTTTTTTTTGCTAAGTTGGGAGTCAAACCACCAACAAATTTAATATCCATAAATAATTTCCTATCTAAGTTTCGGACATGTGACCTTCTACATAGAAATTTCGATCACTCTCGATACCACACGTACAAATAGGCACTGAATTCCAATTGCTCGGCTAGAAGTTAATCTCATGCTCTCAGCTTATTGGACCTAAAGCAATACTGTAGAGGATACAAACTCTCTACACAGAGGGGTCCTGCAATGAATTATTTTATATATATACAGAGATTGACTAATATGCTTTCAGTAACATATGAGCTGAAGTGCTACCGGTCCAAATTTGAAATTTCAAAATCTAAAAAGTCAATCTGAACCGTTCATCTTATTCTCCATATTAATATGTGCTTGGAGACCAAATTTTACATTTTTCTGAATTTTTTTTACTATTTATTAAGCTACTTTGAAAATCACTGATCCAACGGTAGCACTGTTTTGTTAAGCCACCGTTGGATCAGCGATTTTCAAAGTGACTTAATATATAGTAAAAAAATTCAGAAAAATATAAAATTTGGTATCCAAGCACATATTAATATGGAAAACAAAATGAATGGTTCAGATTGACTTTTTGAATTTTCAAATTTCAAATTTGGACTGGTAACACTTCGGCCGAAGTGCTACCGAAAACATATTAGTCAATCTCTCTCTCTCTCTCTCTCTATATATATATAAAGGTTCTGCCACAATTAACGAACGACATTTGTTGAAATAACCCGACAATTTTGTTAGAAAACTGACATGCTAAAAAAAAAAATTTGCAAACCTGTGTAAAAAATCCACAAGGTTTGCACTTTTGCTTTCCTAAATTTTGATCGAAGCAAGACAAACTTTTTGAGCCCATTATGCCTAACTTATAGAGGTTGCCGTTGCTTTTATAACACCCGTAACAAAAAAAAGCAAAGCACCTATAAAGAAGGTACCAATCACAAGGCATTGTAAAAGAGAATACAGTCTTTAATCATACCTATTGAAGTACAAGGTTGTTGCAACTACAACTAGCTGAATTTCCTATAATGATGTCAGAAAGCATGTTCAAGTTCAACTATTGTTTCAGAGCATGTGTTCCTCAATCCTATTTGCATCTAGTACCAGCAGAAGTGAAGCACACGCTGTAGAGAGCAGGTCAGGAATGATAAGTGGTGCACAATAAGGCTCAAATTGGGGGGTCCTGAACTGAAGGGTATCAAATATACCACATGAATTTTTTTTTGCAGCTACCGATTGTTTGGTACGCTTGGGAAATTGAGTGGCTAAGGCTTGTACTCAGTGGGTTCTAGCTGTTCCGACATCAGCCATTTCAGCACCACGCCACCCCCTCATCCAACATTACATTTTTTTTTATGCGAGGATATTAAATTTTACTACACTATGCCTTACCTGTAAAGAGACTTCACTTCACATAGTGGTGACTCTCAGTAGAGTGTCTAGCACAGGTAGGTTTCTGCCTGACTGCTTGTGTAAATCTCTGGCTAACATGCATGTGGCTCACTTGACCGAGTTGGGTTTAAAGAAATGAAAATAGTTAGAAACGAGTTTTTAAGGCCCTGCAAAAATATTTGTTTAGTTCACCATTTTGGACAGTACAAAAGTAAATTGCAATGTTTCATGAATTTTATAAATGAAACCTAGACCTTCAGCTCTATGTAAAACCAATAAAAACACTAACTATTACTAGCTTCATTACCCTTCTTCCACAACGAATTAACAAAAGGGACTCTACCTAACCAACTGTTCAAATTCGACCCATTATCAGTTATCTCCCCGTCCACCTCATTAGTCTCTTTCTCTCTCCAAAACTTGATCACACATAACCTCTCTTCCTCGGTTGATCTTTGCAAAGCAATCCTTGACCCAAATCCTTTCTCTCTCATGACCTGGCAAATCTCAGATGGGTCATTTTCACTCAACGCAACCATGTAAATTAGCCCATTAGTCGATAGTAACTCATCTACAACATCTAAGATTCTATCTATGACCTTTCGGCCATTAAATCCACCAGCCCAAGATGAGACAATACCAACTGCACCAACTTCATCCTCAGGTGTTGGCACGTAAGGCGGATTGACCAGCAGCACATCAATGCTTTTCCGAAGACGTTTTTGGAGGCACGAGGCAATATCAGTCACCACAACTTCACAATGTATACCATGGTTGGCTGAGGTCTGGAGTGTGGTTTGAGCTGCATGCAGGTTTATGTCAGTTGCAAAGAATTGAGTCGAGAGGTTATATTGGCTAAGAATTAAGGCTAGGGACGTTATCACATACCCCGAGCCACAGCCAATCTCTAGACAAAATTTAGGGTTTTGGTTAATGAGATTTAACCGGTCGGCCAAGAGTGCATCAACTAGGAGAAATGAATCGTCACATGGTTCATACACTTCTGGATGACTGCTTACGAGCTGGATTTTTGCAATTTTGGGTACACATTCAGTTGAAACCTGAAAACAAAAAAGATAAATTGATAAAAATAAAGAAAACAAAGAAAAATATGGCATCATATTCTTATACATAAAAAGATCACATATAAGATTTAGACGGAGATTACATCTTTGGGTTCACAGACAAATTATTTTCATCTTCCCAAAGTGATATATCTGCAAAATTCTAAAAAGAAGAGCACTGATGCAAATATTCAGCTTACAGATTTCTTTTGCAGTTTCTTCGTTTCATCAGAGGGACTTGCGAGTTCCATCTCCAGAGGTTGCTTCATACCTAACAACCAGTTAAACGAAAACACAAAAAGTAAGAAAAACTAAATAAATGTTTACATTAAATATGACTATATTAGAGTTGGCAGGAATCAGTACTGACCCGTACCAAAGTAAGCTGCAATACTCAGTGCTAGAGATACTCAGCCTCAATTGCTGATAGCCTGATACTGGACAATACCAACTGGTAAGAATGGGCATAATAGACATATCCATAGAATATTGGTACCAGGAGAATAGGATTCAGTAGTCTAATTGCTTTTGGCATACTATGTTGAACTTGTTTCTATGTTTTGGATGCAATATTTGGTGGATCTTTAATTTTCTTACCTTAGGTAACAAGGTTACCAGGAGAACGATCTTATTCAAGCAACATACATTGGCTTGAGAGAAACATGTAATTTAACTATGTTTCTTCAATGAAACAGGCTTAGTAGCCTCATATTCAAAAAACATAAAAAATTATAAGTACCAGGATTAACCAACCAGTGCATCTCGGTACCACAAGATGTACGTGTACCAGTCGTGGTTCAGTGTGAACCAGAATGTATAGGTCAATTGAACAACAGGAACCAATAAAGGAACCACATGATTCTTTTGATAGTTCAATTGGGAAACACAGTATAGAATGTTGATACCATGTCAGTATGCTACAGGTACATGTTAATTGGGGCTTTAACGCGAGGAATTGGAAGTTGGAATTAAAATCAAAGAACACACCAGTGAACGTCCCAATCTATCATCCAATTAAAAAGCGAGTGTGTGTGTGTGTGTGTGTGAGAGAGAGAGAGAGAGAGGTATATCCTATACCTAGAGGTGGTGGTGCGGGTGGTGTTTGCTGGCTGTTGGTATGATTCCCTGGCGAGAAGAAGGAAGATGAATCGAAAGAGGTTCGCAGCAGCAGATCACCTATTCTCTCGTCGCTAAGACTTTGTTAGTTGGGCTTGGGCTTGGGCCTTTTCCATTTTATCTTCCATTGATATATTTTGTTAGTTGGGCTTGGACCTGATTCCATTTTATCTTCTATTAATTTATTTTCTTAATTGGGCTTCGGCCCTTTTATTTTTGTTTAGAGATGCATGTCGGTGTTTGAGTCACACAGATGAAACAATTGCAATTTCTTCCCTTTTTATTTTTATTTTTTATTTTGGTTCTTGTATTGGCAACTTTTTTTGCTCAAGGGCAAATTATTTAATTTCCAATTTCTGCAGCACTTTTGTTTTATAATTTAATTATATATTTTTTACTACTTTTATTACAACCACAAAATTATCTATTTACATCTACGTGTCTCTCAGATCTGACATAATTTTTTCCACCTTGACATTGTTGACAATCATCCAAAATAATTAAAAATTTAAATTTGCCGAATAAAATATTTTTATACTTTATACATATCGTATACATAAAAAATGACATGGAACTTGTAACGTTCTATATTTAATGGTTTTTTTTTTATCTGACATTTAATGATATTGAAATTTTTATCAAATTGATACATAATTAATCTATAAGAAAAATATGTTTTCCATTGCTTTAAATAGAGTATTACTTTTTGCTTCGCAGACTATATTAAATGTTTTTACATACTTCATTTTATAGAGAAAGGAAAATAGAATTCTAGCATTCTAAATTTCAATATCCATTAAGAACTGTTCATCTAAATTTTCAACTCACGATTTCTCACACAGAAAGTGTTTTCTTTTATCACTAGACTAAAAACCGATTGTTATTCACTAACTTTGTTTGCTATTAAAGTTCTCTACAAAATAAGGTGATCCGTCAATTAATTGAAAAGTTGATTGCAAAAAATGGTATAGTTGACTAAAATATTATTTATTGTATAGAAGGTTGCAAATGTAAAATCCAATATATATTTAATATTATGATTTCATTACCTCATATATAAAAAAAAAAACACTTATATCAATTTTAATAAATCCAACGGACCCTAAATTAATTAAGAAATGTCTCTTTGACCGTACGAATCTGAACCACAATAATGTCGAGTTAGTTGCGCTGACAAGTGGGCCTACATGTCTTGAATAAGCAAAATTATATCTGCAAACACAAATCCGCATAAATTAATCAAACTCCATTGTATTGATTACTAATTACTTTCCATATTCCAGTCCATGACAGTATGATACTTAGACAAAATTTGGCTTATAGCTTTATTGTTATTCAATCAGCCTGTACACATCAGCAAACATGAATCCTCCGACATCTTAAGCAACACGTATCAGGGCGGGGCCAACAGATAATCTGCAGAAGGCCTTCAGGACCGGAGGGAACTGAGGCCGGCCATACGGAAATTTCGGGAAGATTGCAGCGAAGCACTTCTCTCCACTGGCACTGATACTGTCACAACAATCTTTGCTAATGTGGAAATCCAATGTGGCAAAGGAAAAAAGAAGCTCGGTCGCGCAACCTTCGGCCTTTGTTATTGCATGTAGGCAATCCTTGATCAAATTTGGATCCATTATGAATGGAAGAATCCTGTTGGAGAAATTCTCGTCATTCGCTTGGACGTTGCCTGAAGGGGTCGGTGATTGCGCTGGTGCAGATGCTGAGACCGTGATGATTGTCGCTGTGGCGACAAGAAGGAAGAACATAGTGGAAAGAGATTGAATTGAGTTTGAGATTGCCATTTGTAGCTTTCTTTTTTTTAATTTTGGGGAATTAATTAATGGGCTTTTTTTTTATTGTTTTGATTTTGATTTCTCTGAGGATGAATAGGAGATGGCAGGAATGCCTTGCTTTTATAGAGAGGGAGAAGGAAGGGAATTTTTTATTTTTTATTTTTCATCTGAAACTGCTTGGTTTATGTTTCTACTTGTTATTGATTATCTGCAGTTATTGAATACAGGGGTTAATCTGCTACACACTGTCAAACATGAACGCTTCGGACTGTTTCTTAACACACTCTCAAGGAAACGTGCTGATTGAAATCCAATTTTGTTAAAATGCAAGGGGTCAACTGCCCCTCCCAGGATTTTGAAATTTTATATAAATTTGTAAGTTTGGATTGACTTTGTCCCCTCTAGATTTTGGTTTGTAATTAATGTTAAATTTAGGAATTAAAATTATGATAAATTTTTTGAATTCTAATTGGTAATTAGGATTAGAAGTTAGAGTATTGAAAATTAAAAGTTAGATCGTTGGTAATTAGAAATTAGAACATCATTTTTTTATCTAGTATCCAATTAGCTAGTGAGTTTAAATCCGATTAACTATTCAAATATGATTCGTTATTTTCTTGTCCCTCTCTAACAAAAATCCTGGATCCGCCTCTCAGAATATATACATACGTTTTAATCATTACATGTTATCACTTCAACCAAGTGACCCATGAAATGGAGCAAACAAATATTGACATTCTTATTATAACGCCTCGTTGGTATTCTGATATAAAAATTGTTGATACAAGTACAAAACATTTCTTTGATTGGGATTAAATGATAGGGAGGATAATGGAGGGGGAAATTTGGATCTCACAAGAACATCTTGTTTGTTAATAAATATTAAAGAGGGTATCTTTTTCTGTGTTTTAAGTTTTAACAAGTAGGTCATTTTATTAAAATTTTCCATTCTAAATTGCAAATATTTACTTTATCACGCTGTCATAATTGTGCTTATTTCTTAATCATCTTAAAAAATTAAAACACTCAATCCACTTACACTTACCAAAACTACCCCTAGATGCACACAACAAATTGAAGAAACATATGATCAGAATCAGACAAAATAAACTAACCTACAAGCTCACTGGATCTAGTTAATTTTAAGCAACAGGAGGAGGAGGGGGACTGATCTTATTACAGTTCCTTCCACCAGAAAATATTGCATTACAAAAAGCCTTTAGGAGAGGTGGAAACAAAGGATTAAATGGAAAGTTTGTAAAGACAGCAATAAAGCACTCATCTCCAAAGGAAACAACAGCATCACAACAGTCACTGGTAATGTTGACATGAAGATTTGCAAAAGACGAGAGGAGATCGGCCGCACATCCCTCCACCTTCACGATTGACGGCCAACATTTCTCAATTTTCGGAACAATGTTCCCTGGTGGAGGGAGGAAGAATAGTTTTGTTGGTTCTAACATGGCAAGTGAGGCCGGTGGTGATGTCGTGGCTGACACGAAAAATGAGGAAGCGGCAACAAAGAGAAGGGTAAAAATTAGAAGAGAGGTCTTCATGATAGTAATGTAATATTTGTTATGTATCTTTTCTGGTAGCAATTGCAAGAGTCAAGAGCCTATATATACTAGATGCAAGGGGGTTTTGCATTGTGTTTTGCTTGGGTAAAAATATTGACAGAGCTATTTTGGCTTTATGCAGCGCATTATTCATAGACTGCCTGAATTAGTTGTGTGCTGCTTGAAGTCCAACTAGCTCTGTCAATAACTTTATCCGTTTTGTTTAGTTGCATCATGGTAATTGTTCCTTGTTATGCTGAGAATTACTAAAATTGAACCATCCCTAATTTTTTCTTTCTTTAGACATTTGCCCATAATGTGTGAAAAGTAAAAGCTGCTATTGAATTCACGCGTGAGTGGCTGAGTGCTAAAGCGAATGGCAAAAGGAGAAGTGTCTCATGCTTGTCTCAGTTGTCTGTCTTACTGTCTATGTAATACCTACGTAAACTGCATGTGCTGTACAATTTTCAGTATTGTGGTGCATTTCATTGTTCAATTATTTTCAACCGCTTGATTTTATACAAGACATTCGTAAAAATTAAAAAATTGGAATGTAAACATTTGCCTCGTTTAAGTGGATCAAAATCAACTGTTAAACTTTATCATTTCAAACCGATCTTACTTTTGTAAGTTAAACTCACAATCTTTTGATAAGTCTAAGCTTATACTAGTTTTGCTCCTTTTAAAAACTTGAAATTATACTTCATCTATAACTGTTTAACTCAGTCAGGTTTCTAATTTCTGCTCAAAATTTAGCTTTCTAATTGTAAACAACCTTTATTTTTGATAAACAACATTTCAAATTATTTTAATCCCATGATATACTACACTGATTCCTTGTTTCTATTCACTAATTCTATACTCCCTTCATTTGTTCCTGTACTGTTGTTACATTTTGGGCCACTGTTCATAGAGTGGAAAAAACGTGCCGTGACTAACACATCGTGATTTTGGTCTCGTGCCGTGTCATGCCGAGCTGTGATCAAGTTAATTTTTCATATGCCGTAACTAAAATATCAAGGAGTGGTCAGGGCACACGAATGGTTACTCCATGCAAGTCACGCTGTGACCAAACGTGTCTTACATGACCATTTAATCATAATTTAAATTAGTTTATTTAATATTCACCATTTAATCAATATCTAATGATACATGTGACTCATGTGATTACGTGCTATACCGTGACTAGATTTTTCACGTGCCGTGCGGTGTCAAAGTTTCAAAAGATAGTCACAGCACGGGACACGCAAGTCACGACATGTAATTGACACACATGTCGTGCCGTTCCGTGACAGAGCCAGCTTCACCATGCCATTTTTCCCACTCTAATTGCTCATGTATTCATTTTAGCCTGTAATGAAATTAGAGGGCGGTAACAACTTACTTTTACCAACCAAAACTATATCCGAACTTACAGCCAAACCCTAATTAGAAGCCCATAAATGCATTTTAGTGTTTCTTAGAATGAGAGGACATAAATTTATACCAAAATCGACCGAAGGATAGAACTAAACAGAACTGCCCAAAATATTACATTACATCATAAATGGTCAAACTGACATGCTTTCAAGTGGAATTCTTACGTAGGATAACAATGTACAAGGGATTAACAATACAACACAATATATATTTTTAACAAAACCAAAATATATCTACTAAATCTGGATAATTAAGTAGTTACAAGGTAGCATCATCACAAAAAAAAGGGGCATGAAGATCACAGCCTGCCATGAAATAACATGTTTCTGCTATACAGGCAAGATTAGGCTAATTTCAATCCCAAACATTGTCCCAAAATCTGATCATGTCATGCCCATCACAAAAAAATAAACAATTCTACACCTAGGCCCCACATGTCATACCCACTTAAGCTCATTTCCATAATCAAGGCTTTGTAAAATGTTACCATCTCTTATGACAGTCTGTCTTCTCATGGAAAGAGCAGTAGGTCTTGTGTTGTATTTTGTCTGAAATTGGGGTGGATTGGCAAATTGTTCATTAGCCACTGTCACCTCTTCTAGGAACTCATCAGCCACATCACCATCTTCATCAATTCGTAGACGCCTAGTGTACCAGCGGAAACCCTATTTTGAGAGCAACAGACATGCAGTAAGAAATATGTCAGATTTAAAATAAAGGGAAAATAAAAATAAAAGAACAAGTTGCATGGTTTGCCATTTGTACCAAAATTAGACCCAAACAGTGAAAACCATAGCATAATTGACAGCATATGCTGCTATTTTATTCTTTCACCGGTAATTTTTTTTTATATAGCATGCACCATATTTCATGTATACTGATATCACACATACCAAAAGCACACAAGACCAAAGACTAAATTAATCCAGATAGTCTCATAAAATGAAAAATCATCTAAATAATTGAATGAGATGATACAGGCTGGATAATAAGTAGCTAGCAATTCTTTTGGTAGATAAGATTAACTCCTTGACCTAATCATAAAGGTTTATAGCAATGAAGGAAAAGAGAGGGAACATGTCAGTGATGGCGTGCACGGATTTGGGAGGAGACATTGAAGCGAAGTTTGAAAAGACAAGCGAGGAGGGAGAGACCGAGAGAGAAGGCAATTACAAGCTGATGTTGAGCCGGTAAAGTAAAGAAGGCAAGAAGAGGACCAGCAAATTTAACAGATCTGGGGACGCTCTCCAGTAACAAGACACAGCCCAACCGAATAGAAAAAGAAGAAAAGTAATGGAGAGGAGTGAAATGGAGAAAAGACATAACAGTGAAGAACAGATTCTGAACAGATTAATTTTCATTCATTGTATAGCTAGTAATTCTTGATTCACTGTGAACTCTTTGCAAAGGCTATAATTAGCTACGAAGACAATGTACAAACTACCGAATATACAAAGAAAATCATTTGTTCTGTCTTACTCTAAGAACTTGAAAAATAGCAATTGAGCCAAATACAGGGAATTAGATCGAGTTGATCTAAATTCCAGTGTTGTTTATTTAGGAACACAATATAACTATATGCACCCACATAGAGTACTAATAGGTCTGAGACAGACTTCCTGAAACAATTACCCAAATATTATTTGTTGAATTTGATTTACAAAATTTCATAACTTTCTAGATGTATCATTGTCATCAAGAACTACCAACTTTATATAGCTTATTGATATCTTCCAAGTACAATTATGCACGACTTGAAATATAAAACTCGCAAAATAGAAGGAATTAATTATGTCAACTAAGAATCAGGAATTAATGATGTGGACTGATTCAGGTAAAATTGATTTTAGATTTGCCTGGATTTTTTTGCTGATTTAGATCATTCAGGTTAAATAGGTTATGTAAACACACACACTCTGAACTAAATTTGATCGAACACAGATATAAATTATAGTAGTAATTATAATCTTCATGCATCCCAAGTCAAGTTGTAATTGAAACCCAAGCCAGTCCAGAAGGAATGGTGACGTGTTGGGTCATAGGATAGGCCCAAGCAAATTAAGAATTGTCAACCAAGTCTAGAACAACAGGTTGACTTTTAGAAGTAAAAAGGCTCACATGACATACAGTATAATGGAAAATCTATTTCAGCTACTAGGGCAATATCAAGTGAACGACCATTTTCAATTAAATACCAATAATAAATCTAATATTGGTTCATTCTGTAAGGCCAAATTGAAAGAGATCCCCGCCAAGAGAACTAAGATGGTGAACTCCTATATATGAATTTATTATAAGCAAAGTGTGGTTCAAATAGATGAAATGTTAGATAAAATTGTCACTGTTTGATCGAATTAAAACACCATTATATTTACGGATTTGTTAACCAATAAGCAAAAGGTGTATTTTGCAAGTATACGGTTGTTTATTTTGCATAACACACTAATATCTTGTACAAAATGTCCTTTTGCTTTACCAGTTATTCTTATCCATAAATATTTGGGAAACATTGAAGGACAACTTTTCAGGTTATCCCTTAGATCGAAATGAATCACCAATTTGTTGCTTAATGAACAGCAGTAAAATTATAGTTTTCCAAAAGTATCTAAAAATATCTCAGGGTTCAAAACCTTAAAATAAAGCTAGACCTAATTTTAAGATTCTAAAAGAGAAAAGCTTCGGTACCCAATTTTTAAACCAATACCCACAAGACAAAACTGCAGTCAACCAAAAATAGAAACAAATTTACAAATATTGCCAATAATTTAAAAGACATGATCTTGTTTTTTTTGTGCATGGACGAACCCCTGCCTCAATTCAGTACAATCTAAGACGTGAGGAGCAACTTTAAATCACCAGTTTCTATTTATAAAAACAGAAACATATACATCCCAACCAACACTACAATGTACTATCCTATTGTGAAACAAATTGCGGTAATTTTATTATCTTTTAAAAAAACCAACTCTACACAAAGTACTAAGAGAAACTCTCAATAAACCCCTCTCAAAAGAAAAAAAAAATGAGTTAATAGGAAGCACTAGTAGATAGTTACAAAAGGACATGATACTTTGGTAGACGTTCTAGCAAAATTACCAATATTTTGCAACAAATCTTCTACTGCGTAACCCAAAAATCAACCAATTCCACCAAAATTATGCTCCGTTTGAGGTGACATCTCCACATCGAAAACCTTTAATCAAATTAATTAGAACAATTTTGCAATTACCTGAACAGTTCCTTCGTCGATGCTACAAGGCGCAAGCACAGGTCCCACCACGGCCCGATCCACAGGTACAGGTACAGGCACTTGCACACTGAACCCTCTCCTAGTCCCTACAGGTGGCGTCGCCGAAGCTAACTTCTCCGCCATGGAACCGCCATCTGAGACACCGTCTCCGGCGAGATCGTCTCCGTGCGTAGCGGCGGCAGCGTCGTCACGACCTATGCCCAAAAGCCCGGTTAGCTTGCGGAGAAATCCCATCAGATCGAGAGAAGATGGGCGTGGGTAGCACGATTTGAAGATCGACTCGAATCTCAACGGCTATGTTAGAGAAGAAGTAAGTTCTAGTTGAGGTTTTGATTGGAGATGCTTTGCAATGGAAGGGGAAGGTTCCGTGTTAGTTTGTCTGGCCTATGCTTAACATAAAATAATATAAATAAATAAATAAAGAATCTTGTTTTCAGATTCCAGTGCAAAAAAACCCCTAATAATAAAAGAATAATTATAACAAACCCTTCACTCTCATCCCCCCATTTTCTCCGCACTCTCTCTCTTCCTTAACTACCATATATCCCCCACTAATTTTCCTAAAAATTTCCTTTTATCCCCCCACTAATTATAAGAAACCCCCCACTCCCATCCCCGCATTAATTATGCATTCCTCTAATATCAATTCCTGCATTAATTATTCCTTTAAAAACAATCTCTGCATTAATTATACTGTTATCTAAAAACAATTTCCATTAATAATGCTTATCTGTTAATTGATGTTCAAAAAAGTATATATCATTATTTCTGAGAAGTATTTATCCTTGTAACATAGAGTATTTATCCATGTAACATAGAGTATTTATCATTATGTCTGACAGTATTTATCATTGATGTTTTTACTGAAAGTTGCAAGTATGCATGAGAAATATTTATCCATGTAACATAAAGTATTTATCCATATAATGTAAAGTATTTACCCATGTAACATAAAATATTTATCATTATGTCTCAGAGTATTTATCATTGGGTGAGGGGATTGTTTATTTAATGGTCTCCAGTTGTGTGGGGACGATTCAAAGAAAAAGAAAATTTTGTGCGGGGACAATTAATGAATTGATTTATTCTTTCATAAATAGAGATCATTGCATAGGGTTTAATACCTGACAAATTCAAGTTAAATATTTCGATGCTTCAAGTTAAATACTAACAGTTTTTTAAACGCTCATTAATGATTGAGTGGTCCCCCCATGTTTAATGGTCCCCAGTTGTGCGGGGATGATTAAAAAAAAAAGAAAATTTTGTGCGGGGACAATTAATGAATTGATTTATTCTTTCATAAATAGAGATCATTGCATAGGGATTAATACTTTGAAAATCGAGGATAAATACTTTGATGTTTCAAGTTAAATACTAACAGTTTCTGCGGAGTATTAATTATTGAGCGGTCCTCCCCATAATATTTTTGGCAGTTTGTGCGAGGTTTTTTGCGGGGATAGACTTGCGGAGATTGTTATCAGGGTCCATCATAAAATTCAACTCGGTAAAGTAAAAGAAAAGAATTTAATGATTAGTTCATTTATTTGCTCTGAAAAGAGATCTTGGTATAACTAATTTAGTTATGCATTCTCTGAGGTAACAGAATATTTGAGTTTTGATCTGGACCGTTCGATCAGAATTTTGACCAATCCGGTCACATTTGGATGGTCCTGATGCAAACTTAAAATTTCTGTTACCGCAGATGAAATGAATTCATTAAGAGGTGCAACTTTTAATAGCGATCAAATAGGACTCCTGGTTGTTAGTGCGTATCCTCTGAGATATCTCATATTTTGCGTGACCGACGTGTCCGGTTCCTATTCGGGGATAGCGTAGGAGCAGTATTTTTATGTATTGAGATTCGTGCAGAGCTTATTTTAACGGTTGAGATTTTCCAAAAAGTCACGCAACATATGAGATATCTCAGAGGATGTGAATTCTGGTTGTTAAGAGGTCCCAATTCCAAACTACGAAATGTGTTTAGTGGTGCTTGTTTTAAAAGGTGTTTAATTTTGATGAGCTTTTTTTATTAGATTTAAAGAAAGAGTATTACAATTTGGGCTTTTATTGTTGTAAAATACGGCATCTAAGCCCATCTGACAGAATGGCTTTAGAAGTTTATTTTTCTGATCTTTTTTGAAAAAAAAAAAACAATGATAGCTACCACTATAAAAATCAAGCCTAAAATTATAATATTACGTCAACGATATATTAGAGAAAAAGATTCCAATATATTTAGTTCAATGTCTTTGAACTAGGAGATGTTCTATATATATAACCTGTCGAATGAAAAACATATATTGTAAAAACCTGCTTCATCTCAACAAAATTTGCAAGCTTTTATGTTAGGTCCTATTTACATAATAATGTCTAATTATTTCATTAAGGCGACATATTTATTTCATTAATGTTTCATAAAGGACACAGTGCAGTCTTTGAGTCTTTCACATTTCATTCACATGTTCTTAGTTGTGTGTGTGTGTGTGAAAGGACCAAGAAAGTTCCCTCAAAATATAATTATTTAACTGTCTTGCTTGACAGTCTCTGTCAAAGTTAAAAAAAGGAAAGAAAAACAGTTATAATTTAATTAACAAATTCTCATCATGCTAATGCACATCAAATCAACTTTGCAAATCGTATTTTTCACAACACTTGAAAATTGTCCGTCTTAATTTTAGCTGCTCTGATTTGGTTGACTAAAACTGACTCATTAAATCATCTTGGAAATTAAATTCAAAACATAAATCTTTCATTGCGAAATATACCTTAATTTATGGATGTTACTATGATAAAATCTTTTTAATTCTAAGAAAACCTCCAACATTCCCGTGAGCTTGGGACATGACTTTAATGGCACGATTTCTTCCTTGATGTGCGTCGGAGTACGTCTTTCCAAAACTCTAGAGTTGCCAATAGAGAATTTGAGTGTGTTTTCTCAAAAACACACACTCTCTCTCTCTCTTAGATGGAGAAATAAGAAAGAAGACAACAAAAATTGAATCCGATTTTGATTGAAACATAGGTCTTGGCCTCTTGGGAACCAATCTGTCTTTAAATATTGGATGTGACATTATTAGCTGAATCAATATTGAATTGCTGAAAATTGTCATATTTTTTATAATTGAAGCTTCCATGATTAGTCCATCAATATTAGAGGTTGCATATTTTTAATCTACATGTTTACAGACGATATCCTAATAAATACATGTATTTTCAAATAGTTCTTAATCTAAAATTCTAAATTGATCACTTAAATCGGTCAATTATATGACAATATATAATTTATAATTATAATACATATTACCTCAATGTTAGATTCTTTGATCCAACAAGGAGGGCAGGCTGATGGATATCAGGTTAAATTGGTCCGATATCTAGTTGGAGAAATCAGTCTGAATTCGATCTGATGTCCATCAAACCACTCTGATTCGGATCCTATTACAACTTGAATTCGAATGCCCTAAAATAACCCAAAACTTAGGTTTGAATCCGAACAGTTTGATCTGTTTTGGCACAAATATTAAAGGGGCTCTGTGCATTCTACGAGCTGAATTGACCCAAATTTTTAATCGATGGGGCAGATGCAAACTCAATATTTGTGTTACTTCAGGGGATTCGGACATTGCAGCTCGGTGGTGTTTTAATACTTTGCGCTCCTCAGCAAGATAGCAATTAGGGCCTGTTTGACGTCTTTGTTAGGAATAGGAATAGGAATATGAACTGAAAATTACTATTTATATGGGAAAAATAAAATTCAGTTTAGGATCTGTTCGGCTGCTCCCCACAAAATACTGTTTACGTGGGAAAAATAAAATTTAGTCAGACTGAATTTTTTTTCCCACGTGAACAATAAATTTCAGTTCAAAAATTTCATATTTCAATTTCTATTTCCATTCCCACTGTGCAACCAAACAGACCCTGAATAAAAAAAAATTTTCTCACGTGAACAATAACAAACTGAACAAGGCCTTAATCTGCTTCTTGTGATCGATCGAGCTTATGCTTTGAGAACAACAAACTCTGGTTTATGTCAGTTGCATGTGACTTCACCTAAGATTATATTATTATTTTTCAGAAACTTTTTCCCATATTAATAATTGGACTATGCACCTCTTAGTTATCATTTCTCATTCTCAAATAAAATTCTGGGCAGTCTGTTTTCGCAAGTAACAAGAGATACTTGTTCTCTGTTCTTTGTTAAATACTTGTTACCGAAGTTCATACAAACAAACTCAACTTCAGTTTTCAACCGTATTATGAGAGTTTTTAATCTGATGTGGCAGTTTTTAATATAATTTTAGAGATGTGAAAGATGCTCTTATTTAGAAATTATATAGGAAAGTTTCTTATTAAGAAATTGTTTATAAACTCCATGCTAGCTAGTCAAATTATTGACTCAAATTATTATTATTTTTTAATTTATTGCTAACGTGGTTTAATAGAAATTCTAAAATTAATTTTAGAGATATGAGACTTAAAAACTCTAGAGACCTGAATTTCTAAAAGAAAGATGATTAATAGTTATTTAGAAACTCATTTGAGTTGCTGAGATGTAGATGTTCTTATATAAAGTTTCAACACTAATAGGCTCCATATATATCTCATTTGAGTTTTTTGAAATATATATATGCATAGTATCTCTTATATATATTATTTATTTTAAATCTACCTTATTATATAACAACTCAATTTACATATTATATGATACATATGATCTGCTCAACTCCCTTAATTAATCATATAACATAACACATATTTCCTAATTTGTCATATTAATTAAAACATCTTTAGTTTGTAATTGGAATCAACCTCCTATGAGTCTTGGTTTCTTGTTCCTTAGGCACTGTCACTTTAAGAACTCCATTATCCATTACGGCTTTCATGCCATCCACATTAGCATTCGACGGAAGGCGAACAGTGCGCAGGAACTTTTCGTTGCTTCTCTCAATGCGGTGCCACTTGTCACCCTTCTCCTCAGCTTCTTTGCTCCTCTGACCGCTTATTTTGAGCACCTTCTCTTCCTCCACCTCGATTTTTACCTCGTCATTTTTCACACCAGGCAGATCAGTTATGAACACATGTGAGTTTGGTGTCTCCTTCCAGTCTAAGTTGGTGGTCGCATAAGCGGGTGTTGTGATAGGAAAGCTAGCTGCAGCAGCGGCGAAGGAAATTGCTTCAAATGGGTCCCATATATCGACATTCACGGTCTCATCGGTGTTGTTCTTCATGTTTTTGGCTTGTTTTCGGCCAAACATGCTCGGAATTATGGACATTTTTGCAAGTTATAGATCCTTGTCTTTTTTTTTTATTTTTCTCCCTTGCTTACTCTTTTGCTTCAGTTAGGACTCGAGGAGGAGCATTTATAGGCGCAAAGAGTTGATGAGTGGCATATTGAGGTGGCTAAGAGAGAATCTTAGGTTGTTCTAGACTGTCATAACAAGTGAAATCGGGTGAGGTTTGCTTATGGTAGATCCGAGATCCGAGATCCGAGATGGATCAGTCGGTAGTACTGGTACATCACTATGTCATTCTGTTATCTGATCCAATTAATTACAAAGTAAATCCATACCGGCTTAATTTGTTAGGTTGAATTAAAATGATTGTAATAGTTCTTTGGTTAGGTGTACAATGTAATATAGATGCTCAAAATGGTCCTTATTCTGATTGAGACAAAAGACTTAAAGAGACATATATTGGGACCTCTACTTGAAAATTCCTTATCTTTCTTTACTTTGTTTTAGAAGTTTGGTATCTTCTCTTTCCAAATTTGGAGCTTAGACCTTCCTTGTCTAAAAGTTAACGTATAGAAAAAAAACTTGTGTTGGAGATTCTTTATCTTTCAATATATATATTGTTAGAGAGGTTCTTCATCTTACTAATCATATTAACTTGGTTGATAATCTTGGCAACTTAAATTCTTAGTGTAATTGATTTATGAGGAGGATTCATATGCCTTCAGTTTTTGTACCTCTACCATGCCTCTATTTTAAAAAAAAAATATAAATCAAAATTTATATCTTAAACGTCA
Organism: Carex pumila; assembly: GCA_033356055.1. Classification (NCBI taxonomy): domain Eukaryota; kingdom Viridiplantae; phylum Streptophyta; class Magnoliopsida; order Poales; family Cyperaceae; genus Carex; species Carex pumila. The sequence continues at coordinate 633,730 of JARJHM010000058.1, read as the reverse complement.
AAACAAAACCGTTAGATGTGATTTATGTTATCCTCTATCTGCTCATAAAAATAAATCACATTTCAATTTTAGTTTCATGTGAATCAATCATTTGAAAAATCAACGTCTAAAAATTATTTAAATTAGTACATTTTTACAAACTCTTGATGACAACTAAAATAAAATTGAAATGTCATAATTTTTTACTTACACATGTATAGATAAAATAATGTAGATCATATCCAACGGTTTTAGTTTGACTTTTAAATTTTAAATTATTAAAGTTCTTAAAAATAGAAGCATGATAAAGATACAAAAATGAAGGTATTTGAACATTCTCTTGATTTATTGCTATATATGTGGCTATTATGATATATAAAAAAAAGACATTATATGTGGTAGTTTTATTTTTGTACTATATGTTTTATTTCATTTGATAATATTATTTATATACAAAGAAGTAACATCTCTAGAACTTTCAGTCAAAAACTAAGTAATTCTAGATCGAGAATCTGTCATATATAGATAAGAATTTACTTTATGGAAAACATGATCATTGAAGAATATATATAAATTTGCTTCCTGACTTTTTAAGGGAAAATATTCCCCCACTGAGCATTTTTCTAATTTGCTTGTGATTACGAGGATAGTTCTTCAAATGCACTTTCAAGTTTGCATTTGCCTGTTTGAATCGGGTTGGTCGGATAATTTGATCCGATATCAGAAACTCAGAGGGTGCACGAATCTAGATTAGATCTGACGGTTCCGATCGAGCATCAGTCCGAATTATCAGACTGCTCCACACTACCCGTCGGACTCTCGGTTATGATCTTTCTCTCTCTCTCTCTCTCTATATAGGGGCGTTATTTGAGTTGGTTAGATTAAAACTGTGTTTTCAATAGCCAAATTAAAAGTTTGTTTTATTTTTAAAATTATAACTGAACTAATCGAATTAAATTTGTTAACCAATTAACAATCGAACCAAAATAATAAAAATAAATTTCAATTTATTTGATTGAACTGAATTAAAAAAAAATTAATTTAATACATACACAAATACATTTAACAATCATAAAAATAAATATGAATAATATATATAAGGTATTGGTATTATATACATTGGTCAAATCAAATTTTTTTTCTTCATTTTATTAAGTCCCAAAAAATCAACATTAAGAAAAAAAAAAGTAGCAAACTATCAATCACACTACAACATGAATTTTGAATCAATTTTGGTAATTGATTCGATCTTTTTTATTTTGCAAAAAAATCGAAATCAAAACAATTTTTTTATTTTTGAAAAACAGCGATGGTGCCACTGATTTCATTAAGAACCCAAGAAGAGTACTTACAAAGGTGCTCAAAATGAAGACCTAGTACAAGCACAAGTAATACATCTGTTCATAATTCAACATACGACAAATATTAAACACAAAACAGAAATAAGAAACTATTCAGAATTTCAACAACATAACTAAAATAACTAAAGCTTGCCAAATCTAAATTACTCCAAGTCACTCAAAATAATGGAGTCTTCATCTTCTTCCTAGACTTGAACGTTTCCAAACGTTCCATCCCTTCAAATAGGAGCTGTGGTGGCAACAGCATCTTCCGGCAGGTCTTCCTCCATTCTAGACATGGCAAGGAGTAGAGCCACTACTTCCTCCTCTGTGTTCAATTGATCTGGAAGATCCTTGACATCAGAGGGCATAATCAGAGATAGTTTTAAAAAATAACTATCATTTCTAGATTGACACCAAAAGGTTAATAATGCAATAATTCTAGTACCCAATGATTTGGCTGAGGATGATTTGGTGTTATTAAAATAAATTTTATTCTTTTCTAACTAGACAGTCCAAAGAATGGCTCCCCTAATGAGTTCAAGTAATAGTCAATCACTTAGGGGAATTACAGCATCAAGTAACCATAAATCATAATCAAATGAAAAGTTATTAATGGTTGCAATCCAATCTTAAATTTGACTTATAAGTACACTGGACCAAATAGTCAAATATTCTTTATTTTGTATCCCTCCATACTGCAACCATTTATAAAATGATCTAACTGAAAATAAATGATTGGAAGACCATTTCCAAATAAGTTTTTCAATTAGGAAATTGTCTAAGGTAAAGTGTATAGATTGTTCTTTAATTTGCATCCACTCATGCAGATAAATACCAATAAACTATCTATTGAATTCCAGGTGTAAATATGATCTAGAAAATGCTAAAGCTATAAAGATGAATCTATCTTGTACTAGAGAAAAAATTAGAAAATTGATGTTGTAGATGATACTCATAACACCATCTATCTAGTCAAAAGGCACTAGATGAGAATCCCCCCTCCTAAGTTTATCCACATAGCTTGTGTTGCTTCTCTGTATTGAATGAAGTAGTTAAGTCTCTACAGCAAAAATATGTACAAAAGTAAAGATTCAGATAACAATATGCTCTACCTCTCTCTCTAGCGACTCTGAAGGACAAAAAAAAAAGGTGATTAGATAACAATATGCTCTACTTCTCTATCTTAAAAAGTGTGTTATTTTACTAGATTTAAAATATTCGAGTGATTATAAGTAGAATTAGAAGTAAATCTAGTAAAATAATAGACATAGAATTTAGAGAGTAATTAAAGGTGATTAGATAATTTTGAGTAATATACATGATTTCGTAAGAATAAAGTAGATCTAAGAATTAGAGTCACTTCATTCATTATAAATACATTTATTTTTTTATCAAATATAAAAGATCAATGTAATTGAAAATTCAACCGAACTGATCTATTTATTCTGAAATACCGAACCATTTAATCCAAACTTTTTTGGTCCAGTTGAAAAACAAATAAACTGGCTGAATGACAGAGATCTTGATCCATTAGATTATTATTGGACGGCTTCTGTTTGTGTGCCATACAAATAAAAATTAAATGGTTCAGTTATTGGCAATAAACATTGAAGAGGGGAAAAAATATACAATAATATAAGAATTTACGCGCCAGGTAGGGGTCGAACCTACGACCTTCTGCTTAGGAAACAGACGCTCTATCCACTGAGCTACAGGCGCTTGTTATGTAACATTCTAATATTATTATATTAATTCTATTAAACAAGTTAGAAAAAGTAAAGGCTAAAAGGACATAGAACTATAGACGTTATTCGGCTCACAAGAATAAAACTGTTTGTACATGGTAACAATAATTTGGAATGTAGGTTTGCCTGAGAATAAGAATAAACTTCAGCCAGGTTAAAAATGTTTAATTGACAAAAACAAACCTTTAAATAATTTTTTTAATAATACGCTCCAATATGAGAGAGTGAGTTCGGCTAACGCAATTCCTCTAGTATTGTAATAGTATATTTTCATCAGTCTCTAAAATCTATCAAATCAGCTTCAAACTATAAATCTAAACCATTCAAACCGATCTCCTTATTGAGAATTTCGTTTCCATATAGTTTTTTAAAATTTCAAACTTATTTACTATCAAAATCCTTTATATTTTGACTGCTTGATTTCACAGTAAACAAATTCGAATTTTTTTTTATATATAAAAACAAAGCTCTCGTTAAAAGAATTTGTTTGAACAGTTTTAACTTGTTGTTTGAAATTGATTCGATAAATTTTAAAGACCAAAAACATATTATTGAAATACTAGCGTTGAAGACACGACCTTTTACATCATCATGCGGTAGAATTTGAGAGATTATGGCTCAATTACAATACAACCTACAAGGCGATAATTGCAAAGATTGTGATGTCAAATAGCATTATAGCAACAAAGATTGTTAATGGTTGGTCGACGAATCACTGTTTTTCATGAGTTCTCTCACAAGACCTTGAGCAGATAAATCAGGCGAAAAGCATTTCCCATTCCCTAATAATACTTCTGCAGCTTGCCAATGGATGCTTATATTAGGGAAACGTGATACACAGAGAAACTCAAGTATTTCATAATGTCACAGTATGCTTCCTGTCAATAGAATTTCAGAAATTTCGACTGGTTTCAGTGATCACTACTACATCTCAGACTTCTCGGGTGCAGTCTGAAAACATTTCTCAAGTTGGCACAAATTATAATATCTAAAGTTGGAGAACAAATACAATTTGAAGTTGGGGCAAAAACATGAAAAAGCTTGCAACATGACTGAGACAACACAATAGATAAAACAATGCTTAGCAGCCACTAAACAATGAGAGCTGCTTTTACCAAAACTGACAAGTACCAATTCTCTCATAATATTCTACAAGATGCAAGTTAGTATCTTTTAGAAAGATAACTGTCATTATTTATTTCCATATGAAAATGCCGTCAAGAAAAAGGTTCCTCAATTTACATGAAGAAGATGAAAGTTTACATATATTTCAAAACAAATGCCCCAAATCCAATACCAAGAAAAGTTGCGATGGCAATGCCAAAGATGCCCGCAAGAATACCAGGTACAATCAATGAGGTCCACCCCTTAGCAGTTGCCATACCACAAGCTGTAGTAGGGCCTCCCACATTTGCATTCGAGGCAATCAGCAATAGCTTCTTCTCAAAGCCGAGAATTTTTCCCACCCCCAAAATGATTGCAAGATGCACTGCCACTTGAATAAATGAGAATGCGAAAATCCCTGGTGTTGTGTTGATTACATTTGTTATGCTTCCATTCGCTCCCACCACAGTGAAGAAAACCTAGAAATTTGCTTTAAACATTAAATTACATGAAAATTGCTATCTATTGTTGGTAAGGCTTGCTTGTATCAGGGGTACAAGACCATATATCTGGTAATGCCAGTGCCAGAGACTTTCATGATTTCCTAAAAAACATCAGATCAGATGCATGCCCTATCATTTGCAGGGGCCTAAACAAAATTGTGCAAAGATATAGTTGAACTACCTGCATGAGGATTAAGGCCATTGCCTCACCAGTAGGTGCCAGCTTGGTGAAATATGAAGGAAAAATAGTAGCTAATGCCACAGCAATAGCAGTTACACAAGGGAGGTTGCCACCTTGTATGCCGAAATAACTTGTTATGGAACTTCCCATCTTGCATATTGCAAATGATATGGCGATAGCTACTGCACTCTCCAGTACTGGCAGCTTGTTGTTTTCTCCAGTCAGTTTGCTAATTTCTTCTGTATCTCCTAAAATTTTTAAAAATGCACCATTAATGTGTTGTGTGTAAAAGATTGAATTTGTGGATTAAGTTGAAGAAAATACAGAATAATGGAGTATTTGATGAGTGATAACTGCAATACTGAGAGTTAATTAAGATTAAATTGAGTTTTATCAAGACCAAATTAGGCTCCACTTGAGGCATTGTATTCAGTCAAAATGAAGATTGAGGCTATGGCATAGCACACAGTGGTCTGTATTTTGAATCAATATATCCGTTTACAAAGTTTAAATAGTCGATTTGAAACATTCCGTATGATCTTCATAAGAAAATATACTTGCAGACTAAATATTACATCTTTTAGAATCTTTTCACTATTTTCTTAGATAGAAAATCACTACTTTTGTATGGTCTAGAATCTTTAGATCAAGTGATTTTCTGCCAGTCTAAATTTTTTTCTAAAAAATATAAAATTGATGTACAAGTACATAGTCTTATGGTCATTAGGGTTGTTAATGATCCAAGTTCGAGCGAATTGGGGTATGCTCGTGCTCGGTTCATTAAGTTAATGAGCGAATCAACTAAGGTTGAGAAGGCAGTGCCGAGTTGACAATTGTGTTCATGCTCAACTCGTTAAATGCTCGAGTTGACTCGTGCTCGTTAAGTGACCGTTAAGAAATCAAGCCTATAGGCAATTTTGAATTTTGTTTCAAGTTTTTTTTTTGTTTCAAAACTAGACAAACTGATAAGTGATAGCTAATTCCTCCAATAAAAAATATTGGCATACTGACATGCCGAGTTATACAACCAGACTCAATTTAATTTGAATGTGTATCCAGTTGGGAACTACTTAGGATTGGATGTGGCATGATTTCATGTATTCAGTTCTTAATGAGTGAGTTGGCGTATGCTCATGCTCAGTTCATTACGTTAACAAGCAAGTTATTAGCGAGTTGTTAGCGATTTTTTAGCGAGCGAGTCATGAGTTATGGTTGATTTTCTCATCCCTAATGGTGATCATGTTGAACGGTTCATATCAATTAAGTGGACTATGAGAACAGAGATATTGATCCAAAGTACGGACCAATATGCGCAAGGCATAGTACCATAGCCTCACTCCAAAATGAAATAATGCTCGACTCAGGCTTAATTTGCACAAATTAAGCTTCATTGAGGCTCTCCATATTACAACTACTCTTATAAAAATTTAGGGATAAAAAGTTTACCGACCACTGCTGGAAGAGGTAGAAGCCTCAGCCGGTATAGAAGAGGCCAATGCAAAGAGCGTGGTGAAGTACACAGCACATATCACATTGTCAGCTGCCAGGCCGGCCGCTAAAACAGATGGAGATGTACTGAGTGCTTCTGATACTGCCACATAATTCACCGCTGAAAATTTATAAAATTTATATAAAATCAACATTGTTTTCATTGCATAGAAGAAGTTTCAAGTAATAATGGACTAGAATGATATAGGAAGTTGTCAAAATGATTTTCTATTTTGATAGTTTTTGCATAATATCTTCTTTACTTCAACACTTTTTAGTTTTCCTAATTTAATTCTCCGTTCTCTTAATTGGGGCTTATGACAAACTTGGAGCTAACATTCCAGGAGAAACTATCAGACTTTCTTGATTTTTGAGTCATAACTCATAACATACTATTTAGTATGAAAAAAGTATAAAATAACCACAAGAATATGACATTTACACTGTGGAAAAAAAGCGGTTAAGAGCTTTAATTTGAAAGAAATACAGAACAGTACTTGTTGGTATTAGACAAGTTTAAATAATTTGAAAATTGAGAACAATAAGAGGTCTTAAAAGAAAATGGAACTCCTTTAGTGTGTACTGGAGGGGTTCCCGGGGTTGTTTTAACATGGAACTCCTTTATTGTGCACTGGAGGGGTTCCCGGGGTGGTTTTAACATACCTCCACCGATATGCCGTGCCATTAAGGCTGCTGCAATCTTCCAGCTGTCTTGCCCAAGTGATCGCATCGGTACAAGTAAATATGCCACTACCGTACCAATTGTTGTAGCCACTGTCAGAAATAAAACAATGGTTTACACATTATTTAATTAAGATGCAGACATTTAAAACATGTAAAGAAATTATATCTGCGTCTTTTTCATATAGTAAAAAACCAAGGCACCTTTGGAAGTAATGGACAAAATAATAATGTTCTTTTAAACAATTTCTATTAAAAAAAAGGAAAGTAGGTATGTGGAGAGAGAGAAGGAGAGAGGGTACCAGATCCAACTAAAAATGCAAGGAGGAGAGTACCAGTAGACCTCAGCACACGGCGTAAGTCAGCATTAAATAACAGTAAGGGTATAGCGAGGGGTAAAAGGTGTTCTAAGACAACCTTGTATGCAGGCGCATCTGATGCAACAATACCTACACTACTTGCGGCAAGCCCCACCAGGGTACTGACAAGGGCCCCACTCAGTGTACTCCCTAGTTTAGTCTTCTCTGACCTGGAAGAAAAATAAAGAAAGTATTTCAGTACCAAACTTCCATGTCTAAATCATACATCCGGTGACTTTAGTCGGGTCAGCTTTGAAGAAATTTTCATGAAATGAGTCAGGTTAGTTGACACCACTGGGCCTTAACTACCTCCACCACTGAGTGAGCAGAAGCAATTTGCTGATGGCCTCATGTACCTAATATGAGATAACATTGTGGAAAAATAATAAATATGCGCATGTGTCATCCAAAGCCATAATTCTTGCACAGTATCAGATATAATCCAGGGACATAATGGTCATGCACTGAACCGTACCAGTATTGTACTTGCAGCACACCGGAACTGTTGAGCTAAGGGTATTTATGTAAACAAAATAAATAAGGATAGTACTTGATCCAAAATTCCAAATAATAGACGCACTGCAGTTAAGTACTGGTTATCAAATAGTTTATATTGCATGAGGACATTTGCATAATAATACATTCATTGAGGATGGAGATGTGACATTTACCAGGTTTCAGAGAGATGAAATGAAATACAAATTTAGACAATAGTATGTAAAATGCAATAGTCATTTCATTACAGAGCCAAATAATAATAAGATTTATGAGGAATCGACGTGAAAAGTTACCAGATGCCAAAAGCGCCAGCAGTGAAGAGAGCGGTCCAGTTGCCCCATTGGTCGTTGGGAGAGATCAGAGGCGCAGAGGGAAGCTGCAAGGAAGCTGAGATGACCACATGTTGTGACCGCTTCTGTCGGAGAGAGAGATGCGGTAAGGACCTGGGCCGGGAGGAGGGTGGAAGGTGGTTTGATCCGACCGGTTCGTAGGAGTGGACCGAACCGGTAGTTGGCTGAAGTCGGACCGGAAGGCGAACGGAGAGGTGGGACGAGAGAGCCATGAGAGCGAACGAATCGAGAGGGTGGATCGGGTGACTGGGGAGTATGCAGACAGGGTGAGGAGCAGATGTACAACAACAGATGCCATTTTTGGCCCCACACTCACGGAGGTCGGATGGAGTCTGAAAACCTGCTTAAAATAGTTCCTCTGGAGCCCGGTACTCGCGTGTCGGACTCGCGTGTCAATGGCCAATGACATGGGTGTTGATCCCTAAAGTAACCTAATTTTTGGATTTAGATGCGGACTGTCCGATTCGAATCCGAGCCAATCTGACTGGCTGATTCAAATCAAACGGCTCCGATTTAAACTTAAAAATTGAGTTACTTTAGGAAATCCGAACTCCATTGGGATCCAAATAATTGGAGTTTATGCGGTTCTGCCTTTCTGCGATCAGATGGTGAGTCCCATGAATAAATAAAACAATAAACATAGGGTAAGGCTAAAGTGTTATGGATTGCATAGAGGACTACAGTGTTGCGGTTCAATATTTGAGTTTTCAAAATTCAAACGGTCAATTCGAAATGTTCATTTCGTTTTTCATATTAATATGTGTTTGGAGACTATATTTTACTATTTGTTTAGATAGATAGAAAATCAAATATCTGAATGGTGCAGAATTTTTTAGATCAATTGATTTTCTATCTATCTAAAAAAATAGTAAAAAAATTTCAAAAAATATAAAATTTGGTCTTCAAACACATATTAATAGAGAACAAAATGAATGGTTCAGATCGATCGTTTGAATTTTAAAAACTCAAATATTGAGCCGTAGTACCGTAGCCCTCTATGCAACCCATAGCACCTTAGCCTTATCCATAAACATAAGCATTGGGCTATATTCTATAATACTTAATTACTTAGAGCATCTCCATTAGTGCAAGGAGTTGCAATTGCAAAACGGTTATTGAAATCAATTTCAGTTCTTAATTGCATAACTCCTGCAACCATGCAATTACAAATTCAATTTTTTCGCTCCAAATCAATGAATTTAATGAAGTTTGACCGAACCTTTGACCAGAACTGATCCCTTCCTTTCCTTCCTTTCTCTGCAAAATCAATTTCCTTTCTCCGCGAAATCAATTTCCTTCCTTTCCTTCGCGTGACCAGAACTGAACACCTCCAAAATCAACATTAATGACTAAATCCAAAATCTATAACACCAAGAAAATAGAAATATGCGTAAATGACTATTAACTCATTATACATAATCAACCAAGAAATTTTGGAATCCTGATAAGTGCTTAAACAAATAAGTTGAAGAAAAAAAGGGAGAGACCGAAATGCAGTAATACTGTTTTCATCATATAGCAACACAGAATGAAAAATTGAAAACAAAATAATACTCATTAAGGTGCTTAAAATTAGACTGCAAGTAACACAGAATCCTAAAATTATAACCATATAGCAATAGATCTCCAACAACTTTCATCCCTGTTCGAACCAATGTGAAGTAGATTGAAGATGCCCATATCACTATCTTTCAAGTATGCAAATTGCGAGTATTCCCTGCTAAACAATAACCAGAAATCAATTAAGACTTTGCAAAATAAATTATAATCAGAAAATACAATAATTTTTGCATTCTTTTTTTTCAAATAAGACGTGTTCCAAAAGGACAATTCTTCATCATTCTTTTAAAATTTCAAGTATACAAAATATATTTAAATGTAAAATTTGCAGAAAAGTGCATATACATAATGGAATTCTTACTTTTAATTAAATCTACTGATCTAATTTTAATAATTTTCAACTCAACCGAACTGCATTTTAATCGACCAAGAATTCTTAATTATGTCATAATACGTTAGTTTTATTTACCTCACTGTTTACGAAGATATCTGGAGACTTAGTCTAATGTCCTAGCACCTTTTGAATGCCTGAAAGAAGCCGTTCTGCGATGCTGCGGCTGAAGTCCTCCCTGAAAAGAGTATTTTGATATAAGCTCTCTAGTGCTCTTAATTTAAAAAATTAAAAATAATAGCTTTGTTTACAAAATTACAAGAAGATAATAATGGAAACTTAGTGTTCCTTATTGCTTTTCCTGTTTATTGCTCGCTTGAAAACTGAAGTACTCAAGTGATGTTTTCTCTATTTATTTTAAATGGTCACAAGCATTAAGTATTAAAAATTTGGAGTGGCCTTGATTATACTCGTAGTTGAACCTTTCTGAAGTGATGTTTTCTCGTACAAAGGTCGGTTTTGACTCGTACCAGCTGGAAAAGTAGGAAAGGAAGAGACATAGTACCCATAAGTAACTTCCTTGATAGGAAAATAAAAATAAGCAAAAAAAAATGAAAATAAGTAAAACCGCTATAATTTTTACCGGTTTGCATTTTTCAAAATTTTTTAGTTAAATAGAAATATTTATAATTTATTTATTTTTTGTATTGAAAAATTAGAAAAATTTATATATTTCTTTGAAAATAGATGGAATACTATATAATTTGATTTATTAGAAAGACTGCTACAAATAAGCTAGATCAACATTTTTTGTGCCGGATTTTTTGCGGCCGTTAGAAAAATTATTATATTTCTTTATGAGTTATTGGAAAAAAAATAAATATGCTTTGCATTTGAGTTATTGATCGTTGTTTAAAAATCACTTCTAGGTAATACAAAACTATTGTGATCCTTCTAGTACATTTAATTTCTAAAATGTTGTATCTACTTTGATAATTCTTTTTGAATAACAATCATTAAATAACTTAAATTTTTTATTCATTTTTAAATAGACACAACTTTTTAGAAATTAAATGTACTGGAAGGTTGACAATATTTTATGTATTTACTTATAAATGACTTTTGAACTGGAATCAATAACTCAGAATCCAAACATTTTTATTTTTTTCCAATTACACATAAAGAAATATATTAATTTTTTTTACATCGACAAAAAATCTGGCATGAAAAATATTGATTCGGGTTATTTGTAGCAATCTTTCTCATAAATTAAATTATATAGTATTTCATCTATTTTTAAAGAAATATATATACTATTTCAATACAAAAAATAAATAAATTATAAATATTTCTATTTAACTAAAAAAAATTGAAAATGCCCCTATAGCAAAACCACATATCTGGGACCGGGTTTTGGGATCGGCATGTTCGCCAGACACAGAAGATCCACTGGAAAACCAAAAAAAAAAAATGCAGCGGGACGGATTTGGTGCACAACTTTACATCTCCTCTCCATTTTCGATCAAGTTTGCTCGATTCTTTTGAGATTAAAGTTTTGAGATAACAGTACCTAATCCTTGCTCTGTTAAAAATTATAGCAGTTTTAACCTTTTTTTTTTTGTTTGAAATTTTTGTAGTTTTAGACTAAATTACAACAACAACAACAAAAAAATTGTGGTTTGGATGAATTTTGTAAAAACGCGAAAATCTGAATAGTTTCTGAAATTTAATAATATTTTTGGATATTAATAAAAATTTCGGGATAAAATGATTTGATCATATATAACAATTAAATAAATTAATTTGGTGACTTCCCGGACATCTAGAATTTTAGTTTCCCTCATTCTATTCACATCGCATCGACTGTACGTGGACTGAATAAACACGGCGAACTTTATTTTTAGTGAATCAACACTTTCAAGTTTACAATATTGACTGAATCAAATATTCTCTTTTTTTTTTACGGTTATTAAGTTGGATCGTGCGATTGACTAATTGATGAAAAAGGCACTATCGAACAAAATAAAAACAACTCGTCAAAACACATTTAATTTTCCACAGGATAGAAAAGTTGGGCATTGGTAGATAGATCTGAAATGAACCACTCAAGAATTACATGTGGAAAAATACAACACCCTCTCAGCTCTCTTTAAATTGGATAGACAAAGGATCAAAATATTGAAATATGAAATAAATATGATCATCTTTGAAATAGATGGTACGGAACACACCTCCAAGGATATTCATTTTCACAAAAGCGGCCGGGAAACTCCATTAATTTATTGCTGTGAAGGCATCAAATGCACTAACTTCTCCTTTGTCGAATTATCTGTTACAATAACCAAGATTAATGACATTTGAAGTTCAAATAGTACAGCATTTGCAAGTCATAAACAACTTGGAAACTGTTATTCAGTGATGTCCCGATCGACAACATAGCTGTAGCAGAACATGTAAAGAAAAAGTACAAAAAGGAAACAACAAAAATAAATTTAGGACATTTTTACCTGCTTGATGAATTTTTTTAAAGCATAGCCACCAGAGTAATTATTATAGGAGGCAATCATTGTCAAAGCCGAGCACCCTAAACTACAAGCAAAGCAGAAGCATAAAAGACATATGCACAAATTAATACACAAACACACTATATCCATCGCTTAATTTTTTCAAATGTAACCTTCCGAAAAGAAAAGCTTCCAAGTGTCTATTCCCACACAAAAAATCCCCTTAAATCATTAACCCTTATCTCAGATTTTAAAAAAATGCAAGGTCATCAGAATCTCAGATGCATTTTGAGGTAAAAAGAAAACATTTGATTTTTTTCCTCCATTTTTGTGCAGAATAATATCACATGCACATGCATCTATCAACCTATGGCACAGCATCTGTTTAAGGGACTTAGATTTGAAAATTTGAGTTTCTGAAGGGTACAAAGATAGTACATAAAAACTGTTTAGTGCTACAGGAAGAATTGCTAGACTAGCATTAGCAAAGCTTCTTTAGGTTGTATTGCAATTGCTATGCAATATCCACAATCAAAGCAAGAATATAGGAAATGATCTTTCAATTGGAAGACATTTTTTTTATGAAGACAAATATACATCCAATATTCAATTATTGTATCACATAATACAGCATCTTTATCGATCTGAGGTAGATAAAAAACACCTGACAAGAAAAGATCCGAGCATAATGACATAAAATTATAAAATAACATCCATATGTGCTTCTTCCTATTATTGTACCCAGAAATTTGGCAAAGAAAAAATAATTAGAGCAAATTCTTCATAAGGAGAAAAAATCAGCAATGCAACAGAATCATTCAAAACAAGGGTTCACCATATAGGATATTCGAAACTTCACTAGGCAGTTATTTTATCAGTATGAACAGTAGAACAGGGAAAACTAGAGAGTTCACAAATGGTACAAATAGTGAATCAACACTTTCAAGTTTACAATATTGACTGAATCAAATATTCTCTCTTTTTTGACGGTTATTAAGTTGGATCGTGCGATTGACTAATTGATAAAAAAGGCACTATCGAACAAAATAAAAACAACTCGTCAAAACACATTTTTCCACAGGATAGAAAAGTTGGGCATTGGTAGATCTGAAATGGACTACTCAAGAATTACATGTGGAAAAATACAACACACTCTCAGCTCTCTTTAAATTGAAGCTCGAAAACTTGCAAAATATGTGAATCAGAACAGAAAAAACACAACGAACATAAGAGAGATGACAAAAGGAGTGCACCATTCAATAGTTACACTAACACTATGTTGTTTTTTGCATCTTCTCTTCTTCTGTGTATTATCAGCCGTGGGCGGAGATGTTGATCTTCTAATGTCTTTCAAGAATTCTCTTCCAAATCCTAATTTGTTATCCAACTGGAATCGCATGCATGGAGCGTGTGAATTTCAAGGCGTAACATGTAAAGGAAACCATGTGTCCTCTCTAACCATTCAAGGCTTACCACTCGCAGCAGATTTCAGTTCAATCTCAGTTTACATCCTCTCTCTTGAAAACTTAGAAGTGCTCTCTCTCCGTTCTACCAATCTCAATGGATCCATATCAACCCTTGCAAACTGCACCATGCAACTCAAAGAATTGGACCTATCCAGTAACAACCTTCAAGGGTCTGTCTATGATACAACTTCTCTAGCAGCCTCCTGTCATTCTCTTCAATCGCTCAACCTCTCCAACAACAATATTGGCCAAACCTTCAATCATTCCTCTCCAGTTCTTGCCCGACTAAAGATGCTTGATCTATCTGACAACAAGATCACAACCAACAAAGATGTCATGTGGTTATTCTCTAAACTCTGGTTACTCAAACATCTAGACATCTCCAATAACACTATTAAAGGCACCATACCACAAATTACCAATTGCACCTCTTTGCAATATCTTGATCTATCTTCCAATCAATTCACTGGTACCATACCGGCTGGTACGTTCTCAGGTTGTCTAAATTTAACTTATCTAAACCTCTCATCTAATCATTTTACTGGTATGGCCCCACCCGACATAGAGGCATGCACGAACCTCATCACTCTAAGCCTCACCAAGAATAGTTTTTCTGGTGAATTCCCAATGCGGTCCTTAGTTGCCATTGCCAAACTCCAGCTTCTAGAGTTGGCATTTAATAACTTCAATGGTAGTTTACTCGAATCTACTTCAAAGCTTACAAGTCTCGAATTATTAGATCTTAGTGCTAACAATTTTTCGGGCTTGATATCACGATCTTTGTGCACAGATAGTGTGCCTAGATTAAAAGTGTTACGCTTACAGGATAACTATTTTACTGGGACCATACCTGATTCACTAAGCAATTGTACTAACTTGATCTCACTTGATCTGAGCTTGAACTTGCTTTATGGGTCCATACCCGGTTCTCTAGGATCCCTCCGCAACTTACAGGATCTTATAATGTGGCAAAATAACTTGAATGGTGAGATACCCTCTGAGCTCTTATCCCTTAAGTCACTTCGAAACCTACTATTGGACTACAACAACCTAAGTGGTACAATACCATATAAGTTAGCGAATTGCACCAACGTCAACTGGATTTCTTTGGCAAGCAACCAATTGACCGGATCGATACCTATTTGGTTCAATAAGCTTGAAAATCTTGTGATTTTAATACTTGGAAATAATTCATTCACTGGGTCAATACCACCAAGCCTTGGTGATTGTAAGGGTCTAGTATATTTAGATTTGAGCAGCAACCAACTCAATGGTTCCATTCCACCTGCTTTGGCAAAACATTCTGGTAAAATTGTGTCAAACCTTATGGCGGGTGGTAGGCTATATTTTACCAATAGAATTATGGTGGATGGTGAGATATGCCACCGTATGAATATTTTTTTGGAGTTTGATGGGATCCTGTATAATGACCTAATGCGCGTGCCAAGTCTACGTTATTGTAATTTCATGCAAGGTTATACGGCTCGTATTGAAAAAACTAATAACCACAACTTTATAAACCTCTTATCAATGGTTTTTATAGATTTGTCATACAATCAACTCGATGGTCAAATTCCAACTGAGATTTCTACAATGCAATCTTTGACCTCCTTATATCTCGAGTATAATCGCCTAACAGGACCTTTGCCACAAGAATGGGGAGGCATGGGTAACTTACTAGCACTCGATTTATCACATAATATGTTAGAAGGCAGCATACCCTCTTCCTTTTCAACCTTGTCCGTGTCAATTTTGGATTTGTCAAACAATCAGTTAAGCGGACCCATACCAGAACAAGGTTCTCTTGTTACATTTCCAGAGTCTGCATTTGAGAACAATTCAGGTCTTTGTGGGTTACCGTTGCCACCTTGTAACAGCAGGTCCATCTCAAAGGAAGACGGGTCGACTCAACAGCCATCAACTAATCATGGGTCTTCTCATGTCTGGTGGATCGCACTAGGTTTATTATTCTTTATCTTCTTGATTATTGGGTTTGTAATTGGTCAGCTTTTGAGATAGGCCACCATATATATGTCTTTGAAAGAATTATCCTTTCCTTTATTACATTGTTAAACACTAAGGATGAATTTTCTGTCACATCTCAACTCATGTCATTTTTTGGTTGTGGCATAGAAGTGAGGAATAAGGAGTTTATTCCTTACTTAATGAGCCTAACATAGATAACTTATGGAGTAAGGGATGACTTACGGAGGAACAATAAGTTCACCCCACCTATAGAAGTTTGTTGTTGTTGTTGTTATTGTTATTGTTTTTAGAATTTTTATTACCCATATTAGTATCATAATTTTTATTCATAATCATGTAATCTAATTCTCATATGTGAAAGTATTTTTGGATAAAAATTTGTGTCACAAATAAACTTTAGTTTTTGTCCATCTAACTAGTCCCAAGAATGCACTAATGATAACATTACTGCAAAACTATAACACCTATAATTTTTAATTTTTAAATTAGTTCATAATTAAAAAAAATTATAATTGTTATAAATGCATAAGACTGAAAAATTGGACCAAATAACAAGAACTATTTGCTAGCGTTAAAAATACAATGTATTAATCAAATTGTCGTCTTAAATACAACATTATATTTTCAAAACAACGCAGACATAAATACAAAACATATACAATTAAACAATTATTTTAAGCTATAACTTAACTTTAAACCACAACCTCACAAGAATAATGTATATCATCTTAAAGTAAGCTGCTTATTCCGCCATAATTTCAACTCACAACCAAACATATCCAGTGAGAATAATACATTTTTGAGACAACATGGTGTCCCAATAATAAGGGGAAGCATATGGATCATAGTCTTAAGTCTTAACTCAGTGCAACAAAATATTAATTTGTAAGTAACAGTATAAGGTAACAATTGACAAATTAAGAGAAGTGAACAATATTGAATAGTCAACCTTAATTGATACGGTAGATAAAAGTCTCTGGTCTCAGTCTCAAAGTCGAATTCTCCGTTCAGTACTTGCGTCTTCATATATAGTTCTTTAATTTGATAAATATATCGAAAACCCAACCAAAAGTAACAATTAATTAATGTGCCCAATGTGCGCTGATTTTGCAAGACAAACGGTTTATTAATTAGGTCTCAACTTGGACTTTTGCAATATTTTTTGTATACGGTACGAGGATCGCTGGTTGATAGTAATTGAAGGCAGCATCATAAACGTCGACTCACAATTCTGTTAACACAGAAAAGATATCTAGAAGGGATCGTCGTGTGACTCAAAAGTCACTTCGTTCACTCAAAACGGTGGAATTGGACCACTTAGGAAAAAATAAATAAAAAATCAAAGTCAGTCTTAATTACATTATGAAAATTACAGCTATATTATGCTCATATATATATATATATATAACACGCTCTCTTTTTTGACCGAGAGAGAACCATAGTAATATATATCCCTTTCCTAACAATTTCTTTTCTCTGAATACTTCTCTTCTTTGAAAAAACTTTAGTGTACCCATATAAACTTTTAAGATAGGTCAACATCTTCATTAAACTATCATTTATTTCCATAATAATTTTACATTTTCTTCCCAAAAATCTTTTAGTTACCATCTTAATATTTCAAAATTCTGACATTATCATCATTTTTTTTTAACTCGTAACATACTATCCATGTAGACTGGAGTTGTGCAGGACCAAAGGGATCACGTGCACCTTAGAGTTGCGCATCAACTAGGGCATGCACAACTTTGAGGTATGCACTACATCTTGGTCCATGCGTAGCGCATGACCTCATTCTATATAAATCCTCCCACGCAGATGGAATAGTTACTGTAAAAGAGAGAAAGAAGGCTTAAGCGCACCTCAGAATACACAAGGCTAGGGGTTTCACGCACCTCAGAGATGCGCATGACATGAGTTATGCGCAAACCAAAGGTGCGTGGATGGTAGGATTTGAATTTTCCATAAATTGATAATAAGGCCAAAAATTTCAAATATTAAGATGGTAATTAAAAAGAATTATTTTTCTTCCAACTCCTTTAATTCATTTAATCTTTATTTAGTCATTTTAAAGATTAAATTGACAAATTTACCTTTTATTATTTTAACCCTCCTCCCTCTCACAATTACTGTGTCAGACTCTCTTTCTCCAGCGGCTCCGATATTTCTAGGCGATATTTCTCAACTATGTGCAAGCACAACAAATTAGACTTCTTTGTAAGTACACAACTATTATAAACAACCTTCTACCTAAAACAATACTTAAATTTGTACCAATTCCTTAAATTTAACAATCGCTGGAACATAACTGAGGTCCTGAAACAGAGCTGAACACACTAGCAATTTTCCAGTTCTTCTTTTGTTTTTTCTATGTTTGGTACATTTCCGTGTTGAAAGTCGGAAGTTGGAAAGAGAGTTTTTTCCATAGCGCACAACTCCGGAATCCAAATGGAAATGAAGCACCGGTTGACATTCTGATTTTCAATTTTTACATCCAAACTCCTGTAAATTAATTATACTATATATATATAGAGGTGTTATTCGGACAGGTAGGGTTCAGATACTAGTATATTTGAACCCGTACTATTATTCATATATTTATTAGTTTCAAACCGGTCAGGTTCATAAGGTATGGATACTGTATCTAATGGTAGATATTCCGTGTCCAGTATTTCAGTTCTAGATAGATAAGTACCCATAAATTATTTACGAATTATTTAGTATGGTCTAAATTCAGAGCAGATACATGTCACAACTTACAACCATTTGAGAAATTCTTTACTCTTAAATATAGTTATAATTTCTTAAATATCTCACATAATATATCATTATAATATAAATTTACCAGCTTAAAAAAATTATATATTGTTTTTGTTCATATTAATAAAAAATATACTATTGTTATGGAAAAAAAAAACAAAGAGAGAAGGTGAATGCTTGTATTTGATTTATAACCAATGTAGAAATTAATTATTAATATATGATTTGTTTTTTTTTAAATGATGCAAATTACTTATCTTTTCATAATTATTAATATAATTTATATTAATTAATTATAAAAAATTGTACTAGCATTGTATTAAGTATTTATACGGGTATTGGATCAGGTTCGATTATAGGTTAGATAATTAAATCAAAATCATATCCAGGGATGGATTCACATGAGACCAGGGGACCAACTGCACCTCCTTGGATTTTGAGCTTTAATGGAGACCTCTCGGGCCCGATCGACTCTACCCACCTCTCTAAAATTTGTTTCCAACCCCCTCCCCCCCCCCCCCCCCCCCCCCCCCACCCCTCTCCCCTCTGGAATTCTAATTTGTAATTCATGTTAAATTTAAGGTTAAAATTAAAATATATTTTTTGAATTATGATTGGCAATGAGTTAGAGCATCATAAATTATAAGTCAGAGCATTAAAAAGTATAAGTTAAAGTATTGTTTTTTATTCAATACCCAATTATTTTATGGGTTTAAACTCGATTAGCTATTTAAATTTGTTTCACTATTTTTTTGCCTCTCCTGACGAAAATCCTGGATCCTCCCCTGTCTCCATATCCTATCTATTACAATATCAATTCTGATTCATATCTGAATTGGATATTAAAGTACTAATTTTGTAACATCACCCATATTTTAATTGGTTATATTTTTTAAACCATATCATATTCAAATTAATTGGTTTCAGAATAGGACAAGGTAATTGAATAAAAGTAGCACTTCTTTGATTACATTTCCAGAATATGCACTTGAGAATAATTCAGGTCTCTGCAGATTACCATTGCCACCTTGTAACAGCAGGTTCATGTCAAAGGAAGATGGGTCTTAGCAGACATCAACAAATCATAGGTCTTCTCGGGCAGTGGTGGAACCAAAAATGATCGGTAGGAGGGGACCTAACTAGTTTCTCTCACTCTCAGGATATCAGTTTTAATTTCATGTTATACAATTAAATGATAAAAAAAATATTCAGTAATTATCAATTGTCATAATATTTTACTTTTAAAATAAAATATTTAACAAAAATAAATATTAGATTAAGTAACAAAGCACCTATTTGATGAATCATTCTTCATGTCTTGAAGTCAAAATAAAACATCAAGACAACTTACATAGAAAAAATTAAAGAAACAATCTTACAATGAATCCATATCTCACAATCATAATAATTTTCAATTTTCAATTAGAAAATGTACCATTAATTACTAATTTGAGATAGTTGAATTTTTCGAGTTTTCATGTTTTGAAAAAGCTGCAAAATCCTTTCATCATGAATAGACAAGAATTTATGTTTACAATTTTTCAAATGACCATTATTCCTCCATCAAAAGGTCAGAAATACTTTTCAAATGACTGTACATATCTGATATCTGCCAATTATTCCAAGATATTTAGACAATGAATCATTAGTAGGAAACATTGTTTGCATTTTCCCAATTCCCACAATGAATCATTAGCAGGAAACATCTAAATTCTCACAAATATTTGATCTCAACTGAGCTTTTGAACCCAACCACCAAAATAATTTTCATTGGCAGGAAGCCAGGAAACATCATCATAATTTGCTTGTAGTTCCTCAAGAATTTAGAGTCTATGCCAGCATTTAATAAAAAGTAAAACAAGTAAAAACTAGATTTCGTCTACCAGTAAAAACTCAGGGGCATATATGCAAATTTGAGAGAGTACAAATCTTGAATTGAGAAAAAAATAGTAGACATGAAAATATATTTTAAATGGGCGGAACCAAGGCCTGGACTAAATTAGATCCAAATCCAAGATTGATCTGAAAATTTGGGTGCTCTGTATATTAAAGGGGGTGCCAATTTTTTTTTTTGTTAAAAGGACTCTGTAAATTTTCTGGACCAAGAGGGGGGCCAGGACCCAGGCTGGCCCAAGCCTTGGTTCCGCCCCTCTCAGGTCTGGTGGATCGTATTACTGTATTTTATCTTCATGATTATTGAATTTGTAATTGGTCGATTTCTCAAATAAGTCACCATATATGTCTTTGAAGGAATTGAAATACCCTTTTCTTTATTACATTGTTAAATTCTAAGCATGATTTTTCTATCGCACATCAACTCATTGCCCTTTTTTGGGTGTGGCATAAAATGAGGAATAAGGAGTTTATTCTTTACTTAAAGAGCTGAACATGGATAAATTATGGAGTGGGAGAAAAAAAGATGAGCCGACTCGTGAGATCGCGAACCGAGTCGAGTTGAGCTAAGTGTTTACATGAGTCGAGCTTTTTTCTTTCAAAAGCGAGCCGAATTAAAGCCGAATCATTTTGTTTCTTTCATTAAACCGAGTCAAATTTGAACCAAATCTTAATTATTAACAGTCCTAACACAGAATGAATGAATCAAGTGTCTCTTATTTAATTTAAAAATTTTGTACTTATATATAACTTTGTTATATTTTCAATAAAATATTATAGATATTGTAAAATTAATTTCTTTACTTAACATGAAAAACTAATTTAACTCGCAATGTGTATTTAATTCTTGTAACTTGCAACTCTGGCCTCGCTGTTAGCAGCGAACATAGTACCCAACTCACCATTTTGTACAGACAATTCTATATTTTGTCAAATTTTGACATATTATTATTATTATTAATTTAGCATTTGAGGGCATGATGTGATGCAAATTTGTGAACGGTTGGCACTAATGCAATAGTAAGCTTGCCTCTCATGTTACATCACTAAACGATAAGAATATCTAGATTGTTTTTATGGTACAGTATCACTATTGGTGCTTCCTTCAAGAATTTTACGAAGGTAACCTTTTCTTTCATTTTTTCCTTACAATTTTTTATTAGTGGATATTGCACTGGCTAGCTAAAACCAGGATAGTTTATTAGTAAAAAAGGGACATTCAGCCGAGATGTCATCTTTGGATAACTAATATGGTGGAAACTAGAAATCACATGTTGTGGGAATGTGTTTATGCAGTGAATTTTTGGAGAGGACTATGTGCGTACTTCAACTTAACACATAGAGGGGGTCAGGACATAGCAGATGCATGGAAAAAAGGGACAAGCCAACCGACCCCCGAGAGTGAGGCAAATGTGGGGTGTGGCATGGGCGGCAGGCGCCTGGGCCCTGTGGAGAGAAAGGAATAGACGGTACTTCACAAACAAGAGGCGCCCCATGACACAATTGATAAATGATACAACTATGGATGTCATTTCTTGGTCGCGTTTTGCTTAGTTCGCTCGCGGTCATGGAGCCGGCAGGAGCGTATTGCATCCTCCTAGCGGCCATATTTTCTAACTAATTTTACACCTTTCTTTTTCTATCGGGCTAAGTGGCTTTATCTTAGTCCGAAACTGTGTAAATTTAACTTTTTCTTATTCAATATATCGTTGGCAACAATTTGTCGCTAACCTTCAAAAAAAAAATGTATACCAAGTAGGGGTGTTCATCGGTTCGATTCGGTTAAAACCAAACCGAACTATGCAATCCAAACTTTTATTTCGGTTTCAAAAACACAACCGAACCGAACCGATCCAAACTTTTAGTTCGGTTTGTTCGGTTTGTTTAGTTCAAACCGAACTTTTTTTCAATTGTTTTATAATCATAAAAATGTTCAATTGCATACACTGACAAAGTGGCAATTACAAAACTTTATTTCGGTGCAACACATTTTACATGTTTAGGTGTACAAACATAGAATACAAGTATACTGTATACACCAATTATTATTTTAAAATAGTCTCCAAATAATATTACAGTGCCAAAATTGCCAAAAGAGCTATAAAAATATATATTTAAAAGAATAATTGGACAATGCCAAATTATCAAAAGAGCCAAATTGATTGAAACTAAGATATTTAAAAGAACAGAACTCCTAAACACTTCATATCAGCTTCTATTGTTACTTCATCCCTGAACCAGAATCATCTCTTCTGTCTCAGCTTTGCTAAATACACCTGTCATCACTTGCAATCACTATCTATACCTAATTAATGTTTAAGAGAGATTATTAGTCCTTTCGTAGCTCTAAGCTTCTATTACTAAGTATAACTTAGATAAAACACCTGTTCATTTCCGCCCAAATAACCCACAACTACATAACCAAATAATTGACCCATAACAATTTTCAAAATAACGACCCCTGTTACCTCTGAATTGTCAGTAAATTGGCATAGTTCATAAGCTAGAACGGAATGGGTTACTAAGCTGCACATACCATAAAAAGTTGATCAATAGATCCACCTGATGATAAATTAGATAATTAGGGTGCCTACGGTATAATCTATTAAAAAAGTTGATCAATAGATCCACCTGACAATAAATTGGATAATTAGGGTGCCTATACCAAATTTGTGAATTGTGATTTCCTATGCAATTAAAGGGAAACGTCTAACAATTAATAATTAGTGACTAAAATTGGGTAAAGAAGAGACCAAAATCTGATTGATAAGTAATTCAATTGTACCTTCAAGTTTTTATATAACCCTCCTCTTTTATCCGGACTTGGGACCGGCTATGTCATATGATATAGGCAGAGTTAAAACTTGTGTTAGTATCTCTTATATAAATTGTAGAAAATAAAATAATAAAATTACAAAGAAAGAAAATAGACTATTACAAACAATTACCAACTTCAGATCATACGAACTACCAAAAGCAAGTTTAACTTAATTCATATTACACAAATTACCAAAAACAAGTTTAACTTCATATCACACCAATTACCAAAAGCAAGTCTAACATCAAATCACATGAAGCTAATTTCAGTTTTAATTAGCACAAAACATAGACTAATAATAGAAATTTTACCAATTACCACCAGTGAGGTAGCGACCAGCCATAAATCCATTCTTTCTAATTATTAGTTAGAGCTGCACTCTTCAATTCTACTTTGAAAAATTCTGAAAACACAAATACAAATACAAAAAATAGTAAATATGAGAGTATCTCTAAATTAAATTAGTAAATAAATAATTTTAATTACCTTCTTCAAGCTGATCAAGAACCTCCAAATTTTCTTCAACACCGATAGGAAATGTTGAACGAAGCCAATCTTGAGCACATATGAGAGCTTATGATATTCTTGGGGTCAGTGAACTTCTAAATGCATCAAGTATGCGGCCACTCGTACTAAAAGTCGACTCGGAAGCCACTGTTGAAATAGGAACAACAAGAGCATTGTGTGCCAAGTGTGATAAAGTAGGAAATCTAGAGGCATTAACCTTCCACCATCCCAAAATATTAAAATCTGATACATCATTTTCTAAATCTTCTTTAAGACATTTCTCCAACTCACTCTTGCTCTCTCCCGCATTTGTTTCAGATTTGTGCCTCTTAAACCTCGAATCCATCACTTGTGTTTCTGTATCATCTTTACCGAGATTCAATTCTGATGTAATGTCATTATTGCATCTTTTGTTATTCAATATTGAGCCATATAATCTCTTATACTCATCAAATAACAAAACTAAATCATCTTTGATCTTCTTTATCATTTTTTCACTCTTATCTTTCTCATATAAATCTTCTAGAGCCCACTCCATGAATTCTAATTTGTGTCAAGGATGAAGAATATCCGCAACATAAATCAAAGAATTAGCTTTCTCAATATTGCCCCAATACTTATTGTATTTTCTAGCCATTCTTTCAGCCATTGCACTTAATTCCTTGTCATTACTTCCTCTCAAACTTTGTAACAAGTATTCAACATTAGTGATTTCACGGAAGAAAACATTGGCAGTTACATAAAATGATCCAGAAACTCGATTAGTTAAAATATAAAAATGTTTTAGAAAAATTGCTATTTTTTCAGCATTTTTCCAATCTGATTCGGTAGGTGCACCGATACCTTTTCCATTTTTCCCCATCTCCCCACCCTCATTAGCAAGATCACAAATATAATTATGATCTTGCTCTGCATAAGTTTCAAATACTTTATGAAATTTTAGAGCTACATCCAACATCAAATATGTAGAGTTCCATCGAGTGGGAACATCTAAACACAACAATGCCTTGCTATCAATCTTTTTCATTATCACACATTCTTTGAATTTATGTAATCGTTTTGGGGACTGTTTCACATATTTTACAGCAGCTCGAATTCGAGCAACCGAATCCGACATTTCTTTCAAACCATCTTGAATTACCAAATTAATGATATGGGCAATACACCTCATGTGTAGGTGCTTCCCATTTAAGATACCGGTACCCCAATTGGTGATTTTTCTCTTTAACCAATCAATTGCAACATCATTTGAACTTGCATTATCAACAGTAACGGTAAAAATCTTATCAATTCCCCACTCAAACAAGCATTTCTCTATAGCTATTCCAATCTCTTTACCACTATGACCCGAAACTAGACAAAAATTTAGAATTTTTTTATTTAGTTTCCAATCATTATCGATAAAGTGAGCCGTGAGACACATGTAGTTTATTTTTTGCAAAGAGGTCCATGTATCTGTGGTAGACACACTCTTTGTTGGTTCAATCTCAAGTAATTTTTCAATTTGGTTCTCCCATTTATGAAAGCATCAAAACAGTCTCTAGTAATAGTGGATCGACTCGGTATGCGAAATCTAGGACAAGCTATTGACACAAACTTTTTAAACCCTTCTCCTTCAACAAAGGAGAAAGGAAGTTCATCTAAGATTATCATACAAGAAAGCCCTTTTCTAATAGCATCTGAATCAAACCTCCAACTACCAATTGTACCCGTATTTTCACCAACAGACCTTTGCTCAAATGATATAAGAGCTTGTTTCTTTTCTTCTTTTCCCTTACATTTTTTCATGTGTGCTTTCAAGTTTGATGTACCATTTCTATTTGTATCAGCAAAGAATTCTTTTCCACAAAAATTACACCTAGCCTTTTCATTACCCTTTTGATCCTTAAACTTTGTGAACTCTGTTCATACCTGAGACCTTGGTTCTATCGGTTTTCTCTTTCTTGTGCAGTTAGAACTCTCAATTTCAGTTGCATGACTTGAATCAACCGAAGATGGCTGCGTACTGCTTTCAATTTGGGCAGCTGAAGTCCCTTGTTCAGCTTGAGTTACTTGTTCAGACATCTATGAAAAAAAAAACAATATATGAGAAGCAATATTGAAGATAAATAAATGGCATTAGCATTCAGGTTTAACTTTGACTTGCTTTTGGTAATTGGTATGATACACTGACAAAGGTCACAAAGCATATACTAAAAAAAAAATCTTGTAAGTCATACTTCTGAAAATTAAATAATTTTCAGACTTCTAAAAATTAAAGTTTTCAAGAGAGCTGGAAATTAAAGTCATACTTCGAACATGTTTAAATAATTTTAAACTTCTGAAAATTAAAGTTTTCAAGAGAGCTGGAAGCAAGAGAGCTGGAAATATTAATTTATTAGTACTACTAGCTTCTAAAAATTAAATGGCACGAGAGAGCTGGAAGCAGGAAACAGAAGAGACTGAGTTACAAGCACTAGAGGCTCCGATTCACCATACTATCAATAGTTGCAATAAATCAATATTTCCAGAAGCTAGGGAGTAAATAATTTCAAGCTTACTTCGAATTCAGAGGTTGAGAAAAATCAGAAGAAAAATCAAACTTATTTCAAAGTAAGAGAAGGAGAAGAAAACTTATATAATAAGAAAGCTTGAGTAGTTGAAGAAACGATCAGGCGTGTGACATCGGCGAGAGAGGACATCGTTGACTCATAGCGATTTGATATGAGTGGCTGAAATCGTGAGAGAGAGGGGTTCGGCGATTTGACAAGGTGGGTGGGTGGGGATGAGACTCGAGAGAGCCAGAGAGGACATCGCAGGCTCGCGAGTCGCAACAGCTGCGTGCGCCAGCGCGACTTCGCCAGAGAGAGAGGGGACGGGTTATGTACTGTTGTTGGCTATCTAGGTTAGGGTTATGGGGACTGGGGAGAAGTCACCAAGTTTAGGGTTATGGGGTTATGGGGATTGGGGACTGTGCCGAACCCCTCTGTTATGGGGACTAGAAAGAACTGGAAAAAAAAAAAGTTCGGTCGGTTCAGTACATTCGGTTTTGAAATTTTTAAAACCGAACTGAACCAAACTTATTAATCGGTTTTGAAAAACTAACCGAACCGATCCATTAAACCGAAAAAACCGAACCGTTTAATGCAAACTAATTCGGTTCGGTTCAAAACCGATTAAACCGGATCCAATGAACACCCCTAATACCAAGTGAGGGAGTTGTATAAGATCAGAGTTATTTTTCTGCAGGACTTCCCCTATAGTATCGTCACCATAGTAGAGCTTTACCATCAAATTCGGAATGAATTTGTGTGGTTCCTCTACGCTTAGGATACCAAAATATCAAACTATGAACAAAGGCATGAGAGAAATATATTGGCTAATAAATGATTATGAGGTCTCAATTCTTGACCGTAAGGGACACCAAAGACCTTTGCCCTTCCATCCTTCCGGGAGGACAGAGATTTTGGTGCCCATTCCAGGAGTAAAAATTTGGGATTCTTTTGAAAACATACTTACCACAAAATTAATGACCCTTATCGTGCTTTAATAAAATAAAAGGAGGAACTATCTCATAAACGGTTCAATTCTTAATAAAGAGGAACTATCTCATAACGGATTTACTTCATTAGTCGTGCATACATTTACATGTAAAATTTATAATTTGTCGTATTTATTTAGTATCAAGTCAACAGATCAAATGTAAGAATTTTTAAGTTAATTTTAATGCATTTATTTTTCAATATTTTTTACCGCTTGACTTAATACTAAAATAACTTTAAAAGTTAAAATTTTGCATTCAAACGTATCACTCATAAAGTAAATCAATTTAAACAGTTTAAATTAATAAATTAATGTCTATTTAATGTGTTTTAGAGTTAATATCACTAATATTATTTATACTAACCGGATTCCTTAAAATATAAATGCTTAATAGTTGCTCGTCATTTGCTCTTTTATTTATTATATGAAGCCGGTTTTCTTGTCGATCATGCATGTATTATTTGCGATTATAATTGGGTGACTCATACAGTAATAATAATTGGTTTAAAGAATTGAAAAAAATGTATATGGCAAGTAAAGTATGGCTTATAGTTATTAGCTAGTCATGAAGATAATTAGTCATATTATTACCGATTACATCATATCACGTGACATTATTCATGTGCGGTGTGAAGTGTCTATTCATGTAATGTGTTTTTTTTTATTTGAAAATATCATGTCATGCTAACTTTCAACTTATCCGGTTATGCCATGTCACATCACACCATATAATCAATTTGTTATCACTATTTATTTATTATAATTTCTTTTGTAATAAGTTCTTATTTTTAGTACCTTTCATTATTATTTTATAAAGTAACTTAAAATCTAAAGAAAAGAAAAAAAGAAATTAAAAGTGATCAGTCACGTGATCCATGTGATCACAGAGTGTTGCACACGACGTGATCATTTGTGTAACGTAATAATTTTTATTAATTTAATCACATCACGTAAAAATAAATTTTAATCACATACCGTGACGTGATCAAGTCATAAGTCATAACATACTAGTTATGTTTTTTCTTCATTATTCCTAAAAATGGCCTACTGTCATGAGGTGGTAGACCCCTGCAGGTAAGAGCATTAAAGGAATAAGTCGAAAAAACTGAATTCGGACTTTATTAATATATAAAATGAGATCAAATTGTGCTTCTGCATGTTCATATATTGGACATCGATTGAGGAACAATGGTATTGATTGAGCAAATTTCAGGCTTCTTTTTTAAATAGAACTCATTTAAGTGATTTTAAGACAACAAGTATAATGAGTGTATTTTCTACTAGTTGAATTTGATATTCACTGGTTGTCTTTTATTTATTTTTTATTTTATTTCATCTTGTACTAGTTATTTTTTTTAATTATTTTTTATTTTGTAATAGTTATTTTTAATATTATAATTATTGTCTTTTATATTATACTAATTATTTTTAATCTACTACTGGTACCAGTATTCCATCTATTGTATTATATATATATTTTTTTTCATCTTCATTTAATTGTCTTTTATCTAACTATCTTTCATGTTCTTCTAATTGACAAAATTTGTTATTCTAATTGACAAAAGTTGTTAGACATTTGACAATATTTGTTTATAAACCAACATTACAGTACAGGTGCAAGTACTTATCTTGCTCAAACAATTACAAAATTATGATAAGTAACCTGAGATTAAATGTTTTGGCGTGTTCAATTTTTTTTTTCCAAAAGTAGGTAAATTTGAACCTTCTATTTAATTGCTTATATTTCTCACAAAAGCAACTTCACTGCAGAAAAGAAAAGAAGTAAATCTACTCTCCATGAAATTTTACAACCCACAAGCAAAGTCTCTGAGAATACTATTAGACAACATATAGAATCCAAAACCACAGTACTATAAGCATTAAGAGAATATGGCAAATTCAAATGAATCACTGATGCTGATGCAACAACGTTTATTCTGTGTAAGTTATGAAACCTAGGAAAACCTTTTTTATTTTATTCAAGAGAAACCATATCTATGGCCACAATGTTTTGGTGTGCTTCTGAAATATTTATTCCAAAAGATGTGCGCTTTGGTAGTGATTGACAGCATCCTTGAGAGTCTCTTCTAATGGCCTAAATTTCCATCCTAGCAATTGAAGCTTCTTAGAGCTATAAACCTTCCCTTTTTCTACTTCTACAATCCTAAATCACAAAATAGTATATGGTCAATTAAGTGAAAATTAAAAGTCCTTTGCAAATTACAAGCCTCCTAGAAGTAAATTGTTCATCACAACCCAACAAGATTTCTTCCCATCCAATTCAAATAATTTTGGGAATCACTAAGAGCCATCGGTTGGTTTAGTTCAATTTCAAGTTTGACAAAAATATAAAGAAGACATGTTTGAAGTCAAACTAACCTAACAGTAAAGTACTTGCTTCAAAAGATCAAAAACAATTTGGTTTAGTTCACACAAGCAATAAAATCTGTGCTCTTTTCCATGTACCACAAAATACTACGTGCAATTGACAAAAGAACCCAGAATCTTATGTTTTTTGCCAGTGAACCAGTAAACATTTATAAGCCATAGCAGTTTCAGAACATACTTTTTAGGATAATTATAATTTGGAAAGAGGCACTTGAGGAGCCCAATCAAGTCACGTGTATTAATGGCATGTGAGCTGGCGATGTGCCGACCTGATGCCTCCTGTTTTTCATACACCAAAAGCAATGCCTCTGCCAAATCTCTTACATCCACTACATTTCTAGTGGTATTTTCTACTGTTTCACGGGTTCCTGTCCAAGTTCCAAGTTCAAGAAAAATCAATAATTGTAGTAATTTTGTGTTGCCAAAAAAAGGATTTTTACTTTTATGTTTTCAAGTTCGACATTTTCATGTGTGACCCCTCAAAACTGCAAACACAACAAAAACCTGTGAAGTACAAAATTTCGTTTGTACTCCATGAAACGTTGGAATCGCCACTGATGTAGCCTCTAAAACTTCAGAATTGATGTAACCTATAAAATATCAGAATTATAATGTATACACCTCCCTTCATAGAAAGAAGAGAAGGCTAGGTATTGTGTTCCCACAAAATTTGGACATGAATGAACAAGAACTAGCAATATACATGAGAGATATCTAGACCAGGACAGAAAATATAGGAATTCAATGATATATCCCGGGTAATTTTGGCACTGTGTCAACAAAATCGCAAGTGAATTATAGGTGATGTCAATTAATAATTCATCAAGAAGATATAAAATGTTTATATTTCTGAAATACTTGTACCTCAAAATTTAATCAGTACATATTTTTCTGGTCATATATATTAGATTTGAAGCTTTACGGTGCAAGGATTATAAAATTCCCATTACCTTTGATGAGATTGATTAGAACCAAACTGCTAGCATTAATGGTTGATTGAAGCATGGGACCGATAATCAAGGTTGGGCAAACCGTCACAA
Source organism: Carex pumila (assembly GCA_033356055.1). Classification (NCBI taxonomy): domain Eukaryota; kingdom Viridiplantae; phylum Streptophyta; class Magnoliopsida; order Poales; family Cyperaceae; genus Carex; species Carex pumila. The sequence continues at coordinate 602,724 of JARJHM010000058.1, read as the reverse complement.
TATCCAATGCAGTTTTTGATGCAAAATCGAGTGCCTCTCTCTCAGCAATTGTCTTTGATAGGCAATACCAGTTCTGGTAACAGAAAAAAAAATGTGGAAGTTGTGCTTTATACCAAAAATGTTTGATTAATACATAGATTTTCTAAATTACCCAACATTATAAACTTTATATATGAATATTCTTACCCAAAAAGCCAACATTTGAAATATTTAAACTTTGCCATTAAAAGAAGAGGGTTAAGTCATTTGAAAGCAACCAATCTGCCCTTAATAACAAAACAAGTTACACAAAATTACAAGAAAATATTGCACTAGTACCATTGCAATTTAAACAGTATAACATTGAATACTGCTTGTAGATGAGTGATGGGTGATTGGTTTTTTTATTTGTAATTTCTGTAAAATCTTGGGGGAATCTACAAAATTCCGTTCTTATAACAAGTATAAAAACAAAACAGATGAGAAACCTCAGTGGTTCTACAGAAGAGCTCATCGGACCAGCATGACTCATCAAAGACCTCACCATTCCAATCTGGTTTCATGGATATCGCAGATACAGACGACACCATAACAACTCTCTTCACTTTAGCCTCAAGACTTGCCTTCAGTACATTCTTTGTACCAGTCACTGCTGGTTCAAGCACTTCTACCTTCATTCATATAAAATATGGTTAAAGACAAATAAATCATCGAGGTTTGGGTTTCAAGATTTCAGCTTAGGGTTATTTAGTGTCTCAAAAACAAATGGATTTTGGGTTTCTAGAGTCAGGTCAGTTTTGGTACGTACAAGGTTAGGGTCAGGTTCAAATTCAGGCTGCACAGGTGTAACTTTCTCAACCAGTAGGCCGAGTACAATACAGATTCTGGATTAATTAATGTACTGAATACTGATAATGGCAAGTACAGCATTCCACAGTGTAGACATACATACCTCTGGATTGGGAACTTTAGAGGAAGGGACAGGACTAGCTACATGGAAGACCCCTTCACAACCTGCCACAGCGGATACAACACTAATAAAGTCAAGTAAATCCGCCTTAAAAAGGATGAGGTTTTCTGAGGCGTTCTCTAGTAGCTTAAGGTGTGCATACTTCTCATCAGCTGCAAATCAAAATTCATACATAAAAAAGTTATCTCTAACAAAATGTTTTTTAAGATTTCATACGAGTTATGATGGAATTTTATTTGCTAAGTTAAACTAGGAAGAAAAGAACAGATAAAGATAAATTGCTCCTAAACAATGACATAGACAAAATTCAGAAGATACACTAACAGGGATCTCTAACAGTGCCATGAACGATGAATCCTTTGGAGAGAAGCAGCTTCACGAGCCATGAAGCAGCGAAGCCTCCTGCTCCAGTCACGCACACTCTCTTCTTCTCCATTCCTCCCCCCTACCCTCTCTCTCTCGCTAGCTATAATCCCTTCTAAGAATTAATTGGAAGTGTCTAGCAGAAACACACACTCGATCTAGAAAAAGAAAGCGGTGAGGCGGCGCCGCTCCAACAACAATACAGAAAGATTTGGCGATGGAGAGATCTCAACGTTCCATTTTAGATCGGACATCCCACAGAAATCCTGATTTTTCAATGTAATCAGGCAAAACGGTCAGGATCATCCAACGATAAACGGGCAATTGGAGAAGAGATCGCTTCTAATCTCTACCACATATACCCAAGAGGAATTCGTATCCTCGGAGATATCTCAAACTTTGCGTGACTTTATGAAAAATCCCAACCGTTTAAATATGTTCTGCACGAATCTCAAAGTACACATAATTCTGACCTCTACATCACCCCCGAATAGGCACCGGACACGTCGGTCACGCAAAAGTTGAGATATCTCAGAGGATACGCACTCTACAATAGGCTGAGTACGTATCTCTGAGATATCTCATTTTTTGCGTGACCGACGTGTCGGGTGCCTATTCGGATTATTTCAGCTCTGAGATTCGTGCAGAACGTATTTGAAAGGTTGTGATATTCCAAAAAGTCACGCAAAATATGAGATATCTCAGAGGATGAGAATTCCAATAGGCTTGAGGCCCTGAAAAAAAGTGTCGTGCCGTACTAAAATTTTCCAGTTCCTGTCCTGTACAACAACATCTGGGAAATAAATGTGTTGTGATCCAAAGAGATTGCAGAGACCTGTTATTTCAAATCCAACATTTTTTTTGTTTTGAGATTTGTGCACAAAAAACAACTTTTATTGAGATGCGTGTATTTCAAAATATGAAAGGTTGTATTTGAAATAACAGGTCCTGCAATCCCTTTGGATCACATCAGATTTATTTCCCAAAATCTGAGCAATTGGAGAGATGATAGGCCTTTAAACCTTAATTTTTTTAATGATTTGAAAAAGGGCCTTTAACTTTAAACCTTGATTATTATTTTTTATTAGTAGAAAATCATTGATTTTAGATGGTCTAGAATTTGTTTACTATTTAAAAATAGTAAAAAAAATATTAAATTTAATCTGCAAGTATATTTTAATATGAAAATCATGTAAAGTATTTCGACTTTTAAACTAAGATATCAATTCATGACACGAACCGTTGCATAATAAGCATATTATCATGACCTCACTTTTATAAAATATTTTTTTTAATAAAATTGAAGATTAAGCCACCCAACTATTTAATATCGTTGTTGTTACAATAAATGATTTCTCACATATGGATTTCAAACCAATGACTTTTCACATAGAGAATGCGTATATCTTTGTCACTATACTAAATAATAGCTATTATTTTTATAAAATACTTGATAGAAATAAATTTGTCATTTCTAGAACTCGAATTTGATATGAATCATGAGAGAGAAATTGTAATGGAGAAAGTAAACAAAAACATAAAGAAACAAATGAACTCTCTAGCCCATGACTCATGTTAAGAAACAAGTCCATATCCTCATATGTCTTTCGGATTTGTATTCTCTTAGATACTGTAGAGAATTATTCTCATTTTACGGTTTGAGATTAAATCTCAATCAGTTTGAAATTCAAGCTAGTACAAGGGAGTATTATTGGGCTTTGAGAGTCGTACCAAGTTAAAAAGAACGATCCAGATATTGGAGATGATGTGAATTCCTGTCCTCTAGAGGTAAGGTAACATTATATTTATGTTTAGACAGGGATTAATACATTTTATGGTAGAATGTATGAAACTCCTTTAATATTAGTGCCGATTTTGACTAACGGTCTGATTTTAAACATAAATATTATATTACCTTAGTGATATGAATTCAAGAAACTGCATTAGACCATGCCCATATATGAATTTCGAATAACTTTGGTACTAACGGGATTTTGATTTTTGGTCAATTTGTCAATACTCTAATTGTAGCTTTCACCAAAAAAAAAAAAAAAAACTTTATTCGTTACCTAGAAATCATTTTAAAATTTTAACGATTTATTTTCATATACTTACAATTGTGGATCGTTTACATAAATCTAAATTAAAAAATATTTTGCTGTAATAACAAAGATAGAACTTTGGAGGCTTGACCTCCATCTTTCTCTAAAAAAAATATCAATATTTTTTAATTTTCTATGAGTTGAATCAGGCATGTTTACAATGTTTTAAAAATGAGACTTTGTGAATAATAGACTAATAACGAACTGCTTATAAATTTACTAGTACTGTGCATATACATTACAACGGAGACATATTATAAGTGAAAAAAAAAATCTCATACAAAATAACACAATTTTCATTAAAAAAAAATAGACTAATAGTAAAAAATTATTCAACAATAAAAAAAATAAGTTCTCCTACAAATGTAAAGTTTATTTTTAATGAAATACCTATGAGTTTTCCTTTTACTGATACATGACAGTTTTTTTTTTTGTCATGCTACTTGACTGGGAAACAAGAGAATTTTTTTTTTTTCAAAAAAGTTGCATTATTTGTTGTTGTCATGTTATGACTTCTTGTCATTGTTATAAAAATTATCTTCTTTTTTTTTCCTATAAGATTTATATCTATTTATGTACTTTTTACTTAAATAAGATTATTAAATGATAAATATATTACTTATATCATGTAAAAATGAAAATAACTAAAAATATTACTAACCAATTATTAATCAATACAAAAATTCCTTAAATTATTTTTAAAAAAATATAAAGAAATCATGATGAAAAAAAGACAGACTTAATAAAATTGTGAGTACGTGTGCGAGTACGTATGGCAAATCAAGACATCCACGTGCTTAATATCAAATAGTGAATTAGCAAGAATATAACTAGTGGGGTTAGTTATATTAATAAAATATTTATTTTTTCTCAATTAGAATTAATTTTAAATATAAAAAATTAAATTTAAATATTAAATATTTGATTCCTTTCAATTAAAATTAAAATATCAAATATTTGATTCCTCTCAATTAGAAACACAAATTATAAAAAAATTCTTCTCTTAAATGCTTAAGCTCTGTTTGGCAGTAAAAAGAAAATTATTGTTTACATGGGAAAAAAAATTCAATCGGACTGAAATTTTTTTCTCACATAAACAGTAACATTCAGTTCAAAACTTTTGATTTATATTTTCTATTAGCTGCCGAACAGCGGCCTTAATGTAATTTCCGGAAAGAAAGGGACAACGTTATAAATTTTCCCTAATTGAGTGAGTCCAATTCCTCTGAGGTAACATATTACTTAAGTTTATATATAGATCGTCCGATCAGAATCCGTACCAATCGGGTCAGAGGTATAAGAAGATTGGACGGTTCTTATCTAAACTTGAAATTTCTGTTACCTCAGGTGATATGAATTCTGAGTTGAGTAGTTCTAAATCAGCATGACATCGAGATCTCTCCCTCTCTCTCTGTCTACCCAGTTACCTTCCCCACTGGTCGTCTTCTCCTGAGCTTAGATGGAGTGATTACAATTGGTTTATTTAGGAAGCACGGAGATTGGAATTTGTCGTTGCTGTGAGCAAAATGATGCGCGATTCGATATCAATTTCCATCGACGATTCGTGGGAGGAACTTCGGAAGGAGGCGCGAAAGGTGGAAGGAGATCTCGATGTCATGCTCTCCTCCTACGCTCGCCTTGCCGCCAGATTCAACCCCTCTTCTCAGGGTATTTAACAAACTTCTACTTGACTTGATGAACTTTTATCTCTTGGCACGAGGCATTTGAATCTGGGTAATTAGTGTGCTTTGTCAGGTGCTTTTACTGGTAATTTGTTCAGTTGAAAGAGACAATGTCGAAAAACTGTCTTTTCTTCAATTGTTGAAAGGCACTTTTTTTAGAGGGCAAGATCCGAGATGTCATCTCATAATTTTCCTTTTGTTGAGGTCTTAAATGCTCCATAGCAATTCCCTTATCTCCATTATGCCTTGTGGTACTTGAACATGTCCTCTATAGGGAAATGGCAGTGTCTTTGATCATCTGTAGAAATCTTGTTGTAACTTGTGAGTTGATCCTCAAATAGGAAACATGCACTATACAGCATGGAACATATTTGAACCACAATGATGCCAATTTGTTGTATATTAACAAACATTGTAGCTCATTTGTTCAATCTATGGGGGTCAATCATATAAAATTTTCATGCTGTGTATGGAGTCAATATTACAGTACCATAGCATTTTACATCATGAATAAGTCCAATCAAAATGCCAGCATGGTATATGTCCAATCAAAATGCCATAGACTGGTACACATATTCTTAAATCATTGGTTCACGGTAATTTAACTTTTAGAGCATGCTTAACTGGAAAAACCTTTCACCAAGTTTTTTCGGGTGTAGTGCCTAACCTGGATACTAGGAGACAGTTTTCCTTTCTTCAATACCTGCCTTGATGAGTTTTGTTTTTTGAAAGGAAGTTGCTAATCAGATGTATATTAAGCAGTGCATAACAAGTACCAAATGGTAGAAAATTTGAGTAGTGTGAAACTCGTGTCATTCAAAGGTAAGGTTGTGTTGACCCAACTGGCATTGACCGGTACAAATTGCAAAACAGGTTTTGTTGACCCAGGTTCGCCAAAGGTAGGGTCAAGTCGTTCATGGAAGTCAATGGAGATGGAGATACAGTCTCTGCTGGAAAAGTTGCAAGATATAAATGATGCTATGAGCAGATGCGCTGCCACATCAGCACCCACCACCTCTGTCACTCAGAAGCTTGCACGCCATAGAGATATTCTCCATGAGTTCTCTCAGGTTCATTTCATTGTATAACTTGCATGCTCAGGTGTTGGTGCACTTTCAAGTTGTTGTGGGTGTGAGTGCATTCCTGGGATTTTGTGTCTGTTGGTGGATTGGTTTGTTGTGTGTAGGTCAGTGTGCTGTCTTTTTGTCAGTCTGTTATGTGTGTTGCAAGTCATGTATCTATGTTTGTCGGCAGGGTATTTTTTTTTTTTTTTTTTGAGGTTGAGAGGGGATGCACGAGGTGTTGTTTCCCTGAGCTGTGACACTCACATGAAAAATAGTAATTACTTGTTAATGACTGGCTATGACACTCATATGATCATACCTAGTACCTGTATGATAGATGGTACCAGTTATTTCAGTTTAAGATTTGTCCTGCCTGTATATTCTTGTTTCAGTATTTTGATTTCTTTCTATATTAATGAGGTGTGATTTATTTTTATTTTTTTTTAGGAAAGGAGTTGTGATTTATTTAGAACTTCTTTCTGGGCACTATTAAGAGTTAGATGTGGGGCCTGTGTACCAGAACATGGCTATATTTCAGCATGAGACAAAACAGACCCTTTCTTTTCTTTTAACAAGGTGGGATATAATTTATTTAAATATTTGATTATATTCTGTAGGAATTTAGAAGAACAAAAGGAAACTTGAACTTAATGAGGGAACACGCTGAGCTTCTCAGCTCTGTGCGGGATGACATCACCGAATCCAAGGTTAGATTTGTATTAGAATTACCTAGTTTTCATCTACCAGATTTTATTTATTGCACCATTGGTTTTCCATATTTTGTTTGTGATTAAAACATGATAACTGCATTACACAGGCATCAGGAGGGATGTCACCACGCGTGCATCTTTTAAGAGAGAGAGCTTCCATCCATAGCAGTATATCTCAAGTATAAACTATTTCTAGTTTTTATCTATTATTTTTCACTCAGGGAGTACAATAGGGCATGAATACTATCCAGACAACAGTTTTTTTGGTTCTTTTTTAAGTTTATTGTGGTTCAAGTATGTGTCAGTGAAGGATATTATAGTAACCTTTAGGTTTGGTGGAATTGGTTAATCTGCCTGAAAATAAATTAACCGCTAACTGAGAGTTTTATTTTCACTTTTAAATAAAATCACTTTAAATTAGATAGATGAGGTAATAGGCCAAGCACAAGCCACAAGGGCAGTGCTATCTTCGCAAGGCAGTTTGTTCGGAGACGTTCAAGGAAAAGTCAAGAAATTGGGCGAAAAATTCCCCGTCATAAGAGGACTTCTTGGTAAATTATCCCGCTATAAGTTTAGCTTCTACCCCAGTTTACTGTTCATCATTTGTTTGGAAAAAATTTCAAACAAGAATACCTGTTTTTTTGTTTTTAAGTTTGACAAAGGTTCATCCCTCTTGCTATGTACTGATAGACCTATTACCACACTAGGGGTATTTAATCAGATCTGTTGTGATAGTTTATTCCTCTGAACCGACCATGAGTTAAACTAGCATACTGCTTTAATGAATTTTTTTTGCTTATCTTGACTAAATTCTCTCTCTCTCTCTCTCTCTCTCTCATGTAGGTGCAATAAAAAGAAAGAAGTCGAAGGACACTATAATCCTTTCAGCAGTGATAGCTGCATGCACTCTCTTTCTTATCATATATTGGCTATCCAAATAGTAGCACATACTCCCCCCTCCCTCCCTCTCCCACAAAACAAAACAAAAAAATGCCCAAACAAAAAAAAACAAAGAGAAAAAGAAGAATGCAATATTGCAATGAGATAGATTTTATGTGCCTTAGCTAAAATTAACCTATTTAGGCTACCCAGCTTGGTGTGCACTGTAAGAATCAAATTTTGTAATTTGATATGTCACGAGGATACATTTTTTTTTTTACTGTCCATGTATAGCAAACAATGCCAGGTTTGACAAGTCATTTAGTGAATGAACTATTTTGTTCACCTGTGGTTGTCACCGAGTGTTTTAGTCAACAGTACTGCTAAATCTGTTAATATATGCATTAGCGCTATAATTGGGTAGTATTAATCCTGTTTTAAGGATTTATATCTTACCACCTGATAGTACAAGGCAGTTCAATATTTCCACAAAGGGAATAAATGATCATTTTTTTTTGACACGGTGACAATAGGATGTTAAATGGTCGCTTGGTCACTCGTGGGTACGATTCTAGCAGGATATATAGTTCTAGGATGCAAAATGTAACCTGTAATACAAGAATTTTAATTTCCCATAGATACCCTTGCAAAGGTCGCCATCAATATGCCTTTTAACTATTTGGAATTAAGCTTGTCGATTCGGTTTTGGTGGCAGTTCCCGGTTTACTTGTTGAAACCGATTGCCGCAATCAATGTATTTTTCTTCTGGTTAACTAAACAAAATTGACAAGAGAATGGATTAGACAGCTCTGAAAACCGATGCCAAATGAAATCCTGCTTTACCAACGTGCTTCCGAAAACAAATATAATTTGGATGGCAATCTCTGTTTAACAGGTTCGAAACAAGTATCACTACAATGCTTTCACGCAATGACTTGATTAAAACTCTTTATGGTACTGTGAACAACACTTTCACACTATGATTTGTCTAAATCTGAAGAAACAAATTGATTTTAATCCATAAGGATATGAAATGATCAAGTACAAAATTCTTGCTTATATGCAGTTCCTATTTATTGCCAAACTTTAATAAGGTGTAGTACTAGATCTGTTCCACTTTAATGGTACAGTTCCTGTATATCCCTATCATGACGGATGCTGATCCATCACATATTCGCATCTAAACCACAAAAATACAGTTACTGAACAGATCACCACGCATACTCTGCCTCAAAATAATTACATTCAAATGTTTGAGAAAAGTTTTGGAAGACAAGTAATATACTGTACAAATCATAGGAAACCAAAACTTTGAATTAAAACTGAACTACATTTAAGTAGGTTTTGATCCCTTGAGTTAGTTCTTGCCATTTCTCAAAGCCTGCCATCAAGCCAAGATCTTCCTTTTTTTCGTTTTATATTGCCGATTGGCTCCGCAACTACATTTTGCGAATTTGAAAGATGGTGAATTCACTTTTCACCCACTTGGTTATTACAAGATTAGGTGAAAGGTTAGAGACCGAAGAGAGGAAGTGCGACTTTGACAAAACAGTAACTTAGTGCTCCGGTGAAAACATAGCTATCAACTCTGTCAAGTATACCTCCTGAACAAAATATAAAAAGTCAAAATAAAGCCATTATATTTTGAAGAAAAAATCAATCAATTCTGAAATATTAGGAACTATGAAATAAATCCTACTCAGAATATAAGGATTAATTAAAATTTGACCATCTGCCTCTCTTCCTAAAGCAATTGAAATGTTTAGTTGTTCGGTTCCAACTTTAAATATACTGCCAAGTCTGCTTATGAATGTTTTGTTCATAATAATGTATAAAAATCATGTTATTTTGTAAAAAAAAAACCACCCAAATTCATCCTTAAGTTGCTGTAGTAAAAAAAAAATTAATTGCATTTTGCTAAATAGAAAATATAGGGTTTGGTTGAAAATACCACATTGAAAAGTTAATAAGGATATTATGTGTGCAAAGAAAGAAGGCGCACCATGTCCAGGAATGAGAGATCCTGAATCTTTAACACCAGCATCTCTTTTGATAAGGGACTCCAAAAGGTCCCCGAAAATCGACCCCGCGAAGTTCAACACTCCATATACTAATGCACTAGTTTTCAATTGAATACCAGGTTAACCATATTAGAAAATAAACTTTTTAAGTTATAAACCTTAAAGTATCAGCATCCTGTAATATTGCAATTACCTTGGTAAAGACTTAGGCCAACATAGAATTTTTGACAAAATAACAGTAACAATGACACAGCCCAAAAGCCCCGCAAAAGCTCCCTCCAAGGTTTTTTTTGGGCTTATGTCAGTCAATGGAGTTTTTCCAAATGCCTGAAATTTACACAAAAATTATACATAATGTATGTCATTAAGCCATAACAAAAAAAATATAAAACAACAATATATGCTTCGAACAACAAAATAATATGTAAAACAAATTTTCAAACTTCTCATTTGGGGTTCATTGGGCACCTAATTATGTTTTGAAATACTGTTTGTATGAACTATATGTTTCTAAATGATTAATATAGAAGGGGTAAGGCTACGGTGCTATGGGTTGCATAGAGGGCTACAGTGCTACGGCTCAATATTCGAGTTTTCAAAATCCTAACAGTCGATCCGAACCGTTCATCTTGTTCTCCATATTAATATGTGTTTGGAGACCAAATTTTACATTTTTTGGAAAATTTTTACTATTTTTTTAGATAGGTAGAAAATCAAATATCCGAATGCTGCAGAATTTTTTAAATCAACTGATTTTCTACCTATCTAAAAAAATAGTAAAAAATTTTCAAAAAAATGTAAAATTTGGTCTCTAAACACATGTTAATATGGAGAACAAGATGAACGGTTCGGATCGACCATTAGGATTTTGAAAACTCGAATATTGAGCCGTAGCACCGTAGCCTTACCCATATAGAAGTTGTGGTATTTAAGGCCGCTTTCAAAAATAAATAAAAACAATAAAGAAGAAAAGGTACATACCCTTCCACCAAGAAATGCAAACGTATCTGCTGCAATTATACTACTAATTGAAATCAGCGTGGCAACCAGTCCAACTGTCCAGTGAGCCCTCCCACCAAGTAATACCGGCCAATATTTCCCTATCTCTGAGGACAAAAAAAATGAACAGAGATAATCACATGAAGTTATTGAACAAGAACAGTGTAGTTCTATACCTAATCAATTTTTGTTTTTTACCCCCCTAATGATATGCAGAAATCCTTTTCTGTACACTTCCTTTGATATTAGTATCTGAGTCAACTACCTTAACACATGAGTGACAATATGACACAATTTAAAAAAAAAAAAGTGTGTAGTGTACCGGTATTTAGTGCAGGGGCAGCCAAGCTGCAACGGAGCTTGATCCAAAAAGAAGGGAGATAGCCACAATAAAACAGCCCAAAAACAGTACTTGCCAAATGGGCAAAACGGGGATTTCCTCTCTGTAACATCACCGCTATGGCTATAATAAATGCTGAGAATATCACTGACACATCCATGTGGCCATAATACCTATCACATCAAAACAAACCACAATAATAAATATATTGTTGAAGATATTCAGTAACTTAGACTTCCATTTTGCAAATGAAACTGTATATTTTACTATATATGTAAAAAGGATAAAAAAAATTCTCATGTTGTATCCAGCACAAAATTGTGGTGATTATATTGCAAATAACACTTTAAACTGTTAAAAGTAGAATAAGAAAACAAATAAATTCTCAACCAAATTAGGTCCTATCTAACTACATAAAAAATAAGACCAACATATAGATCTTTGCTTAATTTTAGCTTAATTTAATTTTTCTTGAAAAAGAAATTGTTAACAGTAGTAATAAATTTGTGGAACAATTAGTATAGAGTTAGGCTAATATGACATTGGTGTTATTTGAAACTAAATAACACCACATCTTAAACTCTTAGATCTGCTTTAAGATTCGTAATATTCGCTTTTACTGTTCAAACACTTTATTTTGTACGAATTTTAAAGCAGATCTAATGGTTTAAAATGTGGTGTTATTTAGTTTCAAATAACACCAATATCATATTAGCCTAACTCATTAGTATAATGGAACTTTGACCTTTTTCATTAAGTTGATATGAAGTTAGTGATGGTGCTAATTGGGAATCTATTAGAAAGGTTGCCACACTCGGGGGTGTGAGAAATATTGAGTAATATCTGCAATAAATGCAAGTACTCGCAAAATCTTCAAAGCACCCTAAGAGTAAGGCATTATATTTTGACAGTTGTACAAGTCTAGCCTTGCACAACCAGATCATTTACCAGCATGTACCACTCATGTAACAAGTTTTCTTATGACCACACAAATAGTTACACCCATGGTTCACCTTACCAGTATGTACATGTACAGTGCTGTATCAGTTATTTGGACTACCAGAAAATTAATATCAGCCAGAAACACAAGCTAATTTGAAATTGGTAAACAACAATGTATTACATTATGAGAACTAACTAAGAACTTGTGTTACACTACCTTACAAATCTCATTGCAAATTCCAACTCAAATAGTTGTGGTCCCGGTATTGCATCTCTCCTGTATTTTGTTAGCACTACACAGGACCAGCACAGTATCAAAATTTTAACTGGAGACTTACAGGGTGAAAAGAGGCATGAGAAAGCAGATAACAGAGCAAACCCTAGAAACATATCTCGGGGGTGGGGCCATGCCATCAGCGATACGCCTACTTCTGACGAGTTCAAAGAATTCACGGGACCCAGCAAGCACAACGGCTGCTAAGGCTGCTGCAAACACCCATCCACCGGCCACCACCACCCCTCCAGCGCCAAACCCTATCCCCAGACCAAATACCACTCTCTTTTTTAATTGATTGCTCTGTCCCTTTTGATTTTGCTCCAATGAAATTTCAGAGATGGAAATGTCAGTGGAGGAAATTTCGCCTCCAGAGCCCTACAAAATTGGAAAGCAAGAAGGAATGTCATATTAAAAAGTACACCTCTCAAAATAAGAAAATAATATTTTTCATTGGAATTCACAGAGGAAAAGAAGAAGACAGATCAAAATAAAAATGTTTCCTGTTTCCAACCAGCAGGAGATATTTGACTGCTAAAACAAGTTAAATACTACTAATTCTAGCTTTTTTGAGGGCGCGATTGCAAATTTTGTTAAACTAGCTTTTTTGAGACAGGTTTATTTCCATTCAGCACAAAATAGATTTTCTAAGAATCTTAATTGAGTACCTCGAGTGGCGATGGCATGGAACTAGGTGTATTCTCTGTTGTAGAGGTATACTTTTCAGCGATGGAAGAGGATGAAGGGAAGAAGGTGGAGTCGGCGGCCGAGAAACGCCGTGGAAAGTGGCGGAGGAGGTGGCGTACGGATATTACTGGACGCGGCGTGGGGGATGGCCACATAGATACACGCAAGTTGTTGTTGCCTCTTCTTCTAGTAGAGAGAGATGAGGAGAGAGAGTGGAGGGAGCAGGAGCAGTGGGCTGTTGCCACCGCCATTTTTGCCCTCCTTTTGGAGGAGGAGGAGAGAGAGGCGACAGTGTCAGAGCGAGAGGGAGGGGAAGGACTCGAATGGAGTCTAGGAAGCGACTACTGGAGGTGTATACTGTTGAAGCGCGATCCTCTCCAGTAACAAAGATTATTGGACCTCTCCTTTGTTAGTTAACAGTTACAAAGATTCTGGAAACATTAGCAAGCGAAGTATAGGGGCATCTGAAATTGAAAGCGTATCCTCTGCGGACCAGGACCCAATGCCTGCGGAGTTGTACGGAGTTTTTTATTTCATCCGTTCGTTTCGAATTAAACATATTAAATCAGATTTTGTAAATTTTGAAAAAATATATATTTTTTTTCAATTCGGATAAAATATAATCTAATCTGTCCGATTCAAAACAAATCAATCAAATTAAAAACTCTGGAGAGATTGGCTTCACAAAAGATACGCTTCCTCTGAAATTGCCATTCCTCTCCCTTTTTGTAGCCTCCCTCTATTTTTTCATTACATTTTGTTTTATTTTACATTATATCCTTATTAGTAAGCCTTTTGACATCAATGAATAATTTACATAACATTAAAAACGAATTATCTAAGTATCTAACGTGAGTCGCTCTGTTATAATTTCATGTATGAACACATGAGTTTACGAAGGTGGGCTGCTGGTTTTGCTTGACCCTTCTTTCCAGGAGGACCCAGTCTAGTTCGATGGGCCTCTTTTGGATTTTAAAATTTTATACAAATTATAAATACCTTAATCGGTAAATTCCACTGTAGAAACAACAGTGACACCAAATCTATCAACCGTCCGATCTGAGATGAACGTTTCCAAATGTTTCAAGGTGACGTTGGCATTCGTCATCTCCCACTATCTATCTTTTATCATGTCGACTTCGCTCCTTCAGTGCCATCTGTCTTTGGCTCCTCTTCTCCGCGCGCCACGTAATTTTCCTTCACCACGTGCTCGCTCCAGTCTCCCGGAATACAAAAGAGAAAATCTCACCTCGCGAAGTTTCTCCTCTCCCTCTCTCCGTGACCCCGAGCACCACCCCCTTCTCACCCCTCCCGACCCCGAGCAACACCCGCCTCTCGCCCCTCCCGACCACGAGCACCACCCCTCTCCTCCCCTCTCGACTCACTCAAGCGGACGCCGCAGCCCCCTCTCGACCCTCCAGTCGCTATTGTCGCTACCCTAGCAGCTCCGCCTCTAAACCTCCCCTTTCGTGCCTTCCATTAGCAGGCTACAAGCAGTCGAGACTTGAGAACACCAACTATTAAAACCCTAGTCGCCTCTGTGCCGCCAAAGCAACACTCTCCGTTCCTGTCCAGCCATGGCGAATCCGAAGGAGAAGAATAGGAAGAAACCAAAGTTCATCAAACCTAAAGCTAAGAAAACCGAATCCACCTTCCTTTCCAAAACAAGCAAACAAGCAAAACTGAGATGAAAAGGGAGAATGGAGAAAAAGGGAAAGGGGAGAGACAACAGCCAGAGGAAGCAGCAAGATGGTGGTCCCTGTCTTCCAAATGTACTGCGTATGGAGCTAGACATGCTATACCACAAATGTAATTCGAGCTCAGATTCGGGTCCTGAAGGTGAGGAATGTGTTTGGAATTTGTACGAGCATGAAGCGGAGGCGCCGTAAGAGGAACTTGGAAAGAATAGGAGATTTGATGAGCTTGAAAATTACGAGAATGAATTACCTGAGGATTCTCTAAGGTTTGTCAAAAGAAAAAATCTCTTTACCTCACATCTCTCCGTTGTTTGTTAAGTAAGGCCAAATGCTTATCTCTTTGCATGAAACATTTCAAATTTCATGATTACAGGATGAAGAGGTGCCATGAGATGAAGGAGAAGATGAAGAGATATTGTTGGACAAATCTGAATACGAGGTTGAAGGTGAAGAGGAGAGTACTGACAGGCATCTGAGGATGCTTCAGGAAATTATTGGCATTCCCAAAGAAGCATTTGATGGTGATTCTCTCGCTTGGCATAAATATTGAGTAAAGTTCCTAATATTATTTATCGAACTTTTGAATCTTTTTGTTTGTTAAAAGGTGAGAAGAAGAAAAGAAAAGAAGTTTTATCAAGCTAAGCTGTATGATTTCTCCTCCCTCCCTCTTTCTTGCCACCTCTTCCCCATTTACCTTCCTTGCAATTTCAAGACGACGAAACTCTATCGCAGGGTGTATAAAAAAACATCAAAAGCGTAACCTGTGTTGTGATTGAGGAATGCAACCTCCTACCAAAGAAGGTCATATGTTACTAAGGTACTTAACCTCCTGTTTCACTGTGAATTAAGCCATATAAATTAGCAATTTACATTTGATTTCTAAGAAACTTGGTATTATAATTAGGGGTTAGAATCTTAAATTTGAATTTGAATTTGAATTTGAATTTAGTTAGATTTCGGAAATTATAGGCTTCTTCCTCAGTAGCGTATTCCTTGATACAATGGTAATGCAACTATTGAAAAAAATATTTGGTACTGGTACCAGCAATGAAGAGTAAAAAATTATAATGAAAAATAAAATTATGAAGTGTTAGTTACCAACATTTTTGTCTGGTACTGGTACCAGCAATGAGGAGTCAAAAATTATAATGAAAAATAAAATTATGAAGTGTTAGTTACCAACATTTTAGTCTGGTGCTGGTACCAGCAATGAGGAGCAATTGCCGTAGTATAATATGTAGTCAATATGTGACATGGAGACAATTTTGTTTTCTCCAACTTATCTGAAGGTGGTTTCATTTAAAGAAAAAGTGATATATGAGATTGGATATGTACCTGCCCACTGTAAATAGTGACATTCACAGCAAGAGACAGGAGCTCATCAACCTGATGCATTACCTCTGCGTAAACATATTATTTACTCAAATGCACTTACACTTAATTCTTAGTTAAAGCTTTAGCCTTGATGTATATCTGTAGATTAAAGCGTAACCTGTGCTGCCATTGGGGACGCAACCTTAGCAGTCTTCATTCTTTCCTTTGAATCAGCTACATAACGCTCAACAGTCAGTTTAGTTCATCAAATTTCAATTTCTGATTTTTTGATCTTAGGGAAAAAATAAATATGCTTTCAATCACAAATTGTCTATTACTTCAATTATATGCATTTGGCTACACATACTTGATATATTCTTTCTTTTTCTGTTTTTAAGTTAATATTTCTTTACATACATTCAAAACACATTCTTCAAATACACAGATATTAAATTATGTGGAAAAAAAATAAATACAATAGCTAATTATGACAATCTTATGTCCACGCTTTCCTTTCAGATCTTGAAGCACTGGCATGCTACAAGGGCATTGAGATGCCAGGTAAAGAATATTATGCCTTCAATTTTTTAAGTTTCAAATTATTAATTTTATAAACATTGCAGTTAATTCTGTAAATTTGTCAATATGTCATATGAGCAAGTTTGGATCCTGCAGTTAGTCATTTCTTATAGAAATCCAAATTTGGGAATGGATTAATCCATTGATGATAGAAGTGCATAGGGGTTGTCTATTTGGTCTAGTCAATGAGGCACATCTATATTTTCATCGAACTAGCTGCAATTTATGCAAAATAAATTAACAGGAAGAACCATTTCTATTCAATGAGGCTTTTATTGGTTTGGAGATGAGAAATTATGTTTGGTAAATTTCTAATGAAGAAGTTAATTTGACCAAAGAACACCTGGTAGTGATCCTTAGATTTACCATTTGTCTAGCATTACAACCTTGATTTATCAATTATTTTCTGTCATAATTAACCCTGATTTATTGAAATAACTTAGAATTGAAAAATGACTACACTCAACCAGCATCTTACTGGATGTTTGCACTTATTTCATATCAGTGAGATAAGTCGAAGTTTTCCTGAAGTGACTTCCATGTCTAATTCTTTCCATTTGGAGTTGTTCTCAGATTAAGCTCTTTTTGTTTTAATGAAATCAGTGGGACTACACCACGTCAGCTTCGTAGATTCGATCTCCTCCATCCATTTTACAGGTTTCGAATCCAATGCCTTTTCTTCAGTTCCATGTTGCAGACAGTATAGGCTCACATGTGCATGCCATGCTCTTCTGGCAGATGCGTAATTCAGGGTTTACGGTGAGTTTATATAAAAAAAAAAATACGTGTTACTTTCAAGTTTGCTTCTAGCTCATTGTTTAAACACACATATTATTAAGTAATGCGTTTTGTATTTTCTGAAAATTTTGGGAGCAAATAGTCAAAACCAACATTGATGTTTGGTGTAGTAGTTTATTATTAACATTCATGGCTTGTATGGGCTTATATAGTAAATTTCGACAGCAATATTAGACCAAGGGTCTAGCTGTACACTAATATTAGACATCTCTACAAATGGAGAGAAAATAATTACTGGCAGGAGGTTGCAACATCTTCAGAAGAAACTAAAATTGGAAAAAGCACTAAAAAATTCTAATGTATACTACTAGGCTAGATTTTAAAGAAACTACAATTTTGTTTTCATAAAATTAATCCTACTCTCCTTTTGCATTGATTGCCATCAACTTCTACCTTATTTAATATGGAAGAAATATGACTAAAAAAATCCTACATTCCTTGAAAGCTCATCTTAATTGTTTTTATATATCAGTTATATGTATTGAGGGTATTTTGGTCTTCCCCAAATCACCAGTATATTATTCATTCTTCTTTTTACTCTACTGAAAGTGATTTACGGATCAGTAGAAAATATAGAGCTTAAACTTTTTTTTCCACTTACTACCTTGAAGATTTTTTGGACTGAATATTTTGATTTCCTTCTCTTCCCCAAAATTTGGTTCACATTTTAGTCGTTATATCTCATTTTTATGCCCATTTTGCTTTATTCATGAACCTATATATATATCGTGCTTCATAATTTTCCCTTCAATTAATATAGGTATTTATGCAAGATCAAAGCAAGGCTAACCACAAGCAACACTATTAACTGTGTAGTACAATATTTTCTTGCTTCTATTTCTTTCAAAATATGATGGTTGTTTTTTTAAGGTTTGGTATTGGACCGGAACTTAAATGAAGGAGTGCATCTTCATGTATTCCACCTCGATGTGCAGTTCTTCCTTTTTCATGAACTCTCAACCTGACCATACATGGTCCCATTTTAGTATGCATAGGATTGATAATTTTATTGGATTATGTATGCAACAAAGAACCTTCATTTGATGTTACACAACCTTATAAAACAAAAAAAAAGAGAGCAAAAACCATATTTGTTATTATTTATGTTTTTATTCTATGAATTGGTTTCATCTGGTAACATCTGCACTTCTTCCAAATTCTGCTTCCGAATATAATATATGATGCAATAAATAAACGAAAGAATATGAAAAAAAATGTCATTCATATACGCTAACATAAACACAAAAATGGTTGCGGCGTCCGCAACGACGCATCTAGTTTATAGAAATTTTGTCTCTTTGAAATTTTATTTGTTTCTTTTTAGATTTTTAGTTTTTAATTAATATTAAATTTAAAGTCAAAATTATGATAATTTTTTTGAATTCTAAATTTCTAATTGATAATTAGAATTAGAAGTTCAAGTATTGAAAATTAGAAGTTAGATCATTAAAAATTAAAACATTATTTTTTTATATAATATCTGATTAACTAATGAATTTGAATTCGATTAACTATTTGTCATTTTATTATCCCTTTTGTACCAGGTGACCAAGAATGATTGAACCTAACCGATTTGTCTTTACTTATTTCACAATATTAAAATTTGAAGAGAAGAAAATTATTTATGCTAGTCCTCTTTCTTTCTCTTCTTTTCTCTCTCCTCTCAAGATTTAAAGACAATAATATCTCAAATGAGCCTCAGCATGTGTGAAGGGCTTCGGTAAATGATGCCAATACAGTGTCAAGCTTTTATAAAATTACCTTCAAATTCAACTAATTTAACACTCGTGCCATTAAACTCTAAAAATTAGGGTTGAAAAAGAGAAAATGGTGAAGAAGAAAATCAATCACAATTGAAAGCAATCAAGACAATAAACGAGATAACACAAACTTGCTCAGCACTTCTCTTGATCGTCAGGTAGGAAGGGAATTCGTATCCAGTAGGGTACCGCACAAGGGAATTTTTTAGAATGATTTCCTAATTGGTGGATTTGGACCGTTCTCTTAACTTGGCACAAATCTCAAAGCTCAAAAATAATGTTTCCTATTGCGATTCGAATCTCAAATCGTAAAGTGAGAGTGATCATCTACAATACTACAGAGGATACGAATTCGTAGGAAGGAGCAGGTATCATCTGTAGTACTCCATGGTGAGTTCCACTACTTTATGCTTTTGAGATTTAATCTGAAAGCGCTTTGAGATTCAGGCTAGCGCAGGGGCAATATTATTTAGACTTTGAGATTCGTGCAACGTAAAAAGAACGGTCTACATCCACTAATTAAGAAATTATTCTAAAATATTCCCTTGTGCGGTACTCCATTGGATACGAGTTCGGTAGGGAAGACCTTTACACTAGCAACAACCCAAGTCTCGCCAAATTCCTCGTCTTGGATCACGATTTCAACCCCCTCAAATTGTGTGAAATGGAACTCGAACTCTCGTTCATCATTCTCTACTGATCAACAAATTTATTTGAAATCCAATTTGGAATCGCATTTGGTGAAAGAGAAGGTTTTGGATCAGAAAATTATTGTCAGCACCTTGGTAATAATGGAGTTGAAATAAAATAATATGAAGTGTCTCTTCAGAGAGTGTCACGATTAGGAGCTGATTTGGGAATGATTCAACCCAATTTTGACTCAGTCAGATGACGGGAAAGAGAAGAAAGGAAAAGAGGCATAATGGACAAAATAGAAGCAACAACGGTTATGTGGTTGCTCATGACTTATGAAAGATTAGATAATGAGTCATGAAGGAGTTGTCAAAGAAGACTAGCTCATGAGTCATGAATGAGGCAATCATGACTCATGAGGGAGGTGTCATGTTTCCCAGAATAGTTTGATAAGCAGAGGCTGTGAAGTGGGACCAACACAAAGGCGTTGAGATGGCAAGCGGAGATTCAATACAGCAATCCAACCGATGGATTGGATTAATTCTAGCTCAAGAAGCTTCGTCTATATAATTAGAACTAGTGTGTAGAATTAGATCATATATTATGTTGTTGGATGTTTCTAATTTTCTAACTCTTAGCTATTCTTTTATTTCTTCCGTTGTAACCAAGATTCTTGTTTTTAATCGAAATTAACTAGCTTTGAGCTTACCTTTTGCGTAAATTGAGTGTCTCTGTGTACAAGGGTCATCTCAGAGAGTTGGAAGTGTCTCTTCAGAGGTAATTCTGAAGATTGAAACCCTAACCGACCACCCACAGCCCCACCTCTCCGCCTCCGTCAGCATAGTACTCCACTATTCCATCTGGCCCACCACTGCTTCACCTTTTTCGTCTCTAAACCCTAACTTTAATATTCTCTCTGCCTCTAAATCGATTACCCCGAAACTCTATGCGAGATTGGAGGAGGCTGCGGTCTGCGATGGCCTCCCCACCCACCACCCTAAAAAAAATATTCCAAATGCCTCATCCTTTCCATTGTTGGCCAACTAGTGCAATAGAGAGCAATAAAATAAGAGAAGAAATTAGCAACCACTTAAAGTCGATTTGCTAAATGTTATAATATTAGATATTGTATTGTGTTGTGCTGTTAGATATTGAGATGTTATTTAGAATTGAATTTGGTGGTGTTGCACTAAATGTGAAAAGATTGATGTAATTTTACTTTTCTTAATAAAAATTATACTTAACAACAACTGCCAACATTTCAAAAAAGAAATAAGATAATCTGTCACTAGAAAATATGATTTACCAACCGCAAAGAAGAAAGTAACAACAAAATATAATAATCTATTTTCAGTTCGTTGTTTATAGATGAGAGGGACTGAGGGAGGGAGGGAGATGGCTATAGTTGTCCTAAGTCACTGTAAAAACCTCTCCCGAAAGAACTCGAGTGATAATACAAACAGTTTACACAAATCCAAACTATTTTTAAACCGAAACACAACACTACAAAAATTGTTAACAATAACGGAACTAAGAAAAAAAGAAAACCATACAAATTAGTACAAGTTCAGACTCTTTAGCATTTCAGCTAAAAGAGGCAGTTTTTCTGGGGCACGCTTTTGATATTCCTTTGTCAGCACCTCTGCAGCCAGGGCTGGCAACTCTGAGCTTTCTTCATCTCTATTTCGACCTCTCGGTAATAGATTAATTGCCCCACCACACTGTAATAATGAAAGATAATGTAGTATGTTACTAATGTAGTGTTTCAACTATTAAGGTACAAACTGTGTGACATCTCGCATCTGGTGCAAATAGAGAAATATTCAGCATAACTTGGTAAAAGCAAACATCTGATAAGGTTTCAAAAAAATATATAGACTTCCACTCTCCCCCCATTTTCTTCATAAATATACCAAAGTCACCTCAAAATTTATAATTATTGGCGCTTCTGTCATTTCCATCATTAAAAGGCATTTTGGTTATTGAAAATTTGAGACCCCTGACTTATCTGATTGAGTTGAACTCCTGGAAGGTTTTTGTGCTGTTAACCCCCCTTTTCCATAAGAGTAGAAATGACAGTTTGAGGTTTCGTAAGCTCGTAAGAACAGAAAAAGGGGGAAAAAAAGAGTTTAGATATTGTACCATACAAACACCATATAGAGCTCGAATGTTTTTTCCTCCAGTTAATTGGATGGCTGCTGCGTAGTACTTTTTGGCTGTTTGAAAATTTTCTAGACCTCCCATCGTGAATAGTACCTATTAAATCATAAATACATACATGCAAGTTAAAGGCTCGGAACCATTTCCTTCTTTCTCTGAGGGCCTCCCCCATAAAAGCACATCAATAGAGGCACATAATAGATATCAACTTAAAGACAAGCTCTAAACAGTATAGACTTAATAAATCAATGGGGGAATTTCCCCTAAATCAATTGTACTGCTACGGTGAAAATTGCCTCAAAAATAAATGCAAACCAAACCTAATCATTCTATCTAGAAAACATTAAAAGATGGTTATTGGTATCATTGCCATATTCACTTACATCAGCATAGGATATCTGGTACAGTGATACCATAGGTTGAGCCAGAATTAATTCCTCGTAACAAAAGGCAGCTTGCTTATACCTGGTCAGAGAGAAGTGAGAAAACAAATTATTCTTAATTTCAAACAAATATTCTTTTGTTGCTCTACTGTAATTAGGTATAGCCGCCTGCAGTGATAACAAATTACCAGTAAAGACTAAAATTGGAAACTTCAATTCTTGAAATCATGAGAACCTAACAAAACCATTAAATTTCAAAGTAGCTACTATAAATTTTGCAACTTATATGAAGCCTGCTTTCAGCTGCTAAGGTCAGGGAGGCATTATATTTCTAAGTATTTATATATTATTTATTTTCTAAAGATGCTTCTTACATTTGTAGTGAAACATAGATTTCAGCGAGTTCTCTCCAAGCGTCATGATCGGCCATGAATCTAACAAATGCAAATGATAGTCAATAATTAATAAAAGGTACCAAGCAAACTTATTTGCAAATTAGGGGGACCTGTTGCAAATTTGGTGATTAACACTAATTTCCAGGAAAAAAAACATACTGCGTTATATCATACCTATTTGGCATGGGTATTTTCTGGGAATTATGCAGTTATGCACTGGTACATGATGATACAATGATACTATTTTATAAGTTATTTGAGGAATACTGGAAATTGTTCCTTAGAAAAGAAAAAATTTACTCACATTTCAAGGTACTTGTTAAGATACTCAACAACCAGTGTAGTATTTCCCTGCGCCTTTGCCATTGCAATTTTTCTTTTATGAATCAGCTAAAACAATTCAAAATTTTGAAATATTAATTTCTTCATACATATCAAAATTTTGATAATGTAAAAAACAAAAAAACAAAAAACAATAGAGCTTCAAGCTCCACTTTAAAAAAACAATTGCCAAGCATGGAAGTGATGGTATTATGCGATAATATGGTAATATGAGGGACCTAAATGCCAACAAGGGATGCAATAAAAGATATAAAACCTGATCATTTGGATTGGTTTCCAAAAGGACAGCATAAGCTCTCTCTGCTTCAGCCCATGCTCCTTTTGCTTCCAGGAGCATTCCTTGCAATCTTGCTGAAATAACAAAGATACAGGAAAATGTAACTGTACTAAATACCATATATTAACTTGTTAAATGACATAACTGGTTACTTATAAATTGAATTAGTATAGTCATAATAAAGGAAAATGTACATACCAACCCTTAGACTATCTGGAAATTTCTTTTTAAGAATCCCAATACAATCCTGAAGTTAACACAAAGTTAATATTTCAAAAGAAAAACAAATATCAGTTTAAACCAAAGGACAAACCAACCTTTATCACCATTTATTGCCTGGTATGTTGGTAATCTGAAAATTAGTTGATTATAACATTCATCTGACTATAGAGTTGAGCAAATTCAATGTAACCTGCTCAACCTAACCCCCCCTTCCTACACGTGTAATAATGAGGGGCTGTTCTACGAATTTGGGAGTTTAATAGCATAGGAGGCTTCTCCTATTTTTATTGTGGTACAAACAATACTTTGCAGTTTTCTAAAAAAATTATGTTTCTCGGAAGAAATTTTGGGCATGGAATTGAGTGTAGTACAATTTACCTTTGCAACATCAATATTTTGGCAATCCATAGCAGCAACAGCTACTTGTTCGTAAAGAGTCCATTCTACATGAACAAAGAAATAAGCAAATCTCAAATCTCTCAAATTTTAGTTTCTATAAAACCAATCTCACTGGAGATCAATGAAAATTTTACATCCGATTCTTCAAATTGTTTCATGCACTATGGAAACTGCCTTCAAAACAACTTATGCAAAGTGAAAAAGAGAGGAAAAAGTGGATTGTTTATATGGACAATTAGACCAATCGATGTCTTCCAAGAGCAATCAGAGATGACAGGACTTGAATGATATATCTATTCCGGTTTTACTGACTAAACGGATCAATACCAATTCCAACTTCGTTTATAATCCCGATTCGTTTTCCAGTTTTTAATTCCCATCATCACAAAACCTAAAAAGAGAATGGATTCATTTCATGATACAATTACAATGAATTCTGGCATTACCTTCAGAACCAAGTTTAGATCGGGCCTTGGGATCATTCAATAGAGACAAACCAAGACGAAGCACCGGCTCGGGACGTCGCACCTTGAGACGACGCACCAGACAGAGGTACTCCCAGGCACCTCCTCCGCCGTGCGTCGCTTGCTCCTCCAGACGATTCAGCTGCGCCGCCTCCGACGCCGACGATCCTCCCGATCCGACCATTGTAGATCAGGTTGACTGAGAGAGAGAGAGAGAGAGAGAGAGCTTAGATTGATCTTTGTAAACAAGTCGGGACTCGGAACTCGGAAAGAAGAGGCTCTGACTGACAAGTGGTCCCATGTTTGGGGTATTACAGCAAAAATAGGGGGTTTATTTTTGCAGATATACTAAATAGATACATAAAATTGGTTAACCTTTAATTAGTCATGATTTATATATTTTTTACTTAATTGATCTATTTTTCTCTTTATTTCTCATTTAAAAAATAAAGTATATGATATATCTAAATTATAATGGGGAGGGATCAAGTTACAATAATTTTTGAGTTATAATAAGTTGCCACAACTATTTTTTATATTTTTAAAGTCCAAATCGTCGATCCAAACCGTTAGATTTGATCTCTACAATAAAATGTGCTTGGAGACCAAATTTTATATTTTTTGAAACTTTTTTACTATTTATTAAGATGAGTACAAAAACTAGTCAAATTCAAACCATTGACTTTTGTACCTATCTTAATAAATAGTAAAAAATTTCAAAAAATGTAAAATTTGGTCTCCAAGCACATTTTATTGTAGATATCACATCTAACGGTTTGGAATTACGATTTGGACTTTGAAAATATAGAAAATAGTTGTAATAACTTGATCCCTCCTCAATTATAATATAGGAGCAAAACTAAGGTGAAGGGTTGGTGAGCACACCTTTAAAAGACTTCCAAATTAACTTCAAACCACTAATCAAAACCATTGCAATCCAAGTACTTCTTGAGTGATGTATGTACATGTAAAAATTTTGAAGTTTCGAATATTTTTAGCACATGGTCAAGCGGTCAAAATAATGAATATTTTATAAGTTAACTTTTTAATCATTTTATATATTAATTTTTTGTTATTTTTTTAACCGCTTGACCATATACTAGATGAATTCGAAACTTTAAAAAATTTTACATACACATACATTACTCACAAAGTACTTGGATTTCAACAGTTTAGATTCGTAGTTCGAAGTCAATATAATAGTCTTTTAGAGATGTGCTCACCAATTTCTCTTGGTGAGCACATCACACCCTAGTTTTGTTTATATAGCTCTTATTTTGCATTTCTCTTCATGAATTATAGCACAGCTAGTTGTGAGAAATTTATTAGTGAAGTCCTAAAAACAATTTACGAGGAGGGTTATAATGTCTCATGCCTTTTATACCTTATCATATCTCATATTTTTGTTTTTAAATCTAAATTGTCGGTCCAAATCGTTCAACATGACATCCATACTAAAATATAATTGGTGATAAAGTTTTATAATTTTTGGAATGCTTTTACTATTTTCTAAGATGGGTAGAAAATCACTGTTTTTTGAACGGTCCAAAAACAATGATCTTATACTTATATCAAAAAATAGTAAAAAATTATAAAATTTCATCTTGGCCATATTTTAATATAGATACCATCTTGAGCTACCAAGTAGAATATTGAAAATGAAGATATAAAATATTTAGTAGCTGTTAATTTCGAATCAACAACTTAAACTTTGAAAATGAAGATATAAAATATGAGATATGAAAACTTGAGATATTGAAAACCTCCTCATCTATTATTGAAATTAGACTGTATAGCAAAATCAATTGAATTATACATAACTTTTTTCAGCATGAATAACATTGTAAACAATTATTTTGGTAATTAGTCACACAAATGTTTTAATTATCAAATATTGGTTCGACGATTTTAAAATTATTGTGATTTTTTTTAATTTGACAGCTTGGTAGATGCTACCAAGTAGAATATTGTGTGAATTAAAAATATGACACTGAAGTGCAATGTAGGTTTGCGAGTTGTGAAGGTAACGGGATACAATAGTCGTCATGATTTTAAGATTTAAATTCAAGACTCGAGAGATTGCAAACTACTTTTAAGTTAATTTTAGAACATCTCTGAACGATATATTTGAGGTTAAAAATATTTAAAATACAATTAGATCAAGGGTTAAAATTCCCCATTGTATTCATGCCCAATCATATCTCACATCCTGATTTTTGTTTATAAAGTTTAAATAATAGACATGAAATACTCAACATGATTTTCGTATTAAAATATACTTGTATATCAAAGCTTATATTTTTCTCAGAAATATTTATTATTTTTTAAGATAAATACAAAATTATTAATTTTAGATGGTCCATACTTTTTTTAGAAGACTTGTTGTGAATAATTTTTTTTAGTTCCTAATCATTAATATTTTTTATCAACTCTAATAATTAAAATAATAATAAGAATACAGAAAGTAAAAACTGCAAGAGGTGAACAAAAAATTGTAATTAAATCAAATAATACTTGTCATAAAAATTATATGTGTGTGTGTAAAAAGAGAAATTGAGCAAGAGATGGATGTGAGAAAAAAAAAAAGTTCAACCTTGAATTTTTTTTTTATGCATTAGCATACAAATTTTCACAAAAAAATATATAACATCTGAACAGAATTTTGAAGGTAGTTTTTATAAATAACAAATTAAGAGAGTGCATTATCAATATAGCTAGTTTGATCCATGGCTAATCTAATTCTGACATATCTATACATGGTTGAATTTAAAGATGTGGATTTTCTAAATTTGTTTCAATATGTTTTTGTGTGAAACCTAATAAGTTCATACAATATTGACAAGGAGCTGAAAAATCTTCACCCTGCAAATCATGAGGAAAAAAAAAATCAATTTGTTCCCTGACAATTCAATTTTTTATTTTCTAAAAATGAAAAAAATCTATCTTGTCTGTCTAATTTGATATAGTATAATTTTTTGGGTGATGACTATATATGGGGCAATCATTAATTCCATGCAATTTCCTTTAGAGATGTCATAATATTTCTTCCACATTCCACATGTTTCATTGTAAAATTGATTACTATTAAAGTAGAGATTCATTTGAAACCTTGAAAAGAAATGCAAAAAAATAAAATCCAAAGGGCAAAATTTGGACTGAAAAACAAACTAAATCAAATAGAACTTTTGTTAAATTTTCATTGATACAAATAATTGTGATAATCAAGTTTTTCATTTTTTGGAGAGATGTACCACTTTAACCCCAATCAAAGACAACAAAGTAAATGAAGGCACAAACAGAAAGCTAGGGATGAAATGAAGAGGAATTATATTTAATAAGGGTGTATTTTTCCATGTTTTTTTCACCATGACAGCAGCAGCTGGGGCCACAATTGCAGTGACAAGTGTTGCATTGTGATGGGTGTCAGAGTAAACAACTTTGTTTTTCATAAAATCACAAAATTGCGATTTCTTCTCCTCCTCTTCTTTGAGATCTTTCCATCCTCTATAGAACTCCTGAATAAAATTCAACTTTTCATTATATGTATTTCTTATAAATCATATGGAATCTTAGGCTTTAAATGTTACCTCAATTTCATTAAATGTTGGTATAGTGTATTGAGTCTGAGGAAGTATGGATGTCAAATCTCTGCAATGCCATCAAAATAAACACTATTAATAAAACTTCAAATGGTGAATTAAAATTAAGCATTTTCTATAGAAATACAGCTGAAGGCACTCTCAGCTGGTATATAACAATGTATTGATGTTTGAATTGTTATATTTAAAAAGATAGTTATAGTTAGTGCAATTTTAATGACATTATCACTTGTAGAAGGGATAATAAAGGCATTTTTTTTGTAAATTCTCTACATTTCAAGCCCAACTGATACAAATAAGCAAATAACTATAAGTAGCCCAATCAGATAAACCCAGCTAAAGAATGCTGGCCAGCTCATTTTAATTATGCAATTTAATCTCTAATTTCTCTCTAAAGTACCAAAACCCAAAAGTAACAACTACAAAATTATTTGAACCATGATAACAGCACAAGGCGCATATGAGAAGAGTATATCATACTTTTGTTGCTTTTCAGTTGTGATTTTAAGAGTCATAGGGGGTTTTCTGTAAAAGTTACCGAGACTGTCAGACTTTTTATAAAGGCAAGTTTTTTCTCTGATAGGCTTTAGGGGTTGGTAGTAGAAAAAATAATCTACTGTTTGGTTTCAGTAGACTATTTTTTTATTAACAGCAGCATAAAAGACACTGATCCAACTGATAAAAAAATAACAAAAGAAATTTTTTATAAGGCAATACAGATCCTGTATTAATAAATTGGAAAAATATTATGTCTGGCAAGACATATTGGTATCATTTCCTGCTGGTATCAGCATGCATTACCACTGTTCCACTATTCTGGTAACGGTCAACTGCTTAATGTTTGATGACAAGTACCATACAGTTGCTAAGCAGATGCCAAATTACTGGTTTTACAGTAAAATTAACAAATACAACTCTAATTTCTGAATTGCAAAACATGCATATATATACAGAGATCTGTATTTTTTGTAATATTTACTTTCATAATGCTCCATCTCTTAGGAAAAAAGAAAAGAAAACAAGAAACAATTCCCCTCTGGTATGGTAGTTTATGTCTCCATTTCATACAAAAATAATAGCAAGAAACCTCCTGCAATTTGCTATTTTGTGCAATTAGATGTAACTTACTTGCAAAAATCGATAAAAGCAATATGAAACTCTTCAAACTGCTTAATCTCTTTACTGATGAAGTACTTATCGTATACTTTATTTATGCTTAACTTGTCCATGGCTTGAACACCTAAAAGAAAGGCAAAATCGAAATCAATATTTTTTTTTATCCAGAAAATTGGCATAATTGACTTAATATAATGACTCCTCAAAAGAAAATTACTGGGTCTTACAATAATACATATTATATTGAAATGATTTTACAGAAAATTTTGAACTCTACAATTTCTTTTTAGAGAGCAACCGGTAAAGTTAAGCTATAGAAAACATAGTGCCATACAACAGTAGAAATTAT
Organism: Carex pumila; assembly: GCA_033356055.1. Taxonomy (NCBI): domain Eukaryota; kingdom Viridiplantae; phylum Streptophyta; class Magnoliopsida; order Poales; family Cyperaceae; genus Carex; species Carex pumila. The sequence goes on along the minus strand of JARJHM010000058.1, from coordinate 573,225 downwards.
TTTATATTTTTTTAAAGAATAAATTGCATCGGAGGTCACTAAACTTTGCTCTTTGTTATGAATTGATCACTCAAGTTTGATTTGTTTTTCAGTAGCCACTGAAATTTGTATTAGTTTCGATTAAATCACTTTGTCACATTTTCCATTCAAAAAATTGATGTGGCATCCACCTCATCACGAATAATAACTTGTGTAATTTCTTTTTGAGACATAAAACATTTTCCTCCACTTACCCCTCTTCTTCCCTCCCTTTCTTTTATTTTTTCTTTCTGACTCTACTTCTCCCCTCTCTTCTGGACTCCAGGTAAAAAAAAAAAAAAAAAAATTTACGCTCTTCTCTCTCTTTCTCCCAGCAACCCCTTCTTCTCTTTATTTTAGCAAATGGCAGCTCCATTTCAATTTTGCCTACCAGACTGTGTTTCTTCTTTGTGAAACCCAAAAACCATGCTATTGTGTTTGCACCTATTTAATTTTTCTTACAGAAAATTAATATATGTCTTATCTATTGGGATGTATCCAAAAGTATGCAAATCAAAGAAAATAAATGATAAATAAAGAGTTGAACATATTATAGACACAACTGGGAAATGGTCAAAAGGGTCGAAATTGATTTAATTGTTGTTTTCTTTCTTTGTTTTATTTGGTCCAGAAGGCTCGATACACATAAAAATAATGCAAGGTGGTATTGATAGCAACATAATAAATATACAACAAGATTTATTCAGTTTTGTAGTTGTACTAAAAAAACAACTTTCAGAAAAATATAAAATTTATCACGCTCAAGAAATAAATAACATAAATTGCCATATATTTATTGTGCTATAATTAATATCAGAGATTGGACAAGTAGTCGCTTGCACACTGCAGTCGGTAATGGAACAGTAACACAAATGGACAAGGAGTAGTCAACAGCTTTTGCTGGTAAAATTGGGGCTAAGGCGGTGAAACAAGAAGGATTCTCAGTTTACTGGTAAATGCTGTGGAATTGTCAAGAGAGATGAGGAAAGTTATGAATAGGTCCTCCATCTTTTCAATTTTCAAGAAACGAAAAGGAGTGAGTAGGTAAATAATCTATTATTTTTTTAATTTTATCTCTAGGTGCTCTTTTTAGTTTTGAATCAAGAGAAGGAAGAGACAGAGTTGCTGGGAGAAAGAGAAAAAAGAAGAGAGTGGAAATTTTTTTTTTTACTTGGAGTCCGTGTAGAGAAGAGAGAATAGAAGAGAAGTTGAGTCACACAGGAATAAAGAAGGGAGACAAGAGGGGGTAAGTGGAGGGCAATGTTTCATGTCTCAAAAAGAAATTACACAAGTTATTATTATGATGAGATGGACGTCACGATAATTTTTTGAATAGAAAATGTAATAAAGTGTCTTAATTGAAACTAATATAAAGTTCAATGGCTAATTGAGGAACGCATCAAACTTGAGTGTTCAATTCGTAACAAAAAGCAAAATTTAGTGACCTCCGATACAATTTACCCTTTTTTAAACAATAACTCTTGAAATGGTTCTTTTTTTTTCTGTGAAATTCACCAGACAAATTATCGATATTGCTAAATATATTAATTTAATGTTTAGATTCAAAAATACATAGACAATTAGTGAACACAAAGGATATCAGTTGTAAGCATATTGAAACAAATTATTGAATACAAATTGTAGAAATTATATCCTAACCTTTTTCACGCAGCAAGCTTTGATAAGCACCCATAGAGAGAAATGGAGCTTTTCAAAAAGAGAAAGAGACAGGAAGAGAGAACCTACCTAGAGCAAGTAATTATTTATATATCTAGATTCGTTGCCTCCAGACATTTCTTATGCATCAAGGATGCTATTATGCTGCTTTACAAATAATAAAAAAACAAAAACAAATAATAAGAATCTAAAAGGATTTTACGGCGTTGGTTATCAACTAATTAAAGAAATGAATCCAAATTAATCCAAATTCAACATCATTTCCAAGATTACATAGTTATAAATTATTATCTGAGTGAGGCTATGGTACTTTGCAACGCACAGATCGGTCCGCGCTATGAATTTATATCTCAATTTTACAGAGTTCAATTAATCGACCAGAACCGTTCAACATGATCTCCATATAAATATAAAAATATATATATAGACCAAATTTTATGTTTTTTTTAATAAGTAGAAAATTTGAATGTAGTGATTTTGTATTGGTCAACATGATTTCCATATCTTTTATTCGTAAGTTTTGTGGAATGGCAATGGGTTTCTGACAAGCCATCGGAGTGATGAGCAGTTAATTATATTCAGTAAATATATGAGTTATTTGAATTTAGAATGATAAAAAAAGTAATTATAGAATTTATGAGAGAGAATACGTAATTTTATAATTTTTCAGTGGTATATATAGAATTCCTCATATTTTTGTTGCAAAGATGTATAATGTTGTAGTTAAGGTTTTACAAGGTAGATCAACATTACACACACACACACATATATTCGGCCAAATGAAATCAGAATCTGCTCAAATAGAACCATAAAGGGTAAATGAAACGAGCATGACATTATATTGTTATTCCCAAATAAAAAAAAAAGTATCAATTATAAGCTCACTGAAAAAAACCTTATCTTTTTTATTTTTTTTATTTTTTAAAATGCAGAAGTCCATTTCATTAGATTGAAATTGGTTAAATACAAAAGTGTCAACGGTTGTGAAGTCCAACAAGAAAATCACATCGACTATGTATCTAAGATCTTAAGCCACAAAAACAAAAAAAGAGTTCATACACCATCCATACAAGTACAATTGCTAAAAATAAAAAGTAAGACATAATATCTAATACTGAGCCACTCTGAATGGGGCTAAAGGGAGGTATATAACAAAAACTGTTAGCTTTCTTCATAGAGCTTCAAAGAGACTTTGAGTGTGCATCTACAACTGGGTCAGTATACACCACCAACGGCAATGGCATGAACTGGTTGAGAGGTATAGCATCTTCTATCACAGGAAGCCAGTTCATCACAGCCTCTTGAATGGGTTTCTTCATTCTACCTGTCCAATACAAGCAAGTAGATTTAATCAGCATGATCAAAGTTCGAGCAGAATTTTGTTGAACATGATTAAAGCACAAGTCATTTCTATGTTTCCATATCGTCCATGTAACAAAACAGATTACAATTAAAAAAACAACTCTAGCAGAAGATTCAAGTAGGGAAGCATACTGTATCAAATCATTCCAAGTATTCCATTGTTGCATTACATCTTAGCTTTTTTCTAACCAGAACCATATCTGTTGAGCTTTTGGACTCGTTTTATTGAATACGATATGAGTAAGATAAACCGATATATAAAAGGGTGTCATTGACATTCCGATTTGTGCTTCTAATAGTTATAATATTTTTTAAAGCAAGAGAAAATAAGTAAAAATAAATAATATATAACTAATTTGTCTTAGAATAATTTGGTAACGTACAAAATCATAAAAAAACTTTTAAGTTCTCTCATGTGTTTTGGATTAATAGTTAGAAATAAAAAAATTTAGAGTTATGTCATATATATTTGGGCTGTGAATAAAATTATATCACATCTTCATATATATGAACAATATATCTACAAATATATTTTCGACTGTGTCACCTTTCAAAAATGACTTATTACACAATATATATAGCGATGAGGGTTCAAATACCTTCAATTTTTATGCATTCATTGTATCTCCACATTTAATTTTTTAATAATAAAAATACTCATATGTCAAAATAAAACTCTTATATGCGATCTATAATATTTTTCTATCTAATGGCAACAAATCTCTTCTATCTGGTCGAGTCAAGTCAACTATTGGCATGTTGATATGCATGGGGCGTATTCAAGGGAATTGGTTCACGCTTCAACGGAGGCGGAGCCAGACCTTTGATCTATGAGATCAAACGTGAATGAGAATCAATCATATAAAATTTTTATATTGTAAATGAAGATCAATTTTATAGTATCCGTAACATTTTGATCTGAACTATACATAAAATCACATATACATACATAAAATTTGAAAATAAATGGATTAATTGACCACATTTGGTGTTACTACAAATAGTCAGATATCTGTTGAGAACCGTTTCAAGTAGGAGCTACCAAAATGCAGGACAATTGGAAATCATGTGCATTCACCCTCTCAATTTGAAGGAATTAAATATTGACCTTGTCTGATTATACAATTTTGGTGGTTTCTTTCCTACTTTATCGATCTGTATTTGCGCAAATTTTCATGTTTTTTAAAAGATTTTTTTGTGTGACCCCTCCATCTCCAAATATGTATTTAAATAAGCAGGAGAATTAGTGTCCATCTTTTGTTTCTAATGAGGCAACGGGTTTATGTAATTTATTGCAACACCAAAAAAAGGTGGTTCATCAGTAGAGATAGTGTGTATATATATATATATTCCAGAATACAAAGCGTTAATTACATAAAACGGTCAGAGGGTATAAACGGACAGGCGCCTTCTCATTATTAAATAATAAATAGAAGAATTAATTACCTCTTTATTATAAACGCCCGAAGAAGGTAATATACAATGAACAGAGGAGATAAACCGTCAAAACCACTTGTATTCTTCATCTTTCCAAAGAAATATTTATTGCTAAATGCTAAGTCCATTTATATATGAGGAGGGATCAAGTTACAATAATTTTTGAGTTACAATAATTTATAACAAGCATTTTCTACATTTCTAAAGTCCAAATCGTCAATTCAAACTGTTAGATGTGATATCTACAATAAAATGTGCTTGGAGACCAAATTTTATATTTTTTGGAATTTTTTTACTATTTATTAAGATAGGTACAAAATTCAATAGTCTGAATATGACTAGTTTTTGTACCCATGTTAATAAATAGTAAAAAAATTCCAAAAACTGTAAAATTTGGTCTTCAAGTACATTTTATAGTAGAGATCATATCTAACGGTTTGGATTGACGATTTGGACTTTGAAAATGTAGAAAATACTTTGTTGTAACTTGTTGTAACTCAAAAATTGTTGTAATTTGATTCCTCCTCTTTATATATAGAGAAAATGTTTTTGTCAACTAGGTTTTGTCCACCATTTGTTCGCAATCTTATCCACTCTCATCTAACTATCTTTTTACAGTATACAAGATTCAATTGAAAATTTACAGTATTATTTGAAAATTTTACAGTATACGAGATTCAATTTTACAGTATGCAAGATTCAATTAAAAATTCTACTATATACAAGATTCAATTGAAAATTTTACTGTATACAAGATTTAATATTTACAGTATACAAGATTCAATTGAAAATTCTACTGCATATAAAATTCAATGTTACAGTATACAAGATTCAATTGTAAATTTTACTGTGTAGAAGATTCAATTTTACAAAATACAAAATTCAATTGAAAATTTTACTGTATACAAGATTCAATTTTACAGTATACAAGATTCAACCCAGTGTGGACGCTAATAATTAACTCTAACTGTCAATAACCGCTAATAACTAACTCTAACTGCGAATAACTTCCCATAACTGTAATTTCCGAAAGTACATTTATTTTGTCATGTTGTACAAGTTGAAATCTTTTTCTAACTATCATGGGACCACTTCAAATAGTTGCTAGATGTTTTGTGATTAACTGATATATTTTATGTGATATATTGTATAATTATACAGCATGTAGAAGTAATTTTACAATATTTGCGCAAGTCAAAATTGTGGACAAATAGTGGACAAAAAGCTGTGAACAATTAGACGTTTCCTTATATATATATATCCATGTCAATCTCTGTTCAATAGTTAAAAAATTCTACTTGCATTCCTCTTCTCTAAATATATCCATCGATCCATGTCACTCTTCACACAATATGCCTCTAAAACACTAGAAACCACAGGTTGTGTAAGACAAATAGAAAAAAATGACGAGAACGCATATGTTTAGCATTGTGGGATACTCTTTAGATAAGGATACCGGCAAAGGTAAATTTCTCGAATCAACCGTTTTTGATGTCGGTGGGTATGATTGGAGTATCCATTACTACCCAAATGGTTCCATTGCAGCAGAAAATGATGACATATCGTTGTTTCTTGTTATCAAAAGCAAATCAGAAGGGGTAAAGGCACAAGTTAGTTTTACTATTCTAGACCAAAGTGGATGTCCTTTAATCTTAAGCGAAACATCACAAATTGTAAATTTCAAAACCTCAGATTATTGGGGCTATAGCTCATTTTCTAAAAGAGCACTGTTGGAGTCAAAGATCAAGGATGATTGTTTTGTCATTAGAAGTGTCATTAGTGTTTTTAAAGTTTTTCCGGTGGAACCAACTGCACAAATTGTTGTTCCGGTTGGTAACATCCAGAAGCAACTCAGGCGTCTTTTGGACAATGGAAATGGAGCGGATGTTACATTTGAAGCGAATGGGCAAACTTTTAGTGTTCACAAGTGCATTCTGGCAGCAAGATCTCCAGTCTTTTCGGCACAATTTTTTGGCCCGTTGAAGGAAAAATCAGATACAATAATTAAAGTTGAAGAAATGGAAGCTCCAGTGTTCAAAGCTCTGCTTCATTTCATTTATAATGATTCATTTTCTGAATTTGAAGAGACAAAAGAGGGCCACAAGAAACATGACACCAAATTAATGGCTCAGCATTTATTGGTTGCGGCAGATAGATATGGTTTGGAGAGATTGAAAATAATATGCGAGAAGATGTTGTGCAGTATTATTGACACAAGCAACATGGTAACATTGTTATCTTTAGCTGAGAGGCACAGTTGCAATCATCTGAAAACAGCATGCTTGAAATTTTTAGTATCTTCTAACAGTATAGGAGAGGTTATAGCAACAAAAGAGTTTCAGCATTTAGTTAAGAATGATCTGTTAGTTTTGAAAGAACTACTTGAGAAATGAGGTTATTAAATATAGGTTTTAAGTTTTTTTTTTTCTTTATTTATATTTTCATTTATTTTTGTTGAATGTATCTGAATTCTAGAATAGTTGGAAGATTTAATATTTATCATGTAATTGAACTTTTAGGAGACTTTATTTATCAGAACCAACTCTATCAATTGGTTTTAATTATATATGCTGCACTTTTGATTATAAAAGGTGACTTGGTATAAACGATGCCCATTGGATTGCATATTATACATTTTCATGTCAACAAAATTTTGAAGCTAAGGGATCTGAAATAAAAGATTGAAGCCTATTCAATGATTGATATACATACAGCTAAGAAAAAAATTGGCTAACTAACAATTACAAAAGATATGTGGCCCACCAGCAGGTTTTTTTTACAAAAGTTATATTTGTATTCTCCGTCCATTTGAAACAAATTGACCACAACATCAGGTGAACATATTGACAATGTTATTTTGACTTCATACATGACACATACAATAATCAAAATAACGCTACAAAACCGTTGTACGAAGCCAAAATTGTGATGTCAATATCTTAACCCGAGCAATACCAGGAACTTACTTTTAATCCATACTTCATTCATCACCATGATTACCACAAAAATATAATTCTAAGTGAATTTCTCAAAATATGGTAATCTTTTCTATTAATGTGAAGGTTCACGAATAAAGTATTGCAAACTAAAAGGAATTCAATTACATACATGCATTCTTTGCTATGCACAAGCAGGAGAGATGTCATGTAGCATTTATTTTACAGTTGCTAACTAGGACTTGCTCTCAGGACCGGTTCTGAAGATTTTGAGGTTTGAGGTGGGTGAAAATTTGGGCTCGGGTCATTTTTGCATTTTCAAAGTCGAAACAGTCAATCTAAACCGTTCAATATGATATCCATATTCAAACGTGTTTGGAGACCAAATTTTACATTTTTTTGAAACTTTTTTACTATTTTTTAAAATGCAAAAACTACTTATAAATCATATGGTATTGAAGTACTTATGGAAGCGATTAGGGGTGTTCATCGCTTCAGTTCGGTTTCAACTAAACTGAACTAGGCAAACCAAAGTTATAATTTGGTTTCAAAAATCGAACCGAACCAAACCGAACTAAAGTTTTATTTCACTTTGTTTGGTTTCTTCAGTTCAAACCGAAATATATTAATTTTTTATTTAAAGCAATTGATTTATAATAAACCAAAGTATATTAAGAAATAAATCGGGTTAAGAAATAAATCAAAGTATTTAAAGCAATTGATTAAGAAATAAACTGGGCGGGACAGTCTGGACCAAATTCATAATATATAAAAATCCAGTCGGTTCAGTTATTTCGGTTTTGAAAATTTCCAAACCGATCTGAAACCGAAGTTATAATTTGGTTTTAAAAAGTAAACCGAACCAAACCATTAAACCGAAAAAACCTGAATTGTTTAGTCCAAACTAATTCGGTTTGATTCAAAACTGACTAAATCAGACCCAACGGACACCCCTAGAAGCGATTAGCCGATCTGATTTTTTATTGATATGCCAATAGATCATACATATTTATAGAATAATTTAAATCCTTTTATACATACAATATTTGAGCTCTAATATTTTATTTATTTTTAATATATATAAATTTATACACACACAAACTATTTTTTCTTTTGGAGGCCCTTGAAATTTTGGGGTCCGGAGCGATCGCCCTGGCTGGCGGTATGAGATGCAACTTAATTATTTTTCGGTCGCCTGCTGCTTGCTCTTTCTGCTGACTTGCATGAGTTGAACACCGGCAAGGGCGAGAAAAGTTAATGTTGGTACGAAAACAAAGTTCGGTATGAGATGCAACTTGAACCGCTTCACTTGTGGGATGTTCTCTGCAGAATTTTTCAACACTACTGCACCGGCGGGGACCACCATGCCGGTAAATATAACTAGCTTGTCACCCGCCTTCAATTCTTTCACATTGTCTTTCACAAATGTTATTAATTTCTCCTTTTTTTGGCTTTCCGAGGGTTTATTCCAAATATCGTCATAGAATTTCTACCAGTTTCAAATGAAAGAGAAATTATTAGCTTAATTGTACCTACAACATATTGCTGGATGGATAAATTGGTTGGTAAATACCAAAAAAATGATGAGCAAAATGGTTAACTATGGAAATAATTTATGAAACAGGAGTTGTGATAAATTTTGATTTTTCACATGAATTCTGTTGAGTTAATATATCTTTGCACGAATTCTAGCAAATCAGATGATTTCTTACAGTGTAAAATTATTAATTAAAATAGTACCAAGAAATATAGTAAAGCAAAAGTTCATTCATTAATTAACTTATTTCTGACAATTAGAAAAGTATTTATAATCACATTAGTTTCATTTACCTTAATTTCTTCTTTTGTTGGAGCCTTGAAATGTTTGCCAGGCATAACATCATTTAAAAATCTGAAAACAATTTCAAAAGATGCATAATTTAATTTATTCATTTCATCTTCACAGCGACCGACTGGTTCAAAGAAAACAATGTTTCTGAAATCAAACTTTGCTTTATCTATATATCAAATATGTAATAGGGGAGGCGTTGCGAAATATATATATATATATATTGTATGGTCTTATAGGGGCATGGAGGAATTTCTCATTTTCATCGGACTATAATGATATTATGAAACAAGAGATCATTAAAGAAGGGGTCAATATGAAAAAGATGTAAGAAACATGAAAGTTGTATTATTACTTGCAAAGATCAATGAAGGCTATATGAAAATTTTCAAACTCCTTAATCTCCTTGTCCTCAAAGAAATTTGCATAAAGTTGATCGGTTCCCAGCGAGCTTACACCAGGCAGCCCTGGAGAACAAATGCAGAAAATATTACAAGTATAACATGACATAAACTGAATTAAAAACTAGAAATAAGAAACTTTCTTTCAATTGTATTTAGGATATTATTTTGTGCAACAGCCAAAACCACAAAGTATCTCCAACATATTTTTTTTTTTTTTGGAAAATAACCAAATCACCCTTCCATTATTCCTCTAATTTGCTCAAATAAGTGATAAAAAAGGATCAAAAATGAGAGGAGAGAGATACCAAATTTGGTTAAGAGACTAAGGGAAAGGCCCATGTTCTTTTTAGAAGACAGAAAATATATAGAATTGGTTGAAGCAGGGAACACTCTAAGTTGGGGCAAAGGAAGCAAGCAAATATATATACAGGATTAGAGGGAGAAAGGGAGGAATAGAGGAAGGAAGAGAGAAGGAGAAGGAATGCATTCCTTTCCTGCGCGCTTTTGGCACACATGCCATTACTCATCTGTGAGGTTTCCAGTTTGCCTTTGCTTGACACCTTTTTACTTTTTAGAATAGAACGAGCTAAAGCACAAATATTAATTCGATTAAGATCCGGCCCATTAATCCCAATCTCTCCTGCAATCAAATACTCTGGTTAAAAAGGAAGGTTTTATGTAGGGGTGTAAACGGATCGGATATTTGTCTGGATCAGAATTAAAAACATTACTTAAATTATCCGATCTATATTTGTGTCGAAGACTATCTATATCCATATCTGTATCCATATCTGAAAAATATAACAGACAGTAATTATTCATATCCGACAGTTTACATCCCTAAACTACAATAAATATACTCTTCTTTATTAAATTTCATATTCATATTAATGGTTTATTAAACTACATAAATATATATATATATATTGATGAACAATATATCACTATGACATGATTAGTGACTAATGTTTTGAAAATATGATATATATTTTGTAACAAACAAATTTATTATGAAAAATATTAGTCTAATTTATTAATGAAAAATTATATTTAGATGTTATTCTTTACTATAATATACATTAGTAATTTATCTTTAATTATCTGAATTATATTCATATTCAATCCGTATCGGTCTGATATATGATCCGTATTCGTAACATTTAATATCTGATTTGTATACAAAACTATCTCTATAACGGATAAGGATACAATTTGACCACTATCCAATCAGTATCCAACCGTTTACACTCCTATTTTTCTGCCTTACTGGAGAATATTACGTATGAACCCACAGGTTGAACAAACATTTTTTTCCAGAGTACAGTAACATATTTGATCCAACAGAAAGCACTTTTTAATTTTTTACATTTGTATCTTTTTATTATAACCTCGTAATTTTCCAAGAAATTAAAGAGCCTGTATTTCTCTCTCCCGCCACTGGTTCCGAACCGTTTGCCAACTGGATTCCAATAATCAGATATCCACTAAAATTTTATGCATTAATTTTTTTGGCTTCTAAGCACCTCAGTTGACAGTTATTACTAAAAGCAACACACTTTAATAGCTAAAATTAGATAAGAGAAATTAGTACGATTTCAGAAAAAAAAACAGTTTTGCATAGAAACACCGCAAAAATCATGAAAGAAAATAAAGAAGGTTAAAGAAAAAAAAAAACACTGTTTATCTCCTTCAAGTGATTTCTCCTCAATAGCCACTGCATCTCCATTATGTGGTTTGTTCCCTTAAATTCCTCATTTTTTTTATTAAATTAATTTATCATTGAGAAACAATCTCTTTTTTGTCTGTTCAAGTTTTTTGCCCTTCCCTGTTGATTTTAGCTCGAATCTCTTCTAATATGAGCTATTTGGAAATTCTCTTCACAATGCCAGAGAATTTCGAGTGCCAAAAATGCATTTTGTCTATCAATTTATTCAATTTAGGATACGATAGATCTTACATTTTTTCAACTGAGCGTTTCTCTTGGTTATTGTATAAAATATATATATTGACATAAATTACTGTATGGTCCCTGGAAAAGATTGTTTCTTTGTATTAAAAAAGAACATTGTACCTACAAATTTCACTAAATAGCCCTTGAAAGGGTGCATATTAGCGTCAAGGATTACTTGGCTGAACTAGGAAATGGCTTGGCAATAGCAAATAGTAATTTGTTTTAGTTTTGAGGGGTTTATGTGTAAATTTCATGCTTGAAGATTCTTTGTTAAAAACCCTCATTGTTAGCTTCAACAGCAAAGATTTGTTAAATCCACTGTAGCTTTTATTTTAATAGTCTTATGTGGATAACACAATTTTCAAGGCATATAGGATATTTTATTTTTTATAAAGAATAAATTTATATTTTGAGGTTCTGGAGGGTTATTACCAGGATTTGTCTCTTCTTTATTTTAACTAGTACTTGGCCTTCTGCTGCCTTTCGCTTCAATCTTTTTTCCTTTTTTTGGTGAAAAAAATTGGAAGAATATGTTAAAGAAAACTTATTGTTGTGCTTTGTAGGAACATGATGTATTTCTTGTATAATGATGGTATATAAGACATTATTTTTTTTATGAAAAGCAAGGAATTGCACTAAAGAATGCTCATCTTTCCAAAAGATTTTCTCCTACAAATGGAGGTGACCAGTGGTCGCCTTCTTTCTGAGCTCCAGGTCTTTCTCTCTTTATTCTATTTATTTTTTCAATATCATATTATCATGTTAGTAAGAAAATAATGGGCTTTTTAGCTTTTTTTTTCCCACACAAAAAACTGAAGGTTTCATCCAATTTGCAAATTGACACCTGTATTGCTTATACCTAGTCAACTTTGATTTTTAATCTTGGATCAGAGAAAAATGTCAATATTAAATGGAGGATCCTCTTCTATACCATGGTTGAAAGTTACAGATATCTTATCAGAGATGGAGCCAGACTATCAAGCTATGGGGATCAATTATATAAAATCTCCATGCTGAGTATGGGGGTCAATTTTAGCATTTTATCCTAAACTATATAGAAAAATCATGTATAATCACGGGGATTTTGAAAATGAATGGGGGCATTCACTCCATGTAAATCCGCCCATCTTTAATAGTTCGCGTCAAATATGGAAATTTTTGGTGTGTTCTTCAAATTCCACAAAAAAATCAGGTCTTCACCAAAAAATGTTACTAGATAGCATCTCTATTTCCTAATATAATATAGTTCACAAATTAAAATTTTCAGTCAATATGGGATGAGATTGGCCAATCAAATGCAGAAAGGGACATAAAGCTTGTAGAGATACAACAACAGTGCCTAAATGTTTATAGGAATACAATTGAAGAAGTGAAGAAACTCAAGGCCAATTTAGAGAGAGAAATTACAGATTCTGAGGAAGAGATTAGGGCCATCGGTGCTGCAATTGGTGACCCGAATTTGCATTTTAGGGAGGTACTTTTTCTATAATTTCTTAATTAATTATTGAGGACATTAGCAGTACCGTTTTTGTTTAGTACTGTACCAGTATGTATATTACCAAGTATAAATTTTATGTATGTGTTCACTTTTTTGTGTATATATTATGTATGTGTTCATTTTGCTTTTATATGGTTAGTTGGCACATTTGTCAAAGAAAATGAAGAGGGATGGTATTACAGATTATTTTATATCTTGCAAGGTTATGCATTATGACTTCCTACATTTTATTAGAGATGTCTAGAATATTTTTCAATTTTGGAGGGGCGTACTAATCTCTCAGAAGCAAAATTATGCTGAGAATTTAGACGAGTAAATCTTAATGACAATATAAGTTTCTCCTTATTTATCTTTATGGCTTTCTGCCAATTAAACTTAAACAAAATTATTTATTTTTTTGTTGTGTGCCAGGTCAGCACAAGTAACATGTGCTTGAGAGAACGAATGGAAGCAATTTATCCACAGCTAGAAGCGATGCGCCAGAGAAGAGAAGAACGGAAATCTCAGTTTTTTGAAATATTAGACAAAATAAACAGCATACTAAGAGAGATCAAGCCATACAATACACCATTGGTAGGTTTTGACGAATCTGACCTCTCTGTCGGGAAACTAGCGGAGCTCAAATCTCAGTTGGAGTATCTTAGGACAGAGAAGGTATATCCGTATAATTTTCATACCAGTACTAGGTATAGTATCTCTTCCCAGCACCATAATCCTAAGATGATTAAATTTTGCAAAGTGCAGAACAGTTTGTGCTATGGATCAATATCTCTGTTTTCAAAGTTTAAACAATCAATCCGACCTCTTCAACATCATCTCCATATAAAAATGTTCTTGGAGAATAAATTTTTCATTTTTTAGATTTTTTTTACTATTTCTTAAGATGTGTAGAAAATCACCTTATCTAAAGATTTTTGAACCAACAAAAAATAACGATTTACTATTTAAAAAATGTAAAAAATGCATACCCGAACTAGTACAATAATTGTAGTTGGCCACAAGGAGCATGGAATCCTTTTATCATCTTAATTATGTTGTGTGTATTTATTTTTTTACTCTTTACTTTCTAGGTTAATCGTACAAAGCAAGTAGGAGAACTATTGAATTCCTTGAACTCCCTCTGCCTGGTGCTGGGTATAGACTCCCAGGAAATACTCAAGGGTGAGTTTGGATCTTCTGTGGCAGCCAGTAATATAAGCGATGGTGTGATCCAACGGTTGGTGTCTGAGACTGACAGACTAAGGGTCCTTAAGATGAGCCGCATCGAAAAAGTAAGTTTTTGTTTGTAATAAAAGGGACAAATTTCATGCATAATCTGCAAAATCTCAAAAACAAAAAAAGAAATTATTTTTACTAGTTTCTTCAAAATATGTTCAAACGTCTCAAAATTGGGTGTTTTCAATTTACTTTTGAGGAAATTAGTCGAGAAAGTTACAGGTGATAGCTCTCGATAGTTGTAAAGCTGTATAAACCTACATTTTGCAGGGACAGAAATGGAAGTTTTCATTTGTAAAAGAACTAACTAAATTACCACATGGCATATACATGTAATGACTTGAACTTTCGTAAAAATAACTTTCCCATTCAAAAATGGCATCTCCCTCCAAAGTGTTACCTATGTTTCCTGTGGAGCCTCATTAAGTTAACAAGGATCAAAGAGACCTTTTCACGGAACTATTATTATTATTATATAAATTTTGTTCTCAATTCAATGACTAGGTGTTCATAATAAAAACAAAATTGTTTAAATTTTGGTGTAGTTACAAGATATGGTGATGAGCATGTTGGAGCTGTGGACATTAATGGACACTCCTGTTGAAGAGCAGCAATGTTTCCGAGAGGTTGCATCAAACATAGCTGCATCAGAGGATGAGATAACTGAACCCAATTCTCTCTCTCTTCAGTTTTTAAAGAACGTCAGATTCCCTTTTTTCCGCTTTATGTGCCATTCGACAGTTATTTGCATTTCATGTGCCATGAAGCTTTAAAATTCATGAAGAGGTCCTCCTGAAAAGTAGCCCAATTTTTTTTCAATTTTGGCAGTGAGAATGAGGAAACCATGTACTGTATATAGTATTGTGGGGTAGTTAGGCTATGGTACTATGTATAGCGCGGATTAATCCGTACTATGGATCAATATCTTAATTTTCAAAGTTCAAATAGTCGATCTGAACCGTTCAACATGAGATTCATGTGAAAAAAAATGTACTTGCAGACTAAATTTTACATTTTTTAGAATTTGTCTAGATAGGTAAAATATCACTAGTTTTGAATGGTTTAGATCAAGTGTATATCTACCTATCTAAAAATTTGGTAACAAAATTGTAAAAAATGTAAAATTTTGATCTACAAGTACATTTTCGAATGGAGATCACGTTGAATAGTTCAGATCGATTGTTTGGATTTTGGAAACGAAGATATTGATCCATAGTATTTACATTGAGCACATAATTTTTGCTAACCTTGCACTTGGCCCCTTTAAACTTATGTAATTGAAATTATGTGGATTTCAGATTGAAAATGAAGTAAAGAGGCTTGAGACCCTCAAGACTAGCAAAATGCGAGATCTTGTATTGAAGAAAAAGTTAGAGCTCGAAGACATTTCAGCACGTGCCCACATAGTAGAGAGATTTAATACAGAGATTGAATCCATATTGACCGCATTAGAAACTGGTATTTTTTTTTAATATATTAATCTAATGTAACATCAGCATGGTTTTGTTTTCACTACCAGCTTGACCAAATTTCTTCTTCATTTTTTTTTTGGGATTTTTGGCTTTTATTGTGTAATTTAAGATATTATTTTTGTTACAATATAACGGGTCTAAATTTTTATCAAATGTACAGGAGTTAGTGACCCTTCGGCAATATTAGAGAGCCTAGAGACTAAAATTTCAAATGCAAAAGAGGATGCATTCAATAGAAAAGAGATACTCGAAAGGGTTGAGAAATGGCAAGCAGCCTGTGAAGAGGAGGCTTGGCTTGAAGAGTATAACCAAGTGTGTACCTGTTAATATTTTTTTCTTTTTCTTTTCGTCATTCTTATAGGAAATGTGCTCTTAGAAATACTAATATTTATGATAATGCCTGACAATATTGGAAATAGATTTATTTCAATATAAGCATTTCCATTCTAAATATTGCCTGAATGGGGATCAAATGCTATATCAAATATTAATATCAATATGATCATATTAAAAGTATAAAATTAAAACTATGGGAGTCAGGAACAATTAATAATATGGGGTGCAGAAATGAATTTTCTTAAGAAAAATACTTGTATAACATAAAAAAGTACCATATATACTTGTATAACTAAAAAATGGTGAACATTGCAGCACATTTATACCACTTAAATCTGTGAATGTGTTCATAAATAGCTAATATTTTCCAGGATGATAACCGGTACAATGTATCCAAAGGGGCCCACCTAGTACTAAAGAGGGCTGAAAAAGCTCGTTCTGTTGTTGGCAAGATCCCAGGTTTGTTTCATTTTCAGATAATTCATAAACTAATTATAATGTTCTTTTCTTTTGCAATTTTAACCAAAAACCCCTGACAATGCGGCAGCATAACTAGTATCAACTCGTAGACTCTTGTACTATAAAAATATTATTATTGTGGTGGTGTTTTTTTCTTTTGTACTTCCAACTTAGCTTCCTTCTTTTATATATGTTTTGTTTTTATCCTGGTCAGGAATGGTGGAGGTGCTAGTATCCAAAACCAAGGCTTGGGAGAAAGAGAGAGGAATGGAGTTTAGATACGACGGTGTAAGTCTGGTTCTATTTTTATAAGGAAAAATTATGTCCTTAACCCCTGAAAAAACTCAAATTTTGTTATAACATTCATAAATCCCTGGCACTTTGTCTTTCACAAGTACCAAAGAAAAAGGAAGTTGTTTGTATATCTTTTGGAAAGGAAAGATATTTTGAGATTTTTCAGGGGTATTAGAAATCCAACGGAAATATTTGAAATTTTAGTACTGTTTCTTTTTGTCAAATGGTGTAGATGGAGCTTGTTGCTATGCTTGAAGAGTACACATGCCAGAGGCAGGAGAGAGAACAAGAGAAAAAAAGACTGAGGGTATATATGCATTGCTATATATTTTTCATAATAGGAATAAAATAAGACAGCAACTGTTATATATAGGATTATCATACAAGGGCAATGAAAAGTAATTTAGAAAAGAAAATAAACAAAGTTTCCAATGAAACCTCTAAAAGCAACAAATGAAAGCAGGTAAATCAATTTAATATCACATCTAGAGAATATAGAATGGTACCATAGTAGACAGGGTTGGTCTGTACCAGTGTATTTGAATATAGTAGGTGTTCTGAAGTTACGTCTATTAATAAAAATATAGGAACAAAGGAAACATAAGACGGAGCAAGAAGTACAGAATAGCCCAAAAGCAGGTCCACTGATGGGCCTGAAGAAACAAGTTTCTAGAACCCTGTCAGGTCGCCAAGAGAGAAAGCCATCTCTAGGTGGGACCCCCCGATCAGCGAGGAAGGCCGAAAATGCAGGGTGCACAGCATTCAGCAGTAAGATTTCATCACTATTTTGTCCTTAACTCCTGAGTTGAAACTAGAGAGAAAGAGTTTGACATATTATCTTGTATTTATGTTTTTTTCCTTTTTCTTTTCCCTTTCCTGAATACTCGGATTTAAATAATATAATAAATACCCAATGGAACAGATGTCTTATTTCAATTTCGATTGTTTATTTAGTACAGACAAAGATGGTTGGACGATATAATAATATCTGACACAACTTCTCATGCATGGGTGGAGCTAAAAAATGTCTTGAATGGGGTTCAAGTATCATACTGTTTACATCAATAATTCATATAATTATCACATCAAAACTATGAACAGTAACTATGAGGTTCATAGTGGAATCATCTCATATTATTATGACTATTTAAGAAAATGCATGTATAACACCAAAATACTGCATTAAATCCCATTAACTCATCTGTTTACTTATTTGGTTATTTGCCCGTTTGGTACACAGGTAGGAGGTCAGATTTGAGTGGACTAGGGACAGCGAAACGACGTCAGCTGGATCCATGTTCATCAGAGACCGGAAGCCGGCCATCAACACCATCCAAATCAGATGTTGTAAATGGTGTTATTAATGGTGGAGATGACGATGATGGCGAGATTTCGACACCCCGAAGTGTGTCATCTGCTACATTTTTCTGAATAGAATGTTATTTTGGAATTTTACAATTAACCTGTATGTTTATAATTGAGGCTTATTGTTGATTATAATGAGCTTCTAGAGGCATTTGTTGATAATCAGGTGATTGTGGTAGGTGGTCAAAATATATTAATTTTACCAAGTTAGTGCTCTTCTTTTGATATTGTGTTGAAGGGATTCTGTTGAATATTGGCAACACTGCTCTATTAGTCCAAAATCCAAATTAAATCAACAATGTATTAGTCTAAAGTTGAGGCCGTCTTCTAAAAATTAGGTACTTCTAGAAGGCTAAAGATTTGTTTAGATATTATATTTAGTCCTGGACCTTTTGTGCAGATATTTTCTCTAAATATTTGAGAAGAATTAATAATTTAATTTGTTTCACATGTTCCTTACATATATATAAATAGTTCGGTTCTCATTTGACATCAAGCAAGATTAAAGAACAGTAACTTATTTGGAGGTTATGTTGTGTAGTAGACAGTTTGTGTTGTTAGTGTTATAATATTTGTAATATAATAAAATTTATTTCGAATTTATCTGTGTCTCTTCTCAATTCCTCTATGTTGGGTTTCAAATTTACTTGGGGTCAGCTCAAAACAAGGGAATAGTGGGAAGGGAAAGGAAACAGGCCCCTAACCGAACCTGACTAGAGACGTAAATTTGTTTTATAATCATAAAAAAAAAATGAGAGTAAACAGAAGGGAACGGAGGGAAGCGAGGGTGAACGGTGTATAAAAACTTGGTGATTTTGTTCACCTCCGATTTGAAGTGTAAAGGAGGTGAACTCGCTTTCTTCTCTTTCTTTTCCTTTCTATTATACACCACTTTTGTGGAGCATGGCCTGAGATACATTTCCAACAAACACAAGTAGTTGACAGGGGGAGGCTAATTTTAATGAGGCACTTGTTTAAAAATTTGATGGAAGTACAGAATATAGTACACTTCTACAAAAACCCATTTTAAGAAATATAAAATCATATGTATTTAAGGTTATTTTGGTCAATTGTCACCTCAAAGTTAATAGTTTTAAGTGAAATTGATATTGAAGGTGATTGTCACTGCAATTTTTATTCATAGGAAAAAAATAAATAAAAATATTAAAAATAAGAAGCGTTGCAGAGAAATTTTAAAAACAAGAAAGTAGTACCATGCCATGGTGTCCCGTAGAGATGTTATGCCTAACTTCAGTTCTACGGGAGAAAAAAAAAACTCAAAAGATAACTATGGGACGCCATGTGCTACCCCTCTCCAAATCTAAAAGAAAAAAAAAAAAAAAAGATTATTAGTGGGACGCCCATGCGCTACCCCCTCTCCAAAAAAAACATAATTTTTCCATAATTTTTTTCTTGCGGTTATTTGAGATTTTGTTTCACTCCACAAGTACCCAATGGAGAAGCTAAAAGAGGTGTGTAAACATTACTTACAATAGTTTAGCATCAAAGGAAGCATTTTTTGATAATCTAATAATGCTAATATAGAGAGAGGAAAATTTAACAAAAGAAAGACTACTATTCTGTCATGAAATCGCAGGAAGTTCATCATGCAATTGTTTTAGCCCATGAAACGCCAAAGCATGGTCTCCTCCTTGGATATGTCTCCAATTTTGCATTTGCCTATCTCTCGGTACAATTCAGCTAGCGCCTAATGTTTCCATTAGGATTAGTATGAGCAATTAAAATAATGTCCGTCCCAATTAATGAGGCTTGTTTAAAATTTGGACTCAACTTGTTTATAATTTCATAAAGTAATTAACCAAGTTTACTCTTTTATAAAAGCCTAATGTTTCAATATACTTTTTTATCTATCATTAAAACTTGGACTCAACTTGCAAAACACAGGTACTGACACAAATATCAGGCTCACAAGAGGAGACTGAAGCACAACTAATAGAGATAAAAGAAAAGGCTGGGATATCGAGAGAAAGCACAACTAAGCCAAAGCACAGCGTCCCATGGGCTAAAACAATTGTATGGCGTCCCATGGCATGGTATTTTTTTTTTTTTTTCTAGTTGGACTTGAATTTGGCATGGGCCGCGTACCTCTTTTTTTTTTCAAATTTCTATAAACCCATTCTTGTTTCTAATATTTTGTTTTTGAATTTTCCTATTAATAAAAATTGCAGTATATTAGGAGTTGGGACGTGATATCAAAATTCAAATTTGAAGAATTATATTTTAGCATATTTTATTATTAATTGTTTAAATTGATTTGAAAAAAAAATGATTAATATTATAAGACAACTCTTATTTATCCGTGATTTTTATTTTTACCCAAAAATAATATTATTTTAATTAAAATACCCAGTAAATCGGTGAAATTTTAAAAATACCCACCCCGTGGATAAATTCCACAGGTCGACTGCCCGTCCCCCCCGTGGATAAATTCCACGGGCCGAATGCCCCGTCCCCCCGTGGATAAATTCCACGGGTCGGACCCTTTTTTTCTGCGCTTTTTCATTATAAATAAAGAGAGAGAGAGGCAGAGAGCTCACATTTCATTTTGAAAGAGAGAAAGAGAGAAAGAGAGGAAGGAGGAAGGAAGAAGAGAACTGTTCAGCTGCTAAATCAGGTTTTTTTATGTATTATTGTTTACTATTCATTTACTGTGGATGTATGTATGTACTGTTCATATACGTATTTACTGTTCGTGTACTGTTTATTTACTGTGCACATACGTATATACTGTTCATGTATTGTATTTACTGTTCATTTACTGTGCACATACATTTTTACTGTTCATTTACTATTCATTACTGTGCATATACGTATTTACTGTTCATTTGAAATCAGTAAACTTACAAAATATTTCCTTTTCCGAATGTAGTTTATTGACCATGCCTATTGGAATTTCAATACATTTTGGAGGGAAATTCATTTTTGACCAGAATGGGGCACGTTACTCCAAACCTCCAGTAAATACATATTGGGTTGATAAAAATTTCTCATTTGAGCAGTTGCAATCGCTTATTTATGAAGTGAGTGGCTACAATAGAAATCGTTGGGAATTACAGATTCAGGCTCGAATGGTCAGTGCAGGAAGGTATATCAGAATCGCATTGGGTGATGACGGGGCATTGAGAGGCCTGATCGCGCAGGTTGTGCGGTCCGGTGACCCATTATTGGAAGTTTTTGCATGCAGAATTTGCGGAGAGTCAGTGGCTGGGAGTTCAGGCCAAAATTCGGTTGCAGAAAATGATCAACCAAATTATGAACCACACACTCCTTTTATCTCAATGCCAGTAGCAGAACCGGAAGCAGAAATATACCGTAATTCACCTCAATCTCCACCTTTTGTCCCACCACGAGTACAATCTTCACCTTTTATCTCACCTATATCCATGCATGGAGGTCCTTCATCCTTACCTTTCGTTTGAACTTAAAATATGCAACTTTTTATATAAACAATATTATCTTTTATCACTTGACTGAAAACTGATTTCCTTATACATGCATTTAAATTTGATTTTTTAGCAGATCAGCCCCTCACTTAAAGAAAATTACAAAAGGGCCCCTGACATTTTTAAAAAGGGTGTACCAATACCATGAATCCACTCGTACCGAGATCAATAGTTTATCTACGGTTCATGCAAGGAATACACACAGCCAATTTAGGTGAAAAAAAGCATAAGTACAGCCCAAGTCGAGGTTGGTATCAAGAACCAAAATATCAATGATTTCTAGTAAATTCTCAAGTGAAGATTTTCACTTCGATATCAAAGCCCTACCTGAAAGATCATCAACAACAAAATTTAGGCAAGCAACGTAGTCAACACAGGTCCAGCCGAAAAAATCAACAACCCGCGCTAGACCATTTATAAATGCCCAAATCAACCCATAAAACCCGATAATGATCAATTCATCATATGACAACCGTACGTCACTTCATCAATTAAAAGGGATTTCAAATACTTACCCGTTATAATGCGAATCACAAAGAGTCAAGAACAAGGGGTCTGTCCCGCGTGTACCACAGCAGTGGCTTCGCCTCGCCCCTCGACTCTTCAAAACTCAGCGACAGTGATGGACGGAGGCGATGGCGGTGGCGGTGGCGGTGGCGGGCCTCCAATGAGGCGAAAAAGAGAGAGGAGACTTTATTTAGGCTAGCTGGTGCGTTTCTTCACGGAGAGAGAGCTGGAGGAGAGGAAAAATGGGATAAAAACGGGGGTTCACGGAGACAGCGGCGGACAGGGGAGAAGGGTTTTAACACCCCGGGCCGTGAATATTTTTCACGAGCCCAATCTTTAATCCCGCCCATGGAAAATATCCACGGGGCAGATCAAAAAAATTCACCCGTGGAATTTATCCACGGGTGGGTATTTTTAAAATTCCACTGATTTGCTGGATATTTTAATTAAAATAATATTATTTTTGAGTAAAAATAAAAATCGGGGCTTATTTATTAGAGACGAAGAGGACGCGCATGGATTAAAATATTAACAGAGCTAATTGTGGCTACATGCAGCGCATCATTCACTTTTATCTCTACAGATCCTGCACTGCCTGAAACCAAACTAACTCTGTTGATATCTAAACCCTCCAATCTCCATAATAGAGAATACGAAAATAGAAATCAAGCTTCTCTAGGTCTGAGTTCCCCATGGCATCCGCTCCGTCCAAGCTCTACCAAGGTCTCTCTCTCTCTCTCTCATTAAAACTCTTCTCCTCATGAAAATCTTCATTTTCTCGTTGCAAAATTTGTACACGTGCAGATGACGTCAGTCTGGTAGTGGCACTTTTGGACACCAACCCCTTTTTCTGGGCCGCCGCCTCTCTCCCGTTCTCTGAATTTCTCCGACATGTAATTTTTTTCTCTTTTACCCCTCAACTTCCCTCAACTTTACAAAACAGTTCGAATATGCTTCTATAAAAGTCACCAAAAGTTAATGCCAATTTATGGTATGCCCCAATAAATAAATATAATATCAGTAGGTAGATGTCAATTTTCATTCGGTTGTTATTTTCGTATACTTTGGTATTATTGGTGCAAGTATAAATTATCACAGATTGTTTTTTGGTACTGTAGCAAATGATTTCCTACAATCAAAAATATTGCTGTAATTTTTTTGTTTTATAATTACTAGGTCATACCCTTTATTAATTCTCTTCTCCTACTCAACCAACTCAACCGAGTGGTCCTCATAGCTACCGGTACCAGCTCTTGTGGATACATATATGACTCAGGGGAAGGTAATTATAATGGAAATGCAAATGCTGTCTGTTCTGGAATTATAAAAAAGTTGGAGGACTTTGTTGGAAAAGATTCCAAAATTGCTAAAGGGCCCAATGGGGATGGTACACAGCCTGCCATCTCTTCCCTTTTCTCTGGGTCTCTATCTCTTGCCTTATGTTGTATCCTTTCTGATATTATAAAATGAAGAATTGAATAAGAAAGGAATCAGCATTTAGTGAGTTAGTGGAGTGGCAGCGTTGATTTTGTATATTCAATTTCATGCCATTTAAAATTTAGTGGATTTTCAGTACCCATATACAAATAATCAACGTATAGATTGTGTCATACTATATATTACCTTGACTTGAAGAAAAAGATATTCAGAGAATTTTTCGGTCTGGTGCTCGGCATCCGCAGCCTCGAGTGAGTCTTCATTTTCCATTAGAGAATTATATAATCAATACTGAGTGAGGCTATGATACTACGCATAGCGCATGTTGGTCTGTACTATGGATTAATATCTTCATTTTAAAGTCCAAAGAGTCGATCTGAACCGTTCAACATAATTTCCATATAAATATATCCCTGTAGATCAAATTTTACATTTTTTAGAATTTTTTACTATTTTTTTAGATACGAAGGGAATCACTTGATCTAGAGATTCTAACCATTCAAAAGTAGTGATTTTTTACCTATCTAAAAAAGTAGGGAAAATAAAATGCAAAATTTAGTCTGCAAGTACATTTTCATATGGAGATCATGTTGAACGGTTCAGATCGACTGCTTGGACTTTGAAAACGAAGATATTGATCCATAGTACAGACCAATCCACACTCTACATGTACCATAGCCTCACTCATCAATATTTCTCCTTGATCATTTTTTTTTCAGATAAAATTCATGCAACTGAGTTCACATTAATTGAAACATTAACAATTAGTGCAGATCCTTTGCATCCAAGGTTCTCCCGATGGACCCGAACAGTACGTTTATGCTATCTTTTTCTTTCACTCACAAAAAAAACACACAATTATACATCAGCATATGCAAATGGTATACCTATCCTGAAAATATGCGTTAACCTTTTCTTTTATTTAATATTGGATTGTTATTACAGATATGTTGCAGTAATGAATTCAATATTTTCTGCACAGAGATCCATGGTATATCCAACTCAGTGTATTTAGAACCTTTCTTTTGATAGGGAAATTTTCTATATTATAATTATGAGTATTCCCGTAGGAATTTCATAATTTGTTTAATTTTTCAGGTGCCAATTGATTCGTGTATTGTTGGAGCTCAACACTCTGCTTTCTTACAGCAGGTTTGCACTATTACCATCTGCACCCTACATTCTGTATATTTTGAAATTGATATTTTCCTCATGCCAACCTCGAAAAGTAATAGTAGTCTACAAAAGGTGATCAGTGTACTCTATTGTAAATCAATATGCACATGAGGTACATGTCTAATGGTCGCAAGAAAGGGCTGAACTAAAAAATTTAGATTGGGGGGGCTGGAACATAAAATGCATAATGTGTGCTCACTGAGATTTGAACCCAAATCACCACAACCACAAAATATAACTCTATAATTCTAACCACTAAGCTACAAGTGCACATTTAACATTTTGTGTGTGTGTGTGTTGGGGGGGGGATGAAATTTCAATTTAATTTCTGTACACATGATAATCATGGGGTCACTGAGCACCCCATGCATTACCTTAAGATCCGCCCCTATTAATAAGCAGTACTTGTATGGTGCATGATTAGATAATAGGCAGCACATAATAATTTTCTGAATGACTTGTATGATATATTAGTACCTGTACATGCTGGATGGCAGGTACAGGTTGGCCTAGACATCACAAGGACAGCACCTGACTTTTTTTGTTTTAAAAAAGAATATATAGTATCGAATGGATTAAACAAAAAGGATAAGTTATAGGTATTATTGAAATGCTTGCAGGTATGTAATTATAACCAACTGGTACGTTAGACCTTGTACATTATCGATATGTGATAATGTTGACTTTCTGCCAAGATTTGGGGTGTTTTTAAACTTGTTTTATAATAATTTTGCTGCTGTTCTGCTTTTGTAATTTTTGTTTTTTTATCTGTTTTGTGTTTTCTCAAAGTTCTTTGAATTGCTATCCTAGGCTTCATACATAACGGGAGGTGTTTACATGAAGCCCCAGCAGCTAGACGGTTTATTTCAATATCTCGCGGTATTGTTTTTTAGTCTAACTCTTTGTTTTATTTTTTCAAGTCTTAATTAGTGGACTGTGCACAGATTCACATATCAGTGAGATTCTGAGTTTTGGATCAATTATTATATACCTTCAAAAGAGAACCCTGATCATAGCTTACCAGCAGCAATTCAGAGGACTGCTACTGGATATTGACCAGTCAAACTTTTGCCTTCTTATTTAATGCTCGAACTCACTAATGCTAGTTTGCTATGGTATGCTTAGGGGTGTCAGCCGGTATGGAATGGGTCGGGTGGAAGCAATTTTATACCCTTACTGTTAACAACAACAACCAAACCAATCCTTGCTGTTAAGTTATCGAAAAAAAACTTCACCCTTACTCGTATCTGATAAGCTAACGATTTTTTTTTTTTTATTTACCCATATCTGTCTTATACTCTTATTGAATACGGTATCAGTCAGGTAAACGAATAAAGGGTGTCATTGAATAGGTATATATGAGCCATGAATAATACTGTATTATATCATCCATTATCCCCATATAAATATATATCAACATATATAAATTTATTTTAATAATTACCATATAGGATAACAAGTGTGAAATAGTCTTTACCCATAACCTTACCCTTACCAGTTACGTTAATGAAAAAAATTTACCCTTAGCCGTACCCGATAAGCTAGCAAAAAAAAACCTTACCCGTATTCATCTTATAGAATACAATACGGGTCAGGTAAATGGATAAAAGGTTGTGATTGACGCCCCTAGGTATGCTACTATCCCAGCTTGTTTCCTTGCTGCATCTCTAACTTTTCAATTTATTTAATCTTCAGGCTGTTTTTGCAACAGATTTACATTCTCGAAATTTCTTGCGTCTTCCTAAACCTGTTGGAGTTGATTTCCGTGCTTCGTATGTCATTGCCCTTTTATATTACATTTTCTCTCTCTTATATTAGTTTATTGTGTAGCTTTCATGCTAACTAGGTTGATATCAAGTAAATAATATGAAAATAAACGAAGTAATTCAAGCAAATATCAAATAAATTTTGGTTTGTGTTTGATTGGACTGAAATAAGAGAGATTAAAGTGAACGAAATATAAAAAACCAAAGTAATTCACAAATTCAACCAAACCAAACCCTTAAACCGAAGCATTTAATCCAATTTTTTTTTTTTTTTGTCAACTGAGGCCATTAAAATCTAAAGAAAGGAAAAAAAAAAATAGAAATGATAGTCCAATTACCGAAGCTTAATTATTATTTGTCCTGCTTTAGGTGTTTTTGTCACAAGAAGACGATAGATCTGGGATATGTTTGCTCGGTTTGTTTGTCTATCTTTTGCAAGTATCACAAGAAGTGCTCGACTTGTGGGTATGCATTTTTACTGATTAAATTTCTAAAAATTACGAGGTTCATCTGTTATAAATAGCTCCAGTATTGGCACAAAGTTTTTATGTTGGCAAGGTCATAGTTTCAATTAAAAATTTTCTTCTTTTGTGGAAATTGCTTGGAGAGAAAAGAAGGAAATACCTTTCCAATTTCCACCTGTACCCAAGTGGTATGATTTTTATTATAAAATGGTATGCTATGCTTCTGTTGCTAATGCATTGATTCATACAATTTAGGTCGGAGTTCAATCAGACCACAGTCGATTCAACGACTACAGAGCAAAATCGCTAAGGTCATATATTTGGAGCAGGTGTGATATGCTTTTTTTTTTATGTTAAAATATTTTGAGAAATTTTGCAGTAGACTGAGTTTTTGGATGTTTCTTTTCTGGTCAAATTATTTTCTCTTTTTTTATACGCGCGTGCCTTCTTTGTTATTGACCTTTGTAAACTGTCATCACTACTAGGTCAATAATATTAATATCTATTGGTTGATGCATAGACACGCCATTTCAGGCTTTCTTTTTTCCTTCTCAAAGTGATCAAGGAAAATGAGGTAGAATATATCTATATTATTCTTAGAGGGAGGCTATGGCACTATGTATAGCGCACATTGGTTCGTAATTTAAATTAATATTTTTTTTTCGATGTCCAAACATCCACTCAGATCTGTTCAACGTGATCTCTATATGAAAATGTATTGGTAGATTAAGTTTTACATTTTTTTTATAATTTTTTTACTATTTTTTTATATAATTTTTTTACTATTTTTTTAAATGAGTAGAAACCCACTATTTTTGAATAGTCTAGAATAGATGAAGTGATTTTCTACATATCTAAAAAAAAGAACAATTTTTTTAACAAATGTGAAATTTGATTTGCAAGTGTATTTTAATATAGTGATCATGTTGAATGATTCAGTGGCCTGATCTTAGGAACAAACCCAATAAAATAAAACAACTATGTATTTGTATATCCATTTATTAAATGTGTGGACGACATCAGTGTGAGGCGATGAGTAAGGCATGCTTCATAAATCATACTCCAGCTAAAGCATGTTGAGAGCATACTTGTTGGAGCTATTCCTTTGTTTTCTGTCTATTTAAAATGAAATATTTTGAGTGTTAGGCTTAAGAAAAGGTGAAAACATTAGGTAGTGTGTGACGTGTGTTATCCTAACTTTTTATAAGAAATGATGTTCTTAAACTTTTTTTAGCATTACAAAAAAAAAATTCCTTGTACGAATCTACGCAGGGGTTGAATAAAATTATTACTCTATGCATGGGCTAAATTTGATACAAAATAATACTTGACAAGATATATTTTAGAGCGAAACATATTTATCACTTTAATTAAACAAATATTTCTTTAACAGAGAGCAAAATATAACATGTCATTAAATTTGCAGAAATTATATATGAAATTTACAAAAAAAAAATTATCAAGCTTTTCTATTTTGAGCTAGTACGGTTTATTGGCCTCTCTGTTTGTAATGTTATACAAATTTGATACCAGACTTTTCTCAAAAAAATAAAAATAATCATAGATATGACTTGGTCACCCAATTCCGCACCTAAATATAGTTATCAATTTTTTAGTTTAGATCTAGATCATCCGATTCAAATCGAGCTATCAGACTAAAGGAGCCCGTTCGCTCCACCCCCAGTCCGGATTGGCCCAGATTCGAATCGGACGGTCTGGATATAAACTAAAAAATTGAGTTACTTTAGGGGATCCACAACCAACCAACCCCCCCCCCCCCCCCCCCCCCCATACGTTTTATTTAAGATAAACATATTTATATTGATTTGATAATATTATCTAGAGGGGAATATTATAATATCACCATCAATCTACTGAGTTCATTTTAAGTTGGATGTTTCTGTGATTTTAAATAACAGTCAAAATAAGGTACCAAAAGTACCTCTGTTGAATCTGTACTGTATTTGGGTAAACAAACAAAACGCCAAAGAGGTCATTGTTGGAATTTTGGAGGACCAAAATGGATTTGTTAGATCCAACTTTAATTAGAAATTTAGAACAGTTTGGCCTATTCTTTCCACAGTCTACACCATAACCTTTTTGGTATCATCTTTCATTGAACACACAGTTTGTATGTTTTTTTTCTCTTTTGACTTGGCTTGTACTTTGTACAATAAAAATCAAAGTTATACACACCTGACAATATGCATGAATCAAAAGAACTAGCTGATGAATTTCCTTTTTCTTTTGCAAAACAGGACTTGTTCTCTAGCAAGCTCATGTTGCCTTAATATACATCTTTTTTTTTTTCTTTTTTTTTTTTTGAGAATAAACATAGAAGACCTACAAGAATCAGCTTTTAGTCTAGTGAAAAAACCGGAAAATGTAACACTTTTTGAGTGGAAAGTCGTCGAATCGAAATTCAGATGAAAGAGTTATTTTAAGGATATCAAATAAAAGTTGATAAGCTACACCATTTTTTTTTTAATCAAAAACAAGGAAGACTCCATAATCATTGTTAAACTTCCATGAATTTAATTTAATTAAAAATGTCATAAATCATGGTCACACATCAAGTGCAGATTGTATTTGGATAAGTGAAAAGGTTGTACTATTACATGTATATACATTAAATACAATAATATACTAAATTAATTGTTTTTATATTTTATCATGTGACCGTCTGTACAAATAAATAAACTAAAACTTGTGGTGGGACCATGGGGGCAGTTAGATTTGGGTATTTAAAAGTAAATCTAGTAATCTACTTGTCTGCCTTATTTCCAAATTCCATTTGCATAGATTCAAAAAGCAAAACATAATAAACAAAAAAGAATAAATAACTTTGTTGGATGTCTAAGTGGTGGCTTGAACTTGAAATGGACAGGTCCAAAGAGGCAACAAGGAATAATGCATCTAGTGAGAGAGATTTATCATGTTTACTTATCAACAGTGAATATTTATACCAAATTGAAGTGTCTGGAATGATCTTCTTTGCCCCTTGCATTTGTAGCTTGTGTGTGTGTGTATTTTCTTGGGTAAATTTAACAAAATTGTTAAATTAATAGTTATTTCACATTTTTATAATTGAAATTTTAAATTATTATATTAATATTTGTATATTTTCTTTAAGTGAGATAAAAATGCTCTTACTAACCAACAATCAGTTAGCACCAGAGTTTTAAACAACACGCTATTAGCAGTGTTATTGCATTGTTATAGTGTTTTCAGACCATAAAAAACTATAGTGCTATCAGTACTATAGCGTGCTATTCTGTGCTATAACAGTGTTATATGAAGATAGCGTTGTTTTTTAGTCATTCCATTACGATGTGATGTGATAAAATAACTGACTACATATTATCCGGAACATATTTTTTTTTAAAAAAAAAATTATCTTTCCACATGTTTCTTATCAATGTGAACAATCACAACTAGATAATGACTGCATTAATTGGCAACTTGGTCTAGTCCCTCTTAGCAGCCTGCAGTATGTCTCAGTCAACTTTGAAACAATTCTCTCCAGTTGGTCCACTTGGTTTTTCTTCAAGCCCTCCATCTAAGCTTAATTTAGCAGCCAGATTAGCAAGTAGGGGTGTTAGGGGTGTTAACGGGTACGATACGAGTTGGGTGAAAGTTTTTTCATACCGTGTCCATTTAGTTAACAAAAAAAATATTTATTTATATTTATATATCTAATAAGATAATTAAAAGGAATCTTATTTATATTCATCTTATCGAATACTAGATGAATTGGATAAACGAATAAAAGGATGCTATCATTTTTCCTATTTGTACTTTTAATAAAATACTTTTTTTCAAAGCAAGAAAAATAAAGACAAAAAATCAATGAAAAGATAGATGAAAATAAATAAATTTAGAGTTATATCATAAACTTGGATCAGGAATAAAACTATATCAAGCTTGTCAAGTTATTGACAAGTTTAACCTTAAAATCTAACGAATTGAACAAACAATGAATCTAAGCCGTTAAAACCATCTACTTCATGAGCGATATGTTTACATACAAAATTTATAAAAAATTTAATTAATTTATTATAAAATCAAGTAACGTGTAGATTGATTTTAACAGTTTGAATTTGTTATTTAAAATCAATCCAATATATTTTAGAACTAAGCTCATCAAATCCAACTAAGCCAACAAAAAAAAAAAAATTCTTATCTATATCCATCTAATCAAACACAATACAAAAATTGAGAAAACAGGAGAAATGTTGTCATTGTCAATTCAAATCAGCTGAAATTCCAAATACATGAACAATAACTCTAAAATCTCTGAAATTCCGAATTCATCCGTTAAACTATTTTGAGATACATGCACAGAAAAACCATATGTTCTCAGATGTATGCAAAAAAAAGTTAAACGGCTGATTCATAATTGCAGAAATTTCAAAAGTACTGTTTATGGATTCGGATGTTAGCTGATTTGAATCCTGCCATTACACCATAGCCAGTGAGCACTTGGTCAACAAGAAATTGTGGGACCAGTACTCCCAAGGTCAGTGAACTGGAGAGAGGAACAATGAATTGGTCTTAGTGCTGTCATAATCAGTTAATCACTATCACTTGATAGATTTGTGACTTGTGAGTGGATTGTTATGCTCCGACAAATTATTATCTTTCTGAACTAAGCTTTTCATGCAAGCTACACGCATTATGAAATTTATATATGAGGGAGTCTATGCTACTATGCGTATCATGGGTTGTTATTATGTTATGGTTTTATATTTGAGTTGTTAAATTCTAACAGTCGATCCGAACCATTCATCTTGTTCTCCATATTAATATGTGTTTAGAGACCAAATTTTACAGTTTTTGAAATTTTTTTACTATTTTTTTTAGATATTTAGAAAATCACTTGATCTGAAAATTCTGGACCATCCAAAAACAATAATTTTCAATAAATCTAAAAAAATAGTAAATAAATTTCGAAAAATGTAAAATTTGGTCTCCAAACACATACTAATATGGAGAACAAGATGAACGGTTCGGATTGACCGTTAGAATTTGACAACTCGAATATAAAACCGTAACACAATGTCAAATCGTAATATGCATAGTACCATAGACTCACTCTTTATATATATATCTCCTCACATTAAAAAAACAGTAACTATATATTCAACATTGACGGAGCAGATACTCAAAGAAAATTCTTACTTGTCTTTTAGCCGGAATTTATTTTTAAATAAAGTTAAATACTATACAATATTTATCAAAATTACATATTTTTCCTCCAAAACTCATAAGTGACATATTTACTGTTCTAAAATTTAAAAAACTCACAAATTTATTCAATTTATTAACTGTTGTATTAAAATTATTTTACATTTATAAAGTATCCATTTTATTATTTTGTTAAAAAAATATTTAATCTATTTTAAAGAAACATTTAGTCTTCTAAATGGTTGTTTTTTAGAGCAAAATTGTTTATTTTCTTACTTGTGATGCACACACAAGCATATGCATGTATACATAACACTGATAGAAAATGAACTATTTATCGTAAAAAATTAATCAATTAGAAGATGAAACATTTCTCTTACACATACTACATACTTCTTATTTTTAATAAAAGACAAAATGTGTACTTTTACATTTAAAATGAGTTGTAATGTTAATTTGTGATTTTTTTTTAAATTAGAAGGTTAAAATGTGATATTATGTACTTTAGAAGGGGGGAATACGTAATTTCAAGGTTTTTGAGGGGTATACATGAAATTCCCCTAATATATTAATACAAGTACGATCGATTGATTAGCAAAATTAATTGTAATTATGGAAATTAATAATTTGAAAGTGCTTGTGAATGTATTTTTAAGTTTTGCTGTCCAAATCGCTACATTTAAAAATAAAAGTAGAGTTCTATTACTTTATTTGAGCCATTTGATTTAAAACAAACGAATTGGATCAATCCGATTTAGAATTCAAAGGATTTTTTTATATATAAATCCGGTCCATTTGGCCCGATTTAAAATAGTACCATAAAAAATAGATGTACAGATACTCAGTTCCAATTAAATATTAAAATATATATATAAATCCTTGCATTGCTTTTAAAAAGATTTGAAATAGAAAAATACAAAATTATATTACAAAACATGTCACAATAAATATATTTAACACCGAAATTTCTTATAATAAAAAAAAAGTAGTAGGTTAAAAAAAGAGAGAGTCAATTTTAAAGCATAGGCTCCTAAAAGATCAATATATTACAATGACGCAAAGACATCACTTTTGATGAGCCTTAACTTTAAATCTTATCAAATTTGACTTTAAATGACAAACTCAAATTGTTGCAATCAATTTGACACATTTACATGTAAATTTTACAAATTTTAGAATAATTTAGTATAAGTTAAGTGGTAAAAAAATAATAAAATAACTTGTACAATATTTTTACCTTTGAATATTTTTAATAAATTATTAAAAAATATAAATTTTCGTGTAAATGAATCCCTCATAAAATTTTAAATTCATCGTTTGAAGTTAATTCAATAAATTTTAAAATTAAACGTTTTAAAAACTTGATGAGCTTGATTAACACGCTGACCATTTTTTTAAATTAATAGGCACGTATCACCAAATTGGTGCAATTTACGTTTGTATTTTGGTACTTCTTTCGATTTCATGAACATTTCCGAGTATACACCTTTTTTTTTACCAAATTAAATTATTTCTTGACTTTTTTGTTTGTTGTTGTGTGTGTGTGTCTTCAAGCTCTTGTTATGCAATCATTATCGAATCTAAAAATTATAATGTATCTGTACGGGAGATAGCATTAGGAGTGAGTAATGAGCGAGCATGAGCGAGTTAGGGTATGCTCGTGCTCGTTCATTTAATAAATGAGCGAGTTGTTAAATGAGCAAGTTCAAGCGAGCGAGTTTTAAATGAGCGAGTTGGAAATGAGTGAGTTTTAAATGAGCGAGTTATGAGTACTAAAATTTAATAAATTGTTATAATTCAATTAAATAGAATAATAACAAAAAAATCAACGGTATTACAAAAATAGAATAATAACAACATAAACTAACAATAGCATCAACAAACAACAATCAACAAAAACTAAAGCAGTACTAATAAAAATCCAACATAAATCCAAAAGCATAAACTAACAACAGCACACTGTTTTGAGGCGTCTGTTAAAAAAAAAAATGTATAAACTATGAATATTTGGGATTGAATGTGGCAGTAGGATTAGATGTGGCAAATTTTAAATGAGCGAGTTATGAGCTAGTTGGAGCATGCTCATGCTCGCCCATTTAATAAATGAGTGAGTTTAAGTGAGCAGATAAATGAGCGAGTTCAAGTGAGCATTTAGTGAGCGAGTTATGAGCGGCTCACGAGTTATAAGCAATTTACTCACCCCTAGATAGCATTGATAATTCATAATGATTACGAAGATTCATGTTTTAGTAGCACGTGGATTATATATCGTTTTCATTTTGACTAAACAAGCAACTAATGCATGTATAATGTATGTCAAATCGAAATTTGGTAAGTATAATGATGCTTTTGCCTTACAAGCAACAAGCATAATTGCATTTCCCAATTATAAACTAGACGAATCACGCGTATAGGTATTTGTTTTGTTGTAAATTAAAGCTAATGAGATTTAATGAGTGAGTGTATGGTACTATGCATATTACGATTTGATCTGTAATACAGCTTAATATTCAACTTTTTAAAATCTTAACGGTTGATCCGAATTGTTCATCTTGTTCTTCATATTAATATGTATTTGGAGATCAAATTTTACATCTTTTGAAAAAAATTTACTATTTTTTTAGATTTATTGAAAATCATTGTTTTTGGATGGTCTAGAATTTTCAGATCAAGTGATTTTCTAAATATTTAAAAAAAAGTAAAAAAATTTAAAAAAAATATAAAATTTGGTCTCCAAACACATATTAATATGGAGAACAAGATGAACGGTTCAGATCGGTCATTAGAATTTTGAAAACTCGAATATTGAGCTATAGCATGGACCAACCCGTGATATGCATAGTACCATAGACTCACTCAGATTTAATTTAATTATTTTAATTTAGGTTGACTTAAATTATTCATGTTTGATTAATGTTTAAATTATGTCTGGACTTACATTATTTCTTGTATTGTAAGAATTTAGTGGTTTATAGTATAAATTAATATTACAAATTTTTTTGTCTTACAAAATTTATAATATTAATAATAAAACTATTTTTTTATTTTGATTGAAAGTAATTGTATAAGAAATGAGTCATGTAAAAATTAAAATTATGTTGAGTTGCTGAAAAACAAAATTATTTATTTGTAGTACAATTTTAAAATTATTTTATCTAATTATTTTTTAGATTGCATATTTTGTTAATTTAAAAAAAAATATTAATTTTACAATTGATAAAGTTACAACTTATAAGTTTCTTTATGCTTAAATGGAAACAAAATTTATTGTTTATTTTATATTCTTTAAAGTTAGAGCTCATATTCAATAAAATTAAATCACCTCGAGAGGTGCTCGAGGTGGATTGGTTTAGGCCAAGTTAGACTAGCTTAAAGATTGACTTATTTTATCTTAGTCCGACTTAATTAAATCACATTTGACGTAATTTATGTTGGATTGTGCCATAATCTACTTATCTGTTTTACTAGTTTTGCAAAGCATATATTTATTAAATTTAACAATTTTCTTGAGTTGAGATATGTACATATTCATAAGAATTAGAATTGCAACGAGACTGTTGATGCTCTTTGTCTTTGTCTTTGAGATAATTGACTGCACTATTATTCTAATAAAATCTAAGACTTCAAAATCAACATTTACTCTTCACAAAATTTTTAAAAAGTGAACGTATACCGAAATCAGACACTTGAGCGCCGACATACACCAATTTGAAAATTACTGAAGTTTCACAACGCCTGATAACCGTTGTAACGGGTCGTCATACCCGTTTGTTTTGCTCCGACAAATTATTATCTTTCGGAACTAACCTTTTCATGCAAGCTACGCGCATTATGAGATTTATATATCCCTTCACATTAAAAAAAACATTGAACATTGACGGAGCAGATGCTCAAAGAAAATTTTAACTTGTCTTGTAGCAGGAATTTATTTTTAAATAAAGTTAAATACTATACACTGTTTATCAAAATTACATATTTCCCCTCTTAAACTCATAAATGTCATATTTACTCTTCTAAATTAAAAAAAAAATCTCACAAATTTACTCAATTTATTAACTTTTCTATTAAAATTATTTTACATTTATAAAGAATCCATTTTATCATTTAGTAAAAAAAAAATTTCAAATAATTCTTTTTTTTTATATAAATCCGGTCCATTTGGCCCGATTTAAAATTTTAATATACAAAAATAGATGTACAGATACTCAGTTCGAACGTAAAGTTGTTAAATATTAAAAAAAATATAAATCCTTGCATTACTTTTAAAAAGGTTTGAAATAGAAAAATACAAAATTATTTTACAAAACATGTTACAATAAATAGATTTAGTATCAAAATTCCTTATAATAAAGCATATTCCAGTAGATATTCCTACATGAATTGTAATGAATATTAGGTCAAAAACAAGTCAATTTTAAAGCGTAGGCTCCTAAAAGGTCAATATATTACAATGACACAAAGACATCACTTATGGTAAGCCTTAACTTTAAATTTTATCAAATTTGCCACTACCAAGATTTCAAAAAAAAAAATCTTATCAAATTTGATTTTCAACGAGGAACTCAAATTGTTGCAATCAATTTGCTTCATGAGTGACGCTTTTATATATAATTTTTACAAATTTTAGAATAATTTAGCATAAGTTAAGTGGTAAAAAAATGATAAAATAAATATGTTAAAATAACTTATACAATATTTTTACCGTTTATTTAATTAGTAAATTAATTAAAAAAATATAAATTTTCATATAAACGAACCACTCATAAAATTTTGATATTAAACTTATTAAAAACTTGATGAGGTTGATAACACGCTGACCATTTTTTTTAATTAATAGGTATCACCAAATTGGTGCAATATATATTTGTATTTTGGTACTTCTTTCAATTTCATGAACATTTCCGAGTATATACTTTTTTACAAAATTAAATCATTCCTTGACTTGCTTTTTCTTTTTGTGTATCTTCACGCTTTTGTTATTAGGGTTGAAAAAAAAGCACGTGGCCCGTGATTTGAACGAATCAAACCAGTTCGATTCTTAAATGAATCAAATCTAGTTTGATTCGAAATTAGTTCGAATAGAACTTGAATTGAGTCTATAACTTGGTTTGAAACTCTTCTTTTTTATTAGTTCTAAATCATACTTTAATTTCGAACCAGTTTGATTCGAAATTAGTTTAAATCGCACTGAATCAAACTCAAACTCGAACTAGGTGAAGTTTGATTCAGTTAGAAATTGGTTCGAAATTGGTTCGAACTCAAACTAAGTTAAATTTGATTCAGTTCAAAATTGATTTGAAATTGATTCAAACTCGAACTCGAACTAAATTAAGTTCGGTTTGGTTTGATTCATTTGTAGCCCTACTTGTTATGTAATCACTATCAAATCTAAAAATTATAATGGAAGTAGCTAACAGTCCTCCAACTCCAGTCCTTCAAAAATTCTCATATATTTTCAACTAATTATGTAAATATCAATACTAAATCCTGTAAACATCAATACTAAATCATGTCAACATAAAAACATGTGAAAGCTGGTAAAAATGTGCGACAGCTGTTGAAAACGCGTGACAGTTGTTGGGACCACTTTCTGTGAACATACACATAGTATTCTGTAAATATACACATATTATCCTGTAAACATATACATATTATCCTATAAACATACATAGGTTTTGGCTAATATGCTATGGGTAGCTAAGAGGCCTCCGTGCTACGGCTCGGATTTCGAGTTTTCAAAATCCTAACGGTCGATCCGAACCGTTCATCTTGTTCTCCATATTAATATGTGCTTGGAGACCAAATTTTACATTTTTTCTGAATTTTTTTACTATTTATTAAGCCACTTTGAAAACCGCTGATCCAACGGTAGTTTCTGGTTTTACTGTTGAGTTAAGCCACCGTTGGATCAGGGGTTTTCAAAGTGGCTTAATAAATAGTAAAAAAATTCAGAAAAATGTAAAATTTGGTCTCCAAGCACATATTAATATGGAGAACAAGATGAACGGTTCGGATCGACCGTTAGGATTTTGAAAACTTGAAATCCGAACCGTAGCATGGAGGCCTCTTAGCTACCCATAGCACCGTAGCCACGTCCAACATACATATATTATACTTGAAATTATGGCAGTTGTGACAGTTGAAAACGTATCAGAATTAAGTTAAAAAGAAAGACTTTTATACACAATAATTTTTGAAAAACTGTAGCCGAAAGACGTTACCTTTTCTCAATTATAATATATATCCATACGGCAGATAGCTTTTAATACTAACAATAATTACGAAGATTCATGCTTTGGTGGCACGTGGATTGTATATCGTTTTAAACTAAACGAATCACGCGTATACTAACAATAATTGCATTCCCCAGTTATAAACTAGACGAATCACGCGTATACAGATTAGACCAAAATTTTTATTTCTACCATAATAAAAAAAAAAAAAATCAAACCACTTCCGTTTGATCAGAATTTAAGAAATACTCAGATCTCACAGGCGTTCTGCCAACCCAACTATTTTTTTTCAGCAAAATTATTAACTAAAAAGGCACGGAAATCAAGAAATCAAGTTATTTTGTTATCCCCTTTATTTTGAAGATTTAAAAAAAATCAAGCTAAAGAAATCAAGAAACCAACGAAGTCTTTCCTCCAACTTCAGAAGGCACAAAAATCAAGAAAGTTTGTTTTTTAGTTATTAATATTTAAATAAAAAGGTTTGAGCCACAGAATCATTATGCGGATCTCAGCCTGGGACCGCATAATCATTATGCGGATTTCAACTTGAGGCTGCATAAAACCTATGTGAACCTCAGACTTTGAGGCCGTAGAACGCCTGTACAGCTTCAATATTTTTTAAATTCTTCAGAATCAGAATAATTTGGTTCATTTTTTTTATACTAGAAATAAAAATTTCGGCAGATTAGACATTAGAGCAAGCCTTAAATTCTATCTAATCTGTTGTTTGAACAAGCTTTCTAAAAACAAAATGTACAAGTAAACTTCTTTTTGGTTTCTGTTGGATTTCACAAGTTGAACATAATTGTATATATTGTTTTGTTACTAAATTAAAAAGTGATTCTTATTATTATATTAATAATTGATTATATCATATAATATTTGAGCAATAATTAGTGCGATTAAAGAAATTGAATGCGCATTTTTCACTTGTTTTGATATATATTTGACAAGGTTTCAAAATGACGATTATCGTGTTATTGCGGAGAGGCTAAAAAAACACTTATCGCGAATAGCGTAGTTATAGCAAAAGCTATTGTACATAGCATTTTTTTTTCTTTTAAAAAAATATATTCTATATTTCAATTAATTATCAAAATTGAGGAATTGGAGTAAATCAAATGACAACTAATCTAAATTTATAATTTTTTTTCAATCATGCAAATAAGAAAAAATAAAATCTACAAGATAACATTCTTTTATAGTTCCTACCTCATATTACATATTATAATAGATGAAGAGAAATTAATTTTACACGTGAAACAAACTCAATACCTATTTGATTATTTTGTAAATTACATCAACATCAGTTTTCAATTGAAACGAATGACAATAATTTTACAAGTGAATACTAGATGAAGAGCAAGCAAAATAAAGAATTAATATTTGAATATATTCCGATATAAAAGAAGAGACTAAATCACAAATAGGAAAAGAAACACAGAGTTCGGTTTAGCATACCTAGCATACCAAATCATGTAACATCACAAATAGGAACAGAAGCACAGAAGCCCATGCAAATTGCAAAAAATAAATAATAAAAAAAATCCATGTAGCATAGCAGTCAACAATAGCGCATAGCATGTAACGGTAATAGCGGTAAGCTATTATAGCTATAACAATTGTAGTTGAATTAGCTAACTTTTATTTCGTAGAGTAGTTTTTATGGTTCGAAAAAGCTATACTACAACTATAGCATAACTATAACTAGCTATTTTGATTTTGTTTCATTTTATTTCATCAGGATAAGTCAGAAAATCAATTGAGACATATATATTCCGAGATATACAAGACGATGTAATGAAGAGAGAAACACTAATTATAATCTGTTTTAGTGAAAAAAGTTTCTACTGTATAAGACGTCGTAAGGGACTAAGGGCCAAGTCACAAAATAATATATTTTACAGACAAATATAATTTTTGTAATTTTTTAAACACATGATAACAAAAACATATTTTATTTTATTTTTAAATTAGAAGTAGGCAAGCGTCTTTTCTTTGATCCCAACGCTTAAAAATGATCAAGAGATTCTTGAGTTATGAAATCGCATAACACATTAAGTAATATTTTTTGAGCTTTTGATGAAAAAACGCCGACCTAAACCTATCTAAAAGTGAAATGAAATATATAGTATAGAAAATCGCACAATATGATAAATACTTTATTAATTGCATGAATGAGGTTCTGATTATATACATAGTGCGAATTGATTCATACTACTGATTAATATTTGATCTAAACCATTCTGATTTTCATACGAAAATACACGTGCAAATTAAATTTTATATTTTTTAGATAGGCAGAAAATCAATACATTCACTTTACTTTAGATCAATTAATTTCTATCTATTTTAAAATATTCTATAAAATATAAAATTTGATATACAAGTATATTTTCATATAGAGATCACATAAACCAGGTTGAATCAATTATTTAAATTATGAAAATGAAGATATTTATTGATAGTATAATTCAATAATTGATTTTGGACAAAAAAGAATTTGATCAGTATTTTTTTTTTAAGAATACTAATATTTAAAAATCTAAAATTAAGTTGGACAACACTATATTTAAAACATGTGTTCAGACTACCTTCGCATCTCATACTTGTAATTTTTTTAAGTAATATCCGAATGCATGTGATTAGAAAGCATGTATAGTGTGTCAGATTTTTAAAAATTGGAAACATTAGTTAATTAAAAGATTAGATGTGTGAGGGATGAGGGGTTGAACAATTATTTATTATCAATCGCCCATGATTTTATGGTTTCCATTTTATATGTACACAAAAAAATGAAAGGTAATTGAGATAATTTTTTAATTAGTTATTCATTGATTATGTATTCATATTTAGTATTAAGAGAGAAGGACAAAGTGGGTATTGTATAAGAAATATTCTCTCAGCTCTCATCATTGAAATTATTGCCCTTAGAATAGCACCTTCCTTTTCGATGTGTACCACTTAATTAAAATAAACATGTCAAATTAATCGGTTGATGTCATAGTGTGAATGAATTTTTAATGATGTCATTAAGTATTATTTTCTTATAATCAAATTGTTTTAGTCTGTACTGCGTATTTATATCTTCATAGTCTAAATAGTCAATTTGAACTTTGATCATGATTTTCATATGAAGAAATTTTACATTTTTATTTTTATTTTTTACTCTTTGTTAGATAGGTAGAAAATCAAAATACTATTTTGAAATGATTTAGAATCTTTAGATCAAGTGTGTATCTATTTAAAAAATGTTTTTTTCAAAAAAAAAATGTAAAATTTGGTATCTAAGCACATTTTCATATAGAGATCACATTAAACGGAACATATCGACTATTTGAACTTCAAAAATGAAAATATGCATCTATAGTACGAACCAAAAGTACGCTATGCATTGTACCTTATGTTACTCCGATACTTCATATATGGTTTCATATCATATCACCATATCGATACCATATTTGTATCACGTTGAAAATTGCCGTATCTGTATTGAGTATCCATATCCATACAACATAGATAATGTCATAGCCTCACTCAATATTTTTTGTATGGGATATATATACAAATTTGTAGCCGATTTGGTGGTTTCAACAAGATATTAAAAATAAAAATTATTGTTCTTCCATTTATTCCAAATAAATAAATAAAGGAAAATCTTACATGATACTTGGAGAAAATATAATTGTTTTAAGCGTTATGTTAATGAATATGTAGCTCAAACTGAAGTTGTGTAACTTACAAATATTTCAATTTAAAAGCTTAAAAATAGATATATATTGCACAGTACAACAGTACTTATGTTAGCCAAAAAATAGATATATATTCCAAATAAATAAATAACGGTCCTTTTTCAGTAAACTAAACACACATAACTCTTAAAAAAAAAGAGAGAGAAATAATCAAAATTATAGATCAAGAGGGAAAACTGATTAGCTGACAATTTTAGCAGGGAGCCTATTTAGAAAGGAAAAAAAATGCCATATTAAATTACTGTAAAAGACTACCAGCTAGGATGAATGATTAGACAATCTAAAGCATGAAAGATTCAATAAGTTCTTGAGGGTGTTCGGCAAGTTAGTTTGGCTTAAATTTTAAGCTCCACTAAGAAAGAGGTGTTTGACAAGACAAATTTAAGAAAGTGAGTCTTTAGCTTTCTTAAGGAGGCTTAATGCCTTAAGCCATGTGGAATGGTAGCTTAAAAATTAGGACAAGCTTAAGAAAGTGGACAAAATAAGGTTTAAGAAAGTGGTTTTAAGCTTTGCAAAGGAGCAAGTATTTGGCAAGCTTAAGACTCCTTAGAGCACTAAGGAGCTCTAAGGAAGCCTAAGCTACCCTTGCCGAACACTGCCCTTGTTATTTATTATAGACACGTCAGCGGCGTGGAACTGCTGCTAGCAATAGTTTATGCGAAAAAAAAAATAGTTCAAGGAAATTTTTTCACTACTGCTTGAGCGTAAGGCCGAATTTTTTTAGTTACTATATCAATATTTCAAAATTCAAAATTCTGATTTTACTATTGCTTTCTGTAAAATTCATATGTTACCACATAGCGTATTTAATTTGATGCTGCACATGATGATAAGTGGGTCCCATAATAAAACATTCTAAATTTAGCTCAGATTAAATTGAAATCAGTGTTCTAAATAGCTAGTTATAGTGACACTATAGTTATGATATAGCTTTTTCGGACCATAAACACTAAGTTTTAAGATAAAAGTGCGCTAACTCAGCTACCCGCTATAGCTATAATAGCTAACTGCTATATGAGATCCGTTATAGCTACCGCTATGATACATGAGTTTTTTTTTTGCAATTTATATGGGCCTTTGTACTTCTATTCTTATTTCTAATGCTATATGGTCTTCTATGATAAGTATACTAAACCAAAATATATGCTTCTATATTTATTTGTGATTTGTTCTATCATTCTATATCGAGAAATATTCAAATATTAATTATTCATTTTGATTGCTCTTCACATAGTATTCATTTGTAAAATTATTATGTTCTTTTCAATTGAAAGCTAATTTTGATTATTATTATATTATATAAAATATTTAAATATGTATATTGACTTCATTTACCTTAAAAATTCTATTTGTCTATTATAATATGTAATACTATGAAGTATAAATTATTAAATAACTTTACTTTTTAGATTTTTTTTCCTTATTATTTTCATAATTGATAAAAAAGTATAGATTTAGATTAGTTGTCATTTAGTTGTTACATTAATTTTCTAATATTGATTATGTTGATAATTAGTAGAAATATATAATATAAAATTTAAAAAGAAAAAATTGCTATATATGATAGCTTCCGTTATAGCTACGCTGTTCGCAATAGCTTTTTTTTTTTTTTTTATTTCTCCGCTATGCCGCTATAATCGCTATTTTGAATCTTGATTGAAACAGAAGAAACTTATGCGCATCATCAAGGTACATGTGGTAAGTTTTTTTTTTATTTTGCAGAAATCAATAATAAAATTAGAATTTTGAAATATTGAGATGGTAACTAAAAGAATTCAGAGCATAAGAGAAATCATGAGTGCTCCATGGATGGTCCGATGTTATATTGGAACTGTCTGATCCGCATCAAAATTTACACAACTAATTTTAAGGTTCGTAAAAATCAAGTATGTAAATTTTTTAAAAGAGATCAAATAGTTCTGACATAATATCAAACCGAATTTGATGATATATTCATAGTTGGTAGTACACACTAAACAGTAATAGATACAGAGAGAATAATGTTATTATGGATTATGGATTAGTGCACTATTCTTTTCGCTATTTTCGTTTGGATCACACAGAACATAACGCTATTTTTGAAATTAACATTGTTCTCATTAATTCGTCTAAAATATAAAATAGCGCTAATCCGAGAACAACATTATTCTCCTATTCCTGCTTCAACATCCAAACACGCCCATTATCAGCAGTCAGCATCCGAATCCATATCACCTAAGGTAACTCAAATT
The DNA here is from genome assembly GCA_033356055.1 of Carex pumila. NCBI lineage: Eukaryota > Viridiplantae > Streptophyta > Magnoliopsida > Poales > Cyperaceae > Carex > Carex pumila. The sequence goes on along the minus strand of JARJHM010000058.1, from coordinate 528,756 downwards.
TTGAGTTTAGATCTGAACCGTCCAATTTGCTTAGACATGAATTGGTTGATATCGGACGGTTCGGATCCAAACTAAAAATTGGGTTACGTCAGAGGATCCGGACTCTCAGCATCCCAATCAGTCACAGAGAATTAGGATTTGACCGAAAAGAGCTTTTAGCGAGAAACTTTTTGCGTTTGTAGCTCCAAGTCTCGTAGATCAATTAGTAAATCTTCTTCTCCTCTAATTAAAAGCAGCTTATTCCTTATTTTGCAAGCGAATATCCCTAAACATACATAGTTTAGTTTTGACATGGTCTCCAAATGCAGCTATCAGTAACTAAATTCACGTTGATTCATTCTGATTTCTCAGAAAGATCAGAATTTGAATTTGGGTTAACTCAGAGATCCTTTCACATTACATAATCAGAAAGGAGTAAAAATTTTAACAGAGAAGTTTTAGCTTCATGCAGCGCACAGACTAATAATCAAAACAGCGGTGCATATGTTCGTACGCTGCATGAAGTCAAACCTACTCTGTTAAAATATGGACCCACCAGAAAGCGCGTGCTATAAAATAAGGCGAGGATCTGTCCGTAAAAAGTGCCAACTAATTTTAGACTTAATTACCTGTAAAAACAACCAAATCCAACCCGAATCAAATTGGACCTTGGCTCTCTAATCATTTGTAGAAAAAATAACAATGGAAAATGAGAAAAAAATAAAACCAAAAAATTGGAAGGTTGAAGGAAGCAGAAAGGGAAAACGAGAAAGAGACCCACAACACACGGGGTAGTCTCTCTAAATCTTTGACCCTGTCTCCCTTTCCCCCTTCCCCCCACCTTCCTCAATTGCTTCGCTTTCTTTGCTTTGCATATAAATTCATATAAAAGTTCTAGTCTTTTACTTATTTGTATCTCTTTTCCCACCTCAATTCTACACTAACAAATCCAATTCACCCCAATTTCTCTCTTCTTCCCATTTTCTTATCAAATTGTTTGTAAATACCACAATCTACTATAAATTGGACACTAATTGATCGTAAATCCGTACAATTTTACCTAAATGGGTGGGTGTTTTTCTCTCTCGGCAACTAAAGTTGGTGGTGCAACGAGTTCCGATAGCAGAATGGCACAAGCGGAGCAACAGCAACGGCGGCCACAAGGTGTGGTCCACAGAGAGAAGGAACTTAGAGTTAGGTTACGAGCAAAGCCTGATTTTGGGTATGAAAGAAATTTTGAGAGTAAATATTCTATGGGAAAATTACTTGGCCATGGGCAGTTTGGGTACACTTTTTGTGCCACTGATAGAAATACAGGTGATCGGGTTGCGGTAAAGAGAATTGATAAGAGTAAGGTAAGTTTTTTGTTTATAGTTGTATAAGATTTTCCTTTCTATAACTTAATTGCACGAAAAAATTGGAATAAATGAGATACTGTTTGAGAAATTTTAGTTGGTTCCCATAAAGCCTTGTTTCAGTTATTGTTGAATGGCACAATTTGAAACTTTTCTTTTCATTGTTTGTAAAGATGCTCTGATCTGAAAAACTTAATTTGTTGTATGTAACCTTCCATGGTGTAATAATTTGTTTTGTTTAGATAAATGGGGAGTTATTTTTATAAAGAAGGAATAATCGAGGGTTCATACATGGTTTAGGATAAACCTAAGCTGGAATTATCAGAATATTGCGTAAGGTTAGGGGCAAAATGGTCTTCACTTGTTAGGTTGGATGTGGTCTTCCTTTTGGCCAATCTCTATATTATTTGTTTATTTGTTTTCTAATTAATCATAAACTATAATACTGGTTTTAACCAATGATTTTGCCATAATGGTTTTAAACTATAACATTGATATTTTGGAGTTCAATAGTATGGCTATATACTGCTAATAGTATTCAGATAAGAAAAAAAGAAGCAAACAAAAATACAAATTGTAGTGAACCCTTTTGTATCCTAACAACATCCTTATTTTTATGGTTCAAAATATCCTAAGAAGTGATGCGTTTATATGCGTGTATAGTGTGTTAATAGAATAGATGTTTTCATTATTAATCTATACTCAAATTTATATTCTTAAATGTAGAAGTATCAATCTCACTGTTTAATAGCATCTGTAAGATACCAGACATCAAATTAGCAGTCCGAAAATACTATACAGATATATTTTATCCGTAATTATTTAAAATGTCTTGTTGTATTGAAATAAATATTTACTGACTTTGGTTGCATCTATATGAGTTTATTTATTTATTAAATATATTGTTTAATAATGTATGAATTAATTACAGATGACAAAGCCTGTGGCTATAGACGATGTAAAGAAAGAAGTGAGAATACTGTGCTCTCTCAGAGGACATGAAAATATAGTGCATTTCTTCAATGCTTTTGAGGATGATTCCTTTGTTTATATTGTCATGGAGTATGTACTCTAATTCCTTTTTCAACATTATAAGACTCTGCTTTTTAAATAAAAAATGGTCTGGCTTATTCAGAAATTACCTGCCAATTTGAAGTTGCCATTTTAATTAATTAAGGTTGACCTTTATCTGTATCTAAGTAAATACTTGTAGTATAGGTTATCACCGTTTGTTTGTTCACGATTGACTGGTCTAAAACTTCTATTTTGTTTGGTCAATGCTTAAATCTAAATAGGGGTGACATCTCATCAGAACTAGCATTTTCTATAGTTAGGTTGGCACTTGCATATTAGAATGTTAACATTTATATAGTTTTTGTGACAGTTCAATATACAACTATATTAATAGTCAAGAGGGTTTGGTAAGTAATTTGGTTTTACTGAGAGCTCTTTAAATGCTAGAAATAACTTTGGAGTGCGTTTTGGTTTGTATTTTGTCAGATTATGTGAAGGCGGTGAACTGCTAGACAGGATCTTAGCTAAGTAAGCTTTGTTACCTGTATTTTTCCTTTTTCGATTGTTTCTGATATTTAGTTTATTGCATTTAGCTTAGAAATCAATATTTTAATACTGTACCAGTCAGGTGCAGCTCTGATACTGGATATAACAGTCAATTGAATTTCAGTCTGAACAGCATTTTCTTGTTTCTTTGTTTACTGGTATGCATAGGCTTGCAATTTATCATACATGCTGAAATCTAAAGTCTTTTTCTTACTCTATTTAAACAGAAAGAATAGCCGGTATAGTGAAAAAGATGCAGCAGTCATAGTTAGACAAATGCTAAAGGTGGTGGCAGAATGCCACTTGCATGGATTTGTACATAGAGATCTCAAGCCTGAGGTACGAGTTTGTTTCTGTTGAAACTTTTAAATTATTTTTTGAGCGAGGCTATGATACTATGCAAAGCACGGATTGGTCCGTACTATGGATCAATATTTTTGTTCTCAAAAATCCAAATAGTTGATCTGAACCGTTCAACATGATCTTCATATGAAAATGTATTTGTAGATCAAATTTTACATTTTTTATATATATATTTTTACTTTTTATAGATAGGTAGAAAATCACTTGATATAAAGATTCTAGACCATTCACAAGTACATTTTCATAGGGACATCATGCTGAATGGTTCAGATTGATTATTTGGACTCTGAGAATGAAAGTATTGATCCATGGTACCATAGCCTCACTCAATTTTTTTCCATTTTCTGTCCCTTCTATGATTAGGCAAGAAGAAGAGCCATTGAATGAAGCCATAACTTTGAAGTTCCAATATAATCTGGAGAAAAATGAAAATTTTGGGGTTAGGGATATTTTTGGGGATTGGTGAAAAATATATAGCCTGATAATGATATTTCTTTCTATTTACAGAACTTTCTTTTCAAATCAACGACGGAGGATTCTCCATTAAAAGCAACAGATTTTGGCCTCTCTGATAGTATCACTCCAGGTAATTTTCTTTTCTGATGTATAAAGTTCACTTTTTAATCCATTACAAAGAAAAATTTGGCAATCACTTCAATCTTCATGAAATGTTGTGGTTATTCCTAAAAGAAATCATTATATCATGCATACCCCAACTGAGCATAAAGAAAATATGTGATGACCTAGAGTATCTTGCGCATCTATTGGCGCAAAGAAGGAATAAAATTAGAATGCCCTTCTCATATTTTGCTTGTTTTTGTAAAACAAAGTTTGATTACACGTGAAGTTTCTTGTAATGAAATGCAAACACAATATACATTATACAATCAGTTTTTTTTTAATTAAACAATACACAATCAGTTATTGAAGACTTTAGACTTGGTCAACATATTTAAATTTGCATTTGCTTTTTTTTCTTTTTGAGGGAAGCCCTTAGGAAATTTGCATTGTTTAAAATAACTGTTTTACCCATGTACAGTGTAATAATAGCCCAAGAAACCTGACCTTGAAACTGAAAGTGTAATAGAAGAAATGACCCTATCTATTCACACACACACACAAACACAATATACAATCAATAATTGAAGACCTGGTCATCATATTATAATGTTTGTACAGTATAGTGTCCTGCTGCTAATCTTCTAGTTTAAAGCACCCAACCTAAATTTAAAAGAGTATAGTTCATAGAAACCCTATAGCACTCATTTTGAGGAGATAAATATACATATCTGTGTAGGAAAAAAGTTTCATGATATAGTTGGGAGTGCTTATTATGTGGCGCCAGAGGTGTTAAAGAGGAGATCGGGTCCAGAATCCGATGTGTGGAGCATAGGGGTCATAACATACATTTTACTTTGTGGCAAGCGCCCCTTTTGGGACCGAACCGAGGATGGTATTTTCAGAGAGGTACATTAAAAATCTCCCATGATTTCCTGCAAGCAACAATGTTAACATTTATATTTCTTGAAACCCATAAAGCTGTAAAATGTTACTTTATGTGATCTGTATTCTGTATATCTTTGAAAGTATCTTACTGCACCCTCTGTGGACCAGACCCCTTATTTGGGATTCACTCAGGATGGGCTGAAGAGAAGTTTTTTTTAATAATATCCATGTTTGCCCTTACAAAACCTTGGAATTACTACTTTTATCCTGCAAATTAAGAAGTATTTTATGCACACTGTTAACAGTGGGGATATGTCACCTATGTCTCACTTTATTTTTATGCCTAAAATTTCTTGTATTATCATACAGAGTGTGCTTGATATATATATATATATATATATATATTTTTTTTTTTTGAATTTCAGTAGTGATTACTTACCTATGAATATATTGAATATAAATGAACATAAAGTTAATGATACAAATAAGGGAAAACAAAAGAAAAACAAAAAATACATTGCAAACTACAAATCAAGTGAAGTAACTGAAAATTCAAAAGACAACCTATCTGGCAATTGTGAGATCTACATTTTCTTTCTGGGTAGCATCCCTTTTGGGGCCACATTTGTACAGTAGTCTTGCTTAATTAATAAAGAATGCAAACTCCCATCTTTTTGCTTTCTTTATGTAAAGGGAAAAGGTTGATGAAGCAGAGGTCCTTTGGAATATTTAAATAACTTGAAGTGAAATTTAGCATGTGATAGTCCTTTTTGTTTTGTGATAATATGTATGGTTGTACGCATGAAATTGCTGATATATCACATTTTTGCACCATAAGACACACTTAGCATTATGTGATTGGTTAATATGTATAAATCATTGTTTTTTGAAGGTATTGAAAAACAAGCCAGATTTCAGGAGGAAGCCGTGGCCAAGCATAAGTGCCGGTGCTAAAGATTTTGTTAAGAAGTTGTTGGTCAAAAACCCTCGTGCTCGCCTTACCGCTGCACAAGCCTTGTGTCTCTCTCTCTCTCTCTCTCTCTCTCTACGAGTGCGCACACACGCACACACACACACACACACACACACTCCCTCATCACTTGCAACCCACACTTTCTTTTTCACACATGTACATGCATTAGAAAAAAAATTGTCATGCTACCCTGTACCAGTCCATGCTAAGTACATATGGTCCTCACGTAAGCAATCTATTGCTTTCCCACCAAGTACTACTGCTGTTTAAATTTATGTTTTTGCCCAAATATGCACACAAAGAAAATAAAATTCACGAGTTGTTGTGGTTGGATTTATATTCGAAAGGCGCATGGTACATCCCTAATTTATCACATTTGAATAATTATTAGATCATCAATTTTTATTTTTTCAGCTCATCCATGGGTTAAAGAAGGTGGGGAAGCCACAGAAATACCAGTGGATATATCAATTTTATCTAACATGCGTGAGTTTGTCAAGTACAGCCGCATGAAGCAGTTCGCACTGAGGGTATATATTTCAAATATGCCCTTTTGCTTAAATATATTTCTTTTGCTTTTATGAAACCATTTGTAATATTATGGCTAAAATGTTAAGGCACTAGCAAGCACATTGGACGAAGAGGAGATATCTGATTTGAAAGACCAATTTGATACCATAGATGTCGACAAAAATGGTGTAATCAGTCTTGAAGAAATGCGACAGGTTCTGGTTTTATGTAATTCATTCTATATAGTTATGTTAAAATTTTGTGCACGTTTCTTCTTGTTTCTATCTTGAGTAGGGTTAAAATATCTCATTGTTTTCATGCCCCAATCATGCCTATCATCCTTGTATCCGTTTCAAAGTCCAAACTGTCGATCCGAACTACTCAATATGATCTCCGTATTAAAATGTGCTTGGAGACCAAATTTATATTTTTTTGGAATTTTTTTTAGATAGGTACAAAATCACTGTTTTTGGATGGTCCGGAATCTTATGCAAAACAGTGATTTTGTGCCTATCTAAAAAATTTCCAAAAAATATAGTTCTCCAAGGACATTTTAATACGGGGATCATTTTGAGCTGTTCGGATTGATTGTTTGGACTTTAAAAAAGAGATAAGAATGTGAGACATGATTGGGCACTTAAACAATGGGGCATTTTAACCCTACTAATTTAATACTCTTAATATTTTTCTGTGTAACTCAACCTATCAAGAGTAATTTGTAATTTTTTGTTGCAATAGGCATTGGCAAAAGATGTGCCATGGAGATTACGGGGTCCGCGGGTCCTTGAGATACTCAATGCGGTACAGTATATAAAACCCCCAATAATTTGATTTTTCTCAACGTTATAATTTTTTTTTTTTGATCAAACAAGGGAATACAGCACACTCCTCCTTCGACATAGCTATCAGAGATGTATACCTCCCATTTTATTAAACATAATTAAATAAATTCTTACAATTTGCACCTAATACATCCGCCCAATACAAATTATTTATAAAATGGGGAATAAAACTTGAATAAAACGTTATACTTTGAATTTAACTATAATTGCTCTTTTGGGACATGAACAGATAGATAGCAACACAGATGGGATGGTGGATTTCACAGAGTTTGTGGCGGCCACATTGCATGTGCACCAAATGGCCGAATTCGATACCGACAAGTGGTACACACGCTGTCAATCCGCATTTAACAAATTTGACATCGATGGAGATGGCTTCATTACTCCTGATGAACTTCGAGTGGTATGTGCCATTTCTTCACTTTGAACCAAACATAAGATCTTTTGAAAGTTTGCACAGAAGTCCTCTGTTTTGATCTTTTGCATAAAACTGTTCCTTAAATTTTATGAAATTCTTTCGTTGAAGAAAAAATGTCTGAAAGTATTTTCCACACCAATACTCTGAATCAGGATGTTTTTAATTATTTTTCTTCATTGTTTGAGCTATAATTTGTTTTTAAGTTATTTTTCTACTTGTTGGTAAATGGTATTTCAGTCAAAGCATCCAAATATTGAGGCTATGGTATTATGAATAGCGCAGAATGGTCCATATTATGGAACAATATCTCTGTTTTTAATGTTCAAATAGTAGATTTGAACTGTTCAACATGATCACCATATGAAATTTACTTGTTGATCAAATTTGATATTTTTTATTATTTTTTTTAGAACGTAGAAAATCACCTTATCTAAAAATTGTAGACCATTCAAGAGTAGTGATTTTCTATCTATCTAAAAAAATAGTAAAAAAAATTTAGTTTCCAAGTAAATTTCGTATGGATCATGTTGAACAGTTTAGATCGGCTATTTAAACTTGAAAAATGAAGATATTGATCCATATTACAGACCAATCTGCGCAATGCATAGTACCATAGCCTCAGCTCTTTATTAAATGCATCGAGTTTGAAATTCGGATGAAAGAAATCATTTGTTATAATAACAAGGGTATTAAATAGTTGGGTGGCTTTACCTCCAACTTTTACTCAAAAAAAAAAAAAAAAAATTACTCGCGTCTTGGCCCAACCAAAAGCTAGTACCTGTTTAATATATTAAAAACTTATTCCACTTCTTATTACGCAGCATACCGGTTTGAAGGGATCAATAGAACCATTACTAGAGGATGCCGATTTAGACAAGGACGGTAAAATAAGCTTGTCAGAGTTCCGGAAGCTTCTACGTACTGCTAGCATGAACATACCAAGCCCCACTGGAGTTACCAGAGACATCAGACTTTAATAATACTGATATTGATATCTTTTGTACCACTGCTGTGTACCATATGGAAATAGATAATTCTTTTTTTTTTGTGGTTGTTGTACGTGTGCAGCGCAGAGATGCTAGTGTTGAATTTTTTTTTAGGGTTAAGTTTCGATAAATCGGAAGAATTCTGACAAAAAATAATTTAGGAGGAAATAGATGTATATTGGATTTTGTTTTTGTTTCATAGCTTTGTATATGGTGTGTATTGGCGCATTGCTCATGAGAGATGGAATTAGTTTCATTTTTCGTATAGATTACAATATTTCATTTAATTTTTTTACCTACTTAGTTTTAGGGTTTTATTATTGTACATATATCCGGCATGATATGATAAACCATTTATTTTATTTTTCTTTTATTTTTGCTAACTTGACATATTAATTGAATCTATATGCCATGGAGTAAGCAAAAAAATAAAAAAAATAATTGAGGATTTGTACAATGAGAAAATTGATTTGCCATAAAAAATAACTGATTGATTTGCCATAAAAAATAACTGATACTATACCAGGACAGAAATTGGTTGGTTCTTTTATTTTTATTTTTTTATTTACGTTATGAAGAATTGTTCTAGGGAACCAAGTCGCAATTTGAATTTGGTATTATGGATCCGGCAAAAGGAAGATGCTTTATTTAAAATTTTCAAAAATATGTGACGATTTGCAAATGGTAATGTTTCTGCTAAGCCGTTTTTTCTTCATGCAGTGCATAGACTATAGAATCAAAATAGCTTCATCTTTTCTTCTAGAAAATTGCAAAGAACGAATGCAAAGTAGCCGTTTTTCCGAATTATTTTCCGTAAATGTGTTTTAAAGTGTTTTTGACAGTTTTTGGAGGAAGTTGCAAAAAATGGTGAAAATAGAGCAAAAGTGTCGAATTTATGCGATCTTCGAATATGACATCTAAATCAGGCATTCTATGGAGTATGCAAACACATTGCTATTAGAGTGCAACAAAGACCTTTAATTGAAACGTTGTATTAGAGTTGCAACTATTTTTTTCACTTGCCATAAGGAGACACTAGTATAGTATTGTAAAGACATTCAATTGAAATGTTGTATTAGGGTTGCAAGTACCATCTCCGGTTGTTATATGGAGACACTACTAGAGTGCTGCAATAACCTTCAATTGGAGTATTATGTTAGAATTGTAACTACCCCCTTCTTTTGCTATTTGGAGATATTAGTAAAGTGCAACAAAGTCCTTCAATTGGATTGTTGTATTAGTGTTGCAACTATCCTCTTCCCCTGCCAATTGGAGACACTACTAAAGTGCAACAAAGACTTTCAATTGGAGTGTTGTATTAGGGTTACAACTACCGTCTTCCCTTTCCATTTATAGATACTACTAGAGTGCAGCAAAGACCTTCAATTGGAGTGTTGCATTAGGGTTACAAGTACCCTCTTCTCTTGCCATATAACACTACTAGAGTGTTGCAAAGACCTTCATTTGAATAGTTGTATTAGGGTTGCAACTACCATATTCCATTACAATTTAGAGATGTTACTAGAGTGCAACAAAGACCTTCAATTGGTGTGTTGTATTAGTGTTTCACCTGCGCTCTTCTCGTTCAATATGGAGACATTACTAGAGTGCTGCAAAAACCTTCAATTAGAGTGTTGAATTAGGGTTATAACTACGCCCTTCTATTGCCATCTAGAGACACTAGTTTAATGTTGCAAACATCTTTAGTTGGAGTATTGTATTAGGGTTGCAACCACTCTCTTCACTTGTCATATGGAGACACTACTAGAGTTAGGGGTGTATAACGGGCGGGTCGAAGATATTTTATTAAAATTTGAATCCAACCCGATTACACTGGGTTAAAAAAATTATTTACTTGACCCACCCATAACCTAACCCAACCCATCTATTTTTTTATATACGGGTTATTACGGGTTATGCGGGTTAGACGGGTTAAACGGGTTATAATTTTGATCGAAAATCTATTATTCTTTTTACTATTTTTATTAAAACTAGGTACAAATAAAAGTGACAAACATAAATAAAATAGAAATAATTTAGCATATAACATTCATCACAAAAAAAACATATCCAGAATGTAACATCCTAAAAAAAAAGACAATGACATATAACAATCACATATAAAATTTATGAAATAAAAAACATAACAATTCAAATTCATGTAGCGGATCATCCTTTCAACATATATCTTCTGTGATTTTTATCAAAACTTAAACGAGCCTACATCCCCTGAGATATCTCATATTTTGAGTGACCTACGTGTCCGGTGTCTATTCGGGGATAACGCAGGGGCCCAGTATTGTTTAAGCTTTGAGATTCATGTAGAACGTCTTTGAACAGTTGAGATTTCCAAAAAGTCACGCAAAATATGAGATATCTCAGAGGATAGAACATTTTTGAACAGTTGAGATTTTCCAAAAAGTCACGCAAAAAATGAAATATCTTAGAGGATGCGAATTCAGCCTAAACACAGCCCTCATCCTTTCAACAGAGATCTTATGTGATTTATTTCATGTAGCGGGTCAAACTAAATGAATTATTCCTCCACATAGGTTTGAGGTCGGATCTGGGTATAAACGGGTTATTAAGAGCAAACCCATGACCCAACCCAGAGTAACGGGTTTGACAAAATCCAACCCGTACCCGACCCAGTAACATCTCAACCCAGTAAAATACGGGTCAGGCCGGACGGGTCAGACGGGTCGGGTGGGTCAACAGTATTTTTGTACACCCCTAACTAGAGTGGTGCAAAGACCTTCAATATAAGTGTTGTATTAGGGTCCTAAGTACCCTCCTCTCTTGCCATATGAAAACACTACTAGAGTGCTGCTAAGATCTTCAATTAGAGTGTTGTATTAGAGTTGCAACTACCTTCTTCTATTGCTGTTTGGAGACATTACTAGAGTGCAACAACGATATTCAATTGGAGTGTTGTATTAGTATTGTAACTACTCTATTCCCTTGCCATTGGGAGACAATACTGGAGTATACTACAGTGGCATTCAATTGGAGTGTTGTATTAAGGTTGTTCGCACATAATATATGCTACAAAGTTTCAGTATAGCAAGCTATACCTTTTAAACTTTTGTTATACTCTGTCAAATCAGATAGCAAGTGTACTATCCTATCGATGAGTATGCTCAGGTATCGATCCACAGGGACGGAAGAAAATAACCGGACTTATCCTAAAATTACTTAAGATTCTAGAAGTGAGAGAAATTGGTTTGGTTTAGTTCGAACAATTCTAATGATTTATGACAAGTTTAAAAGACAATAAAAATAATTAAAGTTGTTTTCAATTGATAAAAAGACGTTTCCAGGGTTCATATTTTATTTCTGTTCAGCCCCGAGGCATACGGCCCCCGTATAGATTCCCGTACGGCCTGTAGGGACCCCGAGTTAATGCTGCAGCTACTGTTTATTTTTAAAATACTTGGCTCCTAACACTTAGATGTGCGCAATCATCTAACGGGATGACTAATCAATTCAAGCAAGTACAAATAAAGCAATCAAAATACTACTCAACAAGGTAAAAACAAAGCATTCAACACAAAATCCATGTAGCATGCAAATAAAACCAAACTAGAAACTACATCTTAACCCTAGAAACAAAGTAAATTAGCTACTCATGTTCATAAAATAACACAAATAACAAGAAATAAAAGAGTTCATGACAAAATAGTGGAAAATTCGAAGATCCGTTGCAAACTTGCGTTTTTCACCTCTCTCTTCCTCTTTTCCCTCTTGTCTTTTGCTCCAAGAAAGCTTGTCCAAGTCCCAGTGGTGAATCCTCCTTTTATTGGTGTGGAATATCTCCTTTAATATCCCAGATCGTGCATGCAGAGGTTTCCTTTTCAGCCTCCCTAAATTATGCTCATTTCAGATTCCAGCTGGATTTTCCGAATTAGCATCCTACGGGCCGTAGGGGAGGCCGTATGCCTGTGCTTTGTCTTGGAGACTTTGTGCCTGTTGTGGAACTTTCTGTGTGGTTGGGCATATCTTGTACCAGTTTTTCGCCCTTTTTCCAGAAAAATACCAAATAAAGCATAGTATACCACATTTCATCGAAATACAAGTAAGTCCACATTTATAGGCCTTAAAGCACATGTTTCAGTGTAAATCAGGGTTGTAAATTAGATATAATATGGAGATATCAAATGTTACAAGTACCCTCTTCCCTTGCCATTTCGAGACATTATTAGAGTGCAACAAAGACCTTCAATTGGAGTATTGTATTAGTGTTACAACTACCCCCTTTCCTTGCCATTTGGAGACACTACTAGAGTGTTACAAAGACTTTCAATTATAATGTTGTATTAGGGTTGCAACTACCCCCTTCCATTACCATTTGGAGACACTACTAGAGTGCGACAAATACCTTCAATTGGTGTGCTGTATTAGTGTTGCAACCGCCCTCTTCTCCTTTCATATGGAGACACTAATAGAGTGCTGAGAAAACCTTCAATTGGAGTGTTGTATTGGGGTTACAACTAGGCTATTCTATTTCCATCCGGAGACACTACTTTAGTGTTGCAAACACCTTTAGTTCGATTATTGTATTAGGATTGCAACCACCCTCTTTAATTGTCATATGGAGACACTACTAGTGCCTCCAAATACCTTCAACTATAGTGTTGTATTAGGATTGCAACTATCCTCTACTCTTGCCCTATAGAGACCCTACTAGAGTGCTCCAAATACCTTTAATTGGAGTGTTGTATTAGGGTTGTAAATGCTATATTATCTTGTTGTATAGAGACACTACTAGAGTGCTCTGAACACCTTCAATTGCAGTGTTGTGTTAAGGACGTATATGCTCTATTATCTTGCCATTTAGAGACACTACTAGAAATGCTCCAGACACCTTTAATTGGTGTGTTGTATAAGGGTTGTAAATGCCATATTATTTTGCCATTTAGAGACTTTACTTGTGTGCTCCAAACACCATCAATTAGAGTGTTGTATTAGTGTTGTAAATGCCCTGTTATCTTGCCATCTGGACACACTACTAATTTCTCCAAACACCTTCAATTGGGGTGTTGAATTAAGGTTACAACAACCCTCTTATCTTTCTACATAGGGACGCCTTCAATTGGAGTGTGTTATTAGGGTTGTAAGTATCCTATTATCTTGTCATATAGAAATAGTACTGGAGTGCTCGAAATACCTTCAATTGGAGTGTTGTATTAGGGTTGTAAATGTCCTATATTATCTTGCCATATAGAGATACTACTGGAGTGTTTTATTAGGGTTGTAAATGTCATATTATCTTGCCACCTGGAGACACTATTAGAGTGCTCCAAACACCTTCATTTTAAGTGTTCTATTAGAGTTGTAAATATCCTATTATCTTGCTATCTGGGGGCATTACTAGAGTACTCCAAACACCATCAATTGGACTGCTGTATTATGGCAAATATCCTCTTCTCTTGCCATATAGAGACACAACTAGGATGCTCCAAACACCTTCAATTGGAGAGTTGTATTAGGATTTGTAAATATTATCTTGTAATCTGGAGACACTACTAGGGTGCTCCAAACACCATCAATTGAAGTATTGTATTAGGGTTGCACATGCTCTATTATCTTGCTATTTAGAGACACTACTAGGGTGCCCCAAACAACTTTAATTGGACAGTTTTATTAAGGTTGTAAATGCCCTATTATCTAGCTATATAGAACCACTACTGGAATACTCCAAACACCTTTAATTTGAGTGTTGCATTAGGGTTGTAAATGCCCTTTTATCTTTCCATCTACAGGTACTACTAGAGTGCTTGAAACAGCTTCAATTGGAGTGTTGTATTAGGGTTGCAACTATCCTCTTCTCTTGCCATATAGAGACACTACTAGAGTGCTCCAAAGACCTTCAACTGGAGTGTTGTAGTAGGGTTGTAAATGCCCTATTATCTTGCCATATAGAGACACTATTAGAGTGCTCCAAACACCTTCATTTAGAGTGTTCAATTAGGGTTGTGAATCCCATATTTTCTTACGATATAGAGACACTACTAGAACCTCCAAATACCTTCAATTGGAGTGTTTTATTAGGGTTAAAACATCTCTCTTATCTGGCTTTATAGAGACACAACTAGGGTGCGCCAAACACCTTCAAATGGATTATTGTATTATGGTTGTAAATGCCCTATTTGCCATTTGAAGGCACTACTAGAGTGCTCCAAATACCTACAATTGGAGTGTTGTATTAGAGTTGTAAATGCTCTATTATCTTGCTATCTAGAGACACTACTAGGGTGCCCCATACACCTTCAATTGGACAGTTGTATTAAGGTTGTAAATACCCTATTATCTTGCCATATATAACCACTACTAGAGTGTTGTATTGTGGTTGTAAATTCCCTATTATCTTCCTACTTCTAGGCACTAGAGTTCTCCAAACACAATTGGAGTGTTTTATTAGGGTTGCAACTATCATCTTCTCTTGCCATATAGACACAATACTAGAGTGCTACAAACACCTTTAATTGGAGTGTTGTATTAGGGTTGTAAATGCCCTATTATCTTGCCATATAGAGACACTACTATAGTGCTCCAAACACATTCAATTCAAGTGTTCTATTAGGATTGTAAATGCTCTATTATCCTGCCATTTAGAGACACTACTAGAATGCTCCAACCACCTTCAATTGAAGTATTGTATAAGGGTAAATGCCATATTATCTTGCTATATAGATATACTACTAAAGTGCTATAAACACCTTCAATTGGAGAATTCTATTATGGTTGAAAATTCCCTATTATCTTGCCAGATAGAAACACTACTGGAGTACTCAAAACACCTTCAATTGGAGTGTTCTATTAGGGTTGTAAATAGCCTATTATCTTGTCATTTACAGACACAACTTGAGTGTTCCAAACACTATCAATTGGAGTGTTGTATTAGGGTTGTAAATGCCCTTTTATCTTGCCATCTGGATACTACAAATGTCTCCAAACACCTTCAATTGGAGTGTTTTGTTAGGGTTAACAACAACCCTCTTATCTTGCCATATAGACACTACTAGGGTGCTCGAAACACCTTCAATTGGAGTGTTGTATTAGGGTTGTAAATACCCTATTATCTTGCCATATAAAGACGCTACTTAAGTGCTCCAAACACCTTCAATTGGAGTGTTGTATTAGGGTTGTAACTGCCCTATTGTCTTGCTCTATAGAGACACTACTAGAGTGCTCCATAACACCATTAATTGGAGTGTTTTATTAGAGTTGAAAATGCCCCATTATCTTGCCATCTAGAGACCTTACTAAAGTGCTCCAAACACCTACATTTGGAGTGTTACACTAGGGTTGTAAATGTCCTATTATCTTGCCATTTTGAGACACTGCTAGGGTGCTCCAAACAACATCAATTGGAGTATTGTTTAAAGGTTATAAATGCACTATTATCTTGCCATATAGAGACACTATTAGAGTGCTCCAAAGACATTTAATTGGAGAATTGTATTAAGGTTGTAAATTCCATATTATCTTGCCAGATAGAAACACTACTGGAGTACTCCAAAGACCTTCAATTGGAGTGTTGTATTAGGGTTGTAACTTCCCTATTGTCTTGCTATATAGAGACACTACTAGAGTGCTCCATAACACCGTCAATTGGAGTATTTTATTAGGGTTGAAAATGCCCCATTATCTTGCCATTTGGAGACACTACTAGAGTGCTCCAAACACCTACATTTGGAGTGTTATATTAGGGTTGTAAATGTCATATTATCTTTCTAGATAGAGACACTACTAGAACACCATCAATTGGAGAGTTGCATTAGGGTTGTAAATTCCCTATTATCTTGCCATATGGAGACACTACTAGAGCCTCCAAATACCTTCAACTAGAGTGTTTTATTAGGGTTACAACAACCCTCTTATCTTGCCATACACTTGTATTGTGGTTGTAAATGCCCTATTATCTTGCCAACTGGAGGCACTATTAGAGTTCTCCAAACACCGTTAATTGGAGTGTTGTATTAGGGTTGCAACTATCCTCTACTCTTGCCCTATAGAGACACTACGAGAGTACTCCAAATACCTTCAGTTGGAGTGTTGTAATAGGGTTGTAATTCCCATATTATCTTGTCGTACAGAGACACTACTAGAGAGCTCTGAACACCTTCAATTGGAGTGTTGTGTTAGGGACATATATGCTCTATTATCTTGCCATTTAAAGACACTATTAGAATGCTCCATACACCTTTAATTGGAGTGTTGTATAAGGGTTGTAAATACCCTATTATTTTGCCATGTAGAGATTCTACTTCCATCAATTGGAGTGTTGTATTAGGGGTGTAAATGCCCCGTTATCTTGCCATCTGGACACACTACTAGTGTCTCCAAACACCTTCAATTGGAGTGTTGAATTAAGGTTACAACAACCCTCTTATCTTTCCACATAGATACACTACTAGGATATTCGAAACACCTTCAATTGAAGTGTTTTATTAGGGTTGTAAATGCCCTATTATCTTGCCATATAAAAACAATACTGGAGGCCTCCAAACACCTTCAATTGGAATGTTGTATTAGGGTTGTAAATGCCCTATTATCTTGCCAGATAGAGACACTACTGGAGTGCTCCAAAACACCTTCTATTGGAGTGTTTTATTAGGGTTGTAAACGTCGTATTATCTTGCCATCTGGAGACACTACTAGAGTGCTCCAAACACCTTCATTTTGAGTGTTCCATTAGGGTTGTAAATGTCTTATTATCTTGCCATCTGGAGGCACTACTAGAGTACTCCAAACACCATCAATTGGAGTGTTGTATTATGGTTGCAAGTATCCTCTTCTCTGGCCATATAGAGACACAACTAGGATGCTCCAAACACCTTCAATTGGAGAGTTGTATTACAGTTTGTAAATAACCTATTATCTTGTAATCTGGAGACACTACTAGGGTGCTCCAAACACCATCAATTGGAGTATTGTATTAAGGTTGCAAATGCCCTATTATCTTGCTATTTAGAGACACTACTAGGGTGCCCCCCAAACACATTCAATTGGACAGTTTTATTAAGGTTGTAAATGCCCTATTATCTAGCCATATAGAACCATTACTGGAGTGCTCCAAACACCTTCAATTTGAGTGTTGCACGACGGTTGTAAATGCCCTTTTATCTTTCCATCTACAGGCACTACTAGAGTGCTTGAAACAGTTTCAATTGGAGTGTTGTATTAGGATTGCAACTATCCTCTTCCCTTGCCCTATTAGCTTGTCATATCTCACTACTAGAGTGCTCCAAACACTTTCATTTAGAGTGGTCTATTAGGGTTGTGAATGCCATATTTTCTTGCAATATAGAGACACTACTATAGTGCTCCGAACACCATCAATTGAAGAGTTGTATAAGGGTCGCAACTACCCTCTTCTCTTGCCATATAGAGACTTTACAAGACTGCTCCAAATACCATAAATTGGAGTGTTGTATTAGGGTTGTAAATGTCCTATTATCTTGCCATATAGAGATACTACTAGACTGCTCCAAACAACATCAATTAGAGAGCTGTATTAGGGTTGTAAATGCCCTATTACATTGCTATTTAGAGACACTACTTGAGTGCTCCAAACACCATCAATTGGAGTGTTGTATTAAGGTTGTAAATGCCCTGTTATCTTGTCATCTGAAGACACTACTAGAGTCTCCAAGTACCTTCAACTAGAGTGTTTTATTAGGGTTACAACAACCCTTTTATCTTGCCATATAGAGGCACTACTAGGGTGTGCCAAACACCTTTAATTGGAGTGTTGGATTATGGTTGTAAATGCCCTATTATCTTACCAACTGGAGGCAGTACTAGAGTTCTCCAAACACCTTTACTTGGTGTGTTGTATTAGGGTTGCAACTATCCTATACTCTTGCCCTATAGAGACACTACTAGAGTGCTCCAAATATCTTCAATTGGTGTGTTGTATTAGGGTTGTAAATGCCATATTATCTTGTCGTATAGAGAAACTACTAGAGTGCTCTGAACACCTTCAATTGGAGTGTTGTGTAAGGGACGTATATGCTCTATTACGTTGCCATTTAAAGACACTACTATAATGCTCCAGACACCTTTAATTGGAGTGTTGTATAAGGGTTGAAAATGCCCAATTATTTTGCCATTAAGAGACTCTACTTGTGTGTTCCAAACACATTCATTTAGGGTTGTGGATGCCATATTTTTTTGCGATATAGAGACACTACTATAGAGCTCCGAACACCATCAATTGAAGAGTTGTATTAGGGTCGCAACTGCCCTCGTCTCTTGCCATGTAGAGACTTTACAAGACTGCTCCAAATACCATCAATTGGAGTTTTGTATTAAGGTTGTAAATGCCCTGTTATCTTCCTATCTGGAGACACTACTAGAACCTCCCAATACCTTCAACTAGAGTGTTTTAATAGGCATGGAACATCCCTCTTATCTAGCCATACAGAGACACTACTTGGGTGCACCAAACACCTTCAATTAAATTGTTGTATTATGGTTGTAAATGTCCTATTATCTTTCCATATAGAGATACTACTAGACTGCTCCAAACACCATCAATTAGAGAGTTGTATTAGGTTGTAAATGCCCTGTTATCTTCCTATCTGGAGACACTACTAGAACCTCCCAATACCTTCAACTGGAGTGTTTTATTAGGCTTACAACAACCCTCTTATCTGGCCATACAGAGACACTACTTGGGTGCACCAAACACCTTCAATTAAATTGTTGTATTATGGTTGTAAATGCCCTATTATCTTGCCATCTAAAGTCACTACTAGAGTGCTCCAAACACCTACAATTGGAGTGTTGTATTAGGGTTATAAATGCTCTATCATCTTGCTATCTAGAGAGATTACTTGAATGCTCCAAACACCTTCCATTGGAGTGTTGTATTAGGGTTCTAAATGCCCTATTATATTGTAATTTAGAACCACTATTGAGTGTTCCAAACACCATCAATTGGAGTGTTGTATTAGGGTTGTAAATGCCCTATTATCTTTTCATCTAGAGGCACTAATAGAGTTCTCCAAACACCTTTAATTGGCGTGTTGTATTATGGTAGTAAATGCTCTTTTATCTTGCCATTTAGAGACACTAATTGAGTATTCCAAACACCTTCAAGTGGAGGGTTGTATTAGGGTTGTAAATGCCCTTTTATTTTCCCATCTGCAGGAACTACTAGAGTGCTCCAAATAGATTCAATTGGAGTGTAGTATTAGGGTTGTAACTATCATTTTCTATTGCCATATAGAGACACTATAAAAGTGCTCGAAACACCTTCATTTAGAGTGTTCTATTAGGGTTGTGAATGCCATATTTTCTTGCGATATAGACACAATTATAGTGCTCCGAACACCATCAATTGAAGAGTTGTATTAGGGCTGTGAATGCCCTATTATCTTGCCATATGGAGACACTACTGGAGTGCTCCAAAACCCCTTCAATTGGAGTGTCTTATTAGGGTTGTAAATATTCTATTATCTCACCATCTAGGGACACAACTAGAGTGCTCCAAACACCTTCATTTGGAGTGTACTATTAGGATTGTAAATGTTCTATTATCTTGCCAAATAGAGACACTACTGGAGTGCCCCAAACACCTTCAATTGGATAGTTGTATTAAGGTTGTCAATGCTCTATTATCTTGCCATATAGAAACATAACTTAAGTGCTCCAAACACCTTCAATTGGAGTGTTGTATTAGGGTAGTAAATGCCTATTATCTTGTCATATAGAGACACTACTAGAGTGCTCAAAACATTGTCAACTAGAGAGTTGCATTAGGGTTGTAATTGCCCAATTATCTTCCCATATAGAGACACTACTGGAACTCCAAACACCTTCAATTGGAGTGTTGTATTAGGGTTGTAGATGCCCTATTATCTTGCCATCTGGAGACACTACTAGGGTGTTGCAAACACCATCAACTGGAGTATTGTATTAGGGTTGTAAATGCCCTAATATCTTACCATATAGAGACACTACTAGTGTGCCCCAAACACCTTCAGTTAGAGAGTTGTATTAAGGTAGTAATTGTTCTATTATCTTGCCATATAGAAACACTACTGGAGTCCTCCAAACACCTTCAATTGGAGTGTTGTATTAGGGTTGTAAATACCTTGTTATCTTGTCATATAGAGACATTCCAAGAGTACCCCCAAACGCCTTAAATTGGAGAGTTGTATTAAAGTTGTAAATGCTCTATTATCTTGCCATATAGAAACACTACTGGAGTGCTCCAAACACCTTCAATTGGAGTGTTGTAGTAGGGTTGTAAATGCCCCATTATCTTTCCATATAGAGATACAATGTAAGTGCTCAAAACACCTTCAATTGTAGTGTTGTATTAGGGTAGTAAATGCCCTATTGTCTTGCCATATAGAGATACTACGAGAGTGCTCCAAACACCTTCAATTGTAGTGTTTTCTTAGGGTTGTAAATGCCCTATTATCTTGCCATCTTGAGACACTACTAGAGTGCTCCAAACACCACATTTGGAGTGTTCTATTAGGGTTGTAAATGTCCTATTATCATGCCATATATAGACACTACTACAATGCTCCAAACACCATCAATTGGAGAGTTGCATTAGAGTAGTAAATGCCCTATTATCTTGCCATATAAAAACACTACTAGAGTGCCCCAAACACCTTCAATTGGAGAGTTGTATTAAAGTTGTCAATGCCCTATTATCTTGTCATATATAGACACTCCGAGAGTGCTCCAAAACACCTTCAATTAGAGTGCTTTTTTGGGGTTTGGAAATGCCCTATTATCTTGCCATCTGGAGACACTACAAGAGTGCTCCAAACACCTACATTTGGAGTGTTCTATTAGGGTTGTAAATGTCCTATTATCTTTCCATATAGAGACACTATTAGACTGCTCCAAACACCATCAATTGGAGAGTTGCATTAGGGTCGTTAATGCCCTATTATCTTGCCATATAGAGAAACTACTAGAATGCCCCAAATACCATCAATTGGAGTCTTGTATTAGTGTTGTAAATGCCTTGTTATCTTGCCATCTGGAGAAATTACTAGTGTCTCCAAATGCCTTCAATTGGAGTGTTTTATTAGGGTTGTAAATACCTTATTATTTTGCCATTAGGAGACACTACTAGGGTGTTTCAAACACCATCAATATGAGTATTGTATTAGGGTTGTAAATGCCCTATAATCTTTCCATATAGAGACACTACTAGAGTGCCGGAAACACCTTCAATTGGAGAGTTGTGTTAAGGTTATAAATGCCTTATTATCCTGACATATGGAGATACTACTTAAGTGCTCTAAACACCTTCAATTGGAGTATTGTATTAGGGTAGTAAATGCCTTATTGTCTTGCCATATAGAGACACTATGAGAGTGTGCCAAAACACCTTCAATTGTAGTGTTTTATTAGAGTTGTAAATGTGCTATTATCCTGCCATCTGCAGACACTACTAGAGTGCTCCAAATACCTACATTTGGAGTGTTTTATTAGGCTCGTAAATATCCTATTATCTTGACATATAGAGACACTACTGGAGTGCTCCAAACACCATCAATTGGAGAGTTGTATTAGGGCTGTAAATGCCCAATTATCTAGCTATATAGAGACACTACTAGAGTGCCCCAAACACCTTCAATTGGAGAGTTGTATTAAGGTTGTCAATACCCTATTTTCTTGCTATATAGAGACACAACTTAAATGCTCCAAACACCTTCAATTGGAGTGTTGGATTAAGGTAGTAAATGTACTATTGTCTTGTCATATACAGACACTATGAGAGTGCACCAAAACACCTTCAATTGGAGTGTTTTATTAGAGTTGTAAATGCCCTATTATCTTGCCATCTGGAGACACTACTAGAGTGCTTCAAACACCTACATTTGGAGTGTTTTATGAGCGTTGTAAATGCCCTATTGTCTTGCCATATAGAGACACTACTAGAGTGCTCCAAACACCTTCAATTGAAGTGTTGTATTAGGGTAGTAAATGCCATATTATCATGCCATATATAGACACTACTAGAGTGCTCCAAACACCTACATTTGGAGTGTTCTATTAGGGTTGTAAATGTCCGACTATCTTGCCATATAGAGACACTACTAGAGTGCCCCAAACACCTACATTTGGAGTGTTCTATTAGGGTTGTAAATATCCTATTATCTTGCCATATAGAGACACTACTAGAGTGCTCCAAACACCATCAATTGGAGAGTTGCATTAGGGTTGTAAATGCCCTATTATCTTGCCATATAGAGACACTACTAAAGTGCATCAAACACTTTCAATTGGAGTGTTGTATTAGTGTTGTAAATGCCCTGTTATCTTGCCATTTGGAGAAACTACTAGTGTCTCCCAATGCCTTCAATTGGAGTGTTTTATTAAGGTAGTAAATATCCGATTATCATGCCATATAGAGACACTACTAGAGTGCTCCAAACACCATCAATTGGAGAGTTGCATTAGGGTTGTAAATGCCCTATTATCTTGCCATATAGAGACACTACTAGAGTGCATCAAACACTTTCAATTGGAGTGTTGTATTAGTGTTGTAAATGCCCTGTTATCTTGCCATTTGGAGAAACTACTAGTGTCTCCCAATGCCTTCAATTGGAGTGTTTTATTAAGGTAGTAAATACCCCATTATCTTAACATTTAGAGACACTACTAGGGTGCTCCAAACACCATCAATTTGAGTATTGTATTAGGGTTGTAAATGCCCAATAATCTTTCCATATAGACACTACTAGAGTGCCCCAAAGACCTTTAATTGGAGAGTTGTGTTAAGATTGTAAATGCCCTATTATCTTGCCATATAGAAACACTATTGCAGCTCCAAAGACCTTCAATTGGAGTGTTGTGTTAGGGTTGTAGATGCCCTATTATCTTGTTATCTAGAGACACTACTAGGGTGCTGCAAACATCATCAATTGGAGTATTGTATTAGGGTTGTAAATGCCCTAATATCTTGCCATATAGAGACACTACTAGTGTGCCCCCAAACACCTTTAATTGGAGAGTTGTATTGAGGTAGTAATTGTTCTATTATCTTTCCATATAGGAACACTACTGGAGTCTGAACACATTCAATTTGAGTGCTTTATTAGGGTTATCAATGCCCTATTATCTTACCATCTGGAGTCACTACTAGAGTGCTCCAACAGCTTCAATTGGAGCGTTGTATTAGGGTTGCAACTATACTCTTCTTTGCCATATAGAGACACTACAAGAGTGATCCAAACACATTCAATTGGAGTGTTGTATTAGGGTTGTAAATACCTTATTATCTTGCTATACAGAGACACTCCAAGAGTACCTGAAACGCCTTTAATTGGAGAGTTGTATTAAAGTTGTAAATGCTCCATTATCTTGCCATATAGAAACACTACTGGAGTGCTCCAAACACCTTCAATTGGAGTGTTGTATTAGTGTAGTAATTGCCCTATTGTCTTGCCATATAGAGACACTACGAGAGTGCTCAAAAACACCTTCAATTTGAGTTTTTTATTAGAGTTGTAAATACCCTATTATCTTGCCATCTGGAGACACTACTAGAGTGCTCCAAACACCCACATTTGGAGTTTTCTATTAGGGTTGTAAATGTCCTATTATCTTGCCATATAGAGACTATTAGAGTGCTCCAAACACCTTTAATTGGAGAGTTGTGTTAAGGTTGTAAATGCCCTATTATCTTGCCATATAGAAACACTACTGGAGCTCCAAACACCTTCAATTGAAGTGTTGTATTAGGGTTGTAGATGCCTTATTATCTTGCTATCTGGAGATACTACTAGGGTGCTGCAGACACCATTAATTGGAGTATTGTATTAGGGTTGTAAATGCCATAATATCTTACCATATAGAGACACTACTAATGTGCCCCCAAACACCTTCAATTGGAGAGTTGTATTAAGGTAGTAATTGTTCTATTATCTTGCTATATATACTGGAGTGCTCCGAACACATTCAATTTGAGTGTTTTATTAGGGTTATCAATGCCCTAATATCTTACCATCTGGAGGCACTACTACAGTGGTCCAAACAGCTTCAATTGGAGCGTTGTATTAGGGTTGCAACTATCCTCTTCTTTTGCCATAAGAGTGCTTCAAACACCTTTAATTGGAGTGTTGTATTAGAGTTGTAAATACCTTATTATCTTGCCATATAGAGACACTTCAAGAGTATCCCAAACGCCTTCAATTGGAGAGTTGTATTAAAGTTGTAAATGCTCTATTATCTTGCCATATAGAAACACTACTGGAATGCTCCAAACACCTTCAATTAGAGTGTTGTAGTAGGGTTGTAAATGCGATATTATCTTGTCATATAGAGACACTACGAGAGTGCTCCAAACACCTTTAACTGGAGTGTTGTATTAGGGTAGTAAATGCCCTATTATCTTGCCATATAGAGACACTACTAGAGTGCTCCAAATACCTACATTTGGAGTGTTTTATTAGGGTTGTAAATGTCGTATTATCTTGTCATCTGGAGACACTAATAGAGTGCTCCAAACACATTCATTTTAAGTGTCCTATTAGGGTTGTAAATGTCCTATTATCTTGCCATCTTTAGGCACTACTAGAGTGCTCCAAACACCTTCAATTGGAGTGTTGTATTAGGGTTGCAAGCATCCTCTTCTCTTGCCACTACTGAAGTGCTTCAAACATCTTTAATTGGAGTGTTGTATTAGAGTTGTAAATGCTCTATTATCTTTCCATATAGAGACACTACCTGAATGCCGCAAACACTTTCAATTGGAGAGTTGTATTAAGGTTGTAAATGCCCTATTATTTTGTCATATGGAAATGCCTCCAAACACCTTAAATCGGAGTGTTTTATTAGGGTTACAACAACCCTCTTATCTTACCATATAGAGACACTACTAGGATGCTCCTAACACCTTCAGTTGGAGTGTTGTATTATAGTTGTAAATGACATGTTATCTTGCCATCTGGAGACACTACTTGAGTGCTACAAACACCTTCAATTGGAGTGTTGTATTCGGGTTGCAACTACCATCTTTCCTTGCCATGTAGAGACATTACTAGAGTGCTCAAAACACCTTCAATTTGAGTGTTGTATTAGGGTTGTAAATGCCCTATTATTTTTCCATATAAAGACACTGCTGGAGTACTCCAAACACCATCAATTGGAGAATATTATTAGGGTTGTAAATGTCCTATTATCTTGCAATCTGGAGACACTACTAATGTGCTTCGAACACCTTCAATTCAAGAGTTGTATTAGGGTTGTAAATAAACGTAACTTTAAGTCTAGAATTAATTGCTAAACTAGACCCTAATGACAATGTGAAAATTCATGAGAATCCCGGCAACAACATCAAAAAGCTTGATGGGGTGTCGATCCACAAGCGCATGAATCTATCGTACATTATCGATGGAGTGTTGATCTGCATATATAGTGTATTAAGGTTAAGTTGTTCACTAATTCTAGGTTTGATTGGTTGTATTTGGTTGAGTTTATGTTTTAGGTGATCAATCAAAGTAGTAGAGGGTTAAAGGTAATAAAGGGTTATAGAGATCAAGCTATCTATCATTACTATTCATCTAATCTAGGTTTTGGATAACTTAGCAGTTGCATGCAGCTCTGTCACTATCTGCATCCTACTATTTAGACCTGTCTAGTAAAGTTACTCAATCGCATGCGTTTCTGTCACCATCCGCATGATATTGTGCAAACCGTACATGGCTAGTTTCCACTCCAGTCAGAATTGCAGACGGTTTGGCCTTAACTGCATATGCTCTGCACTGGTATCAATTGCAATCTGAGAGTTAATCATATTCTAGTGTTGATCTCCGGTCAGTCTCACAACACCCTAACTAGGTAGGTTAATGATAAGTCCTACTTACTAATATTACAAAAGGATCAAATTCACTTGGTCAATCCTTCCTCTAACCCTTTCATAATAACAACAATTAAGGTTACTCCACTATTAGTCATAGAGTGCGACGTTCGTCTGCTAAACTATATCCTAATAGGTCTCTAACTGTAGTTCGAATATAAGCA
Organism: Carex pumila; assembly: GCA_033356055.1. Taxonomy (NCBI): domain Eukaryota; kingdom Viridiplantae; phylum Streptophyta; class Magnoliopsida; order Poales; family Cyperaceae; genus Carex; species Carex pumila. The sequence goes on along the minus strand of JARJHM010000058.1, from coordinate 502,315 downwards.
GTCAACCGGTCAATTTATTCTACTTGTATCTAAGATACTTATATTCTTTAGTTATTGGTTAACCCCACAATGGTATAGCATGAAGTATACATCTCAATGCATACGAGGTCTCTTTAAGCAAACTATAAGTAAGAATATAAGGAATAAATCTCAGTGAGAATTCAGATTATAGTGCAATGACAAATATAAATAAACAACTAGATTAAACTCATAAGAATTCAAAATTACAAGCCTTTACCTTAGCAGGGTTCTATCTAGCCTCGCATAGGCAAATACACAATGAAAAGAGATAGAAGAGACATGATACTACAAAAGAGAAGAAAAAGAGATTGAAGGAGTACACATTGAGAGTCTCCTCTGCCTTCTTACTGCTGTCTTGCCTCTGTCCTTGGCCGAATTCTACCCTTAGGCAGAATCGTGTCGCCCAATATGCCTTATAACTAACCTTAACTTCCTAAATTGAAAGATGAGAGATTCATACAAAGGGATTAGTATTTATAGGCTTCATAGACATTAGAACAGAAGGGGACGTGTTATGGAGTTATTGGTACTTGGAGAGTAAGTAACTTGGAGTCCAAGTTGTTCTATAATCGTCATTCCTTCTGAAAACTGCAGTCCATGCAATTTGGGTCAAAATGCACACGATTGAATTCTGGTCCCCACATGGATGTGTTGAACCATGCAGACTCATCGACCTTCAGTATTTTGGTTGCAAAATCGTCATCCAAGCTCTGATTGAGTTGATTCAAGTTGGGTTGGAAACTAGACAATCTACAACTTTCATGAAGGCCAGTTGAGATTCGGAATGTACAGGTCTCGGGAAGCAATCCAAAGTCAGTGTACTATATGCATTTCTGTGAGGATGGCTTCTTTAGTAGCGCGCAGTTGGGCGTGCGATTTGGCTCATCCATGTGCTATCGAGAATCTTCAAATTATTGCTCCAGTTCCTTGCTTCACTTGCATGGGGTTTGCTTCCAAACCGTACGACAAATACTTGTTGTCCAAAATACTTCGTCTTACCACTATTTTAGACCTAAAAGTAATAGAAATATGCAATTCTTCATAATTAGGGTAAAATGGCAAAAATAATCTGATTCTATAGAAAATAAACAATTACAACTCGATAAATAGCAATAATTTAGGTTAAGTGATAGAAAAAATAACGACACCCCTATCATGGAGGCTGGTGGACCAGCGATGGCATGCCGACGATCTAGGCGATGGTGGTGGTGCGGCTCAGCTTGGGGTTCAGCCAAGGAAGAGAGAAAGAGTGTGATGGAATGAGAGAATCATAAACATAATAAAAAGTATTTACCTACTGTACAAAAAAATTTGAAATGCAAATTAATGTAGACTGGCAAACACATTTAATTCATCAGAAGAAAGCAGAAACATTAAAACCTTCTCATCATCAATACAGCATTGAAAATCCAGCGAAAATATATAGTAAAAAACTTAAAAGCACATTAACCTTCTCAATTATTTTTTTAAAATAAGAATTACATTAATTTGATATCATGGCCAGTTCTTTTTAGATATCTTTTGGAAAAATTGAACATATATCTTTTCACATAAAAGTTGGTCTATCACCATTTGTACTAACGCTAAAATAATTTTATAACTCATAATATGTTATAATCATTGAATTAGTGAAATATAGCTAATTTTATATTATTTTCAACTCATGACTTAATGTTTAAATTAGTGAAATAACTCTGATTTATATTACTTTTTAACCTTTCATTGAATGTACAAATTAGTGGAATAACGCTAATTCAAAGTAATGATGATGTTATTTGAAAAATATAAAGTTATTTTTTACCATCCAAAATTATATTAAAGTATATCAGATAATGATAAAGTAATGTTTAAAGAGCGCTCTTAATTCTTATACAAAATATTAGATGCTGGCGTGCTTGAAAGCATGTTAATTTTTGTTTTTCTCTGATAAATTTTTTTTGTAGAATTTGGTATACCAATTTCTATCCAGCATGCAAAACTTATGCATACAAGGACACCAAAATTAACGCTGCACCAAATTCAATCTAATGTTTCTGATTAGAGTTGTCTGATTCACATCAAAATTCGTGTTCTTTTGATTTGCTCGAATTGAAAGTTATCAGTGCAGAACTTGATGTAAATTAAATGGCTCCGATTAAATTTGATCAGATACCCATCATACAAAACCCGATTTGATCTTATCAACATGCTTGTTTAACTAAACCATGATGTCTCTATTCAGAGTCGTCTCATTCACATCAAAATCAAAATTTGTGTACTTTTGATTTGCTCGAATTTGAAGTCATCAGTGAAGAACTTGATGTAAAATTGAATGACTCCGACTAGACATCAAACTAAATTTGATCACATATCTATTATACAAAACCTGATTTGATCTGATCAACACATATGCTTGTTTAACTAAACCAATGAAAGAACCTCTGACCGGCTTGTAATTGGAGACCAACACTGTATCTATCACTGTTGTAAATAATGATATGGTATGCGGTCGTCGGACGGATAAGGTACCACCAAGTAATTAATCGGGAATAATTGAGAATAATTGACTATATTCAGAAATAATTGTCCGATTAGTACGAAAAATTTGTAAATGGAGACCAACACTGTATATATCACTGTTGTAAATAATGATATAGTATGCAGTCGTTGGACGGATAAGGTACTACCAAGTGATTAATCGGGAATAATTGAGAATAATCAGCTATATTAAAAAATAATTGTCTGATTAGTATGAAAAATTTGTAAATGGAGACCAACACTATATATATCATTGTTGTAAATAACGATATAGTATGAGGTTGTCGGACTGATAAGGTACCACCAAGTGATTAATTGGAAATAATTGAGAATAATTGATTATATTTAGAAATAATTGTCCGATTAGTACGAAAAATCCATAACGGTCACCATCAATAGCTAATCGGCCGATTAATCCGCCTAAATAGACGTTTTTTACAACAATGGTATATATAGCCATGACTTCACACAAGATCCTTCATTTATCCCTACAAATATTTCACAAAACAACAAATTACATGCAAATTACAATGTCTACCAGCTCCCTGCGTAGTTTGGTCGTCTCTCTTGTAATTTTTTTTTTTTTGAATGGAATCAGGCAGTGGCTGCCAGGTTTGGAATTTATAAATAACATAAGGTTTATACAGGAATTACATATCACCAATGCATCAGCCCACTAACGCTGATTGCCCCAGATCATTACAGCATACCAGTAAAGCACTAATTCCTGTATAACTATCTAGCTTTCCATTAAACCGTAGTCAGTGCAGTACCGCTTTCCATTAAACCGCTTATTCCTGTATAACTATCTCTCTTGTAATTTATAGGCTAATTTTTTTTAGTGCCATTGTTTGTTGAATGCCAATCAATTGAACGACGAGTTTGATAAATGGATCAAGGAGAGCCAGAAAAGATACAAGAATGAAGCCGAAAAGTTGAAGCAATTCGAGATTTTCAAGACCAACTATCAATTTATCAATTCTTCGAACAACAATCCCGACTTAACCTTCACGCTAGGTTTGAACAAGTATGCGGACTTGACGAACCGAGAGTTCCTGGCCATGCTAGCCGGATACATCCCAGTAACTGACAAGCGACCCTCTACAGCTTTCAGGTATGATAATGTGACGCCTCTTTCATTTGTCGATTAGCGGACACGTGGTGCAGTGAATCCAGTGAAGGACCAAGGAAAATGTGGTGAGCAATCAACAAATGCTATTCATTAGTACAAAATTGCATGTATTTTGAAATTTACTTAAACTGTTACATGACTTTCGTTTGCATCTATGTTTATATAGGCAGTTGCTGGGCATTCGGTACAGTTTCCACAATTGAGGGGATAACAAAAATCAAGAAAGGTACACTACCAAGCCTTTCAGAGCAAGAATTAGTCGATTGTGTTAGCGAGTGCAAAGGGTGCAACGGGGGCCGGCCAGACACCGCGTTCAAATGGGCGACAAAAAACGGTGGCATCACCACCGAGTTAGATTATTCTTACAAAGCGCAAAGCGGCACTTGTAACACCACAAAGGCCAAAAATTGCACGGCGGTAATCACAGGTTACGAGGATGTCCCCATGGGCAACGAAACGGCTCTGATGAATGCCGTGTTCAACCAACCCGTCACAGTAGCCATCGATTCTTCCGGGCTTTTCTTCCAGTTTTACAAAAGTGGAATCTTCAGAGACCCCTGTGGGGTAAATCTTGACCATGTCATGACAGTAGTCGGGTACGGTGGAGAAGGAATCAATAAGTACTGGATAGTGAAGAGCTCGTGAGGAACATCATGGGGGAAGACGGTTACGTGCACATGTGGAAGGATAGCGGCATTGTATCGGGACTATGCGGTATAGCGCTCGTCGGCTCTTATCCTGTAGCTTGATCGACGGTCGATTAAGCTCGATTAAACAATCTGTTTACTGTCATATTTAGTATGGAAATGAAACAAGGTGCTTTGCTTTGGAGGTTGATCATATTTTGAATCAGTGTTGAAATAATCAAAAGGAAGAATGTTTGTTTCGGTAAGAGGTGAATGGTAAAACAAAATCATTTTCTATGATAGCCTATTCTTGCTTTCTTTTTATTGCCATTGAAGTATACTTGGTTCAGTAATAGTGTAATACTCATGATGAAAAAATTTGAAATTATGGAACAACTAAGCATTCCTAATTTGACTATAAACTATCCCTCAATTGAAATATTTCCCCTCATTTTTCTTCGCAGATAATGACAAAAGTCACAAAACTTATGACAATTTTTTTTGATAAAAATTAAAAAAAAATCAGAAAGTTAACATGAAAATTATACTTTTTTTAATTTGTTTGGTAATGATTAGCAGCTGGCATTAGGGGTGTTAATTATTAACAACTATTGACAACGATCGGGAATTCAATATTTTATATTTAATTCATTATATAATGAGAAAATCTAATAAAACTTTAAATAGATGTCCGTGGGTTGTAGAACTTGTGATATATAATTTCCTTACATTTTACAAGAATTCACATCATTACTTAACTGGAAATATTAATTAACTATTATAATATTATCTCAAAATATACTTTAATGTTTTTTTTTTTTAAATCTTCATAGAAGCTACGAAATCGTGAGGGGGAATCGAACTCTTAACCTTTGGATACAACAACTCTAGGATTTATTTCTAGCCAATTGTGCTATCTCCCCTTTCTCAAAATACACTTTAATGTATTTATGTTTTTCTTTACATGTAAAAGATGATATGCTTGATGTTTTTAAGGTAAAAAAAATAACACAATTTTCTAAAATTATTATGTATAAATTTCAACATTATCATATTATCTCCTATTGTACATATTTTTTAATCATTTCGAGAGGAAAAAAAAAAAACTCTTTTGTTTCTAAGTTTGTTGAATGCAGGATGTTTTTTAAATAAATGTAATCTCGTTTTACAATTTTTCAATAATAAATAAGTTTTTTTTTCAAAATAAAAAGAAAAACAACAATAAATATGATGGATTTCTAGAATGCAAACTTCTGAAAAATCAACAAACAAATAAAAAGAATGAAGCAAACAAAAATATTATGTAGAAGAGAAGCCAAAATGTCCTTCTTTCCTGTAAAAGCTCTACACAAAAAATTCTCTTTACTCAACAAAATAATAGAAGATGAAGTAATATTTCTTTCTTCTAGGTCATATATGCTATAAAATTATTTTTTCTTTCTTGTAATCTTAAAAAAATATTGTGAGAGAATAATTCTTTTTTTTTCTAATATAAACATAAAAATAATATTTCCTTTCTTTAGTAATTTCTAACTTGTATCATGAATATGCCCTCCATAGACCGTATATGCGTTATTTTATTTCTCCTTCTAAATTCGAATTTGTTAATAATATATTGAAGGATAATTAAGATTTTGATCTCTTATTGTTTGTAACCAAAATTCTTTCACCGTTATCTCTTTTTTTTTTTTTTCTTTTTTCTTTTTTGAAAGCTTGGTAGGTGCTACCAAGTGGTGTTATTAATTGCTTTTATTATTATCAGAAATGCCTTGATCACTTGTTGGAAAAATTCACTTGCATCTCGCAAGTATTAATTACTAATAATACTAAAGCTGTTGCTGTGTTAAATTTGAACTATGTACAAAATTAAATAATTCAAATTTTGAGTATACAAATTATGAGAAATGGCTCCTATAATATAATTCCATGCTAATACGAATACGGATATTCGATATCCGAATATCCATGCGGATACGGATACGGATGCGGATTTAGTTTTAAATATTAATTATCCATATCCAAATAGTTGATATATATCATATAGTTTAATATATATTATGAAAAAAATTATATAATTCACTATTATAAAAAGTGGATATATGTATCCGTATCTGTTTAATATCTGATTCGTATCCATATCCGTCTAATATTTGATCCGTATCCATATTGGAAAATAAAAACAGATATAAATATGATTTTACCACTATCTGATCCGTATCTGATCCGTTTGCACCCATAGTCCCATGAATTTTTTTTTTTAATTGGTCTTAGATTGGTTCGAATTTTAATTGGATGGTCCGGATTTCAAACTCAAATTTTAAAAACTCCTCTTATATGAAATAGAAAATATTTTATTGGAAAAAGGAGAATTCGTTACCATTTTTGACATCTTTAATATCTTAGATAATTAAAAATATCTGTATACACAGTCCTCGTCTAATTAAATTAAATTTACTATGTTATTATGCTTGTTTTGACCTAGTAAACAATGTATTTATACTACGTCTATGCCACTTGCGATTTTATGCATATATAGCATCATTTGAGCATATAAGCACTGAAAAAAATTAAAATAAAAAATATTTTTTCTTTAAATTAAGTCTAGAAACCGTGTACTACTCATTCATATTACGCAATGTAATTAAATAAGGATTAATATTTCACATAATGTATACTAGTTGAATTCTTGTTGAGATCATATTTTGCATGCATCATCATTCGATCTTGACCTTACCGCGTTTGATGAAATTATCTTTTAGAAAATTCCGATCTAGAAATAAAATATATACCACATAACCGTCAATTGTTGCTTCCAATATTGGTTGATTCTGGTGGAATCTTCAAAGCACTTGTATAATTTTCCAGCGGCTTAAAAAAATAAATTTTGTTCATAGGTAATCAAAAGTAGCATCAAGATTGTGGTTCAGCTATTAGCAAAGGTTTAAATAGTATTTATCGCGTCACAGTGGAATGACAAAAAAAACAACGCTATGTCCATATTGCGTCGCTATAGCGCTGATAGTGTCATAGCTTTTATGGTCCAAAAATATGTGATCAATGATATATTGAAAGGTAAAAATTTAAATCTGAATTTATATATATATAAAGAGAGAGAGAGAGAGAGGGGCTGACTACTCTACTTATATAAGCATATGAGAGTATATGCTTATAAGTCATTTTTTCATTTTTAAAATTCAAAAAGTCGATCTGAATCGTTAAATGTGATTTCTATATTGAAATGTGTTTGGAGATTTACATTTTTCTGAATTTTTTTTACTATAAATCACTTTGAAAATTGCTGATCTAACGGTGGCTTCTGATTTTACTGTTTTGTTAAGCCACTGTTAGATCAGCGATTTTCAAAGTACCTTAATAAATAATAAAAAAATTTAGAAAAATGTAAAATTTGGTCTCCAAACATATTTCAATATAGAGATCATATCTAACGATTCAGATCAAATTTTTGGATTTTGAAAGCAAAAAAATAACTTATAAACATATACTCTCATATGTTTATGTAAGTAGAGTAGCCAACCTCTATATATTTACTTATATATATTAACATTGTCTTGCACATGAAGAAACTAATCCGAATTATAATTATGTTTAGTTTTCAGGAAAAAGTCAACCGTGCTTGTCAAATTATACCCACAATAAATTAAGAAGCTGGCAGGACCCAAATTCGAAGAATTATCCAAAAAAAGTTATTTATTGTAACTTGCTTTAATTTACAAAAGTTTGATCTTGTCAACATATAGCACTCGTTCAAGCCAGCAGATGCATAATAATTTACCTATATACATGTTAATTAATTAATTAATTTGAGCACCCATTATATAAATTCGTAGAGGCCCTGGCCTTTCAAATCATTCCAATTAATACATCTCTCCTCTCTCTAATTATAGCAATGGCCAGTTTCATGCAATCTCTAGTTTTCTTCCTAATTTGTGGGCTTATATGCAGCACGGTTGTACCTTCGACTGCCGATTTTCTGACCGATGAGTTTCAGAAGTGGATCAAGGAGCACGGTGTGAAATACAATAGCAAAGCCGAAGCGCTGAAACGCTTTGCTGTATTCAAGGCAAATTACTTATTTGTCGAAGCATCCAACCACAATCCGCAAGTCGGCTTCACGCTTGGCCTTAACAAGTATGCTGACCTGACGAACGATGAGTTTCTGGCGAAGCTTACGGGATACACCCCTCTGAGTACCAGACAAACTTCGACATCATTTAGGTATGGAAATGCATCGGTACCATCATCGATCGATTGGCGCTCGCTTGGTGCTGTGACCAGTGTCAAGGATCAAGGGCAATGTGGTGAGTATAGTACTATATATAGTAGTGTCTTACAGTTGGTGCAAATATATATATGTGTGTGCGCATTATAATTCAATATATATCTATATGAGTAAGTGTGTGTGTGTGTGTGTGTGTGTGTATATATATATATATATATATATATTGCTTCAAGACGTTATACATGAATTTTCAGGTTATGTAGTCAGTATATAATTTTAATTTTAGTTAATTACACCAAAATACCTATTGGAAAAATAAAAAGTGAAAATATTAAAACATGATCAATACAATATTACAATCAAATTAAACAAATAAGCAACTAAAAAGGGCTTAATTAATATTGGTCAATTTATGTGTTCTATACAGGAAGTTGCTGGGCATTTGGCGCAGTTGCAACAATCGAAGGGATAACTAAGATAAAAAAGGGCTATCTACCAAATCTGTCAGAGCAAGAGTTAGTCGATTGCGTAACCGATAGCTACGGGTGTGCGGGGGGCTTCCAAGACTCTGCTTTTGAATGGGTGATTAAAAATGGAGGTATCACTAGTGAAGAAGACTACGTATACACCGCCCAAAACGGCACTTGTGACGCAACAAAGACAAAAAATCATGCTGCTACAATAGCTGGCTATGAGCAAGTCCCTAGTGGCAATGAAAAGGCGCTGATGAATGCGGTCGCTAACCAACCAGTTACGGTAGCCATTGAGGCAAGCGGGCCCTTCTTTCAGTTCTACAAAAGCGGCATTTTTCGGGGCCCTTGTGGACTAAACCTAGACCACGCTGTGACCGTGGTTGGTTATGGTGGAGAAGGATTCAGCAAGTATTGGATAGTGAAGAACTCGTGGGGATCGACATGGGGCGAGGATGGTTACATACGCATGTGGAAAGATAGTGGCCTTCCATTAGGCGTATGCGGTATAGCGTTCAAAGCTTCCTACCCGGTAGCTTGATTGAACACTTCATCGATCTACTGGTAAAATCAATGACAATGATCTGGAATGAGTTGCTATCTTGTTATGGTTATTGATTAATTTTTTCATCATAGTTAGCTAATGTTGAATAAAATAATTGTTTGACTTTGGTGAAAGTATGCATTTTTTTATTGTTTGTATATATATAAGATTGTGCTTTTGGATGAATTCAAATTATAACATTCTTTTAAATATTTGGGTATCCGTAATACAAACATCTATGCACACAAGAACATGAATTGTTATTATGATTCTTTTGAAAGAATTGGTAAACTTAGGAAAACAAAATATTATGTAAGTCTTGTTTCTCATAGCTTCTGCGTATACGCCTCAGTTCAGGTTTGGATGAAAGAATTGGTAAACTTAACTCTCCGATTATCCTCTTGCTCAAGAAATGGCAATTGAGTCCAGGTACACTTGGAAGTTGGAACAAACATGTATATATGCTACCGAATGGGTTTGCTTTTGTGGAGGGACAGATACCTGACGGGCCGTTAATGGGCCACAGGAGCATCAGTAAATTTCAAGTTCAATGAAATTGTACAAGCAGTATACAGACCTAGAGCATTTTTTCTCTAATAAAGGAATGGTGATAAAGATATTAACAACGATATTTTTTTAAATTCGTGCAGTGTACAAATCATTTTTTATTTATTTTGACTCTACAATCAGTGTACTGCATGAAGTCAAAACAACTCTCTCAATATCTTTACCTAATGAAAGTTTCGAGATAACAAGATTGTCTTTTATTTTGATTTTTTTTTAAGAAAGAGATTAAACTGGTAATAAAAAAAAAATTAGTAAAAATAAGCGTCAAGTTTCTCAACTCAAATATCCACTAGAAAGTTTGTAATATAATTTTGTTACTGACATTGTTCCCTTCAAAAATATATAGGCTTAACCCAAAAACCAAAGGGAGTCAGTGGTACCATTGGTACCACAACAAGAGAGTCTTATGTAATTGAAAGGGAATGCAGAGTACTTTGTTGGCAGGATCAATCTTATCTTTGTTGGTTTTTAAGCATAAAGTCATCATAGTGGATGATTGTAAAAAAAATTGTTTTACTGTAGGTATAACTGAGAGATGTGATCCAAGGGTGTTTCTTGGAATTAGTTTTGGATGTGTTTTCTTTTATCAGATGGAGGCTACTGATACTGGTATTAGTTTAGATATTGGGTTTGTGTTTTAACAGGTAGAAAAGGTCAATGATGTTAAAAGGATGGACTGAGACTTGAAGGCATCTCACACTCCTGTACCAGTCTTTGGTACGGTTGCAGTAGCTTTGTGACAGTTCTATCGTGGTTTCTCTGTGTTGTGCACTGAGACAAATTTTACCTGTGGTTTCTTTTTTTGATAGTTAAGGGCGTTACTGGGACTTTGTAAGTTGCTGAATTTTAGTAATACAATAGGCTTTTATGCATTTTCTTCAAAAAAAATGAATTGCATGAACAGATACCAGGTTTGAACAAGAGATCAGTTATTTATTAAGCATAACCACTTCCTCCATGATTGCATGCTTTAAGCATCATCCCTGTCCATTAGAGACCCAATGATATTGGTTGTGAATTTCAAAAAAAATAATGAGTTACTAATCTATTGAGCATTACCATCTTTTTCCATTTAAAACCAAAAGTTTGATTCAAAATTATGGCTCATGATACCATACTCAACAACCTCAAAATAGATATCCAGACATATATCATATAAGAAATCTCGAAGTAGGAAAACAAAGAAAGATTTCACTTGAGTAGAATTATTATAAAACCAGAACAGATATGACTACATAACAAAAGCTAAACCTCTGACATATGAGCGAAAAATGACAACGCACTCTTCTCTACTTCTTGGAATCCGGAGAGGAATCGTCTTGCCAAGTAGATTGCCATTGCTTGTCATAGTAGGTTGTTTCTTGTATAATCTTCTTTATATTCTCTATATCTTCATTGTTTCTAACAAACAATACACCGAGTACTGATATAAAGAGAAGGGTCTTGCAAAAGAAATTCGAGGTCTGGTCAACAATCCCGACCCCAGTCAAACTGTCGACAAAATATGCCATGAAGAAACCAATCATAGCCGCACGACCTATGTAAAGAACAATAATTTCACAACAGTAAACAAGCAATTAAATCATGTCATGCTTATACATGGTCGTACTACTAATAGTCAATTGACTATTTAAAATATTATTGCGAAATATCTAGTGGTGAACAAAATTTGAGCTCTGGTATATAGGGTTGGAACTGTCTCCAGTAATCGATTAAGCATCAATTAGCCCTCTTCTGATCATGCAATTAAGTCTCAATTTAACATAATTCAGTGTCAAATTTCATCTAAAGTTTTGCAAGGGACCACTAAACACCAAGAAAAATAAAAAAAATATTAACCATTTAGTCTCTCAGCTTCAGGGAGGTGAAATCTCTTAATCCATGCCCACCAAGGTATAATCGAAGTGTCAAAAAATACCATCTGATCAGTATCTGTTGCTTCTGGATATTCCTCTAGCCATTTCCTCCTCCTTGCCTCTGATTAAAGGGATATAATATTATTTATTGCTTTAAATGTCATATTCCACAAATAACAAGTACATATTAACATACATAATTTATATTTAAGGGGGTAGCACTTTATGTAACCAGGGATATTTTTAGCTGCTCCTTCTCCAATTGATACAAACCTGTTTTCTCAATCTAAATTCACCAAGGCAAGCACATTATTGAGATTTCAGATAGAACCTAATTAAGCGCAAATTACAAAAGAAAGGAAATTTGAAGGAACAAAATCTGGTAATATAATTGCGAGAACATGAAGTTGAGAACTTACCAGCATCTATGACAGCATCCCAATCAGTTCTCCCATTCTTCACAAATTGGTCCAAATCCCAAGTACCCTTCATCCATCTCGGGTCATTAAACCTTTTTGGTACCTCTAATTTCGCCTCATGGGTTGCAACAGTGCCAGGAGAGACCAAATCTTGCGGTGCCTTTTCTTCAGCTTTCTTCTCTGCTGCGTGCGCATTTACCTCTAATTTCTCATCCAATGAAGGTGAAACAGTGGAGGTGGAGGTGGGGGTGTTGATGCCTGATTTTATAGGGTGGAAGGAGAGAAGAATAGATCTTTTGGGGATGAGAAAGAGAGAGGATTTGGTTAAGGGTTTACTGGAGAAGGAAAGAGAGGAGGGGATTTGAGCGAAAGTAGCCATGTGTGAGAGAGAGAGAGGTCAGATGCACTGCGAGTGTGCTCTTTTTCAGTGTTCAGTAGTCACAACTCACAACTCACAAAGTCACAGAACCAAAAAAAAAAAAACTCACAAAGTCACAAAGTCACAAGTCGCATCAGTACAGTACAGCATTTAGTGGTATGGGACTATGGGAGTATGGGACAGACCAGAAAACGAAAGTACACGAGACATTGTTTTGTTAATAGTTTGAGATTGGCTAAGTGTTAGGAAATAAATCTGCTACCTTACGATCCTAAGGGATTGTAGGGTCCTACGATTCTAAATTCAATCTTTTATATTTTAAGTATTACGAATTTTCATAAAAGTTGTTTTTTATGCACGAATCTCAAAACAAATAAAAGATTTGATTTGGAATTGTAGGACCCTACAATTCTTTTAGGATAGTAGCAGATTTATTTCCAAGGTGCTATGCTATTATGTAGGCGTGGCAAGGAGTCGGCTCGTTATGAGCTGGGTTCAGTTTGAACTCATCACAAGTTAGTTCATTTGAGTCACGAGCGAGCTAAAATTTCAGTTTGAAATTATCATGAGTTGAATCGAGCTAGTTCATGAACTGACGAGCTGATTCGCAAGGTCTGACTAAATCTTGTTTTAAAAAGAAAATAAATTTTATAAATTTTTTGGACCGAATTGGACCGAATTGGACTGAGCTGGATAATATAAAATACACACACATTCATACAAATTCACAAATTGATACCTAACCGAGTTAACTTGTGAACTGACGAGTAAGTTAGGTCCCAGTTTGAACTCGTTAATTATGAACTGAACTAGTAATAAATTGACTTGTTAACAGCTCAGTCCAATAATAAGAGAACTATAGGAGCGAGTCAGATACAAATTACGATCGAGTTGCGAGCTACGAATTTTTTTACCTCTCTAATGCTATCATAATTCACAAGAGAGGTTTCGTATGAAAAAGTTATTATTTGTTATGTTTGATTTTATACTAAATAAATTTATAAATTTTACAAATAAGTTTATGAATGATAAAATAGATCGATTTCACAGATTAAATTTACTGTTTGAAGTCAATTTAATTAATTTTTAAGACAATAGCACATGACAGTCTTATAATATCCGCAGTTCCTTAGTCAAACTTTTTTAGTTTATTTCTATCTTTCATTATATAGAAATTTAGATATATATCCATCTGTATTTATTTAGATAATTTTCATCTAAATTTAAAAATTAGTTATTTTTGTTTAAACTTAGCTATTTATTAATATGTTTATTTCTGAATTTTATCACTAAATAAATATAAATTATTAATTGTTCTAGATGACAGATTAAATACATATAGCATAACCCAGTACTTTCTCCAAATAACATCTGACTACTCTCCGCCTTGTATTTTTTTTTTCTTTGCTGCTTCCAATATATTTCTGTTTGCTTTTCTTCATGAGCAGAATAGCAATTGGTCTGATATAAATTTTATTTTAATTTTTGAGTAAATGTTGTAGTTAAGTCAGCCAATTGTTTAATATCTAAAAAGAGAAAAAAAATTATGATAATTTCAAATCTGAGATCTTTCACACATATAACATTGTATTTGTCACTAAAAATCTCTATATTATTTTTTTTATGAAACTAATTAAGAATCTCTATATAACTTGATTCCGATTACATCATTTTCGGACTACAGTAATGTGAAAATGACCTTATCTTTTAATATATTTCCTGTCCACGTAGGCGTTTAGAATTTGCTTTGTGCTACTTATTGTATAATATTTCTTTGCGGCTTCTGATACAGCTGTATCATTGATTTTCTTTTTCTTTCTTTTTTTCTTTTTTTGAAAATCTTTGCAGAAGCGGTGAATTCTCTCGACCTTTGAGTAAACAACAATTCTAATATTTTTCTCCTAGTAAACAACTTTCTTTTCTCATAGCTGTATCATTGTCAAAGAAGGGTTAATACTTACAATACTGCTCATATAAATATATCATAAGAATGAAAGATGAGTGCAATTAATCTAATATCTTAAATTATTTTTATATGATTTCTACAAATAAAAAATTGTGGAAAAAGACGCTACATATTTTTGGGAAAATATAGACAGATAAATATTTTTTTTTCTTAAAAGGAATCTGTTAATCTCGACATTAAAACAAGTAAACAGTTAACAAACATAATGTTTTCTTATTTGAGTGTGCCAATTTCCTAATTAATATTTTTTATTAAACAAAAGAGGATAAAAAAAAGGAAATTATATCAGCTTGTGATATATTGATCCGTTAAAAGAGAGAGCCCAATATCTGTTTAATTTCTCTTGAACCTTGGTCCAGGTAAATGTTACTTCGGTTGGAAAGTAAATAATTTTTACCTTCACCACGGTCCAATTCAAAATAATGGCACTGGTACCTTGTCACATTTGAAGATGGGGACCGAAGTAAAAAATAAGTAAAAGTTATTAATAATACTGTTTTGACTTCATGCAGAGCGTGCAAGTTATACATTTTTTTTCTTCGTTTCAACTTTATTATCAATACACTACATGAAGATAAAATAAGTCTGTCAATATATTTATCCTGAAACCCTATTGACTGAAGTTTTAAAATTTGGTTGAAAATTATCAAAGAATTGAAATTAGCTTTACAAAATTAATAAAGACAAGGTCAACAGCTCTTCCCCATTTCATGAATTTTTTTTTTGGGTATTGTACAAGATTACTAGTTACTAACTTAAACTTCTATTTGTACTTGAATTGTACGCTTAGCTTCGTTCTCTTCTTTGTGATTCTCTTGCAATGAGGAACAATGTAATTTTGGAATTGAAGAAATTGATTCCATGTACATCTCTGCTTCTAGCATTGTGCAGTAGGAATTGAACTGATTTGGAAATACATTTAACTTAAATTGCATCTCAAACAGGAATTCCAGTTCTAGGCAGTTAATCTCATAATTAAATTATTACATGTCAACTGACATATGCTAAAGAATAAAGACCAAACAATATAGGAAATAATCTAATGTGATTCTCATGAGAATCACAGGACCTGCTTTTTCAAATCCATCTCTCTGTTTTTCTTAAATGCACAAATCTCAAAATATGTTGTTTTCAATGCACAAATCTCAAAACAAATGCATGGGTGGATTTGTAAAACCTGTGATTCTCAAAGAATCACAGCAGATTTGTTTCCAACAATATATGGAAGCAAAAGATTACAAGGAGAAACTACATCCTCTATACTATATGTCAACAAAAGAGGATGGAAAAGAGTAAAAATTGCAAGAAAACTATTTTTGTTTTAGCTTCATGGAACGCACGAACTATATGTAATGCTGCTTTAATTCTACAGTTGGTGTGCTGCATGAAGACAAAACTGCTTTGTTAAATTCTTTACCCGTGAGAAATGGCGTAAGAAAAAAAAATTACAAGTTATCCATAAAATTGTGTTGTGTTGATAACAATAATATTTGTGTCAATATCAGCACCCTATTAGTACACATGTAATCTTTTCACTAAACAATTATAATTTAAGGCGGAAGCATAAGGAACGAAGGAAAACATTAGGAAAAAAAATGTTCTAAAAATAGTGAACAGCTATGAAAAGAAAAGTTATAAATAGGAAAAAAAAAAAAGGGAGAAAGCTAAAATAAAAGCTATAGACGCCGCTCTTCTTTTCACGCAACAGGAATCAGGATCCAGCCAAGTAAAAAAATCCTTGTAAGTATTATATATATTTTTCTGTTGAATTTAATTAGATGCTCATATTTCTACTATTTTGTTTTCTAAAGGTTAAAATAATACTACACCACCACCCCGGTACCAGTAAGGTAACAATAACCGTAAACTACTTAGTTTGATTAAACTAACTATCCTCTTAGCATACAAAATAATCAATTCTAACAACACAAGTATTAATGAAATTACATAAAAATAGTACCCATAAACAGTAGATTTTCAATGCTTATTTTATTTTAATTATGAGGAATGAGCCTCTGTTTTTCAGCATCATGATCATGATTATGAAAATCAGAAGTAGAACTGATTAGTAATTGGCCATAGAATTGGGTGAATCGGTAGGAATTAGCCGAGTTAAGTCGGAAACTCGAATTTCAATAATCCACTGATAGTTCTTTAATAATAATCTTTAATGACAAAATAAAAAAAAATAAAAAAAACTTTGTCAATTTCAATTTTCTTGTTGTGCGCAATAAAATTATGGCCTTACAAGTACGTGTCCGTATCTTTCAGCAATTTTTGGTGAAAAAAAATCATGAAATAATAGAGGTATGTGTTACAGTAATTAACTATTTTTGATCAAAAATCATTAATTGAACCCTATTTTCTTGAAATTTCTTTTTCAGGTCATATGATCTCCATGAATATTTGGTCCATACTTCCAGAGGATTGTATAGAACAATTTGCTGAAAAACTAGATAGCCATAAGGATTTTCTAAGCTTCAGTGCTGTCTACACCTCATGGCGTTCTGTGTTCAAGAATAACATTCATCGCCTTCCTTTCAAAATTGCCATATCGCATTGTTTACCGAAAGGAAAACCTTTGCCAGTACTACTACTATACAATAGTGTAATGGATGGCAAGCGTTACAGACTGTTCAATCTCTCCAATGAGAAGATGGTGGAGGTTTCGCATGAACTCAATTTGTTAAAAACAGTAAACAAATGGATTATGGGTTCATGGAGAGGTTGGTTACTTGTGGCTAACTATTTTTCTGGTAAAAGAATGGCCTTGATAAATCCACTTACAGGAGAAGAAGTACGCTTACCATCGTTTTCTTCATTAGCAATGCATCTTGTTAATATGAATAATGTAGCTTGCTCTTCATCATGCCCTCCAGCTCCAAATAATAAAGACAATAATTGTATGGTGATGTTTGCTTGCAATTATAGCAGTATATGCTGTTGCAAGATCGGAGATGACAAATGGAACACCTATGAACATCCTCATGGAATTGTGAATCTGGTAAACCATAATGGAATTTTTTATGCTATCGATACAAAATCCGATCTTTATAAAATTACCATGATAGAGCATACAATTGATGTGCAACTTGTATTAGCGTGGGGGACCTTATTTTATCATAATCAAGGACACCTATCTAAAAATTGCGTTGTGGAATCATCGGGCGAGTTGTTGCTGGTAACACGTTCAATGGTGAATGAGCTCTTCGATGGCATTCCTCACACTCAGATTTTCAAGTTAACAAGCAAGTATGTTAACCTTTTTGGGGTTAAATATCTCAAAAACTATAAATGGCAAAAGATTGAAGATATTGGCAACCGAATCATATTTGTTGGACATAAGGATTCTATATCTGTTGAATCATCTTTGTATCCTGGTACCAAAGGAAACTGCATTTACTTCACTCATGTCATTGATCACAATCTCCATACAGTTGTTTTTAATTTAACAAATCAGTCTGTAGAATACATCTTGTTTGATCATGTTGATTCAAATCTGGAAGCACTTTGGTTTTCGCCTAATCCTTGGCAGAAATGCAAATTATGAACATTTTCTTATGTCATACATGTATTTGGGTTTATTTTTTACTTGCTCGTTGATGATTTGATATTTTGCAATTGCAAGAATTCCCTAAAGACATTTCACAATTCAAAGAAAATGTCCAAATACAAAATTGGGCAAAAAAGAAACCTACGGACAAATTTCCCTAAAAAAAATTTGAGCGAAAAGCACATAATTCCTTACTCTTAGAAATTATATAAAAAAATGTAAGATATTCGATGAATTGCATTCATATTTCGATCTCATGTAAGGAACTGAACTTAGAGTAGCCGGGAAGATACGGATTCTTTGATACAGATTATTTATGAAGATTTCAATTCAATTTAAAGTCCAACTAGTACCAGATGTTCATTTTTTATAAAGAGTTGATATGTTTAGTATTTATAAAAACTTTGTATGTTAGATATAAATGCTTAATATGTTATGTTTAAACACTTGCGCACATAGTATCAATGGCGGATGCAAGGTTGATCAGGAGATAGGTACTTGTCTACCCCTGAATTTGAACTTCTTTTTAGATTCAGTAGTATTTTATATTTATGCCTACCCTTGAATTTAATTCACGGTCAAGTAAAAGAAAGAAACTAAAAGAAAGTTAATCCAGACTAATTTATGTAAAAAAAAAAAAAATTTACAAAAACGCGGTCCGATTCACTACTATACTTAGAAGAATCACTTATTCGCTAAGATGATAAAAAATAAAAATAAAAAAGATATGGTACTAAGGATCTAAATATATAGAATGTCGTAACTAGTCATGCCATGACTTGAATTACATAACGTGTCGTGACTAAATTTGGAAGGATGGCCATGACACATGAATGATCTCAACATGTTAGTCACGCCATGACCAAGGCATGCCCTAACCACATGTGACATATTCAAATGTGATCAGTCATGTTTAGTCATGTTTAATTATTATTTTCATAATTTATGTTAGTTTATTCAAAATTCACCATTCAATTAAGATCTAACGGTCCTAATTACACGTGATCAAATATTTCGCGTGACGTGTCAAATTTTCGAAAGATGACCACATCCCGTGAATGATCACTGCACGGGACACGCGAGTCACAACATGTGATCAACACACGTGCAATGTCATGCCGCAAACGAACCGTGTTGACGAACCGTGTTGTGTTGTGACTAAATCGTGTTGTGTCGTGACGTATCTTGTCATGTCGTGAGTTTTTTAGATATGCACAGGATACGCAAGTCACAACACGTGATCGGCACACATGCAATGTCATACCGCAATGAAGCCGTATTGTGCTGTGACTGAACTGTGTCAAGTCGTAATGTATAAGGTTACGTCGTAAATTTTTTAGATCCTTGTATGTTTTTCTGCTCTAATTCAATAGAAGAAGAAAAAAATTATACTTTTATTAATACTTTGTGTTTACCTCTGATTAGAATTCTGGATCCGCCCCTACATAGTATAATATTTACATACGTGAGTTATAAAAACATTAGAGACCTTCTAAAATATAGTCTCAGTCAAAAGTCGCTAGTTAGAAAATTTTGATCAGAGAAATCTCTGTAGGATTATTTCCACGGTCTGATCCAAAATAATGACACTAATTTCATGTCATAATGGAAGATGGGATTTAAGATTTTAGCCAAGTTACCGTAGTGAAAAACAACATCGACTAAACTTTCAAAATTTATTTAAAAAATAATAATTTATCAATTTATCAGAAAACAGATTGATGACTTTTTTTTTCTACAAAATTAGTGAGGATCGAATTAATAATTCGATTCACGTAGGGGTGATTGTATCAATGGTTCGGTCTACCTAAACATTGATCGAATCAATGGTTCCTTTTTTGTTATTTTTAGATTAAAAAAAATAATCAATTTACGTTCTAACAAATCTGCTTTTCAATTTCTCAATATATAAAATGAAATTTAATTTTGGTTGGAAATTATCTAAGAATTGAAATTAGCTTTACAAAAGAAATTAATAAAGACAAGGCAAACAGATCTTCCCCAAATCAACTCCGGAATTAATTCTTACTTTTTCCTTTTTTTTCATTTTTTTTTGTGGGTTTTGTACAAGATTACTAGTTACTGATTTGAATCTGAATCTGCTGTAATTCCAAAAGGGATTACAGGACCTGAAATTCCAATATCAACCCTTCAAATATTTTATGCACATATCTCAAAAAAAAGTAAGTTTTCATGCACAAATCTCGAGAAATACTAACGGTTCAGATTGGAATTTCAGGATCCTGTAATTCCCCAAGAATTACAGCAGATTTAACTTCTCTTTGCACTTGAATTGTAGGCTTATCTCTGTTCTCTCCTTCATGCTTCTCTTGCAACGAGGAAATATGTTGTTTTGGAATTGAGGAAATTGATTCCATGCACATCTCTGCTTCTAGCATTGTGCAGTAGGAATTGAACTGATTTGGAGATACATTCAATTCAAATTGCATCCCAAACAGGAACTCCAGTTCCAGGCTGTTCATCTCAGATACTTCGATGCCGCCTACTCTTGCGTAATAGGCATTGGAGTAGTGCCTGTATCATAGCAAAAATTGAAGCATCTACATCAGTAAAATTTTTAAAAAAGAAAAAAAAATTAAAGACAGCTATCAAGTACTAAATAGAAATTAAGACAATTTTAATTTCTAAATTTATGCACTCTGTGTTGTGCAGTGAACTTTCAATTTTTTGTAGTGGTTACGTCAACAATTATTATTATGGAAGAGAGAACTAAAGCCAATAAAAAAAAAATTAATAAGAAAGATAGAGATCCAGCCTACCAACTTCCACTTTAATGTTCATAAAGAACTCTCTTTTTAGTTTTGAACCCACGAGTTCTCGACCTCTCACACAGATAATGTCATTCTCCATAATTTTTAAAAATATCATTTTTTCCAAAAATGATAAATCAAAAGACCACGATTCTGTGAAATTTCGAAAAATAGTATGGCCGCATCCTCTAGGTGCGGCCACCTAAATGTGGCCACCAAAAAAGCAAAAAAAAAAAAAAAAAAAAAAGGTTGGCCACATCTCCTAGATGTGGCCACCAAAAAAGGAGATGTGGCCACCAAAAAAGTTGCCGCATTTTCTAGATGCAGTCATGCTATTTTTCGAAATTTCACATAATCGGGATCATTTGGTTTATCATTTTTGAGAAAATGGTATTTTTAAAAATTTCGGTGTTGTTCTTTGTGACAAGACTAAAACTTGGTTGCCAATAGAAATAGTTAAAAAGTAATTTGTTTAACATAAATCTTTCTAAATTAGAAATTACGTTACATCTCAAAAATTAGAATATTAAATGTCAAATATCACAATGTGAAAATCAATTCTTAATGAATTAAGAAGTAGCAATGCTTTGGAATTTATCATTAATTTTACTGTATAACTATTGATGTTATGATTAATTTATCATAAAAATCTCATATAAAAATAGACAGCTGCGGCTTAGTTCCATTTTCCTTTTGGAGGCTATCTTTTTATAGGAAGAAAACAATTAGCTAGATTAAAGGCTATTTATTTAGTTCTTTTAAGAAAAAGAAAATAAAACACCGATGTTAATGTTGGACCCGCAATTGCAAGGAATAATGCTTGCATAATTGCATCATTGCATGTGACTGGGTACTAATTTAATAATTACTCTATAGTTCTCAATTAATATTACAAATTATATAGTTTATTTGGGTGTGTGACACCATGGCACTATTGCTTGCATGAGACAATGTAAAGGAATCTGGTTTGTTATGAGGTTTCAATCACATTAGTTGAATGGATTCCAGATACTATCTTAACCAACACAAAATGACATTTTGTGTAACAGGTCATAGCTAGAGAATTATCCAAACAAACAAAAAAGTTTACCAGTAAATAATAAAACTTTTGACTTCCTATCTTATCTTGGAATAGGCAGTAGGAGTGGGACTGGGGTGGTCCGATGTCTAGTCACAGCCGTTCGATCAACATCAAGATTAATGTTCACTTGATCTGCGCCAATCCTAAAACAATGTGTGAATCTTGATGCAGATTGAACAACTCCAACCTTCCATTGTACCGCCACCAATCCCATAGATGGTAACTTGAGGAACACCAGAAAAAAAGGTTGGTGGACAGAAATTGAATAAATCCTACATGGTGGAAAAAAAAAGAAGAATTAGAGAAAAGTCCAGCTATACTCACAAGTCATCGATAAACTTGGCAGCAACCATGACACCCGTAATGAGAAGTCGGTGCACGCTAAATGAATTGATCACAGCCTCTGGGCAATGCTGCACAAGCCGGTCGAGGTAAACATATGCAATTAAGTAGCAACAAGGGCTGCAGCCAGTGTACCGGAAAATGCGCTCTAGGTACGCACGGATTGTTATGGCAGGTTTGCTCTGCCCATGAAAAAGGGAAGTCTCGCTTTCAGTTTGTTTAGTCGAGTCATTTTTCTTGGTAGTTCTTTCAAGGAGAGAGGAAAGGGTGGATGCTAATTTGGGGACAAATATTGAAACATTTGCCATTATCGCCTAGAGAGAGATAGAGAGAGAGACAGGGGATGTTAGGAGAAGTGCTGCTTCCCATCTGAAGTGAAGCAAGAGACTGTTATTATGTACTATAAGAATTTATTATCATAAAATAATTAGGTAGGTAGACTTTACTAGAGGTATATCCACTGTTGTGCAGTGCAGCTGTTTAAGTAATTTATGTTGGCGATCTCAGAAATCAGAGCACAATTTTGGGTAAAGATTGAGACAGTACTATTTTAACTTCACACAGCGCACGACTAACAGAGGCTTAATGAAAAATTATATAACTGATAAGCTGCATAAAACTAAAATAGCTCTGTCAATATCTTACCTGAATTTCAGTTCTCCAATTATTGGTACAATTGGAGATCAGAAGCCGAGATGGTCTATATCTCCTTATCACAACCATTTAAAACTGTTATGCTGCTAATTGCAAACCAATTTGGGATTCTCGAATGCACAGCCAGAAATTGGCTGTGAAGTTGGCTCGTACAAAATAGTAAGATTTCCTCAGTTGACAAAACTAAATGGAATAGTTCGGATATAAAGAGTACTTAGATTTTGTTCAAAAGATTTTGAACAATTTTATTCCAAGTATAACCTAAACCATCCTATATGCATTGAAATTCGTACGAAATTTTTTTGACGCAAATCAGGTTGTTACAAATTATACTGTGTTCTTGCATCTCTTACATATGAAAATTTTGGGCCCGCACTTTGATTGTTACATATTTATTTCGGTATTCAGAACATCAGAATACAGACATTGATTGGGGCCAGGATTGTGTTAGCAAAATATTTAGCACATGATGAATTTTAGTAAAGAGTTACGGACTTGATGAGCAGTCAAAATCATGTCTGATGGATATATTATTAATATTTTCACATCATAATGCTTTATGAAAAACATTGGACACCGCATATATTTTACAAGTCCGATGTTTTACAAACTTATTACATACCACAAAGAAAAGCTCCGGGTCAGTTTATGAGAAACGCAAAAAAAAACAGTCAATAAATGTTAAAAAACTATGCTACTTCCACTCAAGACAAGATTGTTTAGTGAGATTTACTAGTAACAACAACACTGCAATATATTTTCAACAATTCCCATATTTCCCCAGATGCATTTTGGCTGCATTTTTAGGCAGTGAGGACAGACATTTAAGATCTCTTCTTCTTCTTTTCCTCCTTGTCAGAAGCATTTTTTACCTGAATAATGACCCCAAAAAAAGAAAAATTCACATCAGCGTATATGAGAGAAATCATACACAACATTTATTGCAACACATGCTTTTATGTGTATAAAAGTTGCAAATAACATTTACAGATATATTCATCGCAAATAAATGCAAATGCATGCAGGGCAGATGAATTGTAAAAATCTTACCATAATGATAAGGATGCGAACAAGCACAGCAATGAAGTCGGTAAAGAGAGTGAGAGCATGCTTGATGTAATCTCCATCTCCATTGTGGGCCCTCTCAATAATATCTTGTGTGTCAAATATAATGTACCCCATGAATAGCACCAATCCATAGTACAACTGTCACCAAAAATAAACCAGAAGTCAATTAAGTCAATTAACAAAGAAACAAAATAATAATATTCATCCTAAAATACAGTAACTACTCTGATCCGTATAAATCCTGTTAATTGGCAGGACACAGTTTCTCCACTGGCTAGAAAAGGAGACGAGGGTAGAAATTGAATAATTACCTCAATTTTGAAAGAAGTGGCAGAGAAACCAAACAGGGAAGAACCGAACTGGAACAAGAGGAGGAGGGAAAATCCAGAGGAGAGAATCCCACCAAGGTAAAGAAATTCCCGACGTCTAGCTACCATCGCGGCTGCAGAGAAACAGCCAAATGCAAGTGCGGTCCCCACAAATGCAGACACCAGTATGCTACAAGTTTTTAAAAATGTATTAAATTAGCACTAAGTTGTAACTGGGTCAAAAATAGCCATAGATTTCACAATATTGTGTCAACCAAGCACCCAACAAACCAAGAAATTAAAGTAAAACCAGAGAGAAAAATATTATTTACTAACACCTTTCCAAATACCTATATTTAAGTATTATTCAATGAAAATGCCTCCAATGGAAATTATTTATACCTTGGGTCAAAGTCAACTACAGTCTTGACAATAGGCCCCATAGTTGCACCTTGTAAGAGTGCACCACCCATCAATATACCGAACCTTTTCCTCTGTTCAATGGAAACAAAGTCAAAAACTTAACACAATCAAATTAATCAAATTAAAGAAGAAATAACAAATGTAAAGATAGGCCTATACCCACTATTTCAGCTGCAAATATTATGCTCAAAATATGTACCTCTTCCAAAATGGGCACCATGAAGAGCCATCCAATGGCCAAAATGCCACCAATAAATGTCAACAAACCCCCAATATTGAACATAACGTGTAGATAAGCACCCACAGCCGATGATGCCAATGCACAGCACAGCGTCAAGTACACCTGAAATAAACATTTCATTTTAATTATATCGAATTCTTCAGTTTGTTATAAATAAAGATCAAATTAATTCACTAATGCATCAAAAAAGTAAAAAATCATTTTGAAACAATAAATCTTTTTGTAGTGCTCCTGAAAACAAATATTGTTCTCAATAATATTCAATCAGTTGATCAATCATTTCATGCTCAGCCCTAAGAACTCGGGATATCCAAAGTACTATATACGAAGTATGAAACTTCTATTAAAAGAACCTAATTAAATAATTTTATGGATATAGCCTCTGATAGTACAAAAAGAAGCTATAATAATTATGACGAAAAATGGTAGTATATTGGACAAGATCCGCAGCTAGAAGGCTCTCCATATTTCTACGGAATTCTCCAGAAGCTTATCGGATATTTACACAAGTTCGAAAAGAAAAATATCCCAGCTTTTTTTTACCAGTAATAGAAGAAAGGAACAAAATTAAACTCATACCATCAGCAATTTTTTATTATTAACCAAATAGTTATAAATTGCTGACAACATATACGAATTAAAATTATTGATGACAAATTTCAATTGAAATTATTAACTTATTATTTCAACTGAAATTACTGACGACATATTTTAATTGAAAGTATCCGTTCATTGTCCAGGTCAGAGCATGCCGAGACCTATTCTCGGATCTTGTCCAATTTGACCCTCTTATTACTATTCTTTCAGAAAATAATTAGACATACAACCATCCAGGAATGAGGAATGAGGAATGTTAACTACAATTTTTATTAATATTTGTAGGGCATCAACAATTCAACTATGATCAAACCAGCCATTATCATTTTAGTACACATGAACTAAAGTGAAAAATAATGGAATGAACTTTAGACTGAATAAAAGTGCTAAATTCCTCAAGAAACTATGATCCTATAAGATCCCAGGCATCTAACAGAAAACCTAATAATGATTAACTCCACAAACCTGATGAAATTGAGGTCTAAAGACTAATTTCGAGAGTACACAAGTTAATTAATACAAATTCCTGAAAAATCACGAAAAGAAATCGACGAAGCATTAGAAATCGAGCAAGTAAATTACCAGTTTCAGATGGTTCTGCACCCTCGGAGATATCTGGCTCAAGTTCTTGATCGTCTCATAGTTGTAGTTGGAGCCGAATTGAAAGCCCTGGGAGGAGAAAAACGCCATTGTTTCGATTTTTCTCTAGGGTTAGGTTTTCGCTTTTCTTCAGAGAGAGATGTAAATGCTTCCTAAGAGGGGCGACTAAAGCGAGTCACAGGAAAGAGACGATTGTATTGAATATTATTTTTGGATAAATAACAAAACATCCCGAGTTTATATAGGAAACCTTTATGTGTATCTGCAATTTAGGATGTATAAAAGTTCCTACACCACAAGTCGATTCTATTATTGAGAATCAAGTCAGGATTATTGACGGTTCAGATTAAATCTCCATTAGGTGTTTTGTCTAGTCTGAGTAACTCCAATTGGAGAAGATCCGCTACTCGAAGGCCCTCTGTATTTCTTGGGAATTGCCTGGAAGCTTCTCGGCAATTTACACAGATTGAAAAGAAAATTATCCCGGATTTACCAATACCATCAGCAAATTTCATTTAATATACTGAATAATTCAGCGGTTAATATCTGTAATTCTGTATTATGACTATGAGAATGCTGTTTTTTTTTTTTCCTTTAAAAATGATATTTCAGAATAATTCAACGATTCTGATATTAAACAAAAAATTGTTGAAAAAAAAGGTGTGAATTAATTTTATTATTATTTTATCCTACCAATAATAAAATCAGAAAAATATTTCTCGTCTCGATTAAGTCATTAGGAAAAAGAAGTGATGCAAGAAATTTCAAAGGAATTAAATTAGTGACTTTAAATGTATTTTAACAATTTTACTGATAAAAAAAATATTTGCAACTAGTCAAATAATCATATTAAAAAATATATTATTACTCGAGTAGCAAAAATCGTTTTCTTGTTTTGGTTGGAACGAAATTGACCTTTTAATCATATGACGTGGATTCTTAGGTCTCAACCAATAGAAAGGTGACATGTGGCAGCCAATTGGCTAACAATAGAGAACAGACCAAGCATAACTTAATCCATCCTGACATGTCTAGAGAGATGAAGAAATTCTCGCTAGGTAGAGCATCTTTATCATATTAAATTGTAAGATAATTATATAATTGCATATATATATTAAATTGTAATTTTAGGATGGGGTGTAATTAACTAATTATTCTTTTCTTTTTCGTTTTTATTAGACATTTTTTATTGTCACCGATTTTACTGTAATTATCAGATTTTATAGCACACATATAAAGTTGTACTAACTTTTCTTGCCTATCATTTCTCCCATATATTAGTATTTGCTATAGAAAATTTTAAAAAATATCTTAATTTAAAAATATCAAACAAAATATTTCTTTTTGAAATTTATTAATAAAATATTATTGTGAAACCCACATTTACCTTCTATTTTTTACTCTCTTTCCTCTCTCCTAATATACACCATAAATACAAAGGAGGAGGTTATATTTTTCTAAATTAATTTTTTGCGATCTTTATAATTATTCATCTCTGTGATGGAAAATTTTAATTAATCGATTTTTATATTTTTAGAATTTGACTTTTTCAATTTACTTACTTTCATGCAAATTAACTTTTAAAGTTAACATTAAATTCTAACATTAAGAGTACAGCACGATATGTTCAAATTATAAAATTTTAAGTGTTTATATATAATTTTAGTTCTATTTGAAAGATAGAGATCCACATTTAGATTCGTGCAAATTCATGTTGAATGGCTCGGATCTGAACCCCTACTTAGGAGGAGGTGAAGAGAAAGAAGATACGTTGTTAAGATGACAAGACACGATTGTTAAAAATGTCTTAATTGATTTGACTAAAATAAGACTCGATTCAAGCCGACTTACTGATGTTATAAGCTGAATTCAAACTTTATATATCTACGAGAAAGAAAAGATATTATAGCTGGTTATTCAAATGTCAAGAGTTTAATTCTACATTTCTACCTCACAACTTCATAGCTTATGTAAAAAAATTTCAAATCTTCATATAAAAACCTTTATCTACGTACCTAACCTACCTCGTATAATCTAATCTTAAAACAGCCCCCACAAATTCAGTCATCGCTGTTTCTGGAAGACCAAATCCAAATACCAGGAAATTTCCTGTATATTTCCCAGGTCTCCCTTTGCTTTCTTTTGTTTCTTACTTAGTTTTAATTTGGTACTTTCCCCTGTAGAGAAGCGAAGTTTCTCATGCATGAAATTCTTTGCTCTTATTAAGTTTAAGACTCGAGAAAAGTAGAGAGAAGAAATTGCCCTTTTGCCAAGTAATAACACCGTCAAAATAAACAAAATGGTTAATACTGTTATTAAAACACGACGAAATTACCCATAAGATTAAATTCAGAAATATAGATTTTTCTGATGGATTACATATTCTACAAATTTGTCTAATTTACATAATAGCAACTCCTTGCTCGTAAGTCGTAACACATAGAGTGTGGTTATGCTATTATGCATACATTGGTGTATTTTGGATTAACATTTTTATTTTCAAAATTTAAATAGTTAATTTGAAATTTTCAACCATTCAACTTTATCTTCATATAAAAATATATTTAGTGATTTTTTACATTGTTTTAGATAGTAGAAATCACTACTTTTGAATTGTCAAAAATCTTTAAATTAAGTAATTTTCAACTTTTTTAAAAAATGTAAAATTTGATCTGCAAGTACATTTTTATATGTTGATGTCGAACAATTTAGATCAATTATTTGAATTTCATAAACAAGGATATAGATTCAAATTACAGACCAATGTGCACTATGCATACTACCATAGCCTCACTGTTTATTCATATATATTACTATTAAAATAAAAGCAAGATTATAATAAAAATGTAGTAGCACAATTTCAAATAAACTAAATTCTGTGGGGCCATGAATATATTTCAGAAACAGAATTTCCAATACCTATTTCACCACAGTAAATGTCCTTCGACGGCTGCTCGAGTGCTTGTAAAAAATCCGGTTTCGAGAGCTTCTACTTCATTCACAGTGAAAACACAAGGAATCCTCAAAAGAAAAGAATTTGTTTTACTGTAGATCCGAATATGTTATACTAAAATGCTTTTCTCAAGGTTCTAATGCTGAATAAGTAACAAAGAGATGATATATCAAAGGGATACCTACAGCCCTTGTAATATCTAAAAAAAATACTAAAATACAACAAGAGAAAGGAGAAACTAGTAGCATCAAAATGCAAGGCCATCTACTACTCTCTACAACATAATATAAATTTCTAACTGTATAACTGACGAATAACTCGTGATATTCAAAAAAAAGGGGTTACATGTTATTTATTTATAAACATTATCCTCTACAAGTTCTCCACTCTAAAAGCAGCAGATGATGTGATGGTAACTTTGGGTGCACTTGAGTTGCGAGCATGTTCACTTGCATATGATTCATCCGCATCTCCAGAGGTAATTGTGAATGGAATTGTAGGTGCGGCCGACACTGGTGTAGCTTCAACTACAACAGGTCTAGGTTTCTTTGTTTTTTGTTCTATTTGTAAACCCGGCATCCAACTTCCTACTACGACCTGTTATAGACGATATTTTAGACTTATACAAGCTAAATGGTTATGTCATGGTGTTGTGCATTAGCAAAATATAATATATGCAAATGAAATGTCATAATTTTTTTGTATACTTAAAAAGCAAACCTTTTTTTAATGCATCAATTGGCTTGAATGTTATAATAGTAAGCAACGCTATTAAAAAAATTAAAAATATATATATAAATATAAATCTAATTACGCAAATACTTGTTGCGATATGACACAAAATCCCCGTATATAGAAAAAGATCAGTTATACTCTGAAAGATTTTCACATAAAAGCTAATAACCCTACTATATTTTACCAACTTTGCATTGTTAAAGCAAAAGGTGAAACAAACTTAAAAAAACAAAACCATGCACCTTTCCTTGAAATTTTAAGAAACTGGAAGGTTTAAAAGTAAATTAAACAATGAGACGACAATTTCAATAAAAATAAATTTACAAGGAACTTTGGAGAACTGTGGGAGATATTATAACCATTTGCATGTATATAGAGGATATTTATTACCTGAACTGGACTTGCAGCAACTAGAAGCCCGGCAACTCCCCCACCTACTACACGGCCATCAGGACTTGCCAAAGACACACTCATACCACCTGACCTACTTCTTGTACCACAATTTTCAGTTGGCATAAATGAACCCGACAAAGAGAGAAGCTCAAACCGGCCCTGTACATCAAAATCCAGTTATTATATGTCAAAATCGAACAATCCAGAAAGCACAATTTTACGGGTACTCATGATAACAAAATGTTCCTGAAGGTGTAATTTAACATCACCAGTATTGTACAGTTGGGTGTGTGTGTGTGTCAGCAGCAAGCACAATATAATGCAATGACTTGTACAAGTGAAAAATTAAATAATTGTAATCGGTGAAAATTATTTATTATTTTTGACATCACATTACGAGTTGTCCAACATGAATCCTTTCTTCTATATTATTCATGTCTTTTGAGACAAATTCAAGATTAAAAAATGTGAATCCACATGTTAAAAAAATGAGAATTTGGTACAAACCTCATAAGTCAGCGTACCCCCTAGTGAATCTGGCTGGCGGAGCGTGACATTCGAAATTACACCATTAGCAGATAAGACGCAAATGGCCTTTGGCCCTTGTTGCGAAAATGATATTATTTTCATTGTCACATCCTAAATTAAAACACACACAATCATATGATTAGAAAGGCACTTGAGTAAATAAACAAATAAACTACAAGTACTTTAAGCCTGTTTAAACATGTGTGTTTGAATTTCATTCTGTTTTATTATTTATTGTGATTTCTTCTATGTTTAAATCAGTTAATCAGAGTAGACACATACCTCACCAGGAGCAACACTAATTACATGCGGTGTAAAATTTGCACCAGCAGCACATGACACCATATCACCTACACCTATCATGAGAAATGACCAGGACCAATGAAAAAATTTAGAGTAATAGAAGGACACTTCAGCAAATAAATAAAAGAGATCGCAGCCCATTTTTGCAAATCACACAACACTTGGGGTTGATTGGAGAAAAGAGCCACAATGGTCAACATTTAATAGTAAAGGTGTACTTTGCAAATACCGTCAAAAGTAAGGTGAGATTTGCAAAACAACCTCAAGACAAAACACAGACTTTTAAAGCGTTTCAAAATGGTACCTGGCGAATTGTTAACGGGTGCGGCAGATCCAAACCCGAAGTGCTGTTGAGAAGAGGGTTTGCTGACAAACCCGACAACGGGTCGGGCGCCCGACCCTGCTCGCCTCATCGCGGCCCCTACTGCCGCCGCCGGAGTATAAGGCTCCGCCGCCTCAGCAGCCGAGATGGGGGTGGCTCGTAGTGGTGCAGGCTGACGTGGCCTCCCATCAGGTCCGTACTTCCTTGGTCTCCCCCTCTTTTTCTTCTTAATCAAGGAAGGAAGTGAAGACGAGAAAGGAGAGGCGGCAGTGGTGGCTGGTCCCACTGTTATGGAGTTCGTCGCGGTGGTGGTGGTGGTGGTGGTGGTGGTTGTGATGGCAGTGTTAGGGTCTACTTGTGAGTCAGAGGAATGATTGCTGACCGGAGCTGGACCTGAAGAGGACACGTCAGCATGGTCGTTTGTTGATGGGTTTGGAGGTGTGGTGGTAGTGGTGGTGGTGGTAGGTTCTGCGGTGGTGCTGTTTGTATCCGCCATGAAAGACAGAGGGAGAGAGAGAGAGAGAGCGCTAAGCTGAGAACCTGGAGTGGAGTGTAGAGAGATATTAAAATTGACAGAGTCACAGAAATGAAGAAAATTGAATCACTTGAGAGAAGAGAAGAGAAGGGAGAGAGAAAGAGAGAACAGAGTTATTTTTTCTTTCCTAATTTTTTTGGTGGTGGAAGGAAAGAAACAGGAATGAGAAATTATTGAGGGTTCTTATTAGAATATTTTATTATAAATTATGAATAGCATGATAGGGCACTAAATATTTATTTAATAAAGTTGAGAATAATTAATATTTATGTCAGTAATTATTTATTATTATTATTATTTTAAACAGGAGATGGAATATTGATGGGTTGGGTTGGGTTGCCTTTAAATCATTATTTAAAATTTTGCATTTATTATTTATTTATTTATTTTCATTAATTGTCTTAGGTGGGTGGTAAATGACTAAGCAAATGGTAAGTAGACATAGCTTTTAATATTTTTAATGGAGGGACATTAATATAATACGGAAGAAAGGATGCTAATTAATAGAAAAATTAGAACGGTGCTAATTGTGGTTGGTAGAGGACATTAATTTATAATTGCTTTTAATGATGAAAAATGAAAATAGAAAGAAATTCAATATTATAATATTAAACAGAGCCATTTTTTTCCGACCATTGACTAGTCCACTATATTAAAAAATTAAATATTTCATTAACATTTTGTTGATTATTTAATTGTGCGCGGATCTATACAAATTACAATATAATAGGATATAGAGATAGATGTGGAGTTTATAAATTAATGTAGGTAACATTTAACAGAATTAAAATTTTATCTTGGCGTCCGTGAGTTAAGATTTTTTTTTTTTTAAGCTAATGTAGGCTACCTTTATTTTCCATAATAATGTGTACCGAATTTTATATTATTTAGACAAAACTTACTATAAAAAAAAGTGATTTTTCACTTATCTAAAAAATTTACTAAATTTACGGTTTCATACAAACTTTATGAAAATATATATATATTTTTTTTGTTGGATATCAATAAAAAAAATTGGTATTTTTTTAAAATACAAAATTTAGCTTGCAAGTATATATTCACATGAGAATCGTGTTGAAAGAATTGACTGTAAGGATTTGAAAAATAAATATTGATCTGTATTACGGACTAATTTGTACTTTACATAGTATCATAGACACGCTCTTTCAAATTTCTTGCTTACACGATAATCTATATGCAAGTACCCATTAAATTTTTTGGTTTTTCAACAAAGCGCCTCAAATTAAATGTATCTCGAGTCATTATGAAGTGTCCCTTTTCCTTGTTGAATGAATTAATCAAGTGCTAAACACCGTTTTAACTTTTATTCATTATAAAAAAAAAAAAAATCACGGTAGTCCCAAACAAGCTAAGCTAGAGTAGAGTAGAATTAAACCCAACCACAACCAACAAACCAAAGTAGATAGTACTAAAAAAATATATAATAATAATAATAGTAATAAGAGTAAGGCTACGGTGAGTTGCGAAGTAAAACACGTTTTTACTTCACGCAATATCTTTATTTTCAAAGTTTAAATAGTCGATTCAAACCGTTAGATGTTTAATCTATATTAAAATATGCTTGGAAACTAAATTTTATATTTTTTGAATTTTTTTTACTATTTATTAAGCCACTTTGAAAATCTGAAAATTCGGCTAAACAATAAAAAATAGTAAAAATTTATGGACCCAAAGTGGCTTAATAAATAGTAAAAAAAAATTTTAAAAATGTCAAATTAGGTCTCTAAGCACATTTCAATATGGAGATCATGTTGAGCGGTTCGGATCAATAGTTTGAACTTTAAAATTACAAAATATGAGCGTGAAGTAAAATAGTCGCTTTACTTCGCAACTTACCGTAGCCTAACTCATAATAATAATACCAATAATAAAATAATAATAATAATAATAATAATAATAATAATAATAATAATAATAATAATAATAATAATAATACTAACTATATTATACCTACACTATATATTATAGGAGCCGAAGTCCTAAACCCTATATTATTGACTCCGAATTAAAAGTATATTTATTATTTTTCAGATGACAAGTTGCAGTAGTAAAATGTATAGTTATGTTTAAAAAAAAGTGTTTCC
Organism: Carex pumila; assembly: GCA_033356055.1. Lineage (NCBI taxonomy): Eukaryota > Viridiplantae > Streptophyta > Magnoliopsida > Poales > Cyperaceae > Carex > Carex pumila. The sequence goes on along the minus strand of JARJHM010000058.1, from coordinate 468,066 downwards.
AATCTATTATTATTTTTCAGATGACAAAGTAATGAAATGATCTAATTACAATAAATAAAATTTAAGTAACATAAAAGGAAAAAAATTAAAAATAGAAATTTATCATAGGAGACAAAATTAGTGAGCTTTGTATGAATTATCCGATACTGCAGCAGCATATTTATATGAGATATATATTGTAAAAAAAATACATAAAAATATAAAAATATAGATAAGTTAGACTATCTTACGGTACTAAATTTACATTTTGAAGTTTTGCTGATTCAAACCGTTCAATGTAATTTATTATTCTATCTAAGTATTGAAAATATTAGAATTGGAGATCTAACACTAAATTCATATCAAAGTACCACTGTTATGGGTAAAGATTTAAACAGAACAGTCCTGGCATCATACAGCACACGGACTATAGAATCAAAACAGCATTGGATATGCTTCATGCTCTGCAGTAAGCCAAAACAGCTCTGTAAAAAATCTTTACCCATTGATTCGGCTCAAATTCAAACTCTACTATAAGATTCGTGCTGGATTTCTAAATCAGCAAAGACCATTTATTTACGCATTAAATTAAAAAAGAAGAATAAAGCGGTGTATTTAATTGGTCTGAATTTTTTTTGAATTTTTTATTTTTCACCTATCGAATAAATAACAAAAATAATTTCAAATTTTAAACTCTAAGATGAGTTTCTGATTATATTAAATTGTTCAGATCGGCCGATCAAAACTCTAAAATTGAAATTCGAAGCAAGCAACGAATAATTTATGTTATACATAATATTAAATCTGGATCCCTTTTACATCTACTATACATGTACCCTTCAAAAACTTGGAAATAACATATTCCTCTCTCTAAAATTCATAATATCATATTTATCCTTCTAAAATTCAAATACTCACAAAAGAAATTTATCCGTTTTAATATATTTTCTATTTATGAAGTAGTCATTTTATTCTTTATTAAAAAAAAAACAATATATAACATGTTTTAGAAAAAAATTAGTTTTCTAATTGAACAGTTTTTCAATGGCAAATTGGTTATTTCTCTACTTCTAATGACTATGCAGTAACATTTAGGTATATGCTGGTGTAAGCGTAGAAGTAGTGAAATGATCCATTTGTCTTCAGAAACCGATCAATTACAAGATTGGTATTTTTTTTTTCTGAAACGTACTACTAGTTTATGTATTTTAATGAAGAGTAAAATGGGTATTTCATAAATTAAAAATTAGTTTTAATAGAAAAATAAATAAATGGGTACATTTTGATATTGTGAATTTTAGATGGGGAATAAGTAATTTCCACATTTTTGAGGGGCATACATGAAATTCTCTCTAAAATGTTTGACGACTTAGAATGAGGAGGATTCAAATGATTTTTTATTATTTTTATTTTGCCTCAATCTTTAATTTTCTAATAAATATTTAAAGTCATATGCAAAAAAAAAAATAGTTATGATTTTTTTCTATATACACTTAAAAATTTATCACTTTTTGGACCTTTTTATATTTGAATTAACAACTTAAAAAATCAATGTTAAAAAAAATAGTCACATTCATGTATTTTTACAAGCGATTGTTACCAATTAACACAAAATCAAAATGTTATAATCACACACACACACCAATGCATAGAGAAATTAATACAAATGATGTCTATCAATTGTATTTTTGAAATTTGAGTCTTAAAACATAAGTCGTTAAAATTTTAAAAATAGAATCATAATAAAGACATAATCAAATAAGATATATAAACACTATTCCGAAAAATATATTTTACAATTTAAAATAAAATATTGCCTACCAATGTCCAGGCATTTATTGAAAAACACAAAACACATTAATTATTCTGTAAATTATAATAAAATTTGGTCATCGCTCCTACATTTAATCTTTAATTAATACTTATTGCCAATATTTTTTTTTTCAACTTGCTTCCACCGACATAATGGAATCTCTTGGCTCATGTAGACATCTTGACCGTTCATTTAGCGTTAAAGAAAAAAAAAATTAATCAATATATAATTCCATTTTGAGGATTGAAAGAAAATTCAGGAAGTAAATAAAAAATATAATTTTGTTCATCTAGATATTTTCAACGAAGAAAAAAAAATTAAATTCAACAATAACAAGTTATTTTGCTACAATGAAAATCATACAAAAAGATATCATTCAATAATTAAAAATAATTAACAAGATATCATATAATTGAAGATCAGTTATTAAATTACAAAAATGTAAGACAAAAAATTGAAAAAAAAAATATTTTAGTAGGAAGGCCAATTATGAAAGTTAAAGCTAAACAGCTAAAAGATTCCTTTTATTAAATATATTATTTAGCAATATAAAAGCAAAATGATAAAAAAATAGACAGAAGAATTATAAAATGCTGTCAAGATAAGCATTGAGATTTCTTTCTATTATTTTAATCAAATAAGAAACAAAAATGGAGACATGCCGTGTGATGGAAATCATATTTTAGACCGTCCATTATGGTAGAAATATTATAAAATTTTATAAAGGGTAAATTAGGAAGAAGAAAGGAGACTTTTGAATTAGAAAATTGTTTCCAAAGATTAAATTTTAATTAAAAAATTAATGAATTCTTGCTATTCAAGCGACCAACGACCGGCCTTTGGCGCACTATAGAACTACTCTTTTGTCCTTTTTTGCAATTTTAAAACTTTAAAAACAAATATTTTAATTACGCTCAGTGTTTGAATTAATTACTAAAGTACCACTGGTAGAGTAATGAATGTGTCTTCTGTGACATTTTTTATGTGTAAATTATGTCCCGGGTTATTATGAGCAAACAGAAAGTTCATCTGTGATCACAGTGACAAATGAATAGTTCTGATTCCATCCAGCGGGATTAAAATTTTGGTATTCATAAATAATTAAGGTATAATAAAAAAAAATTATGTACCACAAGAAAGTAAAAAAACAAAAAGACCCCCCAAAAAGAATTAAAAATAAATAAAAAATAATTGCGTTTTATTCGCAAATAATTCGTGATTTGCGTTTTGTTTGAGAAAAAAACATATTATACATTTTATTTGGTGTTTGATTCAAAAACATACAAAAAACCAATAAAACACGAATTATTTGTAAATTTATCACGAATCGTGTCACTTATGTCCGTGATGACGATATACACCCGTTACACAATTTATTATACTGAAATGTTATAATTAATAACAGGTGGTTTTCTCTCAAAACTTTTTTTCGGCCTTCAAGATTCATTGGAAGTTCATACTGAATTAATTTAAACAGCAGAAAATAATAAAAAATACTTTTAGGTACAAATAATAAATTTACTTTTTTTAGCTGTCCGAATACTCATTCAATCAAAATTACCGAATATGTATTTAGAAAAAAGACATAATTTTGTGGAACTTTTAGAAAATAAAAAGCCATGTCCTTCATTCAAAAAAATGATTTTTTTTTAAATATATATCTTTTAAAATAAAACTAAATAAAATAGTTTAAACGAAACTAGTAAAAAGTTCTAAAAATTACAAATGCCATGGTGGAGGAAGAATGAATGAATAAATAAATGGTAAATATTCATCAAATGAGTTCATAAATCACTCTTCACCGTAGCACTGCTAAGGTAGGGCTGTTTTTTTTAATTTTAAATACTTTGGTCCTGTTCGGCAATAATTCCGAAAGTACTGTTCATGTGGGAAGAAAAAAAAATTCATTCAGATTGAATTTTTTTTTCTCACGTAAACAATAAAATTCAGTTTAAATTTTCAATTCTTATTTTTTACTGGGCTGCCGAATAGACTCTTTGTGTTTATTTTGTTTAAATAATTTTACATAGTTCTATTTTTATATATATAAAAATGGATCTTGAAGCCACAGCACATTTATTGATGAGGTGACAAAAAGTTGAAGTAATCTCTGTTATTTTATTGCACATGTTTTGATGAGATGAAAAATTGAAATATATAATTTGTTTCGCCCATCAACAGGAAGCCCATAAAATTTTCTTTATTTATCAGCGGTCATTTCAAAAAAAGTGTAAGAGCATTTATATTCCCAAAATTAGAATAAAATTAAAATAGATATAATAGAAATTAATTTAAAAAAAGTACTGCACTCTTGCAATTAATTTAATTGTTTTAACAATTTTATATTCCTAAAAAATCAAAATTTTATTTTTCGATTCGATCATTACCAAATTCAACCGAATTTCTTATTTATACCATATTCAAAACTAAAACAAACCAAAACACCCAGGCCGCATAATGGTTTGGCGACTCCATTCTTGAGGATTCTGATTGATTTGAAGGCTCCTCAAAAATCTAAATATATTTAATATCATTCTATATTTTTGGATTTTCGGAGGACTTTCAAATCAATCTGCAGCCTTCTAAGAATAGGGCTGCCAAACCATTTTACATTCTTGGTGTATTTAAAACTCTCCACAAAACATAATTTTTTTTTTAAATATGTTATAGATAAAAATTTCGACAAATTCAATCAAGATGAATTAAGCTAAGAGAGTAAAATCAGACCTACTCCTTGAACAAATAAATCTGATTCTGTTGAGAGCATTAATAACCTAGATTCTAATTAGAATTTTAATATCAAGTTTTACTTCATGTTTTATTTTAAATTTAAAGTTCAAATAGTCAATCTGAACGATTCAACATAATTTTAATATTAAAATGTGTTTGAAGATCATAATTTGCATTTTTTTTAGAATTCGTTATTATTATTTTAAATAGGTAGAAAATTTTTAGTTTGTGTAAACTTTACTAATACTAACAGTAATTATTAAATGTTATAAGAGTGGGTTTCAAACTTTCAATGCACCAATACTTTCCTGCTCCATTTTGCTTCAAATTATGGATCACATATCTGATTTAAAATTAACGGTTCAGATTACTTTGAAAGTAAGATAACCATTTTAATTTCGGGTGGGTGCGTGAATTCAGATCCTCCCCGGCACCGTAATAGAGAATATTTAGAATTATTGGATTTGGGCCGTTCTTTTCAACTTGGAACGAATCTCAAAGCCCAATAATACTACCTTGCCCTAGCACAAATCTCAAAGCAACTGAGAGTTAATCTCAAACTGTAAAGTAAAGGGAATTTGTTACACGTATTGGAAAGCGACTAAGAGTTAATCTCAAACTGTAAAGTTAAGGAAATATGTTACACACAGTGTTCTAAATAGCGTGCTATAGCGTTTTTCTTCCATAAAAGCTATGACGCTATGCCCAAATAGCATTGCTATAGTGCGCTATTTCGCACTATAGCGCTGCTATTTGGGTATAGCGCAATTTTTTTAACCGGCCGCTATAATGCGATAAATGCTATTTAAATCATTGGTTACACATATTGGAAAGCGACTGAGAGTTAATCTCAATCTGTAAAGTAAAGAAAATATGTTACACATATTGGAGAGGATACTTGTCTGAGAGTGGGTGTTGAAAAGGAAATCTCTTACGATTAGTAGATTCGGGCCGTTCGTTATAAATTTGGCACAAATCTCAAAGTTCAATAATATTGTCCTTGCGTTAGTCTGAATTTCATAGTGACTGAGATTTAATCTACAGTATTAGAGAGGATACAGATCCGAGGTCAGTCAGCATCCTCTGTAGTATTGTACAATGGAGCTCACAACTTTACATGTCAAATTTACTTCTAGCCAGATCAAATTCAATCCGGTATCTATTTAGACTTATAGGAGTTCTTTTATAGATTCGTGTCACATTAAAAAAACGATCCAGGTTCACTAATTGTACATGCATCATGACATTTGATCTGAAGTAATTTGTGAGGTACTTAGGATAAATTTGTTGATGTTTCATTTGTATATTTTAGTTATTTTATAGTTTTTTTTTTTGCAAAGATTTAAATAGCGTTTATCGTGTTATAGCGGATTGGTTAAAAAAACAATGCTATAGTGCAAAATAGCGTGCTATATCACTGATAACGCCATAGTTTTTATGGTCTAAAAACACGTACTATTTAGAACATTGGTTTTTTGTTATGAACTTTTTAATGGCGCAGTTTGTTCAAAATTATCTTTCGGTCCCTATTTTATTTTGAGCCTTTTAGTTAATTTAATTAAGGTAAATTAGTATTCGTCACTTTAAAAAACTCGCAGATTAAAATATTTAACACAAGCCATTCTTTTTCCCAACAATCCACCATACCGATGCCTTCGATTTTGAACATTTATAAATCTGATCGTGGCTTGCAAGAGAAATTGAAATAACATATATATAGTCTTTTATGAAAGATGCATTGCTATAATATTATCAAAATCTTACTTAAAGTATGCATCAATATAGGCATTTTAATTTGATATCAATATTTCAACCACTACTAGATTCCTACACAGCTAAATTTGTTTCTTACCCTTTATTAGGTTAGCCATATTGTCATTTTATTTGCTGATTTGATATTTACTTATAAAATTAAATTATGAGAAAGAAAGACAAAAGAGATAATTTTTTTATAAGCAATTTAAACAAGTCTTCACAATCAAAAGCCTACCTTAATTTAATTATACCCAATTGGAGCCTAGTGTATATTTATTTAATCTCAAAACCACTGTGTTCCAACTCACCATTGTTTTTTTTTTCAAAGACAAAAATGTAAACCATATCTCTTTTATGATGTTTTTAAATATTTAGATTAAGTTTTGGGTAGGTGATTAGGTTATTGTTGATGATTCGGCAAAAAAAAATGAAATAATATTTTATAGAATTAAATTTTATTGAAATGTAATTAAATTATAGCTATATATAGCTACATATGTACTTATTTTGAAATTGGGATTTAATATTTGGACCACTAAATTCAAACCCAACTTGTCCAATGGTATTCAACTACTTATTTTTTATATGGATAAAATTTTGGATTATTGTACTTGAAAGGAATATTTCAATAAATTATAAAAAATATTGTTTCATTATTCTGCAATATACATATTTTAATTTTGAATTATTGCACTTGCATGAGGCCTTCATAAGCTGGATGCTTTTTCTTTTGTTGAGAGAAGCTCCTCAGCACCAATTGCCAAGGATAAATGGAAAATGATGTTTTCTTCATGACGTGGAAAAAAATATATTTATTTGAAATTGAGATTCATTACAATATTACATATTGAAATTTAAAAAATTAAGTTTGAAAAAAAAATAGTAATCGCATATTTAAAACTCGAACAAAAATCTTATAGATATTAAAATTTGACCGTCATTATCTTATAAAAAAAAATAGTTGGAGGAAAAACAAAGAGAAATATTTTTGGGCCGGAAGTATTATATTTGGGCCTTCAAGCATTGGTACACTGCCAAAGCCTTTGGGCTTTAGGCCATCCAAATTATTGGATCCGTATCCTCCCGGGTACCTGACTCAACACAATTGAAAATGACGGCCCAGATTTAATCTCATCCAGTTCTTGCTTCAGGATGACTGAGGGGCAGTATTATTTGAGCTTTGAGATTCGTGCCAAGTTAAAAAATAATTTTGGACTATCCGATTCAATTGTACTCAGTCTTGTAACCTGAGAGGATGTGAATTCCAAATTATTGGGGCCTTAATTCGGATCCTCTAACATATCTCAAACTTTGAGTGTTTTTTTTTTTTTTTTTTGGGGAAAATCTCAAACTGTTCAAATACATTATGCACGAATCTCAAAGCACAAATAATACCGTACACGTGCCATCCCCGAAGAGTGCGTATCCTCTGAGATATCTCAACTTTTGCGTGACTGACAGTGATGTAGGGGGTATTATGTGTGCTTTGAGATTAGTGTAGAACGTTTTTAAATGGTTAAGATTTTCCATAAAGTCACGCAAAGTTTGAGATATCTCAGAGGATACGAATTCATCCCCGAATAGGCACCGTACATGTCGGTCACACAAAAGTTCAGATATAGGTATCTCATAGGATACGCACTCAGTAACTGTTGTGTTTAAAGGATCTCTGTCTTCTTCATAAAAAAAAAAAAAGAGAGCATTGAAATTTTAGCTTCATACAACACACGATTAATAAAACAGAATGTAAAAGTGAAGTGTACAAACTAATAGTCGTTATAAAAATATCTAATAAATGGAAAATAAATAAAAAATTTAGAGAGTATTTTTTTCTTGAAAAAAATTCACTTTTGAGTTTTGCTTAGTTTATACAATATAGTATCTCCAATTTTGTTTATTAATTTTCAACATGTTTAAACAATACAAAAATTAATATTTTTTTTAATTGAAACAATAATATTCAACACCAAGAAAGAAATGAAGATCTTATATTTCTCTAATCTTTAACATATGGATTTGTAATGAAGAGCCGATTCATAAATTCAGTGTATCGTGTTCCATCAAATTTTTCACATCTGTATATAATAACCGGCTAATTTTAATATCTAAAGTCATTAATATTTTGTCAAATTTAAAAGAACGGGCATGGTCTTTTTAAAATTATTAACATTTCTATTAATTTTTCAATTACAACCAAATAAAACGCCCATCTTAGACTACCAAATTTAAGATTTGAGCATATTATTTCACATGAAAAAATAACCCATCAAAATACAACTTAATTCTTTTTTCAAAAATATAATTTACCCACTACTTAAGAAGCTATCGTTTTTTCTTTTTTGGAAAAGTTTGCCAATCAAATTTTTAGATCTTTAGTTTTCTCCAACATCTTACATTCACAATTTTTTTAAGCTTTTATTTGTGTCCTTTATATAAGAATTGAATGTCGTTCATTTAACTAGAATGGCCTAAAAATAAAATAAAAGAATTGAATGGCCTCAAAATAAAAAAAATTGCCAATTTTTTAGGCAATTTTTTGCCATTTTTCAGAAATTATAAAAACTAGTAAAATATATAACCAATTTACTAAGTTACTTAGTTTGAAGTTTCGAATTTGGTTTTTTGAAAGTTGGATCGGTAGTACATTGGCCAAAGTGTTACCAAAAACATATTAGTCAATCTCTCTCTCTCTATATAAAGATGTTCAAATTGTATGTTTGTTCATTGTAATTTCATGCTTCACACGTTTTTCATGTTTATAATTGACAAGTAATTTTACACCTTTTCTTGTCATATGTCACCAATATACTAAATGTATCATATTCATATGAGATGTTGTTTTAAATTCTAAATGAGACGAAAATACAAACTACAATATATATGACTGTGTCACACACATCTTTTACATTTTTAGTTGTTGAATTACCAACTAATATATTAAGGTTTTAAGATCAGTTCTATTTGTTTTCTGCATTACCTCTAAAAATATATCATCTAATGAATGTGCATGTCAAGTTGTCAACATAAAGTAACTAAAATTCAATTGAGATGTTCTAGAATTGGTTCATAAAAGAGTAGCATTAGAAAGAAAATGAGAAGAGCAAATATCAGAAAAATTAAATGAAGAATTGCACAAAGAAGATGATAACTGTTTAAATTAGAAAAGCAACGGAATTTAAACACATTTCTTTTTTTTCACTTTAATATATTTTGATTGCACATGTCTGATCAAATTATCCACTCATCTCCTTTGGATTATCTTTGTGAGATGTTTCTGGATTCTCATAAGCAATAGAAGGAAATATCTGAACCGTTCGATTATGTTAATGAACGGTTCAAATTATTTGAGGTCCATTGCAAAATTTGGAGCATATAATATATCGTAATCCCAAAAGTAACCACTTTGCAAGTATGCATATTATACTTCCCTAGTAATTTCAAGTACTTTTGCATAGTTGAAGATTATTTGATAGAGGAAATTTATTTTATAATCTAATAAAATTATTCCATTGAGAAATGGAGTGTTTACTAAAAAAGAATTAAGATATAGACCGTTTTATATAAAAAATAAGCTTAATTTTGTTAGACTACAATTACCAAAGCACCTCTTTTGATGCTATCATGCAAAATGCCAACCTATAAGATCCCTGGTTTGGTTATTTCTCAGATAAATCAAAGGACAGTAATTGCCAGAGGTACAATTTTCAGTACCAAACATGTACACAAAAATGCCAGTATGCTAATCAGTAACCTGAACTAGATAACTACAATGTGAAATATCTCACATATCTTCACAAATTCACAGAGCAAACTCTCTAGTGCGCTCTCTTAACTTTTCTTCATTTTCTCAGTCTCAAGGTACTTGATAACACCATAACCAACCGATAAACCGAGAAACAAAAATACAGTTGGTGTGAAGGAAGGGTAAAGAAACTTCACGAAAAAATTATCCCACTCCTCTGGCAAAAAACCTGCACATGTATTCATCAACCGACATTATGTGATTACATATATTAAAAAATCAAGGTGCGGCATAATGGCACCAAGCTGTTTTCGCAAGAAAGAACAAATATCAATCTGAACATAGTAACAACAATTTAAACAGGCAATGTAATATCAGTTTACACTTTAGGAAATGCCAGTTTAACTAATAGAGAGACCCAACTTTTCATTTTGGTAAAGTTCAACTAATAAACTTGAATTTACTAAAAATAAAACAATGAATTCTAACTAGTACGCAAAGGACAATTTGGAGAATAAAATGTTGTGTATGCACAGAAGAGTAATTGTAAATTTATTGGAAAGAAACAGGTTGAGAGAATTTCCTTTTCAAGTATCCGATGCTTAGGCATTATGACATTCTAAATGAACTTGCTTAATAACTCGTGTTGTCAGTTTATATACCAACTTAAGATACTAATACAATGAACCTAGAGATAATAAATAAGACAGCACCTCATCTCATGACATAGGCATTGTGTGTACCGATTAAAAAAAAGTAAACATCACTTTTTCACTAACATTAAATTCACCAAAACTACCTCTTGGTTTAACAGCTACAATTTTTTTGTGTGGTAGAAGCGAGTTTACACTTCCAATGGCAATACTAAAAGAATGAGGTTATGGTAATATGCATATTATGGATTGACCCATATCTCTAATTTCAAAGCTGAAATAGTCGATTTGAAAGTTAAACATGATCTCTGTATAAAGATGTACTTGAAGACCCAAATTTTACATTTTTTTTTAGAATTGTTTATTATTTTTGTAGATAGATAGAAAATCACTTGATCTAACATTTTAACATTTGGACCGCCCAAAAGTAGTGATTTTCTATGTATCTAAAAAAATAGTAACAGAGTTTTAAAAAATAAAAAATTCAGCCTCCAAGTACATTTTCATCTGAAGACCACATTTAACGGTTTGGATCAACTTTTTGATATTTGAAAATAGAAATCCATAGGACGGGTCAGTCCGTAATATACATATTACCATAGCCTCACTGATACTAAAACCCAAAATCAGACCAAAATCAAATCAAAGTATTACAGTGTAGATTGGTACTGGCCTCTTCTATAACACGGACCCCTGCCAGCTAAGGGTGTTCAAACGGTTCGGTTTGTTCAGTTTTTAACTGAACTGGAAAATTTCGGTTTAAATAGATCGGTTCGGTTTAGACTTCTCAAAACCAATTAAACCAAACCGACCGGTTTATATTGGTTTGACTCTAATTTTATTGGTGTTATAATGATTTGATTAAACCAAACTGGACCGAACCAAACCAAACTTCAATTGTTGTGTATGACAATGTATTATTTTCGTTAATAATGGTACCAATAGGTTTACTTCGGTTTGTTTGGTTCGGTTCTATTTTTGGAAACCGAAAAAAGTTTGGTTTAGTCATTTTACTTCTGTTTAAACCGAACTGACCGTTTGAAGACCCCTACTGCCAGCTGATACATACAAAATTAAACAGTCTTTAACAAAAGTATATGGAGAAAGGTGAAGCTTATTGCTTGAGATAGAACAACAACCGACGCAATTGAGACCAATTAAACAATGTTGGCACAGAATGAAAAACCTACTAGAAGTCAGATACAGTTCTCACCTGAGGCAGCCAAAGCGATACCTTCCACCAAAATCACAACCCCTAACCCCAGCCACGCCAACAAAAACGCGCCTTCGCTCGCGCTCTTCTCTTCCTCCTCCTCCTTCGTTTCCTCTCGAGCTGTGGTGCCACCAATCTGTATCGGGTCTCTGCGAATCACAGTTTTGCCTTTATTCTTTTTTTTCTTATTTTTCTTGCTAAAGTAAGTCAATTCATCAAGGGATGAAAGACTGTTGCTATTCGTTTTGCTCTCCGACGAGGAAGCTGGAGAAGAGTCGCCGGAGGTGGAGGACGAGTCAGGCGGCACCGCCCTTGAAAGTGAGAGGTGGGGCCTGAGAGAGAACCTAACGGTGTGGGAGAGAAAATGAGGGTCGAAATGGGAAAACCGAAGCAACGACGAAGAGATAGATGCCATTTGTGTTATCTTCTCTTCAAATTTCTAATTACTATATTTCTTTTATCAATTTAATTTTCGACCATCCCTTTCTCGAGTCCATATACTCTGAGGTAATAGAATATTTCTGTTTATATAATCAGAATTCAAGTTAATTTGGTCGGTGGTGGATTGTTCGCGTCTCTTTAATATTCGTATGGATTCTGATCGGACGGTCACGATCTACCGAAATTTTTAAATATACCATTATTCTAAAAAAGATAAACCAAACCACCACTTTCTCTCAAAATTTCGAATTTTGATATGGCCGTATTTTCAAAATACAGCCACTTTTCTGTGGGCTGTATGTAGGGATGCGGCCGACTTTTTTTTTTTTTTTTTCGTGTAGTTCAATCTGAATGGGAAAAAAAAAAGGGTAGCCGCACCTAGGAGATGCAGCCATGTCAAAAATCAAAATTTTCAAAAATTATGATTGTTTGATTTATTTTTTTCGGAAATATGGTATATTTAAAAATTTCGGCACGATCTAAAAGTAAACTGTTACCTTAGGTGATATGAATGCCCTTTCGCTCAATTTTTTTTTTAATATTATCTTATTTGGATCTTTAATTGACTGAACACTGTAGTTTCAAACATAGAACTCAATAATAAAGGTACGAGGAATGAATAAACGATCTGTTTTTATTTAATCGTTTATTCACACAGTAAATAAATAATCGTGATAAAAGTGTGGGATCCACTATTTTCTGTCGTTCCGTGAGAATTCTCGTACAAATATCTATCCTATAATAATGCAATGCAATGCATGTTATGATAATGTACTTTTTATGTCAAATACATTAGACAAATTAAAAAAGTTGAACGAATACAGGAGGATAGGGATTTGACCAGTGAGGAATTTGTTCAATGGTCCGAATGTAAAAAATGTCTAGCTGAAATTTATTTAGAAGAAGAACTATATTGGAAAGTGAGATTCAAACAAACATGGTTGGAAGAAGGGAATGTGAATACTAAATTTTTTCATAGAATTGCTTCTCATAGGAAAAAAAAACACTATTTCTGTTTTAGATATTGATGGTCAACTTTCCCATAATATATCTAAGATCACGAAGCATATCACTCAATACTATAAAAATATATTTGGGGTTCCAAGGGTTAAATATGCATCTTTAGACCACCACTTTTGGGCTCCTGATGAACTTGTTACACAGATGGAAAACAACTCTTTAATTCAGCCTTTCTTAGAGGATGAACTTAAAATAGCAGTTTTCTCGTCTGATCCAACTGGGGCACCTGGCCCCGATGGGTTTACTTTTAAATTCTATCAACATTTTTGGGATTTAGTTAAATATGATCTACATACATTGGTCGATTCGTTTTTCCTTAATCAAGTAGACTTATCCAAATTGAATAAGGCCTCAGTTTGTTTAATTCCTAAGGAGGAGGATGCTACTCATATTAAAAAATTTAGACCTACAAGTGTCGTTAATTGTAGTTTTAAAATAATTTCCAAATTATTAATCAATAGATTAGAACTGATCATAGATAAACTTATTGATGTTACACAAGCAGTTTTTATCAAAGGTCGTTATATTTTAAATAATGTTGTGTTAGGACATGAAATAATTCACTACTGCCAAGTGGTCAAACAAAAAGGGGTAGTTATCAAGGTTGATTTCGAGAAAGCGTATGATAAAATTAATTGGGAATTCCTTACTAAAATGTTAATCAGTAGAGATTTTAGTCATGTTTGGGTCTAATGGATTAGACAATGGTTATTTAGTTCTCGCACTAGCATAAACACAAATGGCTCCCTTACACCATTTTTTCATTGTCAACGGGGTGTCCGACAAGGTGACCCTTTATCTCCCTTTATGTTTATCCTAGCTTCAGATTGTTTATGCAAAATTTTCAACAAGGCTCGACATTCAACAGTGATCAAAGGATTGGGTCCCCCATGTTTCCAAGGTTCTGCAATGACTAATGGTCATTATGCAGACGATACTATTTTATTCTTAGAAGCTACTCCTTTAAACATCATTCATACTTGGTCGGCTATGCAATCTTTCAAAGCTGTGTCCAGGATTAGCATTAATTTACAGAAAACAGAATTAATACCTATCAATACTAATAATGCTGAAGAATTAGCTTCCTTATTTCACTGTTTTGTGGGGACATTCCCACTTAAGTACTTAGGTATATCACTATTAGACTCAAAATTATCCATTTCTGATTGGGGTTTTTTAGTAGATAAGGTCTCTAAAAAATTACAAAACTGGAAGGGTAGATTGTTATCATTAGGGGGCCGAATTACCTTGTTAAATTCAGTTTTAAGTATTGTGCCTCTTTATACTTTATCTCTCTCTAGGATTCCTAAAACAATTTTAGGTAAAATTGATACACTTCGCACATTATTTCTTTGGCAAGGGGTTGAGTCCCATAGGAAAAAATATCACTTGGTTAATTGGGAACTTGCTTGTTTACCTAAACAGAATGGGGGCTTGGGCATCTTAGATTTAGAACTTATGAATATTTCACTTTTGTTGAAATGGTGGTGGAAACTTAAAGACAACTCTTATTCTAGTCTTTGAAAAACAGTAGTTCTTTATAAACACTATACTAGTCCTGACATACTCAGCTGGTCCCCATGGTGGAACGAAATACAAAAATTAGATTATATTGGTCAAATGAGTGTTTGGTACCAAATAGGTTTAGATAGCCAAGTCTCATTCTGAAATGATATTTGGATTGATCAGTGTACTCTAGCTATTAGTTATCCTCAACTTTATGCCTTATGCCTCCAACCTAATATTTCTGTGAATGCAGTACTTAGCTCCCAAGGTGATGCAGTTCAATTTAGACGACACTTGTCCGGGATTTTGGCGATTGAATGGAGTGAAATTTTAAGATTAATTAGTATAACATCCTTTACTCATGCACAAGATCGAATATCGTGGAAATGAGATTCTTCTAATCAGTTTACAGTACATTCCTTATATGCTTTTCTTGTGTTTAGAGGAATCAAAGCTAATAAATATGCGATATGGTGGAAACTATCCATTCCTCCAAAAATTAGGGTTTTTATGTGGCTCTTGTCCAATAAATGAATTCTAACTAAACAATGACTAATTAAAAAAGGTTGGATAGGCTTTAATCAGTGTCATTTTTGTGATGCTATCGAAATTGTGAATCATTTATTTGTTCAATGTGCTTTTGTCAAAACTCTTTGGTTTTGGATGGGATTTTTCGAGGATGTTTTTATGAATTGGCACTCTTTTGATGATGTTTTAGCTTATGTTCAATCCTTACCTTCCAAAACAAGAATTGCAGCTCTAGTAGTAATAAGTGCAATTTGTTGGTCGCTTTGGAAACATTACAATGACATTTGTTTTACATTTGTTTTACAGGGGTTGTACCTAAATCTAATCGTTCTATGATATTTCTCATTTTGTCCTAACTTCACTATTGGGCAGGAAACATTAAGAAAGTCATTGTGCAAGAGATGAGGATTTGGACTCCTGCTAAAATTGACGACATTCCGCTACGCGTATGAGCTGAAGCTCCTGAGATTGTGGTGCTGGATGGAAACTTTCCTACCGCTGAGAATGCTTAGTTGTTTTTTTGCTTTTCTCTAGCTTTTATTTGTGTTATGTTTTGCCTTGTAATAGGTAACTCCTCGCCACTTGTTATGCTACTGATGGTATGCATTTTTCTATGGTTTACTTTAGGAAAATGAGGTAAGGATATAGTGGTCATTTTTCTAGTTGATGAGGGTGGATATGCTGTTTTTTTTTGCTGCTGGTACTCGTGTACTTATGAGTTTGATTTTGCTAATGCAAATGAGCAAATATGCCTCTCTTTTTTATTTTTTTTTAAATGTCCTTTTTTTTTTTAAAAGTAGGCATGTGCACAGTGCACACACAACACCTCACAATCCTGCCTTTTTGCGAATCGAATCCTTGTTCTTTTGTAGGAGAGCGAGTGTTTTATCTCTTGTACTAGATAACGGTAGCATGATAACGTTTTTCTATTATGATAATGCTACTGTTTATGAAAGTGGTCAACGAGATTAGCCATGCTGAAAACCGTTACTTTTTCCCTTTTGATTACAAATACTCCTAGGCCGCTAGGCGCAACTTGAATGTAGAAATTCTTCCATGTAGTAACACAATTTGGGCCTTTTGGGCCATTTTTTTAGTTGTCTTTTTTTCTCTCACAACCTATGTGGCACGATTAGCTCAGATGCGTATCCTCCCAGTTCCAGGTATCTGACCAAAAAATATTACCAACAACAGTTCAGATTAATTGCAGTCCGCACCAAACTTAATCCGATGCCTATGAAATTTATAGGGGTCCGTTTTGAGATTCGTGTCGAGTTAAACTGACGATTCAGATCTAATTATTTTCAGTCAGGTATTGCACTGGATGTGAATTTAACTAGCAATTCGAATTCTCTAAAGTAACTCAATTTTTGAGTTTAGCATCGTCTCTCTTGATGAAGCGTATCATCTACGAAGTTTTTAATCTGATCCATTTGTTTCGAATCAGACAGACTAAATCAGATTTTGTAAATTTTGAAAATATATGTTTTTTGCAATTTGGACAAGATCTAATCTGATCTGTCCGATCTGAAATGAACAGATCAGATTAAAAACTCGGCACAGCTCTGCAGAGATTAGCTCCGCAGAAGATATAAATCTAAAAAAATAGTAAAAAAAATTCAAAATAATATAAAATTTGATCTCCAAACACATATTAATACGGAAAACAAGATGAACGGTTCAGATTAACCGTTAGAATTTAAAAATTCAAATATAAAGCTGTAACATAATAACAAATGGTAATATGCATAGTACCATAGACTCACTCAAATAAAAATATAAATAAAAATGGCAAGTTTAAAAGAGAGAGATGGATAGACCTTAAAGTGGGGGGTGTGAATCAGCATGGGCCGCGTGGCGGGCCTTAATACCACGTTGGTCCATTTTTTTTTCATTTTCCCATAATTACCTTCAAGTTTTCTTATTTCACATTTAAATCCAAAATAATTTCGAGAAAATAAAATCTTAAATTTACCGGGTGTTATACTACGTCTCTGTCCTAAAAAGTCTTGTTCGTGCAACTCCGTCGGTAAATTTTCAAACAAAACTTCTTATATCACGGCACGGGTATTAATCAACAAAGATATTGTACGCAAGACTGGAGAGAATCAGAGAAATTCTAAACAAAGTCATACAAATTTGCAGTGACCTGTTGGTCCCACAAGAGAGAATACTACACAGCAAAAAAACAAAAAAGAAGAAGAAAAATTGAATAGTAGGCCAAATCTTGTTAGTCATGTTGCCGACTGCTGACTGCCGAGCAAGATAAAAAATTATTATAGTTTTCGTCAAACATTGAGATCACACATTTTAATTATATATATAAACTCTTCTTAAATATCTGTTAATCCTCCACCTTTTTTTTATTCTATATAGAGAGTGATTTTTTACACATCTTAAAAAATAGCAATTTTTTATTTTTTTAAAAATCTAAAATTTCTCTAAGTGCATTTTTTAATGGAGACTATGTTAACAATTTGAATTAATTGTTTACATTTTAAAAATTAAATGAGATGGGTTCAAATGTCTCTATTTTTTATATAAAAGCTTTAATAACTCAAAATAAAACCGTTGGATATGATCTTCATCATTTTATCTATACACGTGAAAAAATTATAAAATTTGAACTTTATTTTGGTTGTTATCGAGAACTTGTAAATGTATTAATGTGGATAATTTAGAGAAGTTAATTTTTTAACTTATTGATTTACATAAAAATGAGATTGAAATATGATAACCTTTTTATGAGGAAATAAACAAAATAACATAGATCATATCTAACGGTTTTATTTTGACTTTTAAATTTTAGATTTTTAAACTATTAAAAATTTTAAAAATAAAAATATAATAAAAACACAACAAATAGAGATATTTGAAACGTTCTATTTTTAAATGAATTCATAATATACAATCACAACCTCGCTCGAATTAAAAAGTATTTGATAATTATGAAGCCATATAAAGTGTCCGGATTGAATAGGACGTGAATTGATTTGCGAATAGTCAGTACAATACAAGGCGGTTATGTCATTACCTTTCGTGGCCATTTTTAGAAAGCGAAAGGTATTTGGAAGAAAGGACTTTTCTTTAATTTATTTCCTTATATACTATGTACTGTGTAGTGTGTTTTTGTGTGCACCATTTAACAAACAAGAGTCGTCGTCGTATACGTAATTAGCGCAACCAAGCAAATAAAAGTATAAAACAAACAAACCAACCTTGTAAGGTCTGCTAGACCTGCCGGGCTGCCAGTCTGCCACGAAGGCACGAACCATATAAGAGATTTTCTGTGACAAATAACGTGTTATGTGGCTTCGTGTTCTAGCCATAATTCTGCTTCTAAGTTCTAATCATAGTTATTAGATACGTGATTAATTCGTTTTTTCAATGTTTTTCAACCGAATATCATAAAATGCAAAAAAACATATCATTCAAGCATAAAACACGAATCACAAATTATTCATATTTTTTATGTGAAATAATTTTTAAAATAATTTTTTAGGGTTTTTTTGGGTTTTTTTTTTGCTTCCTTGTGGTACCGAATTATTCTTGAATTATACTCGAATTATTTTTGAATTATGAACTTTTGATCTCGCCGAACTAAACTTGAACTAATCATTTGTCACTATGTTTCTCATGAAGTATTTTCCAAAGCAAGAGAAATATAAAAAAAAAGTTAATGAGAAAATGAATGAAAATAAATTAAATTTAGAGATACATCGTATATATTTTGAATTTTTTATTATGAATAAAACGATAACATACTATACCTCATTCCATTATGAATATACATTGTATATATTAATGACAGATCTACTTTAAAGAAATGGAGTCAATTAATTTAGATTTTTTTTCAAATATTTTTTACTTGTGTCTAATTTTTTTTATAAATTGTAGAGTAAAATACTATAAGCATTGTAAAATTGATTTCCATTCGTAGTAAGAATTTTTTATATTTTATATGATTGACTACATTCACTTGTTCGCATTTAACCCTTCATAATTTAAAAGTCTAGTTCCGTTCAGTATATATAATTTTAATTTTTATTATTATTTTATGAGTAAAATTAGAGCGTTCTTAAACTCATCAAACTCCTTCATGAACTAAAAAACATTCTAAATCTACTCTCATAATATTCTTTGTCTGTATCTTTACTTGTTAAGCTAATGAAGTAAAACTTATCATCTTCAATATACTAATAAAAAAAACCTTATTCATATTTATTTTAGAATATCTACATCCCAGCAATTTAAATAAGTTTCTAAATAACTGTTAAGATCTTTAAAGTTTCTAACAAATTATTTAACCAATATAGAATTTATAAACAGAATTAAAAACTACCATATCATATTAAAAAAGTTTGTCATTAACACTCCTAGCCATAACAATCTTTAGTTTTGCTGCTCTTTTGTTTTTTCTGAATCAAATTGACTCGTTTCAAGTAAACACAACAGAGTTTTTCCACCTCAAAATTGAGCGTTTTGTATCAGACCTTTCTCGCCAGTTGCCACTGGATTTCGCTTCCAATTTCCAAAGGTGGGAAAAGGAAATAAGCAGAGAAGAATAGAGCGGTTTGATTGTTTCTATGGAGAAGAGGTTCCATTTCTCTCTCCTCTGCGCTCTATCTCTTTACTCTGTTTCAGTGGCGGCGCTCAGTCGAGATAACTTCCCGCCAGGTTTTATCTTTGGCGCCGGAGCTTCAGCTTACCAGGTGTCTCTTTCTTTTCTCTTTTCTGAATTTGAATTACAAAACTCAGTCTAGAGTAGATGAATAATGCTGTGGCATTCATAGAAAGAAATTAGTTCGAATTAGTGATGTTTGTTTGTTGGGAATTGAAGGTAGAAGGAGCGGCAGCAGAAGATGGCAGGAAGCCTAGCATTTGGGAGCCCTTCTGTCATGCTGGTATTTATTTATTTATTATTATTATTATGATGATGATGATGATGATGATGATTATTATTATTATTATTATTATTATTATTATTATTATGATTATGATTATAATCATGATTATTATGATCATGATCATGATCATAATCATATAATAATGGTGACTTCATATGATGATGATGATGATCATCATCATCATCTTCATTATTGTAACCTCACCTCTTTTATGCATCTCTTACATTCACTCTGGATGTGTTTATACTTTATATATATATATTTTTTAAATGTCATTGTTAATGATTAACATGTTTATATATATATATATATAGAGTGAGTCTATGGTACTATGCATATCACGGGTTGTTACCGTGCTACGGCTCTATGTTTGAGTTTTCAAATCCTAACGGTTGATCCGAATCGTTTATCTTGTTCTCTATATTAATATGTGTTTGGAGACCAAATTTTACATTTTTTGAATTTTTTTTACTATTTTTTTAGATATTTAGAAAATCACTTGATCTGAAAATTCTGGACCATCCAAAAACAGTGATTTTCAATAAATCTAAAAAAATAGTAAAAAAATTTCAAAAAATGTAAAATTTATTAATATGGAGAACAAGATGAACGGTTCAGATCGACCATTAGGATTTGAAAACTCGAATATAGAGCCATAGTACGGTGCCAAATCGTAATATGCATAGTACCATAGACTCACTTATATATGTATATATATATATATATATATTTTACTTATTTGACAAAGTGTTTAACTTGAACTTTTCTATAATCGTTAGAAAATAAATTGTAATGAACGTCTTGCATGCTAAGAATAAACAATTGTGAATGCAAATATGAACAACTGGTTTGTTAAGTATAAATACTTTAGTTGTGCATATTAGGGCTTCAAACCAGAGTTACAATTATTAGATATTAGTATTCATTAGCAACGGTTTCTCAAAATATACGGAATTTTTTTAAGAAACAAAAAAAATATAAACATGTTGTTTTCCCTTATAAATTGGTTGTGTATAAATTTTCATGCAATTTTACTATGATATGATATTTCATCAAATATCATTAAATATGGATAGTTGCAATTTTCATTTTTTGAACGGTGAAACTTTCATTACATTTCATTATTTTTCATGATATGATTATAAAGTATAGATTATATTTCGCTCGCAAGATTTTAAAATGGTAAGTTATTTTTTTTACCATAATATAACAATTATTATTAATTAATTTTAAAATTGTCAATGGATTCCGCCCTGTAATAACAATAATTATAAAATTAATCAATAATAATTGTTATATTATTAACATTGTTATTATTAATATTATTATAATAATTAAATATCATCATCATCATCGTTTATGCCATCTCTCTCTTGTGGGCCCATCAAATATTATATTGTATTATTTTTAATTATACCATTGCGACAATCATTCATATGATAAGTGAGAATATCTACTTTGGGAAGTATTATTGAAATACCACATTGCAGGAACCATCTTATTTTTGATACTGTTGTTCTTCCAAATTGAAATTGAGAACTCATTTTACTGACAGGGTTTGAAATTGATCACAGCGATGGAGATGTGGCAGCTGACCAGTACCATAAATATAAGGCAAGCTTAAAATGTTCTGGTTTTTGAAGCACACAAGTTTACATGATGTAGGTGGTTATAATAAATAATAACTTATTTTCATTTGTAGGAAGATATAAAGCTAATGCATGAAACAGGCCTTGATGCATATAGATTTTCTATTGCTTGGCCTAGACTCATTCCAGGTAATTTTTCTATTATCATGCCCATGAATTATTTTATTTTTATTTTTGTTTTGAAGAATTTTATTTTGTAGTACACATACCTTACCAGATGATAAATGGTGCTGTTGGAGTTAATGCAATTGGACTTCTTTAACTATAAATTTAATTAATCAAGATTATTGCTGACTTGTTTATAAAATGCAATGCAATGCAGATGGGAGAGGAGAGGTTAATGCTAAGGGATTGGAGTACTATAACAATTTTATAGATGAGCTCATAAGTTATGGTATGATATTTGGAACTCAATTATATAACCACATAGAAGGGTTCCTTATCTATTTTTTCCTTTAATTTCTTCAAAATGACGAGCGATATAAGCTATTCCATAAAGTTAAGGACAAAGAATAGAAATCACAAGCTAAGAAAAGCAATATATAATGTGAAAAAGGAGAAGTATACTCAACCATGGTACATGAACAATCCCAAAAATGCGATCAGATGTCAAAGATGACAAGTGCCTGTTATTGACTATTGACGGAAATTCATGTTCACTTTCTGATTTTTTTTTTATTTTCTGAAATAAAATGTTTCAAACTCTTTGACTCGTCATATAGGGATACAGCCGCATGTTACACTATACCACTTTGATCTCCCTCTGGCTCTTCAAGAAGAATATAATGGGCTTTTAAGCCCCAAATTTATGTAAGAATTTTTCTTGCATTCTTATTTTCAGCCTTTAGTATTTCATTCTAGCAAAACAAACAATAATATATAAAAAAATATATATCTATTAACACATGAAACAGGCAAAATCTGAATCAACTATCTAATTAAACCTCAAAAACAATTCGATCGCAATCACATCTTAGGATCATTTGGTGACCCAAAATAATATCTGAGTTAGGCTATGGTAATATGCATAGTACGGATCAACCCATTATATGCATTTATATCTCTATTTTCAGAGTTTAAATAGTTGATCCGAACTGTTAAACATGATCTCCATGTGAAAATATACCTGAAGACCAAATTTTACATTTTTTTAAAATTTTTTTACTATAATTTTAGATAGGTAGATCATTACTTGATTTGAAAGTTCTGAACCATCCAAATCAAGTGATTCTACCTATTTAAAAAAATAGTAAAAAAATTCTAAAAAATGTAAAATTTGGTTTACAAGTATCCATATGGAGATCATGTTTAACAGTTTACGACTATTTAAACTATGAAAATAGAGATATAAATGTATATTACGGGTCAATCAATAGGAGTGAGCCAACCTCATAACTAGAGTGGTATCAAATGAACTTACAATCTGATAATTTTACAAATACTAGAGACGACTTCACCGCATATGCTGATGTGTGTTTCGAGGCATTTGGTGACAGAGTGAGGCATTGGGTTACAGTCAATGAGCCTAATATAGAGCCAATAGGGGGGTATGATGGGGGGTTCCTCCCGCCTCAACGCTGCTCCTATCCCTTTGGTGTTAACTGTACCGGTGGCAACTCCACAGTTGAGCCGTATATTGTTGCTCACCATTTGTTGCTTGCGCATGCATCGGCTGCCAACCTCTATAAAGAGAAGTACCAGGTTTGCAATTGTTTTTGTGTGAGGCTATAGTACTATGTATAGGGCAAATTAGTCTATACTATGGATCGATATCTCTATTTTGGAAGTCCAAATAGTTGATCCGAACCGTTTGACATGATCTTCGTATGAAAATGTACTTGTAGATCAAATTTTACATTTTTTAGAATTTTTTTACTATTTTTTTTAGATAGATAGAAAATCACACGATCTAAAAATTCTAGAACATTCGAAAGTAGTAATTTTCTACCTATGTAAAAAATAGTAAAAATCTAAAAAATATAAATTTAGTCTGCTAGTACATTTTCACAAGGAGATCACGTTGAACAGTTCAGATTGACTATTTGGATGCAAACAAAATATTGATCCGTAGTACTGACAATCTGCACTAAGCTAGTACCATACTCTTAGATGTTTTTCAATTTGTGTTGTTACTCTTTCTAGTTTTGTTGTCTCAAACATGCAAATTTGCAAAATGGTCAATGTGACACGGAGTGTTTTTGAATTTTTATTTCAATGTAGGAGACGCAAGGGGGTAAAATAGGAATTACACTTCTGGGTTGGTGGTACGAGCCTGCCACAGAAAATCCAAAAGACATAGCTGCTGCCAGAAGGATGGTTGATTTTCACATAGGATGGTTTGTCAAAAGAACTTTCTACATCTAATTTCATTTTTTGTTGCTATTTCTTTGTATTTTCTGCGAAACTTAATTTATTTGTCAATTGTAACATGACAATTTTTTTAACTAGGTTGCTTCATCCACTGGTATATGGGACCTATCCACCTGTAATGCGAAAAAATGTTGGTTCTAGGTTGCCATCACTTTCTGAAGAGGATTCTAGGAGGGTAAAAGGGTCTTTTGATTTTGTTGGATTCAATCATTATGTTGCTTTTTATGTGGAAGCCGATACGAGCCAGCTTGAGAAACAAGTTCGCGACTACATGCTTGATGCAGCCGTAAAATATGCAAGTAAGTTGGTACATTAAGCATTGTTTGGTACCGCAACAAGGTCGAAATATTACATTGAACAAATTTCTTTACAATATTTATTTCATTAATGTAATGCCTCAACTCTAGCATTTCTAAGGAAGAAATAAAACAATATAATACAAGTGCTACTCTGTGATTGCAGTACTAAACAACAAGTACTTTCCATCTTTCTAAAAATGCCGACTTTCGTTATTATACCAACGACAAAAATTGTTGGTTGACATTTATTGGTACAGAAGCCTGTTAACAGAGTTCAATGACGCGATCTTTTGCCAACTGACGTCTTTTGCGTGAAATTATTTTTACTATGTGCAATTGGTTCGGATAATGACTTGATACTAATATTTTCCTTTTTATAGGTGGTCCTTTTGCAAGACTACAGAAGGTATGTCTCAATCTAAACATTCTATAAGTAATAATTTTTTTCTCTTATTAGTGTTTGAGTTCAAGAGTTGGTATTTGGCCATTTTAAGTGTATGTTAATTGATATTGGTATCTGCTACAGGTTCTTGTTACATAAACAAATAGCAACACTGGTAAATTTCTAAAGTTTTTGTCTATTACAAATGAACAGGGTCCTTTGCGTAAAGTTACTGAAGGAATACCGGTAGAACCATGGGCCCTTCAGAAATTGTTGGAGCACGTCAAAGTATACTATGGGAATCCCCCAGTTATGATTCATGAAAATGGTACTCTCCTACATTTTCTCATCTTTTGGATTGTCACCTCTCAATCCAAAAATGTGCTTACTGTCACTACTCTTCTTTTTTTATATTAAAAAGTTTTATAATAAGCTTTTGGTTCAAAATAATTATAGTTTATGTGCCGCACTGAACTTTTTGTCCCACCATATGGTATTTTTTAGTTTCATCCCCTGACCAGTGACCTCTAGGTTGGATTAATTTGCAAATTAAATTTCAAAAAAAAAAAAAAAAACAGTTGCATGCTTTAACATTAAATTAAGCTTATACAGAGGATAAAATTATGTGATCTCGGTACCTGCAGCAACTGCCTTGTACTCTAAACTAGCCTGGTGGAAATGAAAATTTATTCTTTTCCCGTAACTTCCATTGTTTGATTTTATCTTAGGTATATACAGTGAGCCCCCAACATGGAATGTTCAAAGGGCAAAAGTATTTTAGATTTTACTTTCATTAAACATGAAATAAGAATCAAAGTTTTCAAATCATCTCGAGTGATAGGCACTATATGCCTTAGACAACCGTTCAAGCTTAGTTGTTATTTTTTATATATTATTTTGCCACATTTAAAATAAACAAACATTCACAAAAAAATAAAAGTATAATTTTGTTCTCATTTGATGATCCAGGAAATGCTGAGGCAGTCGACTCTGCAAACCCAAAAATTATCTATGAAGATGATTTTAGGATAGATTTCATAAAGCAATATTTAGAAGCACTAAGTCTTTCAATAAGGTAACCCCTGAGCTCATTCTAGCTCCTTCATAGCAGTAAATTATTATCATTTGGAATAAATCCTTGAAAAAATAATTGGAAATATTTGCTGGTAGGTACCAACTACAGAGATGATGTTAACAGTAACTATTATTATCGTCATCATCATTAACTACCCCCACTACTTTCTATCGTTAATCTTTTGGACCTTGGCATACAACTAAAAATAGAAGGGGAAATTCATGCATACCCCTCCAGAAACCTCAAAATTCTGTATACCCCCCTCTAAAATTGATATCATATTTATCCTTCTAAACTTTCAAAAACTCACAAATTTACTCGATTATTGATTTTTCTATTAAAATCATTTTAAATTTATATGGTACCCATTTTATCCTTTATTAAAAAAATAAAAATATGTAATTTGTTTAAGAGAAATATTTTAGTCTTTAATGAGTCAGTTTTGAGAGCAAATGGTTCATTTTCTTGCTTGTGACGCACATACAAGCATGTCTAAATGCAATTGCGTATGTATCACAAGTAGAGAAATGAATCATTTGTCCTCAAAGACTGATCAATTAGTAGATGAAACATTTTTCGACAACATATTTTTATTTTTTAATAAAGGATAAAATGTGTACTTCATAAATTTAAAATGAGTTTTTATCGAGAAGTTAATAAATTGGGTAAATTTGTGATTTTTAGACATTTTGAAGGGTAAATATGATATTATGAATTTTAGAAGGAAAAGTACGTAATTTGAGGTTTTTGAGGGGTAAATAGAAAGATATATACATTTGGCAATACTGAAATATACCCTGCATAAATGGTTAGTCCACAAATCATCAAGATAAACAATTTGCTAATCGTTGACTAAAAATCTTGTCTCATTCTTTATTTGTACAGGAATGGATCAAACACGCAAGGCTATTTTGTATGGTCTTTTATTGATACCTTTGAATTTCAGTTCGGCTACACAGCCCGGTTCGGGCTCTACGGGGTTGATTTCACATCTGAGGCGAAGACACGGTACCGGAGAAAATCAGCCCAATGGTACGCCCAGCTTTTGGATAGTAACAGACTTAGGAAAAATACATCAGAGCGAGATGTATATGATGAATAAAATTTTTCTTTTCCCATAAAGCATCCTTGTATATGTATAAGAATACTGTATTCCACGGATACGGCGACATGTCATTTTTGAAAAATTCTATCCAATATGTCAATTTTAATGCTGGTCGGACGGTTTTGGAGCTAGTAGGAGCCAAAAGTAGGTCTGATGGGCATTAGATCTACTCTGACCTCCCTGCTCGAACCCTTATTGGATGTTATGGACCGGTTCTGTACCGGCCGGGTTTTTCAATACACCAGCTGCCGGGTACAAGTAGCAAGAAAGAGAGATGTTGAGGATCTCTGTGAATTGCGACAGCGTGAAAGATAGGACATTAGGACTGAAATTTTTTTTTTTTGATAGAAATTAATAAAAAAGTTGAGAGAACAAAAATAGTACATAAGTTGTAATATTAATAAAAAAATGGATATAAATTTTACTGATCTTAAAAATTAAGAGAGTTTAGATCGGTATCTAACCGATTTAAACATTTAAACAATTTAGGGGGAATTTCACGTATACCCCTCAAAAACTTTAAAATTACGTATTTCCTTCTCTAAAGTTTGAAATTACTTATTTTCTCCTTTAAAGTTCGAAAACTCATAAATTTACTCATTTTATTGTATTTTATATTAAAACTCATTCTAAAATCTTAAAATACCCATTTTACCCTTTATTAAAAGCATATAAAGCCTATCAAACTCAAATTTAAATCTAAAGGGTTCCTCTACCATTTGATCCGTGTACATCACATTAAGATGTGTGCATAGTGCTTCAATTTTGTGTTGATCTAGCATGCACGAATCTTAAAGCAATATTGATTGGTGCGCATCACATTAAGATCTGTGCACGTCACATAAATATATGTGCACGTTCCATCAAGATTAGTGTTGATCTTGCACACACATATTTAAAAGCAGTTTGGACGGTAGAAAAATTGTTCAGATTCAATTTTGAGTTTGATGGGCTTTATATGCTTTTAATAAAGGGTAAAATGGGTATTTTAATATTTTAAAATGAGTTTTAATATCAAATACAATAAAATGGGTAAATTTGTGAGTTTTTGAAGTTTAGAGGAGAAAATATGTAATTTTAAACTTTAGAGAGGAAAATACGTAATTTTGAAGTTTTTGAGGGGTATGCGTGAAATCCCCCCAACAATTTAATATAAAATGATTGCTTCTATCGGTAAGAATCTCCTTTGTAGCCAGTTTTATATTAAAATATTATTATATACATTCAAACATTGACCGGTAAGAATCTCTTTTTTTATATTAAAATATTGTTTTATCGGTAAACAAATTACCGATTAAAACCTTCAACCAATCATTTTATTTTGAGAACATATGGACCCCAATGCATGGCATGCATTGACATTAATGAATAAAGCCTTTCACCATGGACCAATTATTGATCAGTACAAAAATTTTTGATGTTTAAATCGACAGAATTCTTACAGATTTAAACTCTTTTAAATTTTAGAATTGATAAAATTTGTATTTATCTTTCTACTAATATTATACTATTATACTCTATGTACTCTTTCTTTTTCTCTCTCAACTTTTTCATTAATTCCCATCAAAAAAATTTCCGATTAGAACGAGTGTGACAGGCACAATCTAGGGGGTGTAGGTGGTGGAGAGCAGAGATAGGGGTGGGTGACGGTGTAGCGTCCTCTCACGTCAAATTTGTATTCTCTGTATTAACTCAAAAGATTTCTTTTTAAGTTAATGAATCTCGCCATCTGATCTGTTTCAAAATTAATGCAAATTAAATTTGCACTAATATTAAAAGATTTCCATATCTTAAGTGAAAATAAATTAGTTGAAATTCTGACATTGGATATTGTTTACTCTGAAATTTCTGTAATTTGAAATCCAACTATCGAATTTTTTCGAAAATACATCTCGAAACAGTTGATTTTTTCTTGCACGTCTCTCAGAACAGTTCGACAGTTTGATTTAAATTGCAGGGATTTCAAGATAAACAGTACCAACCTCGGTTTTCAGCAGATTCGGATCCATCTTAAGCAGGGATCGAATTGGCTCTGTTTAAAATCAGACAGTTGAGATTCATTAACTCAAAATATTATTTTCTAGTTAATGCAGAGGATACGCATTTCCCTCTGACGTCGCCGTAGTCGACAGGAGAGGGGAAATGAGGCGACCCCTCATCAATGCGGGAACCAGAAATAAATCGTCGGCACCACAGGGAGAAGAATAGAGGAAAAGAAGGCAGCGCGTGATCTTTAGTGTGGTTGGTTGCTGACATGGGGGGCCCAAATCTACCTTAATAGATTAAATTTTAAATTCTGAAAATCTCCTGACTCCTGTATTTAAATTTGCCCGTAATTTATGTTCACTCAATTAAGCGTTAATCAATGATATTTCTTTTTGCTTAATGGCTGATGGTTATTTCGTTCAATTATGAGTTCTAATTATTTTAAGTTTATGCTTTCTTTATTAACTTGAATTAATTTAACTTTATCCATATTATTTTTTTTTTCATGGAAGTGATGAATCTTGTGTTTAATTATTATTACGAATTGAATATCATTATTTTGTTTAACATAGTCAATTCCAATTTATTTAAATTAAAGTTTTACTTGACTTTAATTTAAGTAATCATTTGAATCAAATTTATCTTAATTTATTATTCATGATTGATTATTTTGTTTAGATTAGCATTTAATTATTTAAGTTTATTTGGTTTTACTTTGTTGGTTTCATTTTGTTACATTTAAACTAAAAGTTTTTAATCAGTTGATTTTTTTTAAAATATATTACATATGTTTTTCATTAAACCTTAATTATGATTATAACTAATTCATCATTATTAAAAATATGGATTATCCTAATAACAGTTGTTGTTTGGATTATATGTCGTGTTGTGATAGGCACATAAAATTAAAAAAAAAAGAAATTCAATAAAAATATGAATACATCAGCTCATACAAAATATAATTTATCCATTTCTGAAAGACTGAAACCAATGCAATATTAGAAATGAAATCCAAAAAGAAAATGAAACAAAAAAAAATTATTATGAACGGAATAGACTATTTCATTCAGAATATTTAAAAAATAAATTAAATCACTAATTAGAACTAAAATTAACTAAACAAGATAAATCACATCGTTCTTCCTTTGAATTGAGATTTCATAAGACCGGACTCTTTTGCAATAATTTTTCTATTTTCCTATAAATAAAAAAAAATCGCTATAAAAATCTCTCTGCAAATTACAAATTAACCCTCCAAAAGGTAATATTCTTTTGATCGGATGTCGTCTTGTCGTTGTCGAAACCCGAGAGTTCCGCATTTATTTCTTCTGCCGTGAAAACAATGGTAGATACTTTAACATTGGGCAACAAAAAGAAAAGGAAAATGATAGATACGTAACATATCTCTGAAAATAATAAATAAATGACACATGAACAGAATTTGTTGTCATAGAAGTCGAGGTGCCGACTGCCCCCCGGTCCCCACGTGTCTCAATCTGGTAATGGAATGGTTGTACGTGTAGGAGAAAAATCGAATCAATTAACCTTCTTGTGTGTAATATTAATTGGCGCAGATTTTATAACAAAAAAAAGGAACAGAGAAACAAACTAGTTGGCGTCATTGTATACGCGCCGAAGCATTTTATATAGAGACAAAAGAAAGAGAAAATGAGGGAACCACGCAATGATGAATTCGTATCCTCTGCATTGACGAATCTTCTGAACTAATACATATGGACCGTCCGATAAGCTTTAAGATTGGTGTGAATTAAATCCGTACTAATATTAAAGACTCGTATATTTTAGGCCGGGGGCGGATGGGCTCTATTTACAATCAGACGGTCCATATGCATTAACTGAAGAGATTCTCTTTTGAGTTAATGCAGACGATGCGGACTCCACAATGAGACACGTCGCAGTCAAGCTTCTAGAAAGACAAAAAAGGCTTTGAAAAATATTTCTATTTCTAGATAATCGTAGATTTTGAAAGTTGCAATTTGACTAGAGAGAAAAAAACAGAGCATCTCAGCTGCTCTTATTTTGGACTCACACTCAGACTCAGCTTATAAGAAAAGAGTAAAGTAAGATAGGAGGGTAGGTTTACTAGGTTTTTGCCATGGCGAAATTATTTCTCAAGTCGTACTGGTTTTCTTTGTGTTTCCTTTTTCTTCTCCTTTGTGAGCAGAAACCTATTGCAGCGCTCAGTCGAGATGACTTCCCGTCGGGTTTTATTTTCGGTGCTGGTACCTCTGCTCTTCAGGTCTCTCTCTCAATCTCTCTCTCTAATTGAATTTCATTGACACAAAGCCACAAATAATTCATACCAAAATTAACTAAAAAATAAAAGAAACAGAAATGATGCTGGTACGAAGCCTTTATCAGTTTTTGTTCTGAAAAGGCTTTTATTGAGGGAATCAGGGGCCGTCTGATTGCTGGTCAGAGCCATTTGATCAGCGTTAAGATTCGTGCAAATCTTAAAACGGATTGAAGGGGGTTTAGACCTTAATTGAGGGATTAGGTGTGATAAAATTGAGTGGTGAGCCTTGTGTTATATTATTTATTATAAGATATGAATTCAAAGGTGGAAGGAGCAGCAGCAGAGGATGGAAGGAAACCAAGCATTTGGGACCCCTTTTGCCATGCTGGTTAGTTTTTTTCTTAATCTTATTTTATTCAGGCTTGGTTTCCGGGCCATTACCTTTGGTTTGACCATTGTCCCCACATATAGACCGAGTGCAATTAAAACTCTTAAAGTTGAAAACTTGTAAATTAGGTACAGGTAGGGTATTAATAGTGGGGCGGGTACGGGTACTCCGGGTATACCCGAGACGGGTAAGGGTATAACTTGGGTACGGGTAGGACGGGTACAAGGGTATACGGGTACGGGTATGATGAGTATATTTTTCAAAAATCATACCCTACCCGTCCTATACCCGTACCCGTATATCCTTGACGGGTAAGGCGGGTACAGGTACCGGTAGGGCGGGTATGGGTATTTTTTTTTTTGCTGGTTTTTTTTTTTCTGGTTTTTTTGCTGTTTTTTTTTTGGTTTTTTGTTGGTCTTTTGGCACCGGGTGGGGGAGAAAAAAACAGAATTTTTGAATTTTGAATTCAGATGAACAGTAGTCGGGTATCGGGTATGGGTACTTAGGTACTAGGGTACAATTATAGTAGAGTACGGGTAAACTCAGGTAGGGCATGGTTGGGTATTGGTAAAAAAAAAATGGGTCCGGTCCGATTTTTGCCCGTACCTTGCATACCCGAGTACCCGACCCATACCCGGACTCGGGCACGGGTACCCCAGGCGGCAGGTACGGGCGGGTATGGTCGGGTATACCCTACCCGGGTATTGTTAATCCTCTAGGTACAGGGTACATTTATTTTGATTCAAGTTGTTTTGCTTAGTCATCCATAAAATAATTTTAAATTTAAATTGTTGATTTTTCAACTTGTCTTATCGATAGTTAAACAATATTTATAATTGAGTCAATTTGATACACGTATCATCGGAGAATTTCAATCCCGCATATTTTAAGTATCACAAAAATGTCACAATCATACTTTTTCATTGATTTTAAAATTAAGAATATAAACATCAAATTGAAATCGTTGGTTTTGTTTATTTTTATAAGAGATGCATCCACGTAAAACATTAATGCTATGTCAACATTTAAAAATATAAAGCCATAAAATTTAACCTATTATAATTAACTAGATTGCTTCACAACTTGATTTATTATAAAATTATATCTAAAAATAATAAATACAACCTTGGACATATCTCTAGAGATTAAAAGGGTATGGATAATATCCGATCTATATTCGATCTGTATTTGAAAACTTAGATGTGAATATTCTATATCCGATTATTTGTGTGGATAAGGATATTAATATGATTTTTACATTTCAAATATCCGTATCCAAATAGTAGATATGTACCATATATTTAACATATATATATTATAAAAAATTTATGTTATTCATCATTGTAATTAGATAAATATTACGAACTTTAATATTTTTTTTATATTATTTTCATAAATATCCGATTTGATCTGGACCCGTATCCATATCCGTCTAATATTCGCTCCGTATCTGCTTTGTTTTCACCCTTGATATCTCTCATGAAAATGAATAAGGTCAACAATTTAAATTTTAAAATTTAAATATGAACATTTACATGTGATTGTGGCATTTTTGGCACCAAAAACTTGTGCCATTGGAGCCCATCTCATCTATAATGATAGTGAAAAAGTGGAAAGTTTTAATTTGTAATTTTTGACAATTTTTTCAAAGGGATTAAGAAATTCATGTTAAATATCTATTATCAAGAATAAATGTATGCTAGAATTACTCTTATGCAACTTTTGACAATTGCTGTTATTAAATATTTTTTTATGCAAAACAATTTTAAAATAGATGGGTAAGAGTATTAAAAAAAACTATCTCAATTAAAATTAACATAAACTTTTTTATTGCCAGGAAAAATGGCCGACCACAGCAATCCTGATGTAGCAGCTGATCAATACCACAAATACAAGGCAAGTTTAAGATTGTGCCTCTTGAAGAATTTTCAAATGTATGCATCAACTAACCTGAAAAAAATGACACAAACAGATCTGATTTATTGTTCTTTTCTTTTTGTTATTGTTTCATAATTATATAGGAAGATGTAAAGTTGATGGCTGAGATGGGCCTCGATGCTTATCGGTTTTCAATTGCATGGCCTCGACTTATTCCAGGTACAAATGATATAACTGAAATAATACAAATCTGTAAAAAAGATCATATGAGCTGAAATAATCACAAAATTTGGCAATCTCACTGTGTTGTAATGTAATGTTAAGTGCTAATTTCAAGATTTTTTGTTTGGTGCAGATGGGAGAGGTGAGATTAATCCCAAGGGACTGCAGTACTACAATAATTTAATTAACGAGCTCTTGAGTTACGGTGCGTATATCACAATATCTAATTATGCTTGGATAAAATTTTAAGATGATTTTCCTTAACAAATAACCGATTTTGAGGAGTGTTGACAAATTTTGGTTGCATCTTACAGGGATACAGCCTCATGTCACGTTGTACCATTTTGATCTACCACTAGCTCTTGATGAAGAGTATCATGGGCTATTAAGCACCAAGTTCATGTACACTTCCCGCTTATCCTCTAATATACTTTGTTTATTTTTTAGTAAAAGAACATATACATAGCATATGGTATATAGATTGATTGTCTAGGATGAAAAAATTACAACCAGAACCCATCCGAACACAACTTCATGTATATTTCCATCCGCAATACATCCATTCAATAGAAATCAGATGCTGGTCAATAGAAGCCTGACAGTTTAACACTGTAACAACAGTAATGATGAAGCAGAAATTATAGTGGTGTCAATTAAGGAGAAATGTGAGAATTTTAAATGATTTGTAAATTTATAAAATATTAAGGGCCTTCTTTCATAAAATTCCAGTGGCAGTTGGGCTTAATAACTGTCCCTTATCTTCACCACTGCATGGTATGACTCACTTTGATTGCGGGATTGCCCGATGGTTTCATCCGGTATTACCTTCTTCTGCAATATATAAGGCATATGCCATGTGTCAGGGACCGACTTAGGAATTGGGCCAGGTGTAGGCAAGAAAATGTGTTGGGCGGGAAACAAAACGAGTTGGCAAAAAAATGAGTTGGGTCGGAAATAAAATAAATTTGACT
This sequence comes from Carex pumila, assembly GCA_033356055.1. Taxonomy (NCBI): domain Eukaryota; kingdom Viridiplantae; phylum Streptophyta; class Magnoliopsida; order Poales; family Cyperaceae; genus Carex; species Carex pumila. Next base: position 433,197 of record JARJHM010000058.1, on the reverse strand, counting down.
AAAAAGTAGACAAACTTGTTCTAGCAATATCCCAAAAATACATGGGCCAAAATGATTTTTCAAAATTCAGGGATAGGCAACTGCCTACCCCTAGACCTTACCGGGTCCACCCCTGCATATCGGCACACCTAACACATGCCCAAATCAGCCAAAAGATTACTGACACTGATATATGCTTTCCCTTAAATTTAACCCAACTTAAACCTAAGCGGTACTTTATTTACTTCTCAACCAGCATGACAGGTCAGGAAAATAATTTAGTTCTTTGATTTGACAAATTTCAGAGATGACTTCACTGCATACGCAGATGTATGCTTCAGAGAATTCGGGGACAGAGTGAAAAGCTGGATTACTCTCAACGAGCCTAATGTCGAACCAATTGGTGGGTATGATTCAGGGTCTTTCCCACCTGAGCGATGCTCCTATCCTTTTGGTATTGCTAACTGTACAGCCGGCAACTCCACAATCGAGCCGTACATCGTGACTCACAATTTGTTGCTTGGCCATGCATCCGTTGTCTCCCTTTATAGAGAGAAGTACCAGGTTCTTTCTCTTACAACCAGTATTTCAAAATAAAAATGAAAGGGAAAGGAAGAACAAAAAAGAAAAATTAGCTGAACAGAATACTCAATTTCTTTTTTGCTTTTGCATTTTTAAGTGACATGCATATTGAATTATAGGCAGAGCAAGGGGGCAAAATAGGTATTACATTACTGGCAATGTGGTTCAAGTCAGCCACAGAAAATCCTGAAGATATAGCTGCAGCAAGGAGGATTGTTGATTTTCATCTTGGATGGTTAGTTTAGAAGTTTTCTTATTTCGTCTCCAATTTTCACTATCTTTACAACTAGTTTTGTAAATCTGACTGTCGTCTACATACCTTCATTTAGGCTAATGGATCCATTGGTGTTTGGGAAATACCCTACCGTTATGAGAAGGATTGTAGGATCCCGCTTGCCGGTTTTCACAGATGAAGATTCTAGAAGAGTCAAGGGGTCATATGATTTCATTGGTCTCAACCATTATGCTACCGTTTCTGTTCAAGCTGACACAAGCATGTTGGAGAACCAGCTTCGCGACTACATGCATGATGTTGCTATAAAAATACCAGGTAAGTCAACTAAGTCAAGACTGGTATTTGGCTATCTGAAGAATTTAGGAAAGAGAGAATGAAATTGTATTTTATTGATTCCATCTTTAGTACAGAATACAGATACATAATGTATTTATAGTCACATTTTACCAGTATACCAATCTTATAACAAACTAATTAGTCTAATCAACTATTGTTAAAAATTTTGACAAATCTTGCTTGCTTCAGTTTGACTTAGTCAAATCTTGTTTGCTCCTATTAATTTGGTCAACACTGTGATTCAACTTATAATCAGAACATGGTCAGTTCAGGAAAAAGAACTGTAAATACTAATTGTCTGATGAAGTATTGACCCAACTACAGGATTGCATAAAACATATAATTATGTTTTTCGTATTTGGTCTTGGTCAAGGACTAGTGCAAAAATCTACAAAGTCGTATTAACAAGTTATAAATAATTTAAAATTAAGTTATTAATTTGTGACACTATTTTTTTCCCTTTTGTTGCAGGATTATCTTCTGGAAGCTTAGATAAGGTATGTCTTCACCTATTAAATGCATGCACATTCTTTCCCATTCTTAGTTTTGAAGTTCATAATTGCATAGTTTTGGATTATAGATTGTTATGAATCTGACAAGCAATAGAAAAATATCATTATAATACTTTGTGTGCATACATTGAGATATTTAAAAAAATAAGGGTACTTGTTGGGGAAAAAACCCAACACAGGTCACATCTGGTACCCAATGCATTTTACTATGGTACTTATGCGGCATTCCTACACAAACCCATAGAAGAACTGAATATATGAAAAGACCAAAAAACATAAACAAAAGAAGAAACAAAAGCTGTACCTGTTGTATCAGTTGAATAAACAAAAACTCTTCCTTTACATGTAGTACTTGTCTGTCTTATTTATCTGTTTTCAAATGCTTTCACTTGATTTATTTATTTATTGGGAGCTAAAATTTATCTGTCATGAAACTTTTTGAATAAAACAGGTTCTCTTGCGAAAAAATACAGATGATTTTTTCCCACCAGCTGCAGCTCCATGGGGTCTTTCAGAATTATTGGACCATGTCAAAGAATACTATGGAAATCCCGTGACTCTAATACATGAAAATGGTAACCTCAGAATTTTCTTTACTTTCTGAATAATTTTAGGTTCAATTATTTGGGTTTGGTGTTCTGACCCTGAACAACCTTTTGATCTTGTAACTAGTGATTTTTCAAGAAGCAATATATAGAGGTAGGGTCCAAATATGTATGATCCAATATTCCAAATGCAAAATGCAACATATTTTGTACAACATAAAAGTGAAAGATACTTGGTCATGCATGTTTTGCTTGTATTTCTTTGGTTTTGTTAGCTGAGTCATCATGGTTTTTAGATCTTTTCCATGTTTGATGTTCCATTCTATAGAAAGTACATTGTATAAGATGATTATTTAAGCCTCACTTCACAACCGCAGGAGATCCTGATGTTGTTGACCCAACAACCACAACAATGGTATACGATGATGATTTCAGAGTAAATTACTTAGAGCAATATCTAGAAGCATTGCAGCTTTCTATAAGGTAATTATATATCTATGATAAGTTGATCATCATTTTTAGCTGAATCAATCATTTATAATTTTGATGTATCAATCTGAAAGCAGTTGCCGAATGACTGGCAATTGATTTATTAAATTTTTTTATTGCTACAGTTGTTGACTAATGACTACACCACCACCAATTTCAGTTATTAGATAATTGATGTGCAGTTTGAGAGCATTAATTTATTTTTGCCTGATTTAACAAATCTTAGGAATTAGACAAATAATTTGCTAACCGAAGAAAAAAAAGAATCTTATATTTTGGTACATTCCTTTCCAATTATTTTGACCCTAATTTATTTGTTCTTTCAGGAATGGCTCAAACACGCAGGGTTATTTTGTATGGTCTTTAATGGATGCCTGGGAATTTATGGCTGGCTATACCAACCGGTTCGGCATTTATGGTGTTGATTTCAGTGACGAGGAAAGGCCCAGGTATCAGAGAAGTTCAGCTCGTTGGTACACCAAATTTTTGGGAAGTAAAATTAATGCGAACCGTGACGATGCTTTTGCTGAAATCATGAAATCTTCTATGTAAATTAAGTAGGTGTAAATGCTAAATTCTGTGAGCTTTTTATTGTTTTACGCTTTATTTTCTAGTGATTAATTGATCATATAATACAAATAATCTGCCTTCCATAATAGTTTGATTGTTTTGTAATATATATGGAGAGAAAGATTCAGGAGAGTGTTTAGAGAAGACTTCAAATTATTGAATGCAATTCACATGGAAATATTATACAAAAATTCAAGGTTTGTTTTTTTTTTTTGATAAAAGGCAGTGAGCCCGTTTCATATTAATGAAACCAAAAGGTTAAATTACAAACAACAGTTTTAAAAGTAGTCTCCCAACAAAACAAAACACAGCTATGCCAAACACATGGAGGCACAGATAATAACCAAAACAACTAAAGGTAGGTTGCAAAGCAACAGCATACAGAACACAGAATGTAAAGCTAAGCCTCGGCATAGCGGGCTAAGGACACTAAGGGAATCAAAATTATGAGACTGGAGCGACATCTACAAAAACGATCAGTCCCTGTTGGAGCCCTCAGGGCCTGACAGATACAAGATAGGATGGTCTTCAACTGGCAGGTCATCCGGCTCCACAGCTTGAAGAGAAATTGCATCATGATCAGTTGGCAGCCACAGTGCGACACCTTCCTTGATCTTCTTGGGAGTATATTCTCATTCCTATGCTTTCAAATTGTCCAACATAAAGCACTATAGACTATCAAGAACGCCACTTGGTCATCTAGGTTTAAAGTGATAGCAAAATGGACAATATCAGTATAAGTGGTCCAATCTACCATATAATTTCGGCTTCTTCCTAACCAAAACCAAACTTGTTGAGCTAAAGGGCATGTGAGGAATAAGTGGTTTCGAGTTTCTTTTTTAGAGCAGAAATGACATGGGAGTCCCCTATCCATCCTTTTCGAATTAATCTAGTCTTAGTTAGTATTTTATTGGCACTTAGTAACCACATAAAGATTTGTATCTTTGGAGGAATTGGTAGGCTCCACCACAGTAAAGGATATGGAGGTATGACACCTGGATGATTGAGCAATTGATATAAAGAGATGACTGGATACTTCCCTGTAGATTCCCACCTCCAAGCTAGTTTATCATGCAAGTGTGTAAAAGATATTTAGCTAATGATGTGAAGGATGGCACCCCATTCTTGTTGTTTTACTCCTATGAGAACATCTTTAAACCTAACACATGTGCTTTGAGAGTGTATGACTGCAGTGAGGGTAATATGTTGGTGAAGACAGAATCTATACAGTTCAGGGAATCTAGTGGCCAATGTATAGTTATCCAGCCATAGGTTGGTCCAAAACAGGACATTGGAATGTATACCAGGTTCATATCTAATGCTCATGTGACCAATATGTTCTAATCTTGTGATACTAGCCCAAAAAGGAGAGAGAGGTATGTTATGAGAACTATAATATTTAAACAAAATGACAGTTTTCCATCTACTATAATAACTAGGATCTTTTAACTTCCACCACCACTTAAGCAAAAGGGAAATGTTCATCAAGTGTAAATCTAAAATCCCTAAACCACCATACTTTTTTGCTAAACATAATTTGTACCAGTTGACTAAAGCATATTTCTTTTTAGAAAAGCTAATTCCTTGCCAAAAGAACTGTCTTCTAAGGCAGTCTATTTTCTTTAACACTTATTTTGGAATTTGAAATATAGATAGTGTATAAAGTGGCACAAAAGATAGAACGAAATTTAAAAGGGTAGCTCTACCTTCACTGGACAGAAGCTGACTTTTCCAATGTTGTAACTTACCATTGAGTTTATCTAAGAGGAAATTCCAATCAGAATTGTGTAGTTTTTGATCAGAGAGTGGCAACCCTAAATACTGAATAGGAAAGGTACCCCATTTGCATTGAAAAATTTGATCTAAAGTACTATCAGATGTAAGATGAAGATGATACATTTCAGTTTTTTCAGAATTCATTCTAATCCTCGAGAGGGCCTCAAATGCCATCATAGCCCACCATGCTGCCTCTACAATGTCTGCTTGAGCTTGTAGAAACATGATGGTATCATCTGCATAGTGACAATTGGTAATAGCTTTGCTATGCACACATAGAGGTCCTAATCCTTAAATGACATTGGCTTGAATACCCTTATGAAAAATCTTGCTCAAGGTATCAGCCGCTAATATATATAGAAAGGGAGACAAGGGATCACCTTGTCTCACTCCTCGCTTACAATAAAAGTAATTGGTCAATTCTCCATTAACTACGACACAAGATTGTGAACTATAATGCCAAGCTCGAATCCAATTGATCCAAGTTTGGCCAAAACCCCTACTTTGTAAAACTTCCAAAAGATAGTCCCAATTGATCTTGTCGTAAGCCTTTTCAAAGTTGACTTTAATGACTACCCCTTGTTGTTTTGACAAATGACATGAGTGAATAATTTCTTATCTAAGAACAACATTATCCAAAATATACCTATTTTTGAGAAAAGCCACTTGGCTGTCATCTATGATTTCAGACATAATACCTTCTAATCTATTAGTAAACACTTTAGAGAGTAATTTAAAGCTATAATTAACTAGACTGATTGGTCTAAATTTCCTAATCTGTGTAGCCCCTTTTTCTTTTGGGATAAGACAAATGCATGATTTATTTAATTTGTGTAAATTAAGGGTGGAGTTATGGAAAGATTGAGCAAGGAGCATGATATCAGTTTTGATAGTATCCCAAAAGAATTGGTAGAACTTAAAAGAAAAACCATCGGGACTCGGGGTTCCATTTGATTTAGAGTCAAAGATAGCATTTTTAATTTTAGCCTCAGTGAAAGGTTGTTCTGATTGAGTGATCTCACTATAGGTAAGTTTATCATTGGGGTCCCAGAAGTCAGCCGCTAAGGTTGCATATTTAACCCTTGACGTACCTAACAACTCAGTGTAGTAATCTACTATGTGTTTTGATGGTGTTTATGTTATCAGTAAGTTGACCTCCTATTTCCAACTTATGAATCCTATTTTTTTTAGTTCTATGTGTTGCAACAGTGTGAAAGTACTTAGTATTACGATCCCCATCAGCTAACCAACGTTGTTTGGCTCTAAGTTGCCAATGTAATTCATCTTCTGCATAAATTGCTTCTAGTCTATTAGTCATATTGATCTAGCCTTCTAATTCTAAATCGGATAGATCTCTAGTTTCTAAGATTGATTCCAAAAGTTTGAGTTGTGCTAGAAGGATCCTTTTTTCCCTCTTCCTGGCTCCATAGAAATTCTTAGTCCAACCAGAGATTTTTTTCTGGATGAAACTTTAATTTCTTGTGCCAACCTTTTGCTACATTATTTGATTTGAGTTGGTATTATGACCACCATTTGATAAGAAGAGTAACAAACTCCTCTTGTTCCACCCATGTGGGATCAAAGCGAAATTGAGGTTTAATGGTGGGAATATAAAGAGAAGTTTGAATCAATAATGGACAGTGATCAGACCTCGTACAACTAAGATCTTGGATTGAACTATGACTATACAGAGAATCCCATGCAATTGTAGTAAAAAATTTATCTAAGAGAGCAAATTGTCTTTTATTAGTCCATGTATATTTCCTAGATTGCAATTTATGCTCGACCAAGGAATGACAATTAACAAACTCATTGAACTTGTTACTAATACTGACATCATATGAGGGGCCTGAACGCTCATTTCGATGTCTAATAGCATTGAAATCCCCACATATGACGCCTAGATCATAAGTACCATCGCGAAGGAGATGGAGTTCTTCCCAAAAAGAAGCCTTAAGGGATCTAAGGACTGGGGCATACACCACTATAAGTTGCCATTTCTTGTTATCGAATCTACTTTCTATAATCATATTAACACAGAAACTATGTATACTAGACTAGATTATTGTGATTTTATTACTATCGGCGCCAAAAATCCTGGTCGGCCTTCACCAAAACTACTTTCCCAAGCCATCACCGGGAACTTAACATTTTCTAGGTAGAGGAAACCTCTCGCGGTAATGGATTCTAGCCAAGGCCTGTTCGGTGCTTTGATCAAGTACTTGTATTCGTCAAATACCACTGCTACCCAGTTGTGCCCGTCAAAGTACTTACGAAGCACCCGTTCGACCCATTCGGGGCCCCAGCCAGCAATGTCATCGAGCACTAAACTCATCATCAGCTCAGCCTCCACGGCAGTGGATCGAGCATTCGCCACAAGTAGTGTAATCGGTGTCCGATTCGCCATTACTGGAGTCGGTGATGGCTGAGAGGCAGTGTGGGAAGAAGAAGGCGAAAGGCGTGACTGATTTGAAAGAGTTTTTGGCGTATTATGGAGTCGCCTGGGGTTATGCGCGAGAATCTCTGTGGTCGTACGACAGTCTGTAGCTTTGTGTCCCAATCCGTTACAAGCAAAACAAAGTTGTTTATTGTGACAATCCTTTGCGTGATGGCCTTTATCCCCACATTTCATACAAATCGGGTTGCCAGTAGTAGACGAAGCCCGTATGGATGAAATCTTTTTATGGATCAAAGTAGATCGGGTTAGAGGATGGGCTTTAGGGCCTCTGTCGTGCCACACCACGCGTGGATTTTGCAACAATACTCGATTGAACGGCCCATGGGGCATTTGTGTAGGTTGACCAGGATTTTTGGCGCCATCCGCCATTGTTGTAGTCAGTTGAGGTCGAGGATCTAAAAAGGGGAGATCGGACGGAGGTGGAGCATTGTCAGAACTGAGCGGAGGACCTGATTACGATCGTAAAGAATTCAAACATTGTACAAGCAATTGTTCAAGGCCCGCTAATGGCGCAAATTGATTGCTAAGGTCTACTAAATTCATCTCTCTTGTTTCCTTTTTTGATTTTACACTCTATTTTCTTTTCTATTTTTGGTTTGTTTTTTTTTCTTTTTGATCGGCTAAAAAATCGCCTATGTGGGAGCTTCGCTCAATCCCATCCATCTAATTCAAGATAATCAAACTATTAACACTTACTCTGATACCAACTATCTCTTGATATTCCCATCATTAAACCTCAATTTCGCTTTGATCCTACATGGGTGGAACAAGAGGAGTTTGTTACTCTTCTTATCAAATGGTGGTTAGAATACCAACTCAGATCAAATGATGTAGCAAAAAGTTGGCACAAGAAATTAAAGTTCATCCAGAAATTTTTTTTTGGTTGGGCTAAGAATTTCTATGGAGCCAGGAAGAGGAAAAAAAGGATCCTTCTAGCACAACTCAAACTTTTGGAATCAATCTTAGAAACTAACTTCTCTGCTACCTGCAAGAGAGAGCTCTTGATTTCTTCAGATTCAGAAGGTCTCAATTTTATTAGATCCCATTTTTTAGATTTCATCGGAGATGAAGGAGAAGGAGACCGATTAGATAAATGGAGAAAGAGAAAAGAGATCGGAAAGTTAGTTTTAAATAAAATTGTTTGGAGTTGAGCCGACTGTTAGAAATCAGTTGAAAGCTTATCCAAAACATCCGAGAATTTCCAGGAGACTTAACAACGGGGACGATAACTTTGGTTTTTTCATATATCATATATATATATATATTGAATAAAAAAATACAAAGTAAGGAAAGATACGGAGATATCAATTTCATATCTTTTCTCACCAATTAATGAAACTGAGTTTACTGTAAAATCACTTTAAATTTTGTGGACACGACCCGAAAATCAAGCCCAGGCACATGGACTAAAACGAAAGCCCATGCTCAAATTCATTTTTACTTTATATATATTCAAAGCCGAGCCCAAAGTCAAAGAGTTCTTTGATTTACATTTTTCAAAGTCGAAGAGTTCAAAATTAAATTCCAAGGGCACCTAAAGACTAAACAATTTTGTTATTTAGTCCATCTGACAAGTATATTCCAGTTTTACACAAACAACCTTATAATTTCATAAATTTTTCATTAGTTCATCCAGTATAATAATGGCCTCTCAATCTAGTACCAGTTTACGAAAAATTTCATATTCAAGTTTTCTACGGATTTACAAAGAATATTTCCAATGTAGAAGCTTTAGTTTGATCTAAACATGCATATCAAGTGATATCAAGGTGAAACATGAGTTTTAATTCAAGGGCACTATGACTAAAGGTAAAAATTCAGAAGCAAAAAATCACAAATTAAGGGGTGAAGTCAATTGGCAGCCCTTAGTTTTTGGGGCGCTAAACGATTTGTTCAAAAGAAAAGGCTATGCGAAAATTTAAATCTATAATTAAAAGCGTCATTTGAAAGAGTAACTGAGTACAGTATCATCAGGAGGCATCTACTCTCATATACTTTTGTTCTTAACATTTTTATTATTTTGTGTTATTTTAATTTGATTTTAGATTATAATATGTATAAACTTTCTATTATGTTGTGCACAACATTTTCAAAATTACATCCATATGAAATTACCAATTGAAAAAATTATTTCAAATATCTACTTACAACTATTTATTACATAATTATAAATATATTTAAAAATTGTTTTTTTAGTTTAAAAAAAATAGAACTTTTAGTATAAAAAATATATATTTCGTTCAAAGAAATTATATCATCAGAAGAGATGGGCTATGGTGAGTTGCGAAGTAAAACGCGTTTTTACTTCACGCCGTATTTTTATTTTGAAAGTTCAAACGACCAATCCGAACCGTTAGATGTTTAATCCATATTGAAATGTGCTTGGAGACCAAATTTTACATTTTTTTTGGAATTTTTTTACTATTTATTAAGCATTTTTGAAAATTGTTGTTTTGCTGTGAATAGTAAAAAACAGTAAAATTTTCTGAACCATCAGATCAGCGATTTTCAAAATTGCTTAATAAATAGCAAAAAAATTCCTAAAAAATGTAAAATTTGGCCTCCAAGCACATTTCAATATGGAGAACAAGATGAACGGTTCGGATTGACGTTTTGAACTTTAAAATCGTAAAATATGAACGTGAAGTAAAATAGTCGCTTTACTTCGCAACTCACCGTAGCCCATCTCATCATCAGAATATCGAAAGGAGAAAAAAACAATGTGTTGTGGTGTATAGTGGTATTGTTAGACAATGCCTAATCATGATAATCTTTATTAATGGTCATTAGGTGAAGTAATAGGATAAAAAGAATTATAAAGTCGCATTGGGCAAATTAATTTATTCCGGAGTTCGCATCATGGGAAGCAAACAGTCAAAGATGCACATCTTGCCAAGTACATTACATGCACGTGCGACCCTGCCCCTGTGGGTCTGAGCTTTGACTAATTTCCCATTCTCCCTCCACGATCTCCAGAAATAAATCTGCTGTGATTCCAATTGAATAACAGGATCCTGTTATTCCGATCCTAACCATCAACTTTATCAAGATTCGTGTATAAAAAGTTACTTCAATGAGATTCGCGCATTGATAACTTTGAATGGTTGAGATTAGAATAACAGGACCCTCTTATTCCATTGGAATCACAGCAGATTAATTTCTCACGATCTCCAGCTCTCACGACACTAGCACACAAGACACAACAGTGTCATCTCTCTCTCTCTCTCTCTCCAAACTGGCATGACAAGAAGCCATGGTGGATCCCTTGAGCACCTCGGCATTAAGATTGGGATTCTCAGCCGCGAGTTGGCTGATCTCCCCTCTTCTAACCCATTTAATGAACAAATGCTTTGATGAACTCGGCATAGATCCACGGTCCCAGTCTCAAAAGCAAATCCTCCTTGTAAAATTGGAAAAGCTCCAGACCACACTCCTCCCTCAGCTGCTCATCCTCACAGATTCTGCACAACAGAGCCCCCACCGTCCATTCCTCGACAAGTGGCTTCAGAAGCTCAGGTCTGCTTTCTATGAGGTTGAGGATGTGCTCAGTTTAGTTGAGTACCATCGACTTGAAAAGGAGGTCAATTCCCTCTTTCCATCTGCTTCTAAATTTGATTTTAAGAAATTAAAAGGCAAGCTCCCAAAATTTTCATCTGAGAAGAAAAATCTCATTAAAAGCCTTGAGAATTTGGAAGAAATTGTTAATGAAGCAATGAAATTTGTTTCCCTGCTGAACCTACCAAGCAGTAGTGGCAATAGTTCAAACCAAAGCTCTAATGAACAGTATAGGGAAACCATTTCTACTTTAGGTTCCACAGTTATTGGTCGTGACAAGGACCTGGATCACATTGTAAAATTGTTACGGGAAAATTTCTCAGAATCAACTAGTAATGCTAATAGCTACTCCGTTATCGGAATATGGGGCATGGGTGGGTCGGGAAAGACAACCTTGGCACAGTTTGTTTGTGAACATGAGAAAAAAGCCAAGTATTTTGACTATATCATGTGGGTATTCGTTTCTGAGAAATTTAATGTCCATGCTATTATGAGGAACATGTGGGAGTCAGTTTCAGGGAGTAGCTGCCCTAGTTACGAAAATTTGGATGTGCTAATATCCCAACTTGCTGAGAAATTAAGAGGGAAAAAATATTTGTTAGTGTTGGATGATGTTTGGTGTGAGAAAGGCGTTAGTGAGCAAGAACTAAACCAAATTTTTGCCCCTCTAAGAGATGGCAAGCGAGGTAGCAAAATATTGGTGACAACTCGGAATGAAGAAGCAGCAAGAGTTTTGGGCGCTATGAATCTGATAAAAATGCCAGAACTTGCAGATGATGCTTTCATGTTATTATTTATGAGTCATGCATTAAGTGGTGTAGAAGTTAGTGAGAAGCTGGAGAAAAGATTAAGAGCAATAGGGAAGAAGATTGTGGGAAAATTATGTCGTTTGCCGCTAGCTGCCACAACAGTGGCAGGTCAATTGCATAGAAGACTAGACCCAGAATTTTGGTCATCCATGCTAAACAAAAGCTTGTTAAAAAACACCATGGGAGCTTTGTTTTTGAGCTATCAGCACCTCCCTCCCCCATTACAACGATGTTTTGCATTTTGTAGCTTGTTTCCTAAAGGGCATGAATTTGAGCACGACCATTTGGTTAATTTATGGATTGCAGAAGGCTTCATTGAAACCGAGGATAGTAATGATCATGTGAAGGATATTGGTGATCGGTATATTTTGGAATTAATTTCTAGCTCTTTCTTTCAAGTTGGTCACAATTGGGATGGTAAATATTACTCTATGCATGACCTAATCCATGATCTAGCCCAAGATGTTTCTCAAGGTGAATATTTTAGAATTGAAAGTGGCGAGGAAAAGGAAATCCCTATCCATACTCGCCACATATTTGTTGAAATTCATATGCTTGGGGAGTATGTGGAGAAAATATGCAAACTCAAAGATCTACGTACAATTATTTCTTTGGGATTCTCTTCTCAAATCTCTTTGAAAGAAGGGGACCTTGATGCTCTTTTTACGAAGTTAAAAAAATTATATGTAGTGGATATAGAAGGGGTATCGCTTGGTGTTAAAAGAATTCCTAAGTCTGTGGTTCATTTGAGAAACCTACGCTACCTCAACTTAGGGGATTCTAATTTAGATGCACATTCTCTATTATTATACTACCAATTACGTTTCTTATTTACTAAGAGAGACACCCCGATTCCTAATGTTGGGAGACTAAGATCATTAATTCACGAGTTGACCGATTTTGATGTTAGAATGGAAAGCGGGTTTGAGCTAAAACAATTGGAGCATCTCAAAGACCTTTATGGATCGTTATCTATCTCTGGTCTAAATAATGTCAAATGTAAGGAGGAAGCAGATCGAGCCAATTTATCTAACAAAAAAGGCCTCCGTAAATTAACTTATTCTTGGTGGAATTTTGAAAGTGCAGATGTCCGAAGAGACAATGATGTTGAAATTCTAGATGGCCTTTGTCCACCACCCCAAATAAAAGTCCTGGTTATTCAAAGATATAGTGGTAAGAGGCTCCCCACTTGGATTTTAGAAAATAATGATAATGTTATTCATCTCCAGCATCTTGAACTTTCTCGTTGTTATGGCATTGAAGCCCTACACAAAATAAATGAACTATCGGATCTTCTATCTCTTTCCATTTGTTTTCTTTCCAGGCTCAAGAGTTGGGTACCTCTTCCCTTGAGTCTAACTGAACTGAAAATTTCTAATTGTCTCCCTATTGCATTTGCGGTGAAAGAAGACTTAGATATGATAATGTCAACAAAGGGTACACGAATATCCCGAATTGTGACTTTCAAGGAAATGATGAATGATTTTATAGAGGATTCTATTTCCAACTTTCTTTCTGTTGTTCTCTCCATTGATTATCAGTTCAATGAAGTTCTGGAAATGATGAAATATGGTGATGATATAAAAGAAGAAACATTATCAACTATTTCAAAAGATCTCAAGAAATGCTTAGAGAAAAGGTTAGACCTCATTTGCCAGCTTAAAGATGTTTATGGTGAACCATTCCTGCCCCCTGCCCTTGAGAGGCTTTCAATTAAATTCTGCTTTATCACAGACAAAATCTTAGCTGTGTCTTTGCAAGGACTTACCTCCCTGACTCATATGAGTTTAGAGCATATCATAACTATCACATGTATCCCTAAAGAGGTCCTTAGTTCCCTGACCAATCTCCTGAAACTTAAAATTCATGGATGTCTATTGCTTACCTCAATCGGTGGATTAGACACTCATAGCACCCTTGAAAACCTCCATATATCACTATGCCCCAACCTCATAAGCTTTGCGACATCTTTAGTTGTTGCAAACTGTAGTGACACTATTGGATTAACATCATCATCACGTTGGAGGAGAGCTAGATCTAGAGTTCTAAAATGTGTTGAACTAAGGAGTTGTATGCTTTCGGATGATATGTTACAGGGTTTCATATCCCTAGAAGAATTATGTGTTGTGGACATCCCAACCATGGTAAATCCTCATATCGGTCATTTCAAGGCACTCAGTTTCCTAAAACTAAGTAATTGTCCAAACCTTACTTCACTAAGGGGCTTAAATGAGTTGACCAATCTTAGAGATCTTGAGATCATGGGGTGTAAAAATCTAAGTTCTCTCTCAGATATGCCGCCGTCAATCATGTGTATTGAAATTAAAAGATGCGATAAAGAGTTCACAAGGAGCTGCAAGGATCCAAATCATCCAAATTGTCGTAAGATTTCCCACATTCCTTACAAGAAGATATGGTAATAAAAAGGTAATTTCTATTTGCACAAGCCAAAGAATTTTATTTTTGCAGCTTTTCAATTTTGTTATTTACAATCCTACCAAATTAATGCTTCCGCCCATGAATCTTAATTAGTTTCATATTCTGGAGGCAAAAATCTGTTCAACTTTTGGTATTGTTCAACTTTTGTTAGAAAGTAAATATCTGACTTCATTTGACCTCATATATATAATTAAACAAGCAATAAAATAGGTAGCTAGAGAAAAAGAACCTAGGAAACAAGCAAGAAACATTAATGATTCAATTGGGACGAACTACTACATACAAGTGCTAGACACAACTTGATGTAAAATGATTTTTACATCACTAATTAATTAGGTCTCTAAATTATATATCAAATTATGGCAGAATTTCGACAATTTTTTCAAAAACTTGATCAATGGATTAAAAATATAAAGCTAGTTTGTTGTTCTCTCTATCTTTTAATTTAATTGATTGTGATTTTGGTGCTATTGCAAATTTAACAATTTATTCAACTACCTGCAGATTCAAGTATGAAGTTTCAATTGTGCTGAAAATAAAAGGAGAGAAAAGAAATAGTAGATGAGTTGGTTGGAATTTCTGTGTTGTGTTGTGTTTTTATGTGACTATTTATGTTGTTGTAGCTAGTCATATAATTAGTGTTCTGCTTATTTTGGATTTAATACGAATAAAAAAAAAACTAGAGGTTGATTGGAGAAGCCTTGGAAGCCTGATTTGCTTTTGGTGTTCCTGTATCTTGCCAATGACAGACTTCTTTGGGGCAAGTTATATATATGGAGGTCTTGATGATACTGCAATTAATTAATTAAGGTACATCCGTCTAATTCAAGGTTTGGTTCACCAACAATATAACATGGATCAAGCTTACCAGTAAATATTCTCAACTACACCTGGTATAACGTGGTAATCTTTTCTTCATTTTAAAACTAGTATACTCTTTTGTAAAACTGACCACCATCCTTGGTAAAACTTATTCTCTTTTGTTTTGTATCCATCATCAATGGAATTTGAAGAGATAACCACCATCTTTATTTCAATCGAAATAAATAAATAATATGCCTTCTGAAATTAGAGCACTCTCAAGTCTCAAGTCTTACGAAGAAAAATAAATGAACTAAGAAAGGTACAGGGTAAAAGCATGTCCGGTTGTTACAGGATTATGCAGGATGAGATTTCACAAATGCGGAAACTCATAAATTAATATGGTGATTTCATACACATGAGTACTGATATGTGAGGCAATGAATGTTTGGTTGTACTATGAAAATAGTTATGAAAAATCATGATTTTAAAAAGAAATTCATGAGAAAGAGAGTCAAAGGAGAAAATTAGATAGCAAGTAAATACCAAGAAAATTACATGAATATATATTGTTTATTTACAAGAAATTCTGTTCTGTTTTAGACTGCATTCGAGCTTGAATCCTGAATTAAATTTTTTCTTTTCTTTTTACCTCCAAGAACAGTTGAATATCTTTTTGTTTTAGCGACTTGAAAACATAATAAATTCTTTTGTTCGAAATTCGGAATAAATATCATACTTTATTTTTTTATTTTTATATTGTACTTTATTACAGATTTACAGTACTTATTTTTATAAACTCCTCATTTTTTGTTTCAGTACTTTATTTTTCGAAATTCTGACTTCAACCAAGTATATTTTTATCTATATCATTAGTATCTTGTTACATCCGAAGCATCGTTATTAGAAGCACTCGATCTTAGTATTTTACCACCCAAGAAATTGGCATACCAGTGAGCTGATTTTCTTGCGTACCGGGTTTTCTCCTTGTCATTGAAATCGACACCATAAAGGCCATACCGATTGGTATAACCAGACAAAAATTCAAAGCAATCCATTAAAGACCATGCAAAATAACCCTGCGTGTTTGAACCATACCTGACATGAAAAATACAAAAACATTAGGTTAATAAAAAAGGGACAAAATAAGAACCATCTAGGATGTAGTGGTAAAATATAATGTTCTCTGTGTGGCGGAAGGTCGTGAGTTTGAAATCAGAATATCTTTATGGATATTATTAAAATTTGAATGACTAAATAGAGTTAAAAAAAGAAAAGTTGGTTCCGCCATTGAAATGATTAAATAGCAATATAATGTTACTATAGAAGTTACCTTATGGAAAGATGCAATGCTTCAAGGTATTGCTTGAGGTAACTTATTCTAAAATCATCATCGTAAGTTCTTTTAGAACTGGCCGAATTGACTATCTCAGCAGCTCCTGTAATCATCAAGTAATTAGGTATAAATAACCAACATCAGAGGAAAATGTTAATTGAACTTGCGAAGTTGAATAGGTAGGAAGCTGAGCAGAGTACCATTTTCATGGATCACAATTGGGGGATTTCCATAGATTTCTTTGAGGTACTCCAATAATTTTGAAAGTGTCCTTGGGTCTGACTGATTATCTTCATTTACTTTCTGAAAAAAAACCTGTTTTGTTAAATATTAGCATGAAGTGCTATAATTTAGTAGTACTAAATTAACCTGATGGCTTGTTTTGAAACTAACAGTACACCAGTAAGTAAACTAAATTCAATAAAGGCCTTTACAAAACTTTGTCAGCTCACACCGCTAACAGTTATTATTTACTTATTTATTTAAAAAAATAATAATTTCTTCATTTGGTTTGCCAGAAAGAAAATGCTTTGTTTGCAATTTGCTGATTATTTGTTCTGTTCTTGCCTAAAGGCCGTGAAGCATGGATACCATGCCGTAAATCATTTACGTGCCGGGTAACTTTTGTGGGTCATAACCATAAATTGAGCAATTTACTAAAAATCCAACATTGTAGGGAAAAAAAAAAGATAAGGTTTATGTTTACGTTTGAACAGAAAGATACCTTGTGTATTCTTCCAAATGCTGCAAAGGAAAAAGAACCATCAATAATTTGACTAATAATTATCAGTTTTATCTTGTTAGCATAAATTAGTATTTTTATTTTTGTATTAATTGGTTCCCAAATGTACTGGCAGTATTGTTCAATACTCAACTGAGACAAGTCTAATCTTCATAGCAATCAATCTTCATGATCTTTATTTTACAAAAAGAATATATTGAATCAAAGAGAAATTGGCTTTTATTTCTAACCAGGCATTTTCACAGCTGTATCACTCATGTAGTCGCGAACTTGATTTTCTAACTGCCTCATGTCATCTTGTACAGGTATTGAACCATAATGGTTGATACCAATGAAATCAAAGGACCCCTTGACCCTTCTAGAATCCTCATCGAGTAAGACCGGAAGTCGAGATCCTACATTCTTCTTAATAATAGCCGGGTAGGTCCCGTAAACCAAGGGATGAATGAACCTAATATTGAAGTCAAGCATATACTGGTACTTTAGTACTGCAAAGCAGTACAACTTATTGCATAAATACATAAAATAAGATAAATGAAATAAATAAAAACAAACCATCCAATATTAAAATCCATCATCCTTCTTGCCGCAGCTACATCGTCCTGATTTTGTGCTGCAGGTTCAAACCAATTAGCCAGTATTGTGATGCCTATTTTACCTTGTTGCTCCACCTATAATAACGGTGTATGTCAATTTATGCTATTGCTAAATAACAAAACAAAATTTAATCGACACCTTGAGTTGTTTGGAGATTCTTTGTTAGAAACAGAAATGAAGCTAACTCTTTTTCTCCACTTTGTATCTCTGTTTAATTTTATGTTTTTTTTTTTTTTTTTTTTTTGTGTATATGTGTGTGGGTGGGTGGTGTGGTGGGGGGGACGGTTGTGTGTCGTAATCCAGACAGTAAAAGAAAAACCTGGTACTTTTCTCTATAGAGTGAGACAGCTGATGCATGAGCAAGCAATAAATTGTGTGCAACAATATATGGCTCCGTCGTGGAGTTTCCTTCAGTACAGTTTGCACCAAAGGGATAGGAGCACCGCTGAGGTGGAAGGATCCCCGTGTCATAACCCCCCAGCGGTTCCACATTGGGCTCATTTAATGTAATCCAGTGCTTCACTCTGTCCCCGAATTCCCTGAAGCATACGTCTGCGTACACCGTGAAGTCAATTCTGACATATGCCAAATTGAACAAGCAGTTGTAAATTTTCTGGCATGTTCAGATGCTGGTATCTCAGCATTATTTGTGCTCAAAATGGGTCTGGTTAATCCTGGTTAAAATTGTTCAGAGGCTAATTGGATTTGGGTATGAAAGGCCAATTGGATTTGGCTCAGAAAATCTGTCAAGTCATGGAGGTATGATGTTGTTCTCTTTGTGACTAGTTGAGACTAATCATGGACACTTCAATTATATGTTTTAAACCAAATGGGCTACTATAATAATAACATATAAGCAAAATATTAAGTGTACATAAAATTGGTGCTCAGCAGCCCATTATATTCATCCTGGAGTGCTTGCGGTAGATCAAAATGGTACAACGTGACATGAGGCTGAATTCCTATTTATTGAAAGAACACAACAATTAGTCAGAAAGAACTTCTTAACCGATATATAAATATATATAGGCTGTGGCTAATTTGCTGCCGGCAGCGTTTCTGCCGGCGGTGCTGCCGCCTTTTTTTTATTTTGTGATGTCAAAACAACAAATCCAAACTGTTAGATGTTTAATCTATATTATAATCTACTTGGAGGCCAAATTTTACATTTTTTGAAATTTTTTTACTATTTATTAAGCTAGTTTGAAAACCGCTAATTTCAATACTGCAGAAATTTACTAAAATCAGCAGTTTTCAAACCAGCTAATAAATAGTAAAAAAATTCCAAAAAATGTAAAATTTGGTTTCCAAGTAGATTATAATATAGATTAAATATCTAACAGTTTGGATTTATTGTTTGGACATCACAAAATAAAAAAAAAGGCGGCAGCACCTCCGGCTAAAATGCTGCCGGCAGCAAATTAGCCGGAACCTCTACACACACACACACACACACACACAGACACCTATTTTGAGGCATAAAGTCATACCATAACTCAAAAGCTCATTTATCAAATTGTTATAGTACTGCAATCCCTTGGGGTTGACCTCTCCTCTTCCATCTGCACCAAGTAAAAAATATTGTTGCTAGGGAATTTGTGTTTGTTAATATGGATTAAAAAGAAAAAAAGTTTAAAATGATAAAGGAGCGACTAAAAAGCTTAATTTATGTGTAAAAAGTGTTTTAAGAATCTGAGTAACTCTTAAGAAATGAAAAAAAAAAAAATGCATAATTAGGATGTAATCTCAATCCACACTAATAGAGACTGATTTTCATAAGAAACAGAGGAAGCTATAAGGAAATACAAGGAGGGGTAGCTGCTCATGTTCTCTTCTGACAATTTATGTTATGTATCAAACTCGATTCAATTGAATACCAAATAGAAATACATGGAGTTGTCTAAACACAAATTAAAATTAATGTTAAGTCTTATCGACATATAAGAAAATTAACGGTTTAGTTTTATTGGCATCTGATAAAGAGCCAAACAATTCTTAAATTGCACTAAATCTGATTTACAATTTGATTTAATGGTTTAATTAGGATGGCTCTGTAGTTTATATATACCTGGAATAAGTCGTGGCCATGCTATAGAAATTCTATAAGCGTCTAGGCCCATTTCGTACATCAGCTTTACATCTTCCTAAAAAAATAAAACAATAATAAAAAAAATAATGCTGATTTTATAAAAACTTACTTTATAAAGAAAATGCGCATCAAGAGCCACAATTTTTTATTTTTTTTTATTGTTAAAATGCCCGTAGGCCAGAGCCACAAATTTTTACTTGCCTTGTATTTATGGTACTGGTCTGCTGCTACATCTCCGCTGCTGTGATCAACCATATTTCCTGTTAATAATTTAAGTAGTGTAAAATCATTTTGATACATATTTATGCTTTGTAAAATCATTTTGGAAACAAAGGTTTGGTTATTTTCTTAAATCATGAGCTGGATAATTGGGTACACATAATCTTATTTGAAATATATTAGAGAGAAATTATTTAAAATACTCAACTTGACCAACAAACCAAAATTCAGAAATTCATTTGGAGCAATACTGTGGAGGACATAGCGTAATACTGAAACTCGTGTGAAATTTCGCTCAATTGAGATGACAAAAGGAGATATAAATTTAATTTGACATAAAGAACAGACCCAAAAAAACATAATAACAAAACAAAACAAAAAGTTAACCAGCATGACAGAAGGGGTCCCAAATGCTGGGCTTTCTTCCATCCTCTGCTGCAGCTCCTTCAACCTTTAGAATTTCAATTTTTACCAGAAATATAAATAAGAATGTTCACAATCTGATTTTTTTTCATTGCTTGCTCTTAGCAGATCTTTCTAGAAGGAATTATTGTATAACCAAAATGAAAAAATGAAAAGGATTATTATAGTTTTCTCTTATAACATAGCAATCCTAATTTGTTAATTTGTGTTCCTAATGTAATTATTATTCTTTCTTTCAATCAATGAATATCAATCACTGTGAGATAAGAGGGAAAGAGAACCTGATAAGCAGAGGTCCCGGCACCGAAGATAAAGCCTGATGGGAAGTCACCACGACTAAGTGCCACCGTAGCGTTATCCTCACAAAGGATAAGAAAAACAGAGGAAACAAGTAACAAAAATGATGAGAAGAAAACTAGCTTCGCCATGCCAACCTACCTAGCCTTGTCGTTGCATGTACTTGTCTTTATATTTCTAGTCTTAGTCTTCGTTTGCTTTTTTAAATTTCTTGCTTTATATTTCTAGTCTTAGTCTTCGTTTTTGATTTTTGGGCACCTGCTACCGCACTCTTTGATGTGTACATGCATGCCTGTATTGTGAATTTGTGATACATCATACATGCACCAAAACAGATGTATGCTTCATTAATTGCGTCTTAAATGGTTCGGCCCAACAACCCAAATTGACCCAAATTGACCTGTAAGTTTTTGGGCCAACCTATTGGGCTGTGACTGAAACAGAAGGATAAGTTACCTCAAGGCTCGAGCAATACCTTTAAGCATTGCATCTTTCCATAAGGTAACTTCTTTAGTAACATTATTGCTATTCAATGGCAGAGCCCAATTTTCTTTAGAGAAAAATATTTATTTTCGTCCAAAACCTTTGGTCAAATTTTATTCAAGGCTGGACCTATGACATCTAATCTGCATCGTGATTCGTTCGAAAGATTTAAAACTTAATAAATTTAAATTGTCATGTGAATCTAAACTGTTTGGGCTTTGGACCGTTAAAATCTGTACTATATGAATATCAAAGCAACACTTAATTCCACCTTGTGAATTTCGAATACGAACTCTCATTTCTTGGGGTCATATGGCTTAGGGTAGTTCTGCTAAAGGGGCGGAGTTTTGTCCAGAGCCCACGAAGTCTCATTCAAAGTTGGACCTAATCTGTCTGATTGGTAAAGGATTTGAGAAAATTTGGTTGTTGTTCAATGATGACAGATAAATAGAAGGCACGAATGGCTCGTCAAGTAATTGGTTGAGGAAACCGATGCTCAATTCTGAAAGCCTTGTGGATTTTCTGATATTGTCTGCAGTCCTTGTTATCTGAGCAATGTTTGCTTTTCTTGAGTCAGGATTTTTCTCGATCTGATACCATGTGGAATTTAATGAGTAGAAAAATGATGAACAATTGTTCTGATTTTTACATGGCCTGTATATGGGTATATATAGCCTAAATTACATGAGTATCTCTACTAGCCGTTTGGCTACTTCCTAATTTACATTGGTTGGATATGTTTCCTAATTACATCCTAATCATTGCCTAAGCACATAAATCCAGTTAGGTGCTAATTATAGCTTGACAGCTATCAATTTGAGGCTAGTTGATTTTTTTGCCTAAGTTAGCCTGTCGATCCGCATCAAAAGTCACGCACAACTTGCAGTAGTTTGCATGAATACATATTGAAGCAGTTGATCAAACCAAAAATTTGATGTGATGTCTTCCGTACAACCTCCTCCGGTTTCGAATTGACATCCTCTCTATTACCTGATAAGGGAATCTTTTACAATTAGTAGATCTGGACCGTTCTTTTTAACTAAACACGAATCTCAAAGTCCAATAATACTGCCACTGCGCTAGTCCGAATCTCAAACCAGACTAAGATTTAATCTCAAACCGTAAAGTGAGAATAATTCTCTACAGTACCTTGGAGCTAGGATACGAATCCTTTGACAAGAGCTGAAATAGTTGTCCACAACATTATCCATTGTCAGGTCACATAATATACATGATGGCAATAGAAAATTAGGAATCCATCAAATCAAAACAAAAAAAAGGGTTAGAAATCCACTAATCCAGACACGACCAACCATGCTTGGTCTCATCATTTACATGTAGTACATACTCTAACAATCCACTGCTCATATAACCTACACTATATAAGAAGACATGATGAGAAGAATTAATTTCATAATCACCAAATAAGATGAAGAGCTCAACATTAACAAAAGCTAATTTTCTACTGGTATCAATCTATGTACTCTTCTTTCTCCCCTACATCGCCAGTGCGAGCCACCTGCCTAGTCCAGTTAAGTGCACCACCGACAACACATACAACTGCACTGTTACAAATGCATACGGGGCATTTCCCGATCGCTCCACATGTCATGCTCTCAGTGTTGTGTACCCTTCCTCTGAACAAGAACTCCTAGAATTCATCGCGAGTGCTACCTCCTCCAAGACAAAAATGAAGGTCGCAACACGATTTTCTCACAGCATCCCTAAGTTGGCCTGTCCAGGCGGATCTAACGGGTTGATAATAAGCACTCTTAATCTTAGCCGTGTGGTAAATATAGACATTGATAATATGAAAATAACAGTTGAAAGCGGGATAACGCTGAAGGCATTAATTGAGGCAGCGGCCAAGGCTAACCTGGCACTTCCCTATGCACCGTATTGGTATGGTCTGACAATCGGTGGATTGCTTTCGACTGGAACGCATGGGAGCTCACTTCAGGAGAAGGGAAGTGCAGTCCACGAGTACATAACCGAGATGAGGATAGTCACACCTGCACCGGCCGATCAGAGTTATGCCAGAATCAGGGTGTTGACGGCCGGTGACCCGGATCTTGATGCGGCTAAGGTGTCACTTGGTGTTCTTGGTGTTATCTCTCAGGTACGTGTGAATATAGTGTAAATAATGTGTGGTCTATACATGGATCACGAGTTTTGATTGTACCATTGGTTTTACTATTTAGTAAAGCTAGCTAGCTCACAGGACCTAGAAATTTTCCTGAATTATTTTGTAAGATATGTAGGGTATTATATTATATTAATTAATTGGGCTTTCTTTGGTTCTTTTTTTTTAAAACAAATATAGAAATTAATTAGTATTAACTATTGTAAATTTATATATATATATATTTTTTTTATCAAATTGATGGTTAAGAATTTACAAATGAAAATTCAATGATTAGCTAGATTAAAAAGAACACCATAATTTTTTTTTTTGACAAAAAGCAGTACTCTAATTAAATTATTAAAAAAATATGTCAGATGGAAGTGCCAATTAACCTTAATCGAGCGGTGAAAAATAATTGTGCATGTAACATTTAGTTGTTGAACAAGTAATTAAAGACTCAACTTATTATATTTAACAGTAAGATAATTATTTTAACATGTAATCATAAAACATAATTATGCGACATGTATTTTTAACATTAATCTAGTTATTAATTTGTAAGAAGATATTTTCATTAAAGTAATTAAATTTATGATTACTTAATTTCCTGGATGCCAGAATAATGATATATGCTTTCTATTTTGCTAAAATAATGATTATCCTCATATCATATATTCTTCTCTGTTAAAAGAGGTCCCCATTTTGCTATGACATATCATTTAAGCTATCCGTTAAGTGACACGACTACACGAGACACTAATTTTGATTGTGCTTCATGGTTTTATACATATAATTAATTGGGTGTTTCCTCTATATATGTACCAATGGAGATAGGAGTGTCAATGACACTCTTTTATCTGTTTATCCGATTCGTACTGTATTCGATAAGACGGATGTAAGATTCTATTTTTGTAAATTTATTGGGTACGGTAAAGATTTTTTTCGTTATCTAAAAGAGTAAGGATGCGGATAAAGTCTATTTCGTACCTGCTATCCGATTGAGAAATTATAAAAAAAATATTATATATATTAACGACCATTGAAAAAAGTACTTAATATTTGAACAAATTATCATACATGTATGAAATGAATGTGTGAAATTAATTAATACGATTAGCACGATCAGAATTTTTTTTTCAACAAAATACTATACATGTGTGGAATAAATGTATGTGTTTTAATGTTTTATTTAATAAATTATAAAATTAATTATTGTATTAACATTATCTATTATTTATCCGCTACCGTTTTGTTATATTATCCGACAACTATAACAGATTTAAATAGAATATAAATAAAAATAAGATAATTTTTAATGAATAAAGATAAAATAGAATAAGATCAATTTATAATAAAAATGGATACAAAAATACTTTTATCCGACTCACCGTATCCGTGACACTCCTAAATGATTTAGAGATAAGTGGTGCTCATTCATTTGTCTCACCAGTGGCCCCGCCTCATTGGTTGTATATATATATTGAATCTAGAGCCATGAGCACTAATTACAATAAAAATAAGACAGTATTCATCAGGGTAAAAAGTGGTTTTTCGCAACGGAGTACTGTCATAAATGTGTGTTTTCTATTTGCAACGGTAGTTTTCACGAGAGAGTATCATTATAAATGCGTTTTTTCTCCTCACGAATAGTGTCTACTTTGTTGTTGTTATATAATCATATACTCATACGAATTTGTAGTATTATTCCTCTTTTACAAAAGCATGTGATGGATTTTGTCACGGATCAGGTCACAGAAAAGTTGAATAAAAATAAAAATTAAATTATGATGCAATTTTACTTGATGTGCCTAGTTTTTTAGCAGACA
The DNA here is from genome assembly GCA_033356055.1 of Carex pumila. Lineage (NCBI taxonomy): Eukaryota > Viridiplantae > Streptophyta > Magnoliopsida > Poales > Cyperaceae > Carex > Carex pumila. Next base: position 407,974 of record JARJHM010000058.1, on the reverse strand, counting down.
AAATCAAACTGTGTCATGTGATTTATATACTTTTTGCTAGAACAAATCTTTGTCAAAATGAATTATAAATTCCTTTAAAGAATGAATTATAAATTATTCTTTGATAGAGATCATCATAAGTCTCACCATGTTACATCCACCGAAACTTAAAACTAGCTCTTAATTAATATCTCAAAAAATCATTGTATATATAGTAGAATTATTAGTTCGGTTCATTTGGATTGCACATTATCATGTATAACAATTTTTTTTAATTGCACCCATAATCAGGTCCAAAACGCTAAGTTAATGTGGTTATATATATATATATATGCCACTTTAAAACAAAAATTTTAATTGTCCCATAAATCTAAACTGTTTGTATAAATTTTAGAGCAGATTAAGTAGCTAGCTTAGACTCAGCTTTGAATGGGAATGTTGCAAAACCCTTTAAACCCCACCCATAATTATATATTGGTTAATAGTATTATATTTTGGAGATATATAATTTTTTTTATTAAAGGTCCCAATATATTCTAATATCTTTTTAGTTATTGTTTTTGAGATTTGAACTTACATTTACTTAAAAGAGAGATGATGACTCATTTCACTGCACTAAGTATGAAATTCTCTTGAAGATATATAATTATTACCAAAAACGTGAAAGACAAGAATGGAATACATTAACAACAATATATATAACACATTAATTCCTAGCTGCTGCATATACATTGTGCGCGCGTGCACGAAATTAATAATTTTCTAAATTATTTGACAACCGCATTCTTAATTCTTACGTACATTCAGCTGCTGCGCTGGTAACAATCATGAAATATATTATTCATTATTCTTTATTCCTCTTTCAAATAAAGAACAAGCCGCTTGGTACAAAATTTATTTACAACAATCATGATATACTTTTGAAGTATATAATTTATTTACAAAATTTATATATTTCATGATTGTTGTACCAGCGATTTACAACAATGAAAGTTTTGAATTTATTTGCTAAATAAAGAACAAGCCTTAAATAAATTTCATTATTCTTTATTCCTCTTTCAGGTCACTCTACAACTGCAACCAATGTTTAAGCGTTCGCTCACCTTTGTGATGCACAGTGATGAAGACTTGGCAGAACAGGCTGTCAACTTTGGGCACCAACATGAGTTTGCTGACTTGGCATGGTATCCTGGCCACAGGAAGGTTCTGTACCGAAATGATGATCGTGTCCCAGTAAATACATCTGGTAATGGTGTCTACGACTTCATCGGTTTTCGGTCGACTGCAACCTTGGCTATACAGATCAACCGCTTTGCTGGTACACGCTCATATTTATTTGATCTTAAATACAAATTAACAATAACTAGTTCAATCCTCAGCAAATAAAGCCATTTCAAAACTGTCAGTTTGATAAACAGAATTTAATGCAAGTTATTACATGTAGAGTTTATTCCCCAAACTTAAAACTATTCTCATTCAAATGTGGATGAATATATACAAATGTAGAGGACACCCTGGAAGCAGCCAAAAGTGCCGATGGGAAATGTGCGGATTCACTATTCATCACATCCACGCTTGCACTTGCAGCCTACGGTCTGAAGAACAACGGCCTTCTTTTCACAGGCTACCCAGTGATAGGTTATCAGGACAAAATTCAGGCCTCTAGTGGATGTGCCTTTGGATCAGAAGATTGCCTGCTGACAGCATGCCCATGGGACCCCAGGATTAACGGATCCTTCTTCCACCAGACATCGGTCAGCATTGCATTGGATAAAGTAAAGGAGTTTATATTGGATGTGCAGAAGTTGAGGGATCTTAAACAGAGTGCTTTTTGTGGATTGGAGCTCTATAGTGGGATACTGATGCGGTATATCAAGGCCTCATCGGCATACTTGGGGAAACAGTCAGATACGCTTGACTTCGAAATCACTTATTACAGGTATGATTTTTTTATTCACGTAAAAAGCTTGTGGTTGCATATATAATTAACTTAAGAAATTTCTGCTAACAATTACATATTGTCAAAAACGTAGATTTAACAATTGATTCTATGTGGGTAAGTTAGAGATTAGAAGATACTGGATGGATACTTGGATAGGGTATATATGTTTGACGTAAGACCCATAAGTTTCTTGTCTAGTGTATGGTCAACAAACCAAATTATAATTTATTACTTTTGTTGCTGAAATTACAAGTTACTCTTCTTCTTTTTTCCAGGAGCCGAGACCCAATGACTCCAAGATTATACGAGGATTTCTTTGAGGAGATCGAGCAGATGGCATTGTTTAAATACGATGGACTTCCCCATTGGGGTAAGAACCGCAACCTGGCATTCGAGGAAGTGATTAAAAAATACAACAACAGTAAGGCTTTTCTTGAGGTGAAAGGTAGGTACGACCCAGATGGGTTGTTCTCAAGCGAGTGGTCGGACCAAATTCTAGGGCTAGATGGCAGTGTGATTGTTAAAAAGGCAGGTTGTGCTCTTGAAGGCCTTTGCATATGCTCAGAGGATGTGCATTGTGCTCCTGATAAGGGATACTATTGTAGGGCTGGTAAGGTTTACAAAGATGCCAGAGTTTGCACTGATGTGAATTCGATCTAAGTCCAAATTTCAGATTTATATAAGAAAGAGATAGGATTAGTTGGAGTCTCTGCAAACCATGCCAGTATATATAAATGTGGCCAACCTTTGTGGTGAACTAATAGGTTGTTGGGTCATGCATATCATGTCAAACATGATATGATTTTAATTTACAAATAGGCCTTGTTCGGCCCAGCCCTGGCCCAACTTGGATTTGATTAGTTGGAACCTCTCCAAAACTACAACAGGTTTGATTTGTTTAGCATGTACTTGGATTGCAGTATATGATTTTAATGTATGTATCATTGTGTATATAAACCATTTTACTTCAATAAATTTATCATTGTATTTATTAATTTAACGATTAGCCTGAGTGACTAAGTCATTCTTATGATTTCAAATTTTTAATTATGTATATTAAAATTTAATTTTTTTATACATAATTTAATCTCTCTCATAAAATATTTATTTATAGTTTAGTAGTTAGAGCTCTACTTTGTGAGTGTGAAAATAGAGCTCTAACTACTAAACCCTAAATCCTTGTATCGTAATATATATTTTTACATTTTTTGTTGTTCCATCAGAAAACTATAGCATTTGTAAGACATACAGGCTGTAACAAATGATAGGTAGAGTGCAAGGAAAAGAGTGATTGAAAACTCTTTTCAAAATCTGAGTTTTTAACAGCCAGACACCTTCCCTTCCCACTTTCACTTTCTCTTTCTCTATTCATTCGACTCCACCATTTTTGCTTCTTGTAGTCTTCATTTTGAAGCAATACTTCCCCTCTTAGTTCTACCTTCTCGAGTGGAGAGGAGAATGAGAGAGGGGAGGAGCCAAAGTCGAATGGAGTCGATCGGAGCCAAAAAGGCAGTATTGTTGGAATTCAGAATGTAGAATTTTCATCTCGATTAGAGCACGACGGTACTAGGGTGATCAACATTTCGATTGGAGTGTGACGGTGAGTGGATCCGATCGTAGAGCGAGATGATGATTAAGGTATTAGAAATATTACGAGGATTATAGTATTATATTAATTTAGAGGATTTTTATGAGAATAAAAGACTCAATTTAGGAATTATAGTAATTTGATCTATTGTAAATGTTTTTTTTTTTTTTTCAATGAAATTGTTAATAGGCATTTAAAGCCTCTAACCTTTAATTTTTTTTTTTACTGGTGTTTATTAAGTTCATTGGAGAATATGGTATTGTTGAGCATTCGAACATTACCAAATATAAAAATTATAATTTGTTATCACATTTATGTTTTTTATCCCATTATTTTAAATAAAATAATATTAAATATTTTATAAAACAATTTAGCCATAAATTACTAATTAAAAAAACTATATAAAATGTTGAATAAATCAATTTTATCATAAATTATTAAATAAAAAATCATATAAATATAAATATAAATTAATCTAATAATAAAAGACATTTCAAAATTGTCTGTCTGATAAATGGAATTTAAATGCAAGTTATTATATGTAGAGATTATTTTTCCTTTGGTTTGAGGATAGCCTTCTATTCACGGCCTCTGTCAAAATAAACTTTATATTTAAGAGCTTGTAAAAATATATTGATGTGAATAATATATAAACATTGATTTTTTTTTTTTTACTTATTGATTCACGTAAGAAAACTAAAACTAAAATTAAAACTAAAAATAATATTTGTTATGTGTATATATAGAGAAAATAATCGATGTCACATTTATCGGTTCTATTTTACAATTAGAAAATTAGAAAATAGAGATATAATAGAAACATGACAAAATAAAGACATTTGAATCCTCACAAAAACATAATATATTTATATTTTTAATTTGTTGATTTCAAAAGGCATTTTATAATTGAGCAAGTTATTAAGGAAAATTTTATCGATATAATCTATTTCATCAAATATTATTGGCAAATCCTCTGATATGTGAAAATCATGTCTAATATTTATTTCAAGTTTCTGCAGTATAGTCTATTTGTGACTTTGCGGGTGCTTTAAACATGGCAAGTTAATTTATTTAATTTTGAAATTTTTTGAAATTTTTTTACTATTTTTTTAGATATTTAGAAAATCACTTGATCTGAAAATTCTGGACCATCCAAAAACAGTTATTTTCAATAATCTAAAAAAATAGTAAAAAATATTAAAAAAATAAAAAATTTGGTCTCCAAACACATATTAATATGGAGAACAAGATGAATGGTTCGGATCGACCGTTAGGATTTTGAAAAGTTGAATATTGAGCCATATTACGGACCAAATCATAATATGCATAATACCATAGACTCACTCATTTTGAAATCTTACATTAATTTGGAATGTAATATATGCCATATTTATATCATGTACATAAGACTTTTATGGAATTTGAAAATGATTCATGTGCATAAGACATTTCAAATTTCACTAAACTTTTGAAAATGATAGAATTTGATGTAAGTTTTACCATTCATCAAGCAACTTCATATTTATATTAATATGTATCTAACGGTCTTTGATGAAATTAATATTAGTTGGTACTTAAATTGCATTAAACATGATAACCAACCAATCCATAATCCATAAGGCTAATAATATGTCTATGAATCTTTTATATATTTAAAAAAAAATTGATCTGAAAAATAATTGTCAAGAATCCCAGCCCTTCTTAAAAAAATACCAAAAATACTATACCTAGATACTTAATCAGGATAAATTGCTAGTGGTCTCATTATAATATTGAGAAGTTTCTCGGTACTTGCGTTCATCTCTATCTCAAAAATAGATAAAGATTATGAGTCAAACTTTTCAAATTGTTATTTGAAATCATGAGTTGGAGATCAAATCATCCAATACATTTTGAAATTCTTACATATATTATAAAAAAAAATTGCACTTTGTAAATTTTAAATCCATAATTTTTTATATGATAGTCATATACCTTTATCACTAGACTAAAAATAAGTTTTTACACTTTTCAGCTTTAAATATAATATCTTATTATAAGAATTTCTCAGCTGTTATTTACGAGTCATTACAAAAGGAAAAATTAGATAACAGCTCATAGAGAGATGATCCAATGCAAACATGAAGACAAATAACCACAAAGACGCGTGTACGCCAGTAATTCTTTGCATTTCTTGACATTTTTCAGAGTTTAGAAATTTGTTTAACGTGTGGATGTACCAATGTCAGGACTACTAAAATTATATTTTCTGTAAACTAAATATTAGAACTCTAAATTATTTTCTTATATCAATTGTAAACAAAAGCAAATAAGGTTATTTTATTTGCAGAAAATTAATGTTATATATTTGTACATATGTGTATACGGTGTTTTATGAAGTAAAGCGAGTGTTTTATTTTACGTTTATATTTTCAATTTCGAAGTTCAAAAAGTCAATCCAAATCATTTCACATGATTTTCATATTAAAATATATTTGTATATATATGAATTGGGTAACGGTGCTTTGTGAAGTAAAAGTCGATTCAAACTATTTCACATGATCTTCATATTAAAAGTGATTGGAGACTAAATTTAATGAAAAAATTGTATATATATTTGTATATATATGAATTGCAGAAAATATATTTTACTTTTGAAGTTTAAAAAGTCGATTCAAACTATTTCACATGATCTTCATATTAAAAGTGATTGGAGACTAAATTTAATGAAAAAATTGTATATATATTTGTATATATATGAATTGCAGAAAATATATTTTACTTTTGAAGTTTAAAAAGTCGATTCAAACTATTTCACATGATCTTCATATTAAAAAGTGATTGGAGACTAAATTTTACAAATTTTTTTATAATTTTTTACTTTTTAAAAATAAAATTAAAATCAGTGTTTTTCATAAAACCGTGGACCATTAAAAATCAATGATTTAAAAAATAGTAACAAAAATTCAAAAATATATAAAATTTAGTCTCCAAATACAATTTTAATATAGATATTACGTTGAACGGTTCATATTGATAATTTGAATTTTAAAATCGTATAATATGAAAACGAAGTAAATCACATCTTATACTTTATGAGATACAATAGCGCCCCCCTCCCTCTATCTATCCATCCATATATAAATTATACTACAATTTTACAAGTTTTTATAAACAATGGAAAAATATATATTATAGTTTTGCAACCAAATAATCGTGAAAGTCATAATAGTCTTATCCGCATGAACGGAGGATGCACTTGCTTACTTTTGGTTCAATTTTTTTTTTCAAAAATATATTTCTTCTATCAAGTCTTTTCATTTTCACTAATTTTATAAGGCAAAACTTTATAAGTGTTCAAAAAGCATAATCATGTACAAAATTATTAAAATTCGGACAATGTTATAGCCCAATTTTAAAAAAATTGTTTTCAAACAATACAATTGCACGAAATCGCAGAAAACCCCTTCCGAAGTTCAAAGTCCCCAAATAAAAAGCACAAAAAAGTTCGCATCAAAAATGACAAAATAATAAATAAACAACAAAGGCAAGGCGGATAAGCAAGACACGCATTTATCAATCCTATAGACTCCTTCGTTGCATTACGTCACGACATCTCTCTCAAGTCTTAACAATCCGACCTGCCGCCTGCTTCAATTTCTCTGCTTTTCCCAAATATCTCTTCCGATCATCAATCAATTGCACCAATCGGCATAATTTCCGCAGTCAGTCTCTTCCGATTCAAGAGTTCTTTTGCCTTTCTAAATACTTTTTTTCTATTATTGAAATTGTCATTGGGCACCTAGACCCACTAACCTTATTTTGCCCAAAACTAATATGCAGCCAATCGATTTGGACCGATAGAAAGGTTTTACAAACCATGGTAGCAACGCAACAATGAACAATTGCTTGCTTGGTGCCAGGGTACAATTAGAACAGAAGGTCCTAATTTTAAGTAAGGTACTTCACAAAAAAAAAATTGAATTAGAGTGTGTGTGGGTGGGGGTTGGGAGGTTTGCTTTTTGTGTATAGCAAAGCAATTTAAGCCATATTGTTTAACAGATGTTGAAATGTATTCATTGTTTGCAAAATTGAGTGATTAATTTTTTTTTCGTAAGCTAATATCTTTTATCTATCTTATCTTATATTATAGTTATAATCTTGAATTTTGTGTTACTGTTCACCTACAGTAAATTTCGAATTTTCATCCCTTAGATTTAGATCCAACGACGTACTGCTGTAGTCTCATTGTCCTGACGCGTGTCCAAAAATTATGGTCTCATTTTCCCTGACGCGTCCAAAAATAAGATAGCTTCCTCTCCGTTTCTCTCCTCTGTGCAATACGAACCCTTATTGCTTTCTTTCTCCTATCATCTATCGCTACCAGAAACCCCCAAAAAAAAAAAAAAAAATTCTATCGCTACTTTCTGAACCTCCCCGCCGCCGCCTCTCTGTTCTCAGCTTGCGCCCATCCCCTTTCGTAATTTCTCTGTCAATTCCTTCTCTCCTCTCGCTGTTTTCGCTTCATCTCGCTGTTTCCGCTGGATTTCTTCCGAACCGGAGAATCTGTGAGTTCTCTATTTTATAGTTCTAATTCTGATTTAGCCAATTCAGGATTGAAATTTGTCATTTGTATATTTGTAATGGTAATTGTTCTACCGGAATTTTGTGCTGATAGGTTTCTTTTCGGTCTTTAAAGAGCATTCTTCCGGGATCAGGACTCTACAGCAGTGACGGAAATTCCTTCCATTAGAAGATAATTGCTCCTCTGTTGGTATCTTTTCTAAAACCTATTCTTGCCGTTTGTCCTCTAAAATCAGCCACTGATAGTTGGGTCTGTGGGTTTTTAGTATGGAATAGAAGCAATAGATAATAAGGACTAAATATTTCTATTTAGTTTGCAAATCGCAATTATTCAAACTAATGCGATTTACTGATTCTTTCTTATAACTTTCAATTTGTTAGGTCAACTAAATATTTTTCCGTGTATTTTTTATTTGTGTCAACCTGTGAAAATGGGAACATTGGTTAGTGATGCTCTGTAATGCTTCCTAATTAATTGAACTTTTCAGAAATAGATTACAAAATAATGTCAGCCAAGAATTTTCCCATTCACTTTCTCTTTGCATTAAACTCTGAAACGGGGACACTTCTTACTGTCAATCTGTGAAATATTATTAGTATTTTTTTACACGCATCATTTTGCTTATTGAATTGACCAGGTTGCTCTTTTTTGCAATAATTTTGGGGAAATTCCTCTTTCTTTCCACTTCTCCTTCAATCCTTTTGAGAAACAAGTCAGATAGTTGATCTATCCTAAGCGTTCTACAATTAAAACCCATTCAATTCTTTGACAAACAAGTCAGATATTTGATCTATCCTAAGCGTTCTACAATTAAAATTGAAGGCAGTCTAGACTGATATTTTAAATACTGGGTGAATCTTCTCATCGGGAATATATTTCTGCTGGCTTCGATTATATGCTATCATCTATTAGTTGCTTGATTTAACTCAAAGTGATTGCCCCCTTTTATAACCCTTTCATATTTGAGATTGTTCTAAAGTGATTTTTTCATCGCCACTAAAAGTCTTAACAAATATTGGTTGCTCTCCTATTGTCAGGCAAATTGATAACATAAATTAAAAGTTTCCTAAGCTCATTTTACATCTTACAGAGTCACAGATAATTTAAACAAGCTGATGTCACTGTATCCACAATTTTTGTTATTTGTGATTACTAAATTTATAAAGTTTTAGCATGCATGCATTGTTACCAGTAATTTTTGCAGAGAAACAGTGCTCTTCTCTTGGTATGGTTTCCAAAACTCATGAAGACTATGGTACATAAACTAATATACTGTTTAGGACACTAAAATTTGGAACAGACAATTGATATATTAACAAATATACTTGCAATTCTTTTTGAAACTAAAATATTTCAAGATAGGAGTGTATACATATATTGATAAATATCACTGCGTTTTGTGTTTCTCTGTATCTATAGGAGGTACAGTTGAAATTGATCCAACTATATATATTCCAGTTAGTAAAATAATTATAAGCCAATCAACTGAACGGCATGATGAACATCACAATGATTAGGGTGACTGAGCTTGCTTTTTTAGCATATGGACTATGGAGTACCTTCAAATTTTCTAACTTTGACCTCTCACACATTCAGAACTCACGAAATTGCTTATCAGCGAATTAGTTTGAGGTACAGCTCGACTAGAACTAGAAGGTGTGAGCTATCTATTTCTATTTTATAGTTCTGATTCTGTTATTTTTTTTTTAAACCGGTACCAGTCTGACCTGTCTTGGTTTCATTTACTGGTATGGCCTTGATTACTTGTATAATCTAATCTTGGATGGATTGGTCACTGTAGCTCTACAGTACCCCCATATCTCCTCTCCGTATGATTGATAGTTAATGGTTGGATCTGCATTATTTTCATCAGATGGTTAGATCTCTTCACTTCTCTCTCTCTTTAGATCAGATCTGTCCTTCGCTAACATTCTCTCCATCTTCGTTTCTCTAGAAACCTTTCCTTTAGCCTCTCCTCTCTTCCGTCGCAGATGCGATTGATTCTCTTTATCCTCACCCAAATCGGACCAGCCCTATCTCTCCTCCTTCCGCTTTAGATCAACTGTCGAATCCGCCTCTTCTTCTCTGTAATTTCTTCAGAGCTCTTTCTTTGCTTCTTTGTTCTATCGCAAAGGCTTGTCTGCAACCTTCTCGACGCCAAATCCTCCTGCCGTGGATGTAAGGTAGGGCTTTTACCTCTTAATCCGTGTTGAAGTAGGTGTTTAGAAACAGGTGTATTCACTATAAATTTGTAAGTTCTCTTAAGCATGGTAATCACATCACATGTTGTGACTTCTGTTATAGTGACTTTTACTAGAAATTAGGCTTTTCATTTTGCTACTACTCCTTAATTCAAGACATGTCTTTTTAATTATGTCCCAATTCATGCTTCTTACCCAACTTTGTCATTTATTGAAAATGGCCTCATTTTACTTTCACAGTTCAACTTTTGCTGAGAAAGACTATCCATTCCACGACGAGTTTCGTTAGATGTCAGCTACTGCTTTGTTCTCTAAGTTCTTTTAATTGTTATTGGTGTGAATTGTAACTTCCCACTCAGGTTAGAATCACAATCAGAGCGTATTCTCAGTAAAACTCATATCAAATCGGAATCCTTCCGCACTTATACTCTTCTATTGTATATGACAACATATAACAAGCAAATAAATACTCTTTTCTCCCCTTTTTGGTCGATATGCATTTCTGGTAGAAAAATTAGGTCAACTATCTGCATTGTTGCTAAATATAACAAAAATATAACATGGTTAATTACTTCATTTATTAGTCTATACCTTACAAAGAACTTTAACTTTTAATATTTTTTTTTATCTATGACATATCATCAAGACAATTATTCATTTGATTATATTCTGTCAACTGCAATTATTATGATCATGCTGCTCATGTTTATCAGTATCCTTTTTCCTGGAAATGACCACATTAGACTCATTGGATTATGAAATCTCATTTTTTGATACATTAAAACTCAAAATCAGGTACCAAGTTCAGCTGTATTGTGTTCGTACAAAGTAGGAAGAAATAAAAGCCTGTTTGGAAAGGCAACAAGAAAGACGAACATACAGCAGTAAGAAAAACTACACATCTCCAGTTTGGTACGTAAATTACTGTTTTTAATTTTTCATCTTATAGATTCTGGTGCATGTCTTCTGTAAATCGCATGACATCCAAAAAGATAATGCCTTGTAGTAGGACTAATTTCAATATTATAGTGAAGATTCAATACCTAGTGGGCTACGATAGATAGATTCTCATTTTACAAACCACGGTAGTAACACAACAATGAACTCTTGCTTGCTAGGTGCTACGGTAGAATAGAAGGTCCTAATTTAACAAAAAAAATTGAATTAGGGGATGGGGGAGGGGGGACTGGCCCCTTTGTGTATAGCAAAGCAGTTTAAGATATTGTTTGACAAATGTTGAACCGTATTCATTGTTTGCGAAATTGAATGATTATATATTTGAGATAAACCAATATTATGCCTTATTTCTTTATACTAGTGAAGAAATCAATACCTAGTGGGCTGTTTATTCTGTGAAACCATCTTAATGTTAAATTTACTATCTGTGCTTGTAGGGGTGAAAGGTGTTGAGATCTTTCAATATAATTAGAAGAAAAGAAAAATCTGGTAGTCTCGTTTGAACTGAGCTTTTGATGAGTTCTGGTTGCTACCACAAAATTTACAATCTCTACCCTTGATGGCTCTGGGAGCCTCTCTTTCTTTGTTCAATCAGGCGAGCATCGAAAAATTTAGCATGAATGCGCAATTTAAGGTAACCTTATTGTCCTTCTGCTTCATTGGTGATGCTTCCATGTCAACGTGAATTACATGATTTTATTCATTTGTGCCAGAACTCGGAGATGAGGAGTTGGCGCCATTTGTCTACTGTTCCAACATCCTCCTTTCCTTTGGTAAGTTCTTTTGTTGAAACTTTCATGTATGCCCTTTTAATAACATGTATGCATCCAGATTGAGACATTTGTAATATGATTGTCTAAAATATGAATATCACACATGCCCTTTTTCTCAGTTTGCTTCAAAAGTTGCTCAATTTTATATACGATAATGTAGACATAAGCTTCTGGTATTTTTGAATAGATGGGAAAGAAAATGTTGCATAGAAGTTGGTTGCGCTTCTTTGGTAAATGTGTGATATTTCCTACTTTCTGTAGGGTTACTCCTGATTTTCTCTTTAGCAGTACACAATGATATGTTCGCATTTGTAGGCTTAACCTGAAATTGCTTCCTTAAGCAATTTTCTAATTGAAAAGGAAAAAATATTAATCCTCTTGATTATCATACAGAGGCAACAAGTTAGGAGAATGTATATAGCAGATAAAGGCACTAGGCCAGTGTACAAATTCAACCCATTGATGATACGTGCATCTGCTCTACCACCTTTGCAAAGCATACCTCTTGTGAAGAACACATCCATAGCATTGACCAAGTAATGTACCATTTCATAATTTCTTTGTTTTACTGTAGTTATTTTGAGATTTCTCAATCTAACTTTAACTTTTGACTTTTCTAGGTCATATAATGTTATAGCCGCAAACCCTGTTACTTCAAATGTGATCCCAGCATTGGGACTTGTTGCTTTTGCTGCATGGGGTCTCCTACCTCTTCTGGGTACCATCCGAAGCTTTTTTCGCGTCAGTACATAACTTCTAATCTATACCTTCTTTTTTTTTCCCTTCTTTGGGTGTTTGGAAAGTTGAATAAGACAAAAAAATCATTTATGGATATCACAGAGTGAGAGTGGCTGGAAGAAGAGTAGAACATATCATTTTTCTATTTCCTACCTCCAACCTTTGCTTCTTTGGACCGGGGCAACACTGGTCTGCCGGTAAGTTGATAGAAAGCATATACTATATTTTTTTTTTCTTTTTGCAAAAAACACTTTAAAGTTGTGATTTGTGAATATTTTATATCCTTCATACCTTTTCATTTCTTAGAGCTCTTGACCCAATCGTTCTTCCCACTGCATCAAGCCAAGCTGTCAAATTACGGGTCCTCAATTTTGTGAGATCATTATCTACTGTTCTGGCTTTTGCGTATTGTTTATCAAGGTATAGTTTTCTATTATATCAGCTGTTACTTAAAATATTACTCATATTCAGCTAGGATATCTTTTTAGCAGCCTCTAGTTCATTATTTTAGTCAATCAAGTTTTGTTCTTCCATGATTTCCTACTTGTATATATGTTTTTAAGCATAATAATCTGTAGCTCACTGAAATCTGATTCGTATTGAATACATTTCTTAATTTTTGCAGTTTAATTCAGCAAATGCAGAACCTTCTCATGGAATCAGCCCACTTGGAACCTAGAACCGTAAGATCTGTTTCTTAACAATTTATGTATTTGATAAAATCATTACGTGCGGTACTTATTTATTGTGTGCAAGTTTTTGCATTTAAAGACTTGTTGTAGCAGTCCTGCAACAGTTGTAATGCCTGTCAGAGGCTTTCATTTCTTTTTAAACCCCTTATACTTGAGAATAACGAAGTTAGCCTGAATCAATAAAAGGACAAACAAATTTCAACTTTCATCACCTTTGATGCTCCGTATTAAATTACAAGTTTTTATTCAGTTTTCAATACTCTTTTTCTTCCATGGGCTTTTTTATAGGATGTTTTAATTGTGAATTGTATTTTTTTCTAGGGGCCATTTCATGTATATCTCTCAAAAGTTTCAATATTACATATTTGTCCCTCCAAAATCAATAATTACATATTTATCCTTGAAAATCATACAAACTCACATATTTGTCCAATCTAACTCTATAACATATCAAATATCTCCAAAAATAATTAAATAATATTTTTTAAAACTTCAAAAATTTATTTTGCACTATTAATTAATAATATAATGACTATTATGCTTTTTGTTTTTGTCCGTTTAATTTCTCTCGTCTCTAAGGCGCCAGACCTCCCACCTCCCTATTTGAAAACGAGGACAAATCTGTGATTTGGCGCGTTTAGAGAGAGAGGCAGAGGAGGTTTGGCGCGAGAACTCAGGGGGACTAAAGAGACCTTCGCATAATGGTCAACATATTATTAATTAATATTGTAAAATAAATTTTAAAGTTTAAAAAAATATTATTTAATTATTTTTTGAGATATTTGATATGTTAGAGTTAGATTGGGCAAATTTGCGAGTTTGTACAATTTTCAAGGATAAATATGTAATTATTGATTTTTAAGAGATAAATAAGTAATATTGAAACTTTTGAGGGATATATATGAAATTCCCCCTTTTTTCTATATTAGATTTATATGTACAATTTTCTTCTGGACAGATGGGGCTTGATTTTGCTGGAAAGGCTGTGTATTGGTCTGTTTGGATTGCTGCGTTTGCTTTATTTATGGAATTGTTGGGCTTCTCTACCCAGAGATGGGTCACTGCTGGAGGTCTTGGTACTGTTCTTCTTACCCTTGCTGGCCGTGAGGTACTCCCATGATTTATCTTTTCAGTTTTTAATTTTTTTGTACAATGTATCTGATGGACTGTAAGAAAATTTAACTTTGGTTCTGATCTGGCAGATCTTTACAAACTTCCTCTCTGGTGTTATGATCCATGCAACACGCCCATTTATTCAAAATGAATGGATACAGACAAAAATCGAGGGGTATGAAGTTTCTGGAACTGTTGAGGTTTGTTCTTGGTCTAATACTGCATGCGTTAATATTCCTTTATTAGTTTATGTATGTTTTTTTCTTGCATGATAGTTTTACTTATCTTTGTTTACTTTCGAGTACAGCATGTCGGTTTGTGGTCCCCAACCATAATTCGGGGAGATGATCGGGAAGCAGTACACATACCAAACCACAAATTCACGGTTAGTGTTGTAAGAAATCTGACCCAGAAGAGTCATTGGCGTATCAAAACCCATCTTGCCATTAGCCACCTTGATGTCAGCAAAATTAATGTAAGTAATAATTTTAAGTTGTAAACTTTAAATAAGTTTTAGGCTGTAAAATTTTTCTATTTGAATTAAGGTTGTTTATGTGTTGTTTCAGAACATAGTAGCAGACATGAGGAAAGTCCTGGCAAAACATCCTCAAATAGAGCAACAGAGATTACATAGAAGGGTATTTCTGGAAAACATAAATCCAGATAATCAAGCTCTCTTGGTGAGTATTCTCATCAACACATTGTGTTTCTTTCCTATTTTTCGTAATGTACTTATTTATAAATATTATATGTTTTATGTTGATTGAATGCTTATACATATTTTGTCTTGTAGATTCTCATATCTTGCTTTGTGAAGACCTCACATTTTGAAGAGTATCTGTGTGTTAAGGTACAGCATAATTCATTATCTCACTATTGCTATAAGTTAAATTGTGGACATAATTTTTTTTTCCTGAATATTAAGCAAATGTAAAAATTAAATGTGACAGGAAGCAATCTTACTGGATCTTTTGAGAGTAGTCAGCCACCACCGGGCAAGACTTGCCACTCCTATCCGAACTGTTCAAAAGATATATGGCGATCCTGACATTGAAAATATACCATATGGTGAGACCATATACAATCGTGCTGGTAACCCATCCAGCCGTCCATTCCTGCTGATTGAACCCCAAACTAGAGTCCACTCTGAAGAAAAACACAAAGCTCAGACCCATCAAGCATCGGATCAAAAACCAACAACCCAATCTGATGTATTGACTGCAAATAACTCCGATAACAACAAACAGCAAAAAGTTGCCGCAACTTCGGGTCCCACAGTTAATGTAAGTGAGAATTCACAGGTGGAAGGCAATAAAGGCGAGGCAGAGAAGGTGCAAACTAACCATACAGAACAGGTTAAGAGGCCGTCTTTTCAAGATAATATAGTACTTGGTGTAGCGCTGGAGGGTTCAAAAAGGACACTACCAATCGAAGAAGGAATGAGCACTGGAACTCACTCGTCAGAGACTAACGAGATGGATAAGGTGGGGCCTGCATCTTCTGTGAAGGATAAGAAGGGTCAGATGCCGGCAGGTCGAGGGAAGGTTGACTCAGAGGGATCCCGATAGGCAATGATGTGAGACTTCTTTTTTAAAAAAATATTTTTGAGTCTGATTAAAAAATTAAAATAGACTTGTGTGTGCATGTGAAGTCATTGCCATTGTCTTAGTGCGGCGTTTTATTTTTGAAGCTGCTTTAGGATGGCCGCTCTATTACTAATAGTAATACTACCTTGAATAAGGTCGTGTAAATTACTCTTTTGATTCTTCAGAGCTGCATGCCACCATAGATCAATCTTTGCCATGTCTATCTCCTGTCTTAATTTGTAAAGTTTTCTTGAAAGTATTTTTTATCAAAACAATTGGAAAGAATGCAACTTCCTTTGATACAATTCAATGAAAAAGACAATCATTTTGTCACCAATGTTCATAATTCAAGAAAACATACTAGAAAACAAAATTGTGCTTTGCAATTTGAATTTGGAAATTTTATGGGTTCTAGTTTTTTCTATTGCTGGAAGCATCATGACAAACCCCCAAAGAGGAGCATTTCTTTTTCTTTTTTCTTTTTTCTTTTTGTCTGGCGTGGGAATTGGCTGATGTTACCATGGATTCTCTTGGCTGTGTTTCCTTCTGTTATATATTCTTTTAAGGTCAGGGAATAATGGAAGCTTTCCTTTTGGTTCAAGGAAACTCCGGTACCATGACATCATCATTTGCTTGTCTTGGTATGCAATTTAACCTTTTCTGACGAGATAAAAATTAATTAAGTTGATAAGCATTTTAGTTCGTCCTAGTTCATGTCCTTTGTACGGAATATTTGAAACTGTTCTTCTTGTTAAATAATGAACTCAAAATACTCAAACTTTACTGTAACATATATGCAAAGGTAATCTCTATTTTTGAGAGAGATGGTTGCAAAAGTGAATGTACTTATTAAGACTTCTTTCTTGCTTGACAGCCTTTACGGAGGGTTAGTACCTCGTGCCTGCTATGATAGAAGCCTTTTACCAAGATATAATAATCACACTGGTTAAAGAAGGTCGCATTTTCTGACAAACTTAGGCAAAATTAGCTTTTAGAAGCCATGGCAGATGGTATTTTTTATTCTTTTTCAGCAAACTTTACTGCTTTCAAGACATTGTTTGAAAGTGTCTTTTATTATCTTCTTTAAACAATGATATCCACTTTACTACCAATACAAAACTATTCAAAAATAGAAAAACAGGAAAAGAAAAGATCAATGCACAGTTAGAAAAGGGGATTATGTTGGGCGGGCTTGGTTATGGTAAATAGTTCATGCTTAATTAGCAAGGAACTTTGTCGGTATTAGGCCTAAATTTGGCCCAAAATTAGCAAGGGAACCAAGCATGAAGGTCAAACGCTGAATCCATCCATACACACCTGACTCTGAACTTAGATTCAGACCGTTTAATTTAAGTTTATACGAATCTTAAAGTGGGTTCTTCTATATTCTAGATAGATACCAAAAAGACTTTGGCTCGGCTTGGAGTATTTTATTCAAGCAAAATTATGGTGTGCTTATCAAGAGGGGTTGAACTATGGTGTGCTTATCAAGAGGAATTGGTGAGTACACTTCCAAAAGATTATTGGATCGGCTTTGAATTACAAATCAAAACCATTGAAATTCAAAAACTTCGTGAGTGATGCATATTCATGCAAAATTTTAAAGTTTCAAATTCATTTAGTACATGATCAAGCGGTTAAAACAATGAACATTTTATAAGTTATTTTTTTAATTGTTTTATGTGTTAATTTTTCATTATTTTTTGACCGCTTGACTATGTACTAAATGAATTCGAAACTTTAAAAATTTTGCATGTGCATGTATCACTCACGAAATACTTGAATTTCAATGGCTTGAATTTGTAGTTCGAAATCAATTCAATAGTCTTTCAGAAGTGTGTTCACCAACTCTTCTTAAAGACTTTGACCTTCTGGAGGGGTTTTCCCCAAATAAAAAGCACAAATTTTTTTGCACCAAATATGACAAAATAAATAAATAAATAACAAATGCAAGGCAGATAAGCAAGACAAGTATTTATCGATCCTGTAGACTCCTCCGTCGCAGTACACCGCGGCATCTCTCTCAAGTCTCAACAATCCCACCCGCCGTCCGCTTCAATTTCGCCGCTTTCTTCAAATTTCTCTTCCGATCATCAATCAATCGCACCAATTGGCGTAATTTTGATGGTCAGTCTCTTCCGATTCAAGAGTTCTTTCGCCTCTGTAAATATTCTTTTTCTATTATTGAAATTATCATTGGACATCTAGACCCACTAACCTTAAAAAAAAAATGTTATTTTACTCAAAATCAATACACGGCCAATTGATTTGAAAAATTGAGATTGTGGACTACCGACAGATAGATTTTATAAAACATGGATTCCCATACTAACATGATCTGACCGTATATATTCTCACTTTCACTCCATCAATCCCCTTTTTTTTTTTTAATTTCTTTTCACATTGCAAATTTAATGGATTTTCATTTTCTTAACGGGCTTCTGCTCGAAATCCAAGGGTAGGCAAGTGTCTACCCCTGCATGACTGTGACTCCGTCTCTGTGTACATGTGTATATTGACGCAATTGCCAAGGTCCTCTGTTTGTTTTGAGACAAAATGAAACTAGAGCTCTTTGATGGATACTGGTAAGTGGAAATTTTTTATTCATAATAATTATAAAATTAAGATGTACGGAAATAAATAGAGTACCTCATTTTCAACCAATATAGTAAGATCGTAGGCATGGATCTTGATCAATGCCTCCGATCCATAAATAGTTGGATGAATGTGGTACCACTATTACAAATTTCAACCGTTTAAAGAAAAAAAAAAAATCTTGATCAATGCCTCCAATTCACAAATAGTTGAATCGTTTTCACTATCTACATCTAAATTTTATAATTACTATAAATAAAAAAATTCCCCTGGTAAGTGATACATCTCGTATATAAAATTCATGTTGAATTAATAATTAATATGTTTATGATTATATCTTTGATCCAGTCTCAACGGGATCGAATATGAACATTTCTGGGGAAGATATATCGATGTCATGCAGTGGGAATGTGGGATAGACTTGAAATTCTTATTTTGTGATACAAAAAATAATCAAATAAAAATTGTAGCTATCAATTTCATTAGAGGAATTATTTGCCGAAATTTTTTAGTTAGCACCTCACAAAATCAGAATATAATTAAATGATTATCATCCAAACCTCAAATTTGAGTTTTTACCACCAATGCAAACTCAGGCCGCACACCAAATATTTTGATGTGCGGACTAGGTATGCGTACTAAAATTGATTTTTTTTTTTTTTTCGGTGCGCACCGTCAGTATGTGCACCGATATATTTTTTTTAGTTATGTTCTAAATTGTTTGAAATTTTTGGCCTAATTTTTTTTTCCTGTTATATTATATTTCATTCTGTGGTATTTAGAATTATATGTACACATAAAA
Source organism: Carex pumila (assembly GCA_033356055.1). NCBI lineage: Eukaryota > Viridiplantae > Streptophyta > Magnoliopsida > Poales > Cyperaceae > Carex > Carex pumila. The sequence goes on along the minus strand of JARJHM010000058.1, from coordinate 388,444 downwards.
TTTGACGGTGACATTGTAGAAAATAAAATGCACTTATTTAACAAATAAATTTTTGGACTAAATTTGAACTAAAAATTAGTACAACAAATTATACACAAAATATGAGCAGCGTTTTGTACTAAGTTGGTGCACAAATTGCTACAAATTATACGCACAATTCGATCAACATTTTATACTACAAATTATACGTAGAACAGAAAAAAAAAATTGTCCAAAAATTTCAAACAATTCAGAACATAACAAAACTAAAAAAAATCGTTGTGCATACTGAGGGTGTGCACCAAAAAAATCAAATTTGGTACGCATACTCTACAAAAAATTTAGTGCGCGAACTGGATATGCGTGAGTAGTAAAAACTCAAATTTGAGAGGTTGGGTCGTTTAATTCTGATTTATTAGAGTACTGACTAAAAAAATTTCAGAATTGTTTGGATAGATAACTTCGATGTATCAAGACTAGACCAGTCAATGTCATCATTAATTAAATAGTTATTGGAAACATTAGATCCCATATTTAAAAGCAATATCTGATAAACAATCATATATTCTTAATCCAGGTAGTATTTGGCATTGAATAAAAGACAGTAGTGCAGTGTAGTGTAGTGTTGTTGAAGGTCGAACTTTCTCTGTTCTCCATAAATAAACAAATAGAGGTATGCAATACATAGTAGCAATGTACTTTAATTTATCGTATCACGCAGCAACTTGAACTCTGTACTTGCTTCAAGTGCAAAACAAATAAGATTTTAAAAAAATTTAGTAAAGTAAACAGTAACAGTTAGCGGTATGACAGTATGAGCTGACAAAGTTTGGTAAAGGCCTTAACTGAATTAAGTTTACTTACTGGTGTACTATTTGTTTCAAAACGAGTAATCAGGTTAGTTTGGGACTAAATTATACTACATGCCAATACGGATATAAATCTACTGTTATTTCTAACCCAACCGTTCAAAGTTTTTCATGCCCGAATCTCGACAATGGTCAACGGCTAAAATCAGAATAACAGAGTCCTGTGATCCCTTTAGAATAACAGCAGATTTATTTCCTGCCAATACTCAACAAAACAGGTTTTTGTTCAGAAAGTAAACGAAGATAATCAGCCAAACAGGTTTTTGTTCAAAATTATTGGAGAACCTCAAAGAAATCTATCGAAATCCCCAATTGCGATATATGGAGTGTTCTTAAGTTCACTAAGTCTTTTTGGTGAGCTCAAATCTAAAATCCATTGAATATGTTTTAAATGATGAATTCAAACCGTTGAAATTCATCTACCTTACAAGTGATGCGTCTATATGTGAAGATTTTAAACATTCGAATTAATTTAGTATAAAGTAAAGTAGTTAAAATTAAAAGATTAATAAATTAATTTTAATGCATTTATTTTTTGAATGTTTTTTTATCACTTGAGTCTATGTAATACATGCACAAAAAACAGATGTATGCTCCATTCATTGTCTTAAATGGTTCGGCCCAGCAATCCAAATTGACATGCAAATGTTTGGGCCAACCTATTGGGCTGTGACTGAAACATATACCATATTCTAAAATAACATCTGATAACACACAACAGGTGATCTGGTTAAACATTTTCCCATATTACAGGAGCTCCTGAGGTAGTCAAATCGTTAAGTTCTAACAGAAGGATAAGTTTCCTCAAGGCTCAAGCAATACCTTGAAGCATTGCATCTTTCCATAAGGTAACTTCTTTAGTAACATTATTGCTATTCAATGGCAGAGCCCAATTTTCTTTAGAGAAAAATATTTATTTTCGTCCAAAACCGTTGGTCAAATTTTATTCGAGGCTGGACCTATAACATCTGATATGCATCGTGATTCGTGCAAAAGATTTAAAACTTAATAAATTTAAATTGTCATGTGAATCTAAACTGTTTGGGCTTTGGAGTTTGAACCATTCAAATGTGTACTATATGAATATCAAAGCAACAGCAACACTTCATTCCACCTTGTGAATTTCGATTACGAACTTTCATTTCTTGATGGGTTTGATATATCACATTTTTGTCAAAAAAAAAGAACGAATAATAAAAATTAAATGGGTTTTAATTAATGTTGTTTTGATGAATGAAGAAGAAAAATAAGAAATATTAATTTTCTTAATTATTGGAAAATTAAATATATTCATATTTTCAGAGAAAATATACATCCTAACTCCCAATTTAACGATGCGAGATAATTAATGGAAATCTAAGTGTGATTAAATCCCAAAAATGGAACACTAAATTTTCCAATAGCCATGTCATTCCAGTAAGCAAAACAAAGTTATCACTGAAACATTTGTGACAAGCGCAAACGGGGTTGTACAATTGACATCCGACCAAACTCGTTCCGAGGCCAAGTGATCAGAATTCAAAATTCACGTACAACTTGAAGTAGTTTGCATGAATATATATTGAAGCACACAGTTGATGATCAAACCGAATTTGATGTGATGTCTTCCGTGCAACCTCTTGGTTCCGAATTGACATCCTCTCCATTACCTGATAAGAGAATCTTTTAAAATTAGTAGATCCGGACCATTCTTTTTAACTAAACACGATTTTCAAAGTTCAATATTATTGCTCCTGCACTAGTCCGAATCCCAAATCGGCTGAGATTTAATCTCAAACCGTAAAGTGAGAACAATCCTCTACGAATCCTTTGACAAGAGCTAGAATAGTTGTCCACACAAGATTGTCCATTGTCAGGTCACACAATATAGATGATGGCAATAGAAAATAGAAAATAGGAATCAAATCATAAAAAATAAAAATAAAAAAAAGGTTAGAACACGGCCATCCATGACCTCGTCATTTACATGTGCTACCACAATAATGTAGTACGTACATACTCTAACAATTATTCTGCTCACATAACCTACACTATAAGAAGACATGATGAGAAGAATTAATTTCATAACTATATATTATATATATATCTATATATATCTCCAAAATAAATTCCAAGTTTTTATATCATAATCACCAAATAAGATGAAAAGCCCAACATTAACAAAAACTATAATTCAGCTTCTACTGGTATCAATTAATCCATGTACTCTTCTTCCTCCCCTACCTCACCACTGCGAGCCACCCACCTAGTCCAGTTAAGTGCACCACCGACCACACATACAACTGCACTGTCACAAATGCATATATACGGGGCATTTCCCGATCGCTCCATGTGTCATGCTCTCGGTGTACCCTTCCTCTGAACAACAACTGGAAATTGTTGCGAATGCTACCGCCTCCAAGACCAAAATGAAGGTCACAACACGATTTTCTCACAGCATCCCTAAGTTGGCATATCCAGGCAGATCTAACGGGTTAATAATAAGCACGCTTAATCTTAGCCGTGTCGTAAATATTGACATTGATAATATGAAAATAACAGTTGAAAGTGGGATAACGCTGAAGGCATTAATCGAGGCGGCGGCCAAGGCTGACCTGGCACTTCCCTATGCGCCGTATTGGTATGGTCTGACAATCGGTGGATTGCTATCGACTGGAGCACATGGGAGCTCACTTCGGAAGAAGGGAAGTGGAGACCATGAGTACATTACCGAGATGAGGATAGTCACACCCGCACCGGCCACTCAGAGTTATGCGAGAATCAGGGAGTTGACGGGGCAACCCAGATCTAGACCCGGCTAAGGTGTCACTTGGTGTTCTTGGTGTTATCTCTCAGGTACGTGTGAATATATAGTGTAAATAATGTCTAGTCTATACTCTATACATGGATCACGAGTTTTGATTGTACCATTGGTTGGTTTGGAATTTACTATTTAGTAGAGCTAGCTCACAGGACCTATAATTTTTCCTGAATTATTTTGTAAGATATGTAGGGTGTTATATTATATTAATTAATTGGGCTTTCTTTGGTTCTCTTGGTTTTTTTTTTTTTTTTTACAAATATAGAAACTAATTAGTATTAACTATTGTAAATTTATATTGTTTTTTTATTTATCAAATTGATGGTTTAAAATTTAACAAATGAAAGTTCAATGATTAGATTAAAAAGAACACCATATATATTTTTTTACAAAAAACAATACTCTAATTATTATTATTAACAAAAAAATGATACTAGTAAATATGTCAGTGGGCCAATTAACCTTAATCAAGCGGTGAAAAATAATTGTGCATGTAAACATTTAGTTGTTGTACAAGTAAAGACTCAACTTATTATATTTAACAGCCGAAATTTTTAAAAATACACAATAAGAAAAACAAACAAATAACCATTGATTTCTGGAAATTTTAAAATTACCCTGACCTCAACTAGTTGTAGCGGACCCCCAGACTGGGGACCTCAGCCCCTAGATGCTGCCCCAAATGAGGACCTGAGACCTCATCTAGGGGCTAATTAAGGCTCTTTTTTTTTTTTTTTTCTGAGATGTTATTAGTAGTTTGATTTTGTTATTTTCGGTTTAGAAATTTGAAGTAGTTCTAAGAAGTTACAAGTAGTTTGATTTAAAAAAAAATGTTATTATGTGTCAAATGGCGTTATATTGGGTTAAAAAATGAAGAAACAATTAATACCAGGCATGTGCTATCTATTTAGAACTTAAAAACACCAGAGCTGGAAGTATGGATGCCCTCTCAAAGATTGTTTGGTTATATCACACGTTTGTTGTTTATTAGACTAGGACTGTTTCTGTGGACCAGCTTTTTTGGATTTTTTTGTTTGTTTGTTGTTTCTTGGTACAAATTGTATGTATTTCCTTCTCCAATTGTTTGGAGATTAAAAGCAAACAATATTATGGTTTCTAATGAAATTGATGGGTGACTACTTTTTTTAAATATATATATATATATCACACGTTTTGTTTTTTCATTGACAATGAAAGCTGTACAAAAACCATTGCGACAAAATTAACACAGCCTAAAAAAAGACATCAAAGAAAAAGCTCCATTGAACGCAATATATATCTATGAGTAGGTTTGGTTTCTATTTGGTTAACGTACATGCACAAATCGATGCACTAGAATTCTGGGTTTTTTTTTGTTGATAAATTTTATAAATAACGACATAGTATTGTCGATTATTAATTTTATATTGTAAATCTACAAAGCAAGGCACAATACAGGAACAAAGTCATAATTGCGACAGTGAGAGGTGAGGGCAAGAAGATGAATATAAAATAATAAGAATAATATTTAATTATTTTCATAAAAAAAATTATGTTAGAAGTAATAAATATTAATTAGATTAAACATATCACTAATAATACAAGGTCCAAAAAAATTAACAGCATTTATGAATCTATTATTTTTCCAAAATGAATTGTATTCTGATTAAATTTACAGTAGAAATAATTACTTGAATGCAAATGCACAAAAATAAAAGAGTGAGACTCTGGTACTATGCACAGTGTGGATTGATCTATACTATTATTTTTGTTCTTAAAATTATAACGGTCAATCCGAATCATTCAACATAATTCCTATATAAATATGTACTTGTAAAATAAAATTTTCAAAAGTTCTATTTTTATCATCTTTAAATAAATAAAGTAAAAAACTACGAATTTCTGAAAATTCTATTTTTTTTCAATCCATCGCCTCTGCCTTCTTTAAAAATATGCTAGGACTAAATTCCAGCTTAAACCATTACTTATCTTTTATTTGACCGAAGTTTGGATGAAAGAAAAACCCACGTCACAATTACAGAAACGTGTTTTATAGAAATTTGTTATGGGGCCGCATCTAGAGGCTGAGGTCCCAGAGACCTCACAGAATCCGTTTCCTCTACATTAACTCAAAAGGAAATCTTTTGAGTTAATGAATATTATCTATCCAGTATGTTTTAAGATTCGTGTAGATTAGATCTGCACTAATATTAAAGGACCCCCTATATCATAAACAGTGGCCGATTGAATTAGCTCCGTTTAAAATTAAACGGTTGAGATTCATTAACTCAAAATATTCTTTTTGAGTTAATATAGAGGATGTGCATTCGGACCTCAGGTAGGCTGAGGCCTCCTTTTTGGGGCCGCATCTAGGGGCTAAGGTCCCTAGTTTGGGGGTCCACTACGTTCAGGGTAATTTTAAAATTTTCAGGAATCGATAGTTATTTGATTTTTTTTATTATGGTATTTTTAAAAATTTCGGATTTAACAGTAAGAGAATTATTTTAACATATAATCATAAAACATAATTATGCGACATGTATTTTTAAAAATAATATAGTTAATAATTTGTAAGAAGATATTTTCATTGAAGTAATTAAATTAATGATTACTTAATTTCCTGGATGCCAGAATAATGATATATACTTTCCATTTTGCTACAATTATGATTATCCTCATATCTTATATTCTTCTCTGTTAAAAAAGGTCCACATTTTGCTATGAAATTAATATATATCAAGCTATCCGTTGACACGACTACACGAGACACTAATTTTAATTGTGCTTCATGGTTTATACATATAATTGCGTGTTTCCTCCATATATGTACCAACGTTGATAGGAGTGTCAATGACACTCTTTTATTCGTTTATCTAACCTGTACTTTAAATGGTAAAGATGTAGATAAAATCTACTTCGTACCCGCTATCTGATCGGACAATTATAAAAAAAAAGAATATTATATATATTAATGAGCATTAAAAAAAGTACTTAATATATGAACAAATTATCATATATGTATGAAATGAATGTGTGAAATTAATACGATTTGCACAATTATAATTTTTTTTTCAACAAAATACTATACATGTGTAAAATAAAATAAATGTATGTGTTTTAATGTTTTATTTAAGAAATAATAAAAATAATTATTATATTAATATTATTTATCCGCTACCGTTTTGTTAGCCGGCAACTATAATAGATAAAAGTAAAATAAGAAGATAATTTGTAATGGATTAAAAAAAAATAGAATAACAACAAATTATAATAGAAATGGATACGAAAATACTTTTATCGAACTCTTACCGACACTACTAAACCATTTTGGAGACCAGTGGTGCTCATTAATTTTGTCTCACCAACAAGCTAGAGCCATGAGCACTAGTTCATTCCTCTTGTCACGGATCGGGTCACAGAAAAGTTGAATAAAAATAAAAATTACATTATGATGCAAATTTACTTGATGTGCTGCCTAGTTTTTTAGCAGACAAAATCAAATGTTCCATGTGATTTATGTACTTTTTGCTAGAACAAAACTTTGTCAAAATGAATTATAAATTCCTTCCAAAAAATGAATAATAAATTATTCTTTGATAGAGATCATCATAAGTCCCACCATGTTGCATCCACCGAAACTTAAAACTCATAATTAACCTCTCAAAAAATCATTGTGTAGTAGAATTATTAGTTCGGCTCATTTGGATTGCACATTATCATTGATTACATTTTTTTTTTAATTGCACCCATAATCATGTCCAAAACGCAAAGTTAATGTTGTTATATATATGCCACTTCATTTAATTGACGCGTAAGCTTAAAATTTTCAAATATAATTAATTAATAAATTTAAATTGTCCCATATCTAAACTGTTTGTGCAAAATTTAAAGCAGATTGAGTACCTTGGATCCAACTTTAAATGAGAGTGTTGTCCAAAACCCTTTGAACAAAAACCTCCCTCACCCATAATTATATATTGGTTAATAGCTTTATATTTTGGAGATATATAATTTTTTTAATTAAAGGTCCCAATATATTCCAATAACTTTTTAGTTATTGTTTTTTAGAATTTAACATACATTCACTTCAAAGAGAGATGATGATTCATTTCACTGCACTAAGTATGAAGTTCTCTTGAATATATATATATATACACACACTAGTAATCGTGTCTGTGCACAGCAACAGGAGCAAATTATGTAGTAGAAAACATTAAGCTCCTTAATAAGGAGGAGAGATAATTTAAATCAAATTTGTAATGAAAAATAGTTAAATACTATATTTATTTACAAGATAATACATGTGGACTCTAGTGTAGTGGTAAGAATTTTGGCACCAACAAAATCCAACTGGGTTCGAATCTCACCTTCAGGAGAGAAAAAAGGGTGTGCGGTGCACAGGCTCGGTCTGCAGGTACCGTGCGTGGTTCAGAGGCGCCCTCCACAGATGCGGTGCGCGGTCTACGGCTACTAGGATAATATGTGGCGCGACCAGTGCATACTTAAGTGTTGAAGCTCATAATTTGAAAAATTCATCTATGTGCGATCTGAAAATTCAACGGCTGAGTATCATTCTAAAAAACAAAACAGTAAATCAAGATCCTTAAAAGATATAGACATTAAGCTCCTTAATAAGAAGAAGAGATAATTATTACCAAAAACGTGAAAGACAAGAATAGAATATTAACAACAATATATATATATAACACATGAATTCCTAGTTGCTGCATATACATTACGCGTGCGTGCACGAAATAAATCATTTTCTAAATTAATTATTTGACAACCGCATTCTTAACTTACGTACATTCAGCTGCTGCGCTGGTACAACAATCATGAAATATACAATAGTGAAATAGCTTATAACACCTTGAGCTATATATAGGTAGGTAGGCTAATATACAATTGATTGTTTCTAAGGTTTTGTACAACTAAGTCATTTTTTGATTTTTGAAGTTCAAATGATCGATCCAAACCATTCATCTTATTCTCCATATTAATATGTGCTTGGAGACCAAATTTTACATTTTTTTTGAATTTTGTTACTATTTATTAAGCCACTTTGAAAACCGCTGATCCAATGGTGGCTTAACAAAACAGTAAAACCATAATCTACCGTTGGATCAGCAGTTTTCAAAGTGGCTTAATAAATAGTAAAAAAAATTCAGAAAATTGTAAAATTTGGTCTCCAAGCACATATTAATATGGAGAACAAGATGAACGGTTTGGATCGATCATTTAAACTTTAAAAATTGAAAAATGACTTGATTATACGGGACCTCAGGAACAATTGATTGTATATTAGCCTATCTCTCTCTCTATATATAGAGGTACTTATGAGCACATTGAACAATCAGTACTTATGAGAGATATTAAAAACGATAAAATAATTCAAAAATCTAATGCATTCTAAACAAGCGTAAAATGTAGGAAGACACTTACTCCTCGACCGCAGCAATTATCATTAGCATTTTTTTACTCTTCTTGTCGGAATCGTACACGTACAATGTACTTTCTCTTGGCACAGGCACAGCCAATATCCAATGATTTCTGTATGTTAGGTTTGTAGCATGTCATATTCTATAATTTATACGAATTGAAAGAAAATATAATGAAATTATAATATATATATAACACTAATATCTAATGATAAGGTATGAATATTAATCTCTTGTCCCGATTTGCTTTGAATGCTTCCCCTATGTATTGAAGTGTATGTCCTCGGTCATCATTCAGCATGGTGGCATTCTTTCTCTGGGGGTCCATGAAAACAACCCGCTTATCGAGAAATTTCTCCTTGATGAATTTGTGCCAATACCTAAAAAAGAAAAGGGCATACAGGTGTTCTCAATTTTGTGAAGTTTGAATTAAAAGTACTAAATTATGTAATTATTACTAATATTTACTCACAGCATCTAGATCTGAATTATTGGTGCAGTGAGCCACTCCCGCGGTGTAAGCAAGGCTGCATAATCATTTGCATAAACGGATATGGATTCTAGTGAATAGAAAAGATCAAGTGGCGGATAAATTGTGAATGGATTACCATCTAGCTCCGAAAACCGATCACGCAGCTGCTTGAATGTTCATCCCAGCTTATCAAAATTGATATGATCAAATGCCTTGACATGACTCGTTGTGTTCCGACCTCCTGGAACCTGCACCTCTTTGCGTGGTTCCTCCAGGAGTTAGGTAGCCACACATCAACTGTATCGTCCAGGCAAACAAGTCACTCTTTCTCTCCTTTGACACTGTAACCCGACAAATTTTCATAAGCCGAAAAATCATTAATGATGCAGAAAAGCATGGCCCGTAAAGTGAATTTCTCATTGCTGTATGCATCAAATATCTACACTCCGGGTTGCCATAATTCTTTTAAATCCTCAATCAATGGCGCTAGATACACATCTATGTCGTTCCCGGGCTGTTTGGGTCCTGATATGAGCAAGGTCAACATGATGTATTTGCGCTTCATACATAACCAAGGCGGAAGATTATAAATGCACAATAGAACCAGCCAACTGCTATGCTTGCTGCTCATGCTACTGTGCGGATTTATTCCATCTGCACTCAGCCCAAGCTTTAGATTTCTAGAGTCACGTCCGAATTCGAAAAACTCTCTGTCAATATTTCTCCACTGAGGAGAATCAGCGGGGTGCCGTAATTTTCTGTCTTTTTTCCGGTTATCGGCATGCCAACGCACTAATTTTGCATCTTTAGCATTTGAGAACAAACGTTTGAATCTCGGTTTCACGGGGAGGTACCACAATACTTTTGCTGGAGGTCCTTTATTCGGTTTACAAACATCACTTTTATTACTGGTTATCTGCTTTGGTTTGTAACGTGATACACCACATTTTGAACACTCGTGAAGATCTTTACACTCATTTCGATATAATATACAATCATTTGGACACACATGTATTCTTTGAACTTCCAAATCCACTGAGCACAATATTTTCTTCGCTTCATAAACATTAGGTGGTATCTCGCTTCCATCCGGAAGCATTTCTTTCAAAATTTGTAATAACTCAGAAAAACTTCTATCACTCCAACCATTAGATGCTTTAAAGTTATATAATTTTAATACACCTTTCAACTTTGAAAATTTCGAACAACCAGGATACAATTCCATATTAGAATCTTCGTACAAATTCTCAAATAAACAATACTGCTTATCATTATCAAAATCATCTTCTAAATCACGTAACATTTGATCAAAACTATCACATCTATCTACCACCATATCATCATTTTCTTCGATATGGTATTCCTAATGCTGGGTACGAGTGCCTATGTCAGTTTCCAATCCCCGGAGATTATTGCCATTATTATCATCCGTATGGTATTCCTGATGCTCAGTACCAATACCTATGTCGATTGACAAACTCTCACTGTGCCATAACCAACACTTATATCCTTGCTTGAATCCACGACAGATTAAATGGTTCCTCACTTGGTTCGAGTTGGAAATTTTTTTACTATTGTTACAATCACGACAAGGACACGACATCAGTGCACTCCTCTTGCTCGCCATATCTTCCATAGCAACTCTGATAAATTCCTCGACACCTATATTATATTCATCAGATAGACGTGATGCTTCGTACATCCAACTGCGGTCCATCTGCAATTATAATAAAACACAATTAATTAAGAAAAAGGGTGGGGTACCTACTCAATTCTATTCACAATAGGGCTTACATGGGGCCGGGTTACCATCCTATCCCACTCTGTGAATACTTTGTCTCAGTATTGACCAGATGTTAGTCGTGTTTCAGCATTTAAGAAAATTTCGGCAGCATTTCCCCTAATTAGTTCCCCGATTCAGGGAACTAATTAGGGGAAATGCTGCCGAAATTTTCTTAAATACTGAAACACGACTAACATCTGGCCACATCCTAAATGAGACAAAGTATTCAAAATTAATCCCTAATGGATCAATTTTGAACGGGTATCATGACCTAAAGGTATTAATCATGCAGTTATGGCTCGTAAGACAATACTCTAGCTACATATCTAAGCTAATATAAATACATCTATATATGTACTCTAGCTATACACTCTTACCACAAAAATTTATTAATGCACAAAACTAATTAAACATGAGTTCTAGGTTGTAGTACTTACAACTTTTTTTCGGATGCCGGATCGAGTGAGATGAAGATCGCTGCACCAAATCTCTTAATTACCCAATCTACAAAATTAAATCGGAAAATCAAAACCTAATTAAGAGATGTACATATATAACATATATGTTATATATCCTACAAGTTGAAATAGAAAAAATGCTCAGATAGCATATATATAGCAAACTCAAAAGCGTGTGCATGCAAATCTTGAAATAAGAAAAGGTATTCAAACTTATAAAGAAAATATCCACATATAAATAATATATAGGTCATATATAGCTAATATATTTGCTCATAAATTACACATATAACATATATAACATATATATGCATGTGCATCCATATCTCCACATTTAAAGAAAAACTTGAAATGAGAAGAGGTATTCAAACTTAAAAGCTTGTGGAACCAATAAAAGAGCTAAATCAAAACTTATAAGGTTTAGATTTTCAGCGGGGACCATAACTCACTTTTATAGGATTTAGGGTTTAGGGTTTGAACCGAATCATAGCCAATAATAAATGGTGCTCCATTAATATCAAATTAGAGAAAAGAGATGATCAAATGTACCTGAGAAAAGAGAGCTGAGATAGCTGAATTAATGCAGGGCGAAATAGCTGTTGCGCTCTTTAAGAGAGGCAAGACCTAGGAAGAGAGACGAGTTTCTGACAAAATTTCATTCCTAACTATATTTTAGTTTCGCGATAAGGAGACTCAACCCTCCGATTATAAAATTTCATTCCTAACTATATTTAGCTTCGCGAGAAAGAGACTCAACCCTCTGATTAGCCATGGCGATTTCAATCACCGGAGATAAACAAGTAAAATTTGGTCACTGGAGAGGAAAATGAGAAGTTGAGGAGTGTTTTTTTGGAAATGAAAAGTAGGTAGGAAAAAGAAATAAAATATGAGGTATGATGACGTATGATGAGGTATGAAAAAGATGAGGTATTGGAACCCTCATTTAGAATTCCACTTTGTAGTGTTGGAGATTTTTGTTCAAATTCCAGTAGCTAAATATTATGCATTTTATGTTTCAGTCCTCTCAATCTAAATTTTCTAATTTAGCAATATATAATGGGATTATACTATATAAAACTTAAAAATTAATTAACAATATAGATGACTAAAAAATTTAAAATTATGAGTTACAAGTATTTTTTTTAACTTGAATTGTAGTTCCCTTAGAGATAGAAAGATGTAGAACAGGTTATAAAAAACAATCGCTTTATGAAAATGAAATCATTGCAAAGATTTTGTGGCTCTTGTTAGATTTCATTTCTAACCTACTCTAATTTGTTTGGGATAAAAAATTTGATTGTTATTGTTGTTGTTATATTATTTGTATATTGGTAGAAAATCACTATATTATGCCTAATTTTTTTTATCTATCTAAAATAATAGTAAAATAAAATATAAAATGTAGTCTGCAAATATAGTATCACATAAATATCATACTAAACGGTTTAAGCCGACCGAAGATATAGGTCGATTGGGATTTGGGAAGGCTGCTTCATAAAATGCATATTAGTATATTACCATAACCTAGCTTAATCCTAATAATTTTAACAATGTTATAATATGTTGGGTTTCCCAATCTTTACTCGGCCCAAGAAGGCCCAGTCCAAAATGGACTTGTGTGATTGAATAAAAACTGAATCAAAAGAGAGATTTTCCTGTGCTCTTTTGCGGGATATAAAGAGATGGTTAGCAGGGATGTGATGGTGAATCTTTTATGCGTGTAGTGTACAGATGACAAAATTAGCTCTTGAGATGGTTTCTCCCATGTCGGGTTCTCCTCGTCAGATAAAAATGGCTTGTTTACCCCTGCCTTTGCCTTTTATGTATGTCACCATGTTTTATATGATGCACGCAAGATATATGATGAAATGTTCAATATATTTTTCTTGTTTATTGGGTTGCTGACACAATGTTAGATAAAATATATTACAAAAGATAGGTAATAATTAGTAATTATTTGATAAGTAATTTACCTTAAGATACAGGCCTTGAAAATTACCAATTTGCAGCCAAAATCAGATGGCCGATAGCAAATCAATGCAATGTGATTAGAAATTTCTCACCAAATTAATGAACAAGCCCTTCATACAAGTATTGAACTAGATAAAGAACAAGCCTTAAATAAATTTTGTTATTCTTTATTTCTTTTTCAGGTCACTCTACAACTGCAACCAATGTTTAAGTGTTCGCTCACCTTTGTGACGCGCAGTGATGAAAACTTGGCAGAACAGGCTGTCAAATTTGGGCACCAGCATGAGTTTGCTGACTTGGCATGGTATCCCAGCCACAGGAAGGTTCTGTACCCAAAAGATGATCGTGTCCCAGTAAATACATCTGGTAATGGTGTCTACGACTTCATTGGGTTCCGGTCGACTGCAACCTTGGCTATGCAGATCAACCGCTTTGCTGGTACATGCTCATATTCATTTGATCTTAAATACAAATCAACAATGACTAGTTCAATCCTCAGCAAATAAAGCCATTTCAAAACTGTCAGTTTGATAAACGGAATTTTAATGCAAGTTATTACAAGTAAAGATTATTTTTCCTTTGATTTGTTGGCAACTTTATATTTGAGGATAGCCTTATTCACGGCCTCTATCAAAATAAACTATAATTAGTTTATACAGGCAAAAGGATTGTAGCAACAATGCAAGCATCACTAGTAAAACGAAACACCAAAATAAACAAGGACTTTTTTGTGCTGAGTTATACTGAGATAGCATAAGTAGTCCTTGTATTTTTTTCATGTCCTAAGTCCTAACCCCAGAAAGACTATGATCTTTTCCGTAATGAGAAGCAGAGTTAAAACTTGAAACATCTCATTCAAATGTGGATGAATATATACAAATGTAGAGGACCCCCTGGAAGCAGCCAAAAGTGCCGATGGGAAATGTGCGGATTCACTGCTCATCACATCCACGCTTGCACTTGCAGCCTACGGTCTGAAGAACAACAGCCTTCTTTTCACAGGCTACCCAGTTATAGGTTATCAGAACAAAATGCAAGCCTCTGGTGCATGTGCCTTTGGATCAGAAGATCACCTGCTGACAGCATGCCCTTGGGAGCCCCGGATTAAGGGATCCTTCTTCCACCAGACGACGTTCAGCATTGCATTAGATAAAGTAAAGGAATTTATATTGGATGTACAGAAGTTGAGGGATCTTAAACCGAGTGCTTTTTGTGGCTTGGAGCTCTATGATGGGATACTGATGCGGTATGTCAGGGCTTCATCGGCATACTTGGGGAAACAGTCGGATATGCTTGACTTCGACATCACTTATTACCGGTATGATTTTTTGATTCATTTTATCGTGCAATTATAAGATTTGCAGACATAAAAGCGTAAAAAGCTTGTGGTTTCATAATTAACTCGACAAATTTCTGCTAACAATTACACATTGTCAAGAAAGTAGATTTAATATAGCACCTGATTTTATGTGGGTATAAGTTTGAGGAGGAGGGTTCCAAACTTTCAATACCTCATGTTTATCATACCTCATCATGCCTCACATTTTATATCTTTGTTTTTAAAAACTAAATTGTCGATCTGAACCTCCCAACATGATATCCATATTAAAATATGCTTGGAAACCAAATTTTATAATTTTTGGAAAAAATTTACTATTTTAGATAGGTAGAAAATCACTATTTTTCAACGGTCCAGAAATAATGACTTTGTACCTATCTTAAAATATATTAAAAAAAATTCAAAATAATAAAATTTTATCCCCTAGAATATTTTAGTATCAATATCATGTTGAGCGGTTCGGATCGATAGTTTGAACTTTGAAAACGAAGATATAAAATATGAGGTATGAAAGGTATGAGGTATTAGAACTCTCCTCAAGTTCGAGATTAGAAAATATTGGATGAATAGGGTATGTTTGACTTAAGACCCATAAGCTTCTTGTCTAGTGTCTGGTCAATGAACCAAATTATAATTTATTACTGTTGTTGAAACAAGTTGCTTCTTCTTTACCAGGAGTCAAGACCCAATGAGTACGAGGATTTCTTTGAGGAGATCGAGCAGATGGCATTGTTTAAATACAGCGGGCTTCCCCATTGGGGTAAGAACCACAACCTGGCATTCGAGGAAGTGATTAAAAAATACAATAACAGTAAGGCTTTTCTCAAGGTGAAAGGCAGGTACAACCCAGATGGGTTGTTCTCAAGCGAGTGGTCGGACCAAATTGTAGGGCTAGATGGCAGTGTGATTGTTAAAATGTCAGGTTGTGCTCTTGAAGGCCTTTGCATATGCTCAGAGGATGTGCATTGTGCTCCTGATAAGGGACACTATTGTAGGGTTGGTAAGGTTTACGAAGATGCCAGGGTTTGCACTGATATGAATTTGATCTAAAACTAAATTTCAGATTTATTTAAGAATGAGATAGGATTAGTTGGAATCTCTGCAAAACATGCCAGTATATATAATTGTAGCCAGCCTCTGTAGTGAACTAACAGGTTGTTGGGTCATGCATATCATGTCAAACATTATATGATTTTAATTTTGTAATTTATTTGGGTCCCAAGTCATATGATCGGTTGCACCGGAGCCTACAATCCAATTTTTTTTTTATTTTGACAAAAATTGGCAAATTTTGGCATACAATTTTTCAACTATTTTAGAATTTCACAAAAATTAGGTAGTTTAGATGAACCTGCAGCATGCTGCTGTAATAAATTGCTCAGTTGGTTCATGAGATGTGTTAGTTGTGTTGTTGACGCCATAGATGATCCAGAGGGTGAAAGGTTGGCGCAATTGGGTTTTGTTGCTTCAGATCCAAATCCAACCTGTTCAGCCCCTTCATTAGTCGAGTCTGGCCCCTTGCTCAAGCTGCTAAAGCTCTGTCCCTCCCCCCACCCTCGCAACAACATCGTCAAAGCTTGGCATCTCGACCGATGCCAAGACCTGAGATCGGATTGCTTCATAGCTTGGGTCAAGGGCTCCGAGATAGGTAAAGATCAAGTCTTACTTGGCTCTTTTTTGAACTTCAATCGGGTCAGTGGTTGGTGGAAGGTATATGTTGAGTTCCTCCCATTTTGACATAATTTCGGATACTAGTTCATTGTTGTTTAAATTTCCTTGTTTGATTTGGAAGAATTATTGTTTGAGACTAAATATGTGAGCAAAGTTTTTGGTTTGGCCATACCTTCTCCTTGCCTTGTCCCATATTTCTTTTGATGATTTGGAGTACATTAGTACATTTGAAATCTTAGGATCCATTGTAATGAGCATCCATGACATGATCATTTGATTGTTAGTCTCTCGTTCTTCTATTTGTGTTGTTTCTTCTGCTGTTGCCTCGTTCGGCTTTGCCACTTTGGGTTTTGCTTTGGTTCCAGTGACAAAGTGTAGTTTTCCTTTGCTACCAAGACCTATTGTGACTGATCTGGACCAAGGTATGTAATTTTTGTTGCCATTGAGAATGATATTTGTGAGTTTTGAGTTGTCGGATTGATACATATTGGGGTTCAGGTTACTGGTAAGAAACTGATAAGAATGGGTATTTTCTGGTATGACCTGTTGCTGCCCCTTTTTGGTTTTTGTGAAAGAGACCGGTAAGAATGGATGTTATGGTTGGTAAAGGATTTGGGAAAATTTGGCTGTTGCTTGATGACAGATAAATAGAAGGCACGAATATCTTGTCAAGTAATTGGCTGAGGAAATCGATGCTCAATTCTAAGAGCCTTGTGGATTTTCTGATATTGTCTGCAGTCCTTGTTATCTGCAGCAATGTTTGCTTTTCCTGAGTCAGGATTTCTCTCGATCTGATACCATGTGGAATTTAATGAGTAGATAAATGATGAACAATTGTTCTTGTTATTTGTTCTGATTTTTACATGGCCTGTACATGGGTATATATAGCCTAAATTACATGAGTATCTCTATTACCTGTTTGGCTACTTCCTAATTTACATTGGCTGGAAAAGTTTCCTAATTATTGCCTAATCACATAAATCCAACTAGGTGCTAATTATAGCTTGACAGCTATCAATTTGAGGCTAGTTGATTCTTTTGCCTAAGTTAGCATGTGATGAATAATATTCTGAGTCTGATATTATTCTTTCTTAACAGCATCCGACCAAACTCGTTCCAATGCGGAGCCGTTCGATCCGCAACAAAATTCACGCACAACTTGAAGTAGTTTGCCTGAATATATATTGAAGCAGTTGATCAAACCAAAAATTTGATTTGATGTCTTCCGTACAACCTCCTCCGGTTCCGAATTGACATCCTCTCTATTACCTGATAATTAAGGGAATATTTTACAATTAGTAGATTCGGACCGTTCTTTTTAACTAAACACGAATCTCAAACTTCAATAATCGCTAGTTCGAATCCTAAACCAGCTAAGACTTAATCTCAAAACGTAAAGTGAGAATAATTCTCTACAGTACCTGGGAGGATACGAATCCTTTGACAAGAGCTGAAATAGTTGTCCACACAAGATGGTCCATTGTCAGGTGACATAATATACATGATGGCAATAGAAAATTAGGAATCCATCAAATCAAAAAGAAAAAAAAAAGGTTAGAAATCCAGACACGTCCAACCATGCTTGGTCTCATCATTTACATGTAGTACATACTCTAACAATCCACTGCTCATATAACCTACACTATAAAAAGACATGATGAGAAGAATTAATTTCATAATCACCAAATAAGATGAAAAGCCCAACATTAACAAAAACTATAATTCATCTTCTACTGGTATCCATCCATGTACTCTTCTTCCTCCCCTACCTCACCACTGCAAGCCACCCGCCTAGTCCAGTTAAGTGCACCACCGACCACACATACAACTGCACTGTCACAAATGCATACGGGGCATTTCCCGATCGCTCCACGTGTCATGCTCTCAGTGTTGTGTACCCTTCCTCTGAACAAGAACTCCTGAAATTCATTGCGAGTGCTACCTCCTCCAAGACCAAAATGAAGGTCGCAACACGATTTTCTCACAGCATCCCTAAGTTGGCCTGTCCAGGTGGATCTAACGGGTTAATAATAAGCACGCTTAATCTTAGCCGTGTGGTAAATATAGACATTGATAATATGAAAATAACAGTCGAAAGCGGGATAACACTGAAGGCATTAATCGAGGCGGCTGCCAAGGCTAACCTGGCACTTCCCTATGCGCCGTATTGGTATGGTCTGACAATCGGTGGATTGCTATCAACTGGAGCACATGGGAGCTCACTTCAGGAGAAGGGAAGTGCAGTCCATGAGTACATTACCGAGATGAGGATAGTCACACCTGCACCGTCCAATCAGAGTTATGCAAGAATCAGGGTGTTGACGGCCGGTGACCCAGAGCTTGACGCGGCTAAGGTGTCACTTGGTGTTCTTGGTGTTATCTCTCAGGTACGTGTGACTATCCTCATGTCGGTAAACTATTGTAAATTTATATTGTTTGTTATGAAATTGATGGTTTAGAATTTACAGATGAAAATTCAATGATTATATTAAAAAGAACACCATTTTTTTTTTTTACAAAAAGCAATACTCTAGTTAAATTATTAAAAAAAATGATACTAGTAAATATGTCAGATGGAAGTGCCAATTAACCTTAATCGAGCGATGAAAAATAATTGTGCATGTAAACAATTAGTTGTTGTACAAGTAATTAAAGACTCAACTTACTATATTTAATAGTAAGATAATTCTTTTAACATGTAATCATAAAACATAATTATGCGACATGTATATTTAACATTAATTATTACTTTGTAAGAAGATATTTTCATTAAAGTAATTAAATTAATGATTACTTGACTTCCTGGATGGCAGAATAATGATATATACTTTCCAGCAAGAATGTGTTCATAGATGCCTGCTACAATTTATTAAATATTATCCTCATTATAATATATTATTCTCTGTTAAAATAGGTCCCCATGTTGCTGTGACATATAATTTAAGCTATCAGTTGACAACTGTTGACGTCCACACGACTACACGAGACACTAATTTTGATTGTGCTTTATAGTTATATTTATACATATAATTGCTTGTTTCCTCTATATATATGTACCAATGGATATATAGGGTTGTCAATGGCACCCTTTTATCTGTTTATCCGATCTATATTGTATCCAATAAGATAGATACTAGTACGATTTTTTTTCGTAAACTTATTGGGTACAGATACAGTAAAGATTTTTTTCGTTATCTAAACGAATAAGGATACAGATAAAATCTATTTCGTACTCGCTATTTGATCGGAAAATTATAAAAAAAATATTATATATATTAACAAGTTTTGAAAAAAGTACTTAATATTTGAACAAATTATCATACATGTATGAAATGAATGTGTGAAATTAATACGACTAGCACAATCAGAATTTTTTTTCAACAAAATACTATACATGTGTGAAATAAATGTATGTGCTTTAATGTTTTATTTAATAAATTATAAAAAAATTATTATATTAACATATTTATTATTTATCCGCTACCATTTTATTATCCGACAACTATAACGAATAAAAATAGAATACAATTAAGATAGTTTGTAATGAATAAAAATAAAATAGAATAAGAACAATTTATAACAAAAAAATGGATAGAAAAATACTTTTATCGGACTCTTACCGTATCTGTATCAATCTGTATCCGTATTCGTGACACTCCTAAATGATTGAGAGATCAATGGTGCTCATTCATTTTCACCAGTGGCCTCATTGGTTCATTCATTTTGACTAATACCAATTTAGTACATTCCTCTTTATCGATTACAAAAGCATGTGATGGATCTTATCACAGATCAGGTCTAGGACTGTAAATGAGTTGAGTTTAAGCGAGTTACTTTTAATTTGAACTCGGCTTGTTTAATAAACGAGCGAGTCAATTCGAGTTGAGATGATAATAATGAGTTGTAGAGTCAATTCGAACTTAGCTCGTCATCAACTCAAGTTGGTTTACAACTTATTTAACCAGTGATAGTACAACACAAGTTCAAACATATTTTGCACGAATCTCAAAGCACAAATAACAGTTTAGAGATTCGGATTTGATTATTTTGAGATTTATTGTGACCAATACTATGTAACTTTATGTAACTCGAGTTATAAATAAGCGAGTTGGGGCCAACTTGAACTCAGCTCATTTATTAAACAAGTTGGCCAACTCAAGTTGTAAATGAATTAGTTAAAGCGAGCTGTAAATGAGCGAGTTACGAATTTGAGCTTTTTTGTCCAGCCATTCGAGTCACAGAAAAGTTGAATAAAAGTAAAAATTAAATTATGATGCAATTTTACTTCGATGTGCCTAGTTTTTTAGCAGACAAAATTAAAATGTGCCATGTGATTTATATACTTTTTGCTAGAACAAAACTTTGTCAAAATGAATTATAAATTATTCTTTGATAGAAATCATCATGAGTCTCACCATTTTGCATCCACCGAAACTTAAAACTCATAATTAACCTCTCAAAAAATCATTGTATAATAGAATTATTAGTTCGGCCCATTTGGATCCTGTATTACAATATTTCTAGTTGCACCCATAAGCAGGTCCAAAACGCCAAGTTAATGTTGTTAAATGTATGCCACTTATTTAATTGATGTGGAAGCGTAAGCTTAAAAATTTCAAACATAATTAATTAATAAATTTAAATTGTCTCAAAACTGTTTGTGTAAATTTTAAAGCAGATTGAGTAGCTTTAGAGCATCTACATCTCTGAAACTATTGGAGTTTCTAAATAACTATTAACTAATTTTTAGAAATTTTGTCTCTGAAAGTTTCTAAACTCTCACATCTCTGAAACTCAAAATTAGAGTTTCTTAATTGCCACATCAGCAAATAAATTACAAGATAAAACAATTTGAGCCAATCATTTGGCCAACATAGAGTTTATAAATAGTTTCTTAATAAGAAACTTTCATGCATAGTTTCTAAATAAGAAACTCTCTCACATCCCTGAAACTGAATTAAAAACTGCCACGTCAGATTAGAAACTCTAATAGTTTCAAGGATATAGATACTCTTAGATCCAGTTTTAAATGAGAGTGTTGCCCAAAACCCCACCCATAATTTTATAG
The DNA here is from genome assembly GCA_033356055.1 of Carex pumila. Classification (NCBI taxonomy): domain Eukaryota; kingdom Viridiplantae; phylum Streptophyta; class Magnoliopsida; order Poales; family Cyperaceae; genus Carex; species Carex pumila. The sequence continues at coordinate 366,617 of JARJHM010000058.1, read as the reverse complement.
GGATCGACTAACTATCCCCCAATTAATTTCTCTCATTCATCTCCCAGTCAATAACTATCTGTGGGGACCACTAATTAACTGGACATCATTAATTACTTGGGGGGGACCACATAATATTTGATAGATTTTATAACTAATGCACGCAAATATGAATACCTATGTGCGCAAGTGTTAATATATAATATATAAAATATTCATACCTAAGATACCAAGTATTTTGAAAAAAAAAAGAAAAAATTGGATACATCACATACTTATCTTTTACACATTTTTAGATGTGAATTTTTTTTTCTCCGTTCAATCTCATCAATATTTCTGATGATTTGTGAGAAAATTTGCAAATCTAAAACTATGAATGTCTTCTATGCAATTTTCTCTTTCAAATGAGATCCATAATGACATACTTTCGGGTTGTTCGTCGTACAAGTATTCTTGATTCGTCGTGAATACCTTGTCGTGTAAGTATTCATATCTTGTCGAGCAAATATTCATACCTCGCCATGCAAGTATTCATACCTCATAATGCAAGTATAAATAATTCATGTCTGAAGTATTTGTACCTAACATATTTTATTAAAAAAAATTATATGGCACTGGATGACGTCTGAAAGTATTAGTATCAAGTATTGCAAGTATTTATAAATCATCATGCAAGTGTAAATACTTCATATGTCAAGTGTTAGTAACTAACATAATCTATAAAAATTTTATTGTTATTTTTATATGGCACGAGATAATGTATAAAAGTATTAATTTTAAATATTGTAAGTATTTATACCTCATCATGCAAGTGTGAATAACTCGTGTATCAAGTATTTGTATCTAACATATTCTCTATATTTTTTTCCCCTTGTGATACTAGATGACATTTGAAATTATTAATCTCGAGTACTGTAAGTATTCATAATTCGTAATGTAAGTATTTATATTTATAACTAAAGTATGAATTGTTACGTTAAAAAGTATCTTAATTTAATATTTTTTACAAATTACTCTATTTGATATTTGATTGTATTAATACATAATATGAAAAGTATTCACAATTGTGCATTTATGTATTAATATTTATGTTATAGACTATGTTACATGGATACATGTACAGATATCATATCAGGTACGATATGGATACAACGATACGGTAATTTTCAAAATTTAAAATACAATATAGCTATTATATATATTATTTTTTATTATTTTAATTATATTATTAATTCAACATAATGATGCAAACAAAAATTGATAAAATTTGATGATTTTACTACGCTATCTGTCACATTTAAAAAAAAATTTATGATATCATAAAGGAACTAGATAAAATTTATGATTTTTCTATGAAATCGAAATATGAATACAATTCATCTAATATTTTATATTATTTTATGATCATTTATATTAATAAAAATTTCTGAGAGTATATATATAATGTTAGAAACAAAAGAATAAAGGATAAATTTGGCTGGCTCAGGCTGGGGATAACAAAACCAACAATTTAATGCCTCTAGAAGTGGACCTTATCTTGGTCAAAGGCAACCTGTCTCGTTCGTACAGTTACCCATTCCTGGCCTATCTTTATCTAAATATCTCTCCGGAGGACCTTCCAAGTTGACAAATTTGTTCTTGCATATAGATTCTTAATTTTGATAGTTAATAAGTTAGTTATAGAAAAGTAGTTAGATGGGGGATAAATGGGGGATAGGAGATGGGGAATAAAAATCTTTATTCAATTATATATTGGTTAATAATTTTATATTTTGGAGGTATATAATTTTTTTTATTAAAGGTCCCAATATATTTCAATATCTTTTTAGTTATTATTTTTGAGATTTGAACCTACATTCTCTTAAAAGCATTGTTATCAGAACTAAACCGGACTAGACGTTCTGGTTGGAATAAACTACTACCAGACAGATTTACGGTTTGATTCATTATTAATACCGAATATGCAATAGAGCTAAAAATATTTAATTAAATCAGTTGATTTTATAAGAAAAACCGGACAACTAAACCAAACAAAATCGGTTTTGTATTGCTTTTGTGTCAAGCCAGTTATTTTCAATTTTGAAAGAAAGGTGCGGCTTTTGAGGTGAAAAAGTAGTATTATTTTAGGAGAAAAGTGAAATCTAACATGTATTTTTTGTGGCCAATTATATGTAGTTATTTATGTTTTATAATATAGTTATGTAAATAATTATGTGTTTGAGAATAATTTAATATTATTATAATATTATTTAAAAAAAGTCAAAAACAAAATATAAAAATTCTAATATGGATTATTAGAGATTCATTGAATCACAAAAAATAAAGAATTTCTATATATTTATTCAATTTTATTATGAAGTAAAAAATTATAAAATCTCTTTAATGAAAAAATATATATTTCATAATATTTTACTTTAATAATTTTCAAAATGAGTTCAAATTGGTTGATCCATTGATTCGATCAATGAACCATTAAATCAGAGTTTTATCAATTCGACATTCGGTCCAGTTCTAATAACATTTCTTAAAGGAGAGATGATAACTTGTTTTCACTACACTAAGCATGAAGTTCTCTTGGAGACAGGGGCGGATCCAGTGTAGTCCGGGGAGGGGGAAGGGAGCTGCTCCCCTGGATTTTCAAAAATTGTAAAAAAAAAATAGGTTGATTTCAGTTCCCCTCCCCCCTCCCCCCCTAAAAATTAGGTTGCCCCTCTCTGGAGAAAAGCAGATCAAGTTCTTTCTCTTTATTGCTGATAAGAATAAGCCACTATTTCTCTTGAATTTTATTGTTCTAAAGATCTTCTTCTTAAGGCCAATTTTCAAATAACAAAGGAGACAGAAGAATCTTACAAAGGGATTTCACATGTCATTGACCCAATAGAATGTTTCTTGTTATATTTTAATTCTTAGATAGGTTTGGTTTATGGTGAGCCTATGGTTTTTTCATAATTTTCATGTATTGGTCTATGATGGTGTGGATGTGTGCAAAATGAAGGAGTCAAATTAAATAAGGAATGCAAATAATTCAAATGGTGGCTCTATTACAGTGGACTCCACTGGTCAGATTGTCATCTAACACACCTAAATTGCACCCAAATATGCGTTTAATCTTGGAAAATCCATATAAAATCAACTGTTTGGAGGTTTTTCACATTCTACATATCAAAATTCTCAGTTTAACACGTAGAACATTATTATGTATTTTATTTTCAATAAATCCAAATCTCATTTTTGTGAATTTCAAAAAATTAGATTTTAAGACATTAAATCGACCCGATAAACTAATGGGTTTGAACCCGATAAGATATTTGAATCTGATTTCTGCCCTTCCCTGGTAAAAATTCTGCGTCCACCCCTGCTTGAAGATATATAATTATTACCAAAAATGTGAAAGACAAGAATGGAATATTAACAACAATATATATAACACATTAATTCCTAGTTGCTGCCTATACATAGCGCGCGCGTGCACGAAGTAAATCATTTTCTAAATTATTTGACAACCGCATTGTTAATTCTTACGTACATTCAGCTGCTGCGCTGGTACAACAATCATGAAACATATAATAATGAAATAGCTTATAACACCTTGAGCTATACACACACACACACACCTATCATTTCAGTTTGGTTCTGAAAGTGTGAAGTTTACGTTTAGAAATTAGAATATTAATATATATAATCACAACTAGTGCTATATATCATTGACATTCATTTAGAAAGTTGATGATGTTCTAAGCCATCAAAGTGTTATCATGATAACTTAATGATTTCAAAGTCAGCTTGACGAACGAAATAATTTTTCATTGAATATGGCAACACTTTAGTGTGTGTGTCAGGATTGGAGTGGTTAATTAATCATCCCTAAAAAATTACTAAATATATGTACTAGTTAGAATCCACTTTGTAGTGTTGGAGATTTTTGTTCAAATTTTAGTAGCTAAATATTATGCATTTTACGTTTCAGTTCTCTTAATCTAATTTTTTTTTTTAATTTAGCAATATATAATGGGATTGTACTATATAAAACTAACAAAATTAATCAAATAAATTCAATATAGATGATTAAAAAAATTAAAATTATGAGGTAGTTAAGTTTTTTTTTTTTTTTTTTACTTGATTGTAGTGGCCCTAGAGATAAAGAGATCGTAGAACATGTTATAAAATACAATCGCTTTGTAGAAATGAAATCTTTGTAAAGGTTTTGTGGCTCTCGCTTGATTTTATTTCTAGCCTATCTCAATTTATTTGGGACAAAAAACTTAATTGTTATTATTATTGTTGTTGTATGATTTGTATATTCGTAGAAAATCACTATATTAGGCCTAATTTTTTTTTAATTTATCTGAAAAAAAATATAAAATCTAATCTACTGATACATTATCAAGATCATGTTAAACGGTTTAGACCAACCGAAGATAGGTCGATAGGGAAGGCCTCTTCGTAATATGCATATTAGTATATTACCATCACCTCGCTTAATCCTAATAATTTTAACAATGTTATAATATGTTGGGTTACCCAATCTTTACTCGGCCCAAGAAGGCCCAGTCCATAATGGACTAATGTGATTGAATAAAAACTGAATTAAAAGAGAGACTTTCCTGTGTTCTTTTGCGGGATATAAAGAGAGACTCATGGTTAGCAGGGATGTGATGGTGAATCTTTTACGCGTGTAGTGTAGAGATGACAAAATTAGCTCTTGAGGTTTCTCCCATGTTGGGTTCTCCTCGTCAGACAAAAATGGCTTGTTTACCCCTTCCTTTTTATGTATGTCATTATGTTTTGTATGATGCACACAAGATATATGATGAAATGTTCAATATATTTTTCTTGTTTATTGGGTTGCTGACACAATGTTAAATAAAATATAAAAGCTAGGTGTGATGATTGAATTATAATTAGTAATTATTTGATAAGTAATTAGGAATTTCTCACCAAATTAATTAACAAGCCCTTCATACAAATATTGAACTAGATAAAGAACAAGCCTTAAATAAATTTCATTATTCTTTATTTTTCTTTCAGGTCACTCTACAACTGCAACCAATGTTTAAGCGTTCGCTCAACTTTGTGACGCGCAGTGATGAAGACTTGGCAGAACAGGCTGTCAAATTTGGGCACCAACATGAGTTTGCTGACTTGGCATGGTATCCTGGCCACAGGAAGGTTCTGTACCGAAATGATGATCGTGTCCCAGTAAATACATCTGGTAATGGTGCCTACGACTTCATTGGGTTCCGGTCGACTGCAACCTTGGCTATACAGATCAACCGCTTTGCTGGTACACGCTCATATTCATTTGATCTTAGATACAAATTAACAATAAATAGTTCAATCCTTAGCAAATAAAGCCATTTCAAAACCGTCAGTTTGATAAACGGAATTTAAATTCAAGTTATTACATATAGAGATTATTTTTCCTTTGGATTGTTGGCAACTTTATATATAAGGATAGCCTTCTATTCACAGCCTCTGTCAAAATAAATTATAATTAGTTTATACAGGCAAAAGGATTGTATCAACAATGCAAGTATCACAAGTAAAACGAAACACCAAAATAAACAAGGACTTTTTTGAGCCGAGGAATTATACTAAGATAGCGTAAGTAGTCCTTGTATTTTTTTCATGTCCTAACCAGGGGCGAATCCATATTAAATGAATGGGGGTCAATTGACCCCCGTTCATTTTCAATCTTTTTGTATTTATACTCTATTTTTAAATAGTTTAAACTAAAATATTATGGATAGTGTGAAATTGACTCCCATTCATAGTAGAATTTTTTTATATACTTGACCATCATGCACGTTTGACCCTCATAGTCTAAAAATCTAGCTCCGTCCCTGGTCCTAACCCCAAAAAGACTATGATCTTTTCCGTAATGAGAAGCAAAGTTAAAACTTGAAACATCTTATTCAAATGTGGATGAATATGTACAAATGTAGAGGATACTCTGGAAGCAACCAAAAGTGCTGATGGGAAATGTGCGGATTCACTACTCACCACATCCACGCTTGCACTTGCAGCCTATGGTCTGAAGAACAACGGCCTTCTTTTCACAGGCTACCCAGTTATAGGTTATCAGAACAAAATGCAGGCCTCTGGTGCATGTGCCTTTGGATCAGAAGATCGCCTGCTGACAGCATGCCCATGGGAGCCCCGGATTAAGGGATCCTTCTTCCACCAGACAACGATCAGCATTTCATTAGATAAAGTGAAGGAGTTTATATTGGATGTACAGAAGTTGAGGGATCTTAAACCGAGTGCTTTTTGTGGCTTGGAGCTCTATGATGGGATACTGATGCGGTATGTCAAGGCCTCATCAGCACACTTGGGGAAACAGTCTGATATGCTTGACTTTGACATCACTTATTACAGGTATGGTTTTTTGATTCATTTTTATTGTGCAATTATAAGATTTGCAAACATAAAAATATAAAAAGCTCGTGGTTTCATAATTAACTCGAGAAATTTCTGCTAACAATTACACATTGTGAAGAAAGTAGATTTAATATAACACCTGATTTTATGTGGGTATAAGTTCGAGGAGAGTTCCAATACCTCATGTTTTTCATACCTCATCGTACCAAATTTTATATCTTTATTTTCAAAATCCAAACTGTCAATTTGAATCTCCCAACATGGTATGCATATGCTTGGAGACCAAATTTTATAATTTTTGGAAAAAAATTACTATTTTTTACATAAATAGGTAGAAAATCACTGTTTTTGAACGGTCCAAAAACAGTGTTTTTGTATATATCTTAAAAAATATTAATTTTTTTCCAAAAATTATAAAATTTCATCCCCTAGCATATTTTAGTATTGATTTCATGTTGAACCGTTTGGATCAACAGTTTGAACTTTGAAAACGAAGATATAAAATATAAGTTATGAAAGGCACAAGGTATTGGAACTCTCCTTAAGTTCGAGATTAGAAAATTTTGGATGGATAGGGTATGTTCAACTTAAGACTCATAAGCTTCTTGTCTAGTGTCTGGTCAATGAACCAAATTATAATTTATTACTGTTGTTGAAACAAGTTGCTTTTTCTTTACCAGGAGCCGAGACCCAATGAGCCCAAGATTATACGAGGATTTCTTTGAGGAGATCGAGCAGATGGCATTGTTTAAATACAATGGGCTTCCCCATTGGGGTAAGAACCGCAACCTGGCATTCAAGGAAGTGATTAAAAAATACAATAACAGTAAGGCTTTTCTCGAGGTGAAAGGTAGGTACGACCCAGATGGGTTGTTCTCAAGCGAGTGGTCGGACCAAATTCTAGGGCTAGATGGCAGTGTGATTGTTAAAAAGGCAGGTTGTGCTCTTGAAGGCCTTTGCATATGCTCAGAGGATGTGCATTGTGCTCCTGATAAGGGATACTATTGTAGGGCTGGTAAGGTTTACAAAGATGCCAGAGTTTGCACTGATGTGAATTCAATCTAAGTCCAAATTTCAGATTTATTTAAGAAAGAGATAGGATTAGTTGGAATCTCTGCAAACCATGCCAGTATATATAATTGTAGCCAGCCTTTTGTGGTGAACTAATAGGTTGTTGGGTCATGCACATCATGTCAAACATGATATGATTTTAATTTACAAATAGGCCTTGTTCAGCCCAGCCCCGGCCGATCCAGGCCCAACTCGGCCTATTCAACTCTGAATTGGCTAATTTTCATATTCATGATTTACAAATGGATATGATTAGTTGGAACCTCTCCAAAACTACAACGGGTTGGTTTGTTTAGCATGTACTTGGATTGCAGTATATGATTTTAATGTATGTATCACTGTGTGTATAAACCAATTTACTTCAATAAATTGATCAATGTCTATATTAATCTAAAGATCTGAGTGACTAAGTCATTCTTATGATTTCAAATTTTTAATTATGTATATTAAAATTTAATTAATTTTTTTAATATAATTCAGTTCATATCATGAAATATTTATTTGTAGTCTAGTAGTTCTAGTTCTATTTTGTTGTGGAAATAGAGCTCTAACTACTAAACCGAAAACCCTTGTATAGTAATTTTTTTTTCCTGGTGTTGATATTAAGTTTAATAGAGAATATGGGATTGTTGAGGATTCAAACATTACAAAATATAAAAATTATAAATTGTTAGCACATTTATAATTTTTATCCCATTATTTAAATAAAATAATATTAAATGTTTTATAAAACAGTTTCATCGTAAATTATTAATTAAAAAATATATAAAATGTTGAATAAATCAATTTTATCATAAATTATTAAATAAAAATCTATAAATGTAAATATAAATTAATCTAATAATAATAAAAAAATATGTACCTAACAAATATTATCTTATATAATTTCATACTTATCAATTATCCTATAGGTATCGGGTAAAATTTTTACCCATATTCTTTCCTAATAAACTAACTATCAAATTTTCTTACTCATATATATACCCTATAAATTTATAAAAAAAAAAATTACCTATACTTATCTTATCCCATACAGAACACGTCGAGTAAACAAATAAAATGATATCATTGACCCCATAATCTAACCCCAAATTTTGAGTTTAGATCCGGACCACCTAATGAAAGGTGCACCTTGAAGGACTTTGTGTTTGCTCTGAGGATTTGCATTGTGCACCCGATAAGGGGTACTTTTGTAGACCCGGTAAGATTTTATGCGTAGGGTCATTGCACGCATCCTGAAGGTTTATGCCAAACTAACGGGACTGAAAATCAATAGCGAGAAGAGTAATTTCATTCCCATTGCGATTCCACCTAATTTGGTTCCCAATATTGAACTCATCCTATGCTGAACGAAGACAGAGTTACCCATCAAATACCTTGGACTGCCCCTCTCACACCGAAAACCAAGGAAGGTGGACTTTCAACCTCTACTTGACGCAGTGCAATCCAGACTGGCAAGCTGGCAGTCAAGGCACTGCCTTTGCATTATATGCAAGCAGTCCGTATCCCGAAAGGAGTAATTAAGCACATTGATAAAGCACGTCGCTCATTCTTATGGAAAGGTAATGCCATGTGTAAGGGAATTAACTGCCTAATAGGATGGGATAAAGTTTGTGCGCTGAAATGCAACAGAGGAATGGGACTTCGAGATCTGGATACACAGAACCGGGCATTGCTTTCCAAGTGGTTATGGAAATTGGACAGAGACAGAGAGGGTAGATGGGCACAAACAATTGATGAATTATATCGGACCTTCGACAGGGCGCAATTGGCACTCTAACCACTACTCCCTTTTCCTGAAATCGGTGCTGGAACTCTCGCCTTTCTATGTGGCCTCCGTAAGAACAGGCTCAGATAATAATATGGTGGGGTGGAGATGGACACAACAGGGGATCTTCACGACGTCTTCCGCCTATGAAAAACTTCAAGATAGCAGCATGCGGAACTTTACTAATATCAGTTTATGGAAACTGAAAATTCCATTGAAACTTAGAATGTTCATTTGGGTGGGAATGCAAAATAGGTTGCTCACGCAGCAAAGGCTACGGCTCAGGGGCTGTGATGTCTCGACAGGTTGCCACCTTTGCGGCAACAGGATGATTGAGACATCCAAACACCTGCTTTTCGAGTGTACATATGCGGTAAGGCTGTGGGACGAACTTCTTAATGGGTGGCATGTAACTCGGGTTAGATTCACTAACACATACTCGTGGTATCTCTGGTGGACTGCAAGGGGGGGGGGGGGGGGGGGGGGGCATGCAGCCTCAACTTAGAAAGCTTTGGGATGCTCTTTGGGCGGCAGGGTGCTGGGCCTTGTGGAAGGAACGCAACGGAAGGCTGTTTAATCAGCAATAGAGAACAATATCGAATCTGGTATCCCGAGTGAAAGAGGAGGCATTGACCTGGTACCAATTACTCTAGGTAAAGGCTAGGAGGGAGCTTTTCTTTTCTTTTCGTTCGTTGTAAATAAATAATAGTTGTAGGTGAGATCTTTGTAAATAGTCTTTTTATCATCAAGGAATTGACAGTTTCGAGCTGTCCTTAAAAAAAAAAAAGATTTTATGCGTAGGGATGCAAGGGTGTGCAGCTATATCAGGAACTAATTGTTGAAGGAATCACATGCATATGCACATAACAATAAATCATAGGTTATTCTTTGTCTCTCTTTTTTTTTTTTTGAAAAATTGTCTTAGGATATATGATGAAAATGAGTCCTTAGTTAATTATGTTCTTTTTTGAGATGATAGTTAATTATGTTCTTTGTTGTGTCTAGATTAGTGTTTAAGCTGGAGCAAATTAAAAAGATAATTATTTTCCAGATAATATTGTATGTTGTTAATATATATCTTATCTATATATGATAAATAATGTTTTATGAACCGATAAAGTCTGTGATAACAACTGTTATCAGCTATTCACAATGGAAAACACTTAACAGCCAGTATGAATCTATTTAAATACTTGAAACTAGTAAATAACATCTCCAAATAAAATGTATATTATATTGTTTCTGCAATGAAACGGGCTTAAAAGCCTTATTCCAAAAAAAAAAAATGTATATTGAGGAAGGCTTCTCTATAAGTTAATTTTCATTTAGACTAATGAGATAACAGAGTATCATTAGCTACTCTGTTTCCAGGAAAAAGAATGACAAACTTAAGGTCATGTTTGGTTGCCGCATAAATTTAGGGAGTACTAAGTTGCCTACTCCATTTTATTCATCCTATCTTACATCTCGTTTGGAAATTTAAGTTATGACTTAAATTAATTTGCCGAGAGGATAGAGAAATTGAGATATGAATCTCTCTTAATTGTATTACATGGTCCAATAAGTTAATCTGCCCGAAGAGCTGCCAAGGCCGGGGGGCAAATAAAGAAGTGTGCAAAGTTTACCACGTCTGAGTTAACATTGGAAAAAAATGCATTTATAGTCTGATAGAGTCACTTTTTATTGGACCATGTAATAAAATTGTTTAATTATGTTGAATCTCAAGAATATAAAAAGGAGAGGGAAGTTCTTTCCGAGAAGAGACTTGTGGAATTGAACAAGAAAATCCAATGAGACAATAGTTAATCTTATCACTAGTCTCTCTTTCTCTCTCTCTATTTGAAATTTCTATTTATAATTTTGTTTGAGTGCCAACAAGAATCTCGTGACGACTTTCATCTTCTTCTTAGAAGTGGTTGCCTTGGCCACGATGCGAAGTAACTCATTCTCTGAGGCTGGGTAGACAACCTGGCTGGCATGACACGTCAACCTATCAGGAAATGCACCGTACCCATTTGTAACTGTGCAATCTGATGTGGCCTTAATGCAGTGCACCGGATCAGGTGGTGGACTTGCGGCCGTGAGAGAAAATGACAAGGCGAGGTAGAAAATGTAGATTGCTATTAGCCTAGAGCTTTGCATTCTTATTTTAGAGATGAGATTTTTGAATCGATTGTATAGAAATGATTTATGTCAGTATGTGAAACTGTTGATAAAAGGAATTTCTCTGATTTTATTGATTATAAGTTCTTAAATTACAAGGTACAAAGCTAAGCTACTTATACACATTTAGGCAATTAGCCGTTGGAACAAATAAAGAAACAAGAATCAAAATTAATTAGGGACATATTATACAGCTGGTATTATTTACTGTAGACAGCTGGTCTTGTTAAGGAAGAGAAGCAAATATCGCCAGAGAAGGTGAGTGCATATCTGGATATAATCCCTTGATCCAATAATTAATATGGGGATCTCCAAGATGTATACACTAATTATTTTCAACACTCCCTCTCAAGTTGGGATCGTATAGGTCTATAGAACCCAACTTGTGTAAAATAGTTTGAAAACTCGATGTATCTAATGCCTTTGTGAAAATATCTGCTAATTGATTTTTAGAGCTAATGTAAGGGGTTTCAATCTCCTTTGATTGCACCTTTTCTCGTATGAAATGACAATCAACTTCGATGTGCTTCGTTCGTTCATGAAACACCGGATTGGAAGCAATATGTCTAGCCGAGTTGTTATCACAATGCATCTTCATAGGTTGATCATTTTTAATTCCCATGTCGTATAGCAATTGTTTTAGCCAAACTAGCTCACTTGCGGTTGCTGCCATTGCTCGATATTTTGCTTCGGCACTCGACCTTGCCACCACACTTTGTTTCTTGCTTTTCCATGTTGTAAGGTTGCCTCCAACAAATGTACAATAGCCGGTGGTTGATCGTCGATCATAACTTCCCGCCCAATCAGCATCAGAGAAACCTACAATGGTCAAATCATTATTTTTCTTAAACCAAATACCTCGACCGGGTGAACCCTTAAGATATTTAAGTATCCTTTCAACGGCATCCATATGACTTGTGCGAGGAGCATGCATGAATTGACTTACTGCACTAACCGCAAAAGCAATGTCGGGTCTAGTGACAGTTAGATAAATTAATTTACCTACAAGTCTTTGGAATTGACCAATATTCTTTAAGAGTTCACCATCCTCGAGATTTATTTTTTTGTTAATTTCCATTGGAGTGTTGAATGGTTTAACACCTAATTTTCCTGTTTCTTTTAATAAGTCTAATGTATATTTTCTTTGTGAAATGAACAAACCTTTATTTGAATAAGCTAATTCAATTCCTAAAAAATATCTAAGTTGACCTAGGTCTTTAATTTCAAATTTAGTTTTCAAGTGATGTTTAATTAGTTCAATATCATCTTTATTATTTCCGGTAACAATTAAATCATCTACATATACTAAAACAATTGTAGTTGAGTTTTTGTTTATTTTAATGAACATGGATGAATCGGCAGAGCTTTTGGTAAAACCGAATTCTAAAAGAGCATAGCTAAGCTTGGCATACCATGCACGTGGTGATTGTTTGAGACCATATATAGACTTGTGTAATTTGCATACCAATTGTTTATCATTTTCTATGTGGCCTGGTGGTAGGTCCATATATACTTCCTCATCTAATGTTCCTTGCAAAAAGGCATTTTTAACATCCATTTGGTATAATTGCCAACCTTGATTTACTGCAACTGAGAGCAATACTCTTACCGTACTCATTTTTGCAACAGGTGCAAATGTTTCTTTATAGTCTATGCCATATGTTTGTGTAAATCCTTTTGCTACTAACCTAGCTTTATACCTCTCAATTGAGCCATCACTATTATATTTTACTTTATAAACCCATTTGCATCCTACAGATTTTTTATCTTGAGGCAATGTAACAATGGTCCAAGTTTTATTTTTTTCGAGGGCATGCAATTCCTCTTCCATTGCCTTTCTCCATAATGGGTTTTCATTTGCTTCTTGATATGTAGTGGGCTCATATTGATTTGATATAGAGCTTAAGTAAGCACAAAAATTGTGTGAAATATTTTCATATGACATATAATCTTGAATTGGATATGTAGTTGTATGGTATGTTACAAAGTCATTTAGCCTTTGAGGGGGTCTAGTGGAACGAACTGACCTTCGTAGCGTGTTTGAATTTGTAGTATCACCTTGAGCTTGTGAGTTGTTACCTTGATCTTCATTTTCTTCAAGTTGAATTTCTTCGGTACCTATCTCATGATTTATACCTTGCTCAAAAATGGTTAGTTGTGGTCTAGGTTGTTCAAAATGATTTAAATCCTTCCTTTGATCATTTTCTTCTTGTTGAAAAAATGGTTCAAATTCAAAAAATGAAACATCACTTGATATGTGTAATTTTTTATTGATGGGATCATAACATTTATATCCCTTTTTTTCTGACGAATATCCTAAAAATATACACTTTGAAGCATGCTTGTCCAATTTATCTCTATGTTTATTTTGAATGTGTACAAAGCAAGTGCATCCAAATATACGTAAATGATCTAGTTTTATGAATTTATTATTCAAAGTTTCTAAAGGTGATTTATCTTTTAAAATAGTACTCGGTGTTCTATTAATTAAATATGTTGCTGTAAGAACGGCATCGGACCAAAAGATTTTTGGAACATTATTTTGAAATAGTAATGATCTAGTTACCTCAAGTAAATGTCTATTTTTTCTTTCTGCAACTCCATTTTGTTGTGGAGTTCCAACACATGTTTTTTGATGCACAATGCCAAGATTTTTTGTAAAATTTGAAAATTCCTTATTTACATATTCCGTTCCATTATCGGTACGTAATATTTTAATACAAGTATTATATTGGTTTGATATCAAATTTATAAATTCTTTAAAAGTAGAAAATACTTCTGATTTTGCTTTTAACAAATAAATCCAAGTAGTGCGAGAAAAATCATCAATAAATGTAATAAAATATTTAAAACCATTATATGAATCAATTGGAGCCGGACCCCAAACATCTAAATGCACAAGTTCAAATGATGCATTTGTTTTATTTTGAGAAAGTGGAAAAGATGATCTTGTTTGTTTTGCAAAGCGACAAACATCACAACAAGCATTATTTAAATTTGGTAGGACAAAAAGTTTTTCTAATACTTTATCAGAAGGATGACCTATTCTATAATGCCATAATTTATCTTTGCTATAACAAGAATTTGCAATATGAGAATAATTAAATGAATCTAAAATATATAGTCCATCTTGTAATGTTCCCTCACCAATCGTCATCCCTGTAACTATATCCTGAAATATTACATTGTTGGGTGAGAAAATTAAATTACAATTTAATTCTTTTGTGATCTTGCCCACAAATAATAAATTTGAAGTCAAAGATGGTATGTACATAATATTTGAAACTGTTTTTGTGAAAAAATTGGTTTGGCCTAGACCATCTATTGGGACCTTAGTGCCATTTGCCACTGTTACAAATGATTTGTCATCATTATTTTTTTTTTAATTTTGTAACAATGCTAAATTTCCAGTCATGTGATCTGTGGCACCTGAGTCGATTAACCAATAATTTTTATGCACAGCAGATAATGCCACAGAGTCTTTAGAAAAATTGGCAGAAAGGTTTAATGCAGGTTTTGATGTTGTTGTTTTATTAACTAAAAACTTCAGGGGCTTACCTGCAAAATTACCTTCTCTAGGAGGTGCTTGACTGTCCTCTTGTGATTCAGGAAGGGTTTTCTTCAGCATCTGACCAAGTTGAGTACACATCACCTGGCTGAGTTGGCCATTTTGTCCGAGTTTTTCAATTAAGTCGGACAAAACAGATGCCACCGCCTCTCCGCTCGTGGAGGTTTCTGCTAGGTTTGATTTCGCACCCCCACTCGGATCGCCTCCATTCCAGTTCGCCCGATCGCCTCCAGTCCCCTTCTTTTCCTTGTTTGGCCGGAGATGCGGGTACAAAAACCAGCAACCAGCACGCTCGTGACCGTTTCTGTTGCAGTGGTCGCACTTCAAATTGCGCTTTGAACCTCCTTTGCCTCTTCCCCTACCGTTGTCACCTCCTGTGGTGTAGTGACTTCCACCATTGATTGTGGTTAGAGCACTTCTCTCGGGTTCGCTTTCAATTTGATTGTTCCCTTGATTCATGAGTTTCCTGCGACTTTCTTCTCTCTGTACAAGGCTGATAGCACTAGCAAAAGAAGGTAATTCGGGAGAGAGGAGAATTTGGCTTCTTACATGCTCAAAAGAGGAATCAAGAGATGATAAGAACAAATAAACATTTTCTTGATCTGCTCTTTTCTGTAATTCACCCAAATCAATTGTTGGGGGCTGGTAAATGGCAAGTTCTTCTAATTTTGATTTCAAAGATCCAACATGTTCGGTAGTTGATTGATTTGGTTTTTTCTTTATTTGAAGTAAATCTTGTTTCAATTGGAAGATATGAGCATAATTATTCTGTTGGCCGTACATTTGTTTGATTCCTTCCCACATATCTTTTGAGGTATTAAATGAAAGAATAAACAAATTTGATATGTTTGGTTCCATTGAATTCAATAACCAAGTCATAATCAGATTGTCAATTGAGTGCCATTCTTCCAATTTATTTTCATTATTTGGATCATTGCTATCAAATTTAGGAAGAGAAACCTTACCATTTATCCAGCCAATTAACCTTTTTCCATGAAGCGCCATTGTCACTGAACGCGACCAAGTTAGATAGTTATCACCATTGAGCAGCACGGTGGAGAGACGCAACGATGAATCAACATTTGAGTGTTTGTAGTTGTTTGTATTTTCAGAAGGCGCAGCTGTCTTCTCAGGTGCGTTTGCCATCAATGAATTAGATTGTATGTGAAGATCAGACTCAATTGGTCTGCTATATTTTCTGCTCTGATACCATGAAACTGTTGATAAAAGGAATTTCTCTGATTTTATTGATTATAAGTTCTTAAATTACAAGGTACAAAGCTAAGCTACTTATACACATTTAGGCAATTAGCCGTTGGAACAAATAAAGAAACAAGAATCAAAATTAATTAGGGACATATTATACAGCTGGTATTATTTACTGTAGACAGCTGGTCTTGTTAAGGAAGAGAAGCAAATATCGCCAGAGAAGGTGAGTGCATATCTGGATATAATCCCTTGATCCAATAATTAATATGGGGATCTCCAAGATGTATACACTAATTATTTTCAACAGTATGTCAATATTAAATACTACATATAGATAGATGTTAATAGTTTTGAGTGGTGCAGCTGTGTCTGTGTGGCACATGATCATTTTTTTCTCATGCGTATTTTAATTATGTCAATGATATCGCTAAACCATGCATGTATATATGTAATTTCCTAAATTAATATATGTAATTACTATGCATTAATTGACCTCTCCGTTTACGAGATTAAATCAAGGGTATGTAGTAACGATCTCATCCTCCCTTGCACATTATTACAGGAAATTTTAAATGTTTTTTTTAAGGTTGGGAAATTATAAATGTTAAAATGTATATATGTATTGACATATATAGTTCTTTGAAAGAAATTCAAGCCCAAAATTATCCTTGATATAACATAGCTAGAGCGCAATAATGTAGAAAGGCCCAGCCCACAGTTATCCATTCATTTATGATAGGACACAAATTATTAATAAAATATTTTGTCAAAAATAGTCTGTTTGAACCAGTGTTGTAAATAACGGTATGCAGTTATCGGACAAACAGAGTACTATCAAGTGATTAATTAGAAATAATCGGCTAAAATTGGAAATAATTGACTGATAATTAATCGGGAAAATTCGTGATGCTTTGGTTACCGCCAAGGACTAATCGATTGACCGATTAATCAGTCTAAGCAAATGTTTTTCACAACACTAGTTTGAACTATAGAGAAACAACAGCTAGCCGCTGGTTCTTATATGATTCTGGGTTCCATAGAAGAATGCCCGAAATTTTTATTAATAGGAAATTAATTAAATAAATATCGATAATAGAGAATAAATCTGAATTTTTTCGAGATACTGGAAAAATATAATAGTGTATAACGTTCTTTGGACGTTATAGAATATCACAGCCAAAATTAGCAATAAACTAATTACCACACTTATTAATTAACTAAAAAGGCAACAAAAAAAAAAGTTACTCGACGTGATACATATGCATTGCCCAATTTGAATTCTCATGCTTTCCTTTTGACGTACAAGTGATAGACTTTAAATGGTTGAATAAAAAGAGACAAGTATACAAGTGACTCTGAACTTCTCATAGAAAGAAGTACAAGTAGGATAAAGATGATAGACTTTGAACTATCTCTTATTTATTCAACCACAAGATTTTGACTCTTTGCTAGTGGCTGGACAAATGCATTGGTTTTCCTCCAATTTGTATTTTCATGCATATACTCTATTACGTGCATTAAATTTTTTTTAGTTAATTAATCAGTACAGTAATGAGTTTATCGTTAATTTTGACCATAATATATAGTCTACATCGTCCAGAGGGCATTATAAATAATCATGTTTTTCTTATATCTCGAAAAAACTCAAAAAAAAAACTTAGATTTAATTGTTCTCCATTATCAATATTTATTTAATTAATTTTCTATTAATAAAAATTTCGGGGAGAATGCGCCATTATTTTCATGTAGTTGTTGGATATTACAATCGTGTAAATGTCTCCTTTCGCAATAACTTGAGTACCTATCTATATTGACATATGTTACCAACCTACATTTATTATTACAAATAATATTTTAGAAGCCAAATTAACGTACAAGAAATGAATACATTAATTTGTCAAAATTTAGTCTATATCTATCTATATTATATCATTCGCAGATAATACATAAAACATTAAATTTGTTCATACAAATCTCAACACACATCAGACGACAGACGGTGTAGGTCGGGTTTTCAATAAAAATTTATCTAAATCTTTTAGACAAAACCCCCCAATTCGTCCAGAATCGGCCATCATTTTAGTCACTTAATTTGGCAAATTCATGATATATACACTGCTTGCTCTCGATTTAGAATTTGTTCTGTTCTTGATATATACACGTCATCATATCAACCTCATACCAATCATTGTACTAATAACATTAGGAAATTAAGCTTTGCTTTCATTACTTTATTAATTAGTGAGGCTGGTTAGTACGTATGACATCAGAGTCCTATGACATGTTTTCAAACAACTAATCAAACTGTCACGATAACTAATTTTTCAAATTTATTTAGTACAGTGACATATATATATCAAGAACTTATTGGATAGACTTTTGTTACCTAAGTTAGTCACTATAATTTTTTTGAATTTATTTAGTAGCAAATCAAGAGGTCAAATGTGTGACTTTTTAAGTTAATTATAATGTATTCATTTTTCAACATTTTTAGTTTTTACTGCTTGACTTGATACTAAAATAATTCAAAAAATAAAAATAAATAAATCATATGTAAATGCATCACTCATAAGAACGGTTTTAATTAGTCGTTTGAAGTCTATCTAATAAATTTTGAAATTAGTATTATATGAGATAAATGTCATACTAGCCAACTCTTTATTAGTAATAACACTTTTCCCGATAACTAATTAAAATGACTAATTAAATCTCCACGATAA
Source organism: Carex pumila (assembly GCA_033356055.1). Lineage (NCBI taxonomy): Eukaryota > Viridiplantae > Streptophyta > Magnoliopsida > Poales > Cyperaceae > Carex > Carex pumila. The sequence continues at coordinate 347,758 of JARJHM010000058.1, read as the reverse complement.
CTTAAGTAACGCAGTCTATTAGGTATATATATACATTGTAACATTGACATATCTTACCTACATGCTATTATATATTATGATAACTAAGTCGTACTCTAGAAACAACCTCCTGCATGACACGACGCAGACAAGAAAAAAAATGCATCCAAGGGACTTGTCACTTGTGTATATAAAGTGGAGTAATATCAATCCAAGCAAAGTGATATTCTTACGAAGAAAAGGTTGGAAAAAAGAGAAAAAGATACAAAGGCCTCCATGCATGACAACCTTAAATGCAACAAAAGATACAATCTTTATTTCACAGTACATATGGTGAAGCTCGTAACATGTCGATTGATTCGATCAGTAAACAAGATGGAAACAAAATCTATTCATCTCCTGATCATACTAGGAATCCTATTGATCTCCTTCTTCCCCCTATCCTCCCCAAGCCCTCCTCCTAGCCCTGTCAAGTGCACCACCAACAGCACGAGTAACTGCACTGTGACAAATGCATACGGAATATTCCCCGACCGGTCCACATGTCATGCTTCAAAGGTCATGTACCCTACTTCTGAACAACAACTCGTTGAAATTGTCGCCAATGCTACTGCCTCTAAGACCAAGATGAAAGTCGTGACACGTTTCTCGCACAGTATCCCTAAGCTGGCCTGCCCTGGCGGGTCTAACGGGCTGATCATTAGCACGCGTAATCTTGACCATGTCGTGAAAATGGATAACATGACAATGCAAATAACCGTTGAAAGTGGAGTGACAATGAAAGCGCTGATCGAAGAGGCAGCAAAAGGTAACCTAGTAATTCCATATGTGCCGTACTGGTGGGGACTGACGATTGGGGGGTTACTGTCGACTGGGGCGCACGGAAGCTCGCTCAATGGGAAGGGGAGTGCAGTGCATGAGTATGTGACTGAGATGAGGCTGGTCACACCTGCACCTGCCAATCAGAGTTATGCGACTGTTAGGGTTCTAAAGGCGGGTGACCCGGATCTCGACGCCGCAAAGGTGTCACTTGGTGTGCTCGGAGTTATCTCTCAGGTACTTTTGAACAAGTGACTCAGTAAATATGATTTGTTGGGCAGTGTAATGAAGAAACATATTCATGGACTTACTAATTCAGTGTAATTTTAATTTTGTTGTTAATATTACATCTTTAGAATGATAAAATTTACTGTTGGGGCTATCTAGGGGTGCAAATGGATCGGATAGTGGTAAAATCATATTCGTATCCGTTTTTATTTTTTGGATTGAATATTAGACTAATATGGATAAGGGTCAGATATTAAACGGATACAGATACGGATATCCTCTTTTTTATAATAGAGAACAATATAATTTTTTTCATAGTATATATTAAACTGTATATATATAGTATATATTTATTATTCGGATATGGATAATTAAAATTTAAAACCATATTCGTATTCACATCCACACAAATATTTAGATATCTGTATCTAATTTTCGAATATGAATTCGGATACGGTCAGATAATATCTAACCTGTTTGCATCCCTAATCTCTACTCTCAAGTAATTTCTCAATAATGAGAATGATTACCTGGCCTAAAAAAAAATTCATTTTTAGTAATGGTTCTTGTCTATAACTTGCAAATAACATCCAAGTTTTGAAATATATTCATATATATAGAGGAGAAAAATAGTTGTCCCGAACCGATCATATCCTTTTTTTGTAGAAAGAAAAATCATATGATGTTGAAGAAACTTGTTTTGTTATATTTCTTTTCCAGCTTATTGTCAACATCTAAAGGATACTAAACTTAAAATTGCTTTCTTTTCTCGCCAAACTTTAATTGTCTACTGTAATTCTTTTATGTGAAGTTATACAGAAGCTCTAAGTTTTTCAGTATTTGATTAATTAAGTAATTGCTTACATGAATAAGAACATGTAATATTCTCAGGTAAAAAGACTACTTTAAGAAGTGCATGGAAACTAAGAAACTTTTTCTTACAATTATTCAACATTATATATAGCTGTATAAACGGTAAATGTTAAATTAATCTAGCACCATTTTGCATTTTTACTACCCTTTTAGGTCACTCTGCAATTGCAACCAATGTTCAAGCGGTCGCTCACCTTTGTGACACTCAATGATTCAGACTTAGCTGATCAGGCAATCAGCTTTGGTTACCAGCATGAGTTTGCTGACATGGCATGGTATCCGGGCCACAGAAAGGTTCTATACCGGAAAGACGACCGTGTCTCAGTAAACGTCTCTGGTAGCGGTGTCTATGATTTCATTGGATTTCGATCAACTGCAACCTTGGCTATACAGGTCAACCGCTTTGCTGGTATGTATATTAATGTTATGTATACATGACTTCATAAATTCAAACAACAACAAGCATTGCCCTTCAACAAAATTCAGTCTTTTCAAATATAATGAAATCAATTATTGTGAAATTTTGTAAAAGTGAAGAGTATTAATTTCTAATTTTAAATTAATGAAAACGCTAAATTTAAAAAAAAATCATAAAAGTTTAACGAATAAAAGAATTTGTAGCATTTTGGACTCACATTTACGATATTTTTAATGTTTATTGGCCGAGCCGAAAATATTTTTTTCATATGCCAATGCAGAGGACATCCTAGAGGAGGAAAAAAATGCCGATGGAAAGTGTACATATTCGGAACTAACGACATCAACACTTGCATTATTAGCATATGGTCTGACCAACAATGGCCTCATCTTCACTGGCTACCCAGTGATAGGTTATCAGAACAAAATAGAGGCCGCTGGAGGTTGCGCCTTTGGATCGGAAGATGGCCTTCTAAGCGCTTGCCCATGGGACCCTCGGCTACAGGGATCCTTTTTCCATCAGACAACGGTTAGCATCCCATTGGATAAAGTCAAGGAGTTTATATTGGATGTACAGAAATTGAGGGATCTCCAGCCGAGTGCTCTTTGCGGCTTGGAGCTTTATGATGGGGTGTTGATGCGTTACGCCAAGGCCTCATCGGCCTACCTTGGGAAACAGTCAGATGTGCTCGACTTTGACATTACTTATTACAGGTAAGTACTAAGTAGGGAGCACATGATATATATATATATTCTTGCTTTTTTTTCTTACTTCCTCCTGCTTGATTTGTTCACAAATCAAAATAAATTCTTTTGCCAGGAGCCGTGATCCGATGACACCTAGATTATATGAGGATTTCCTGGAGGAGATTGAGCAGATGGCGTTGTTCAAGTACGGTGGGCTTCCGCACTGGGGCAAGAACCGCAACTTGGCATTCGATGGGATTATACAAAGGTACAACAAAAGTCAGGATTTTCTCGAGGTAAAAGAGAGGTATGACCCAGACGGGTTGTTCTCGAGCGAGTGGTCGGACCAAATCCTCGGACTGAATGGAAGTGTGATTGTGAAGAAGGCAGGTTGTGCTCTTGAAGGCCTTTGTATTTGTTCAGAGGATATTCATTGTGCTCCAGATGAAGGGTACTATTGTAGACCGGGTAAAGTTTATGAAGATGCTAGGGTTTGCACTGATGTGAATTTATCCAGTAAAAATTCGAAACTTATTCATGGCATATAGCCAGGATATTTGGTATGTGATATATATATTTGGATTCTTGTACTTCCAATTTTATTAATGAAATTATTGTATTCATGGCATATAGCCAGGATATTTGGTAAGTGATATATATATTTGGATTCTTGTACTTCAATTTTATTAATGAAATTATTGTATGTAACACATTCCGTTTGTGGAAGTTGATGTTATCACTGGAATAGAAATGAATGATCCAAAAAGTGCTTACAGATCATTAGAACCAAAAATTGCTAATGGAAGATACTCTTGATTCTGCTAACGGGAGAGGAGTTCATCTAAATTTCTTATCACTTGAGAAGTTCAATAAACTATGCTATATAACAAAAGTACAGTGTAATGAAAATAAACTAAGTAATCGTTGATAGTATCCTATATTATTAAGATTACCAAGTTGAGTATATTATTTTACACTAATATAGCAGTACCAATTATGTATAAACTATAGAGGATATGCTTCAGAAAAAATTGAAAGATAACGCAACTCATTTTAGAGTAACTTTCACAGCGAAATTTCCCATGAGATTTAACACTATAATATAATATATTAATCTAGTATTGAAACCTTATTCAAAATTTGAAATGCTGCCTCGTCCTGCCATTTACTTTGTCCAGTATCTAACCTTCCCTTGATTTTGTTGACGATGTGAAAACATGTCTCTTAAATACCCAGGCTTACAGAAGCATAATGTTAAATCCATCTAAAACAACGTAAAACACACAGAGACAAAAGAAGACAGAAACTGGTATTCTTACGCCTAAAAATACAGCTAACCAGCAAACAGCATATATTGATTTTTAACTTATAATCACTGTAGATCATTGAACTAAACAGGAAGCAGATCAATGAATCAGTCCTTTTCGGCAGGCATCAGACGAAGCCTCTCGTCTGTGTTTTGCGACAAGAGAGAATGGAGATCGCTGCCGTTGGCCAAACTGTTGAACTCGACCGACTTGGAGGGGTTGGCAGGGTACCGGCGCTGACAGAGGGTCATGAGGCGCTTAACAGACTGCAGGTACTTACGTGTCGTCTCATCATTCATGATGTGGGCCACACTGTTCGTGTAGATCTTCTCACGTGCCGAACGCTCGTGAATACCAACCATGGTAACCCCGATTGGCCAAGGTGCATTGCCAATGGCTAGCTTGATGTACTGGTCCATGGCTGCCAGGTAGTCCCGTTTCATGCAGCAATTTACCACCACCATCAGTGCTATACGAATGTCATCTGGAAGGACCTGTAGGTATCATCATGGAAGAAAAACTATGCTCAAAATTTTATACTCGATCATCATTACTCAGTCAACAATAAAATAGATACGTACAATAACAGTTATCAGTGGATGTGCAACAAATTAACAAGCCCTCACTGTGCGAGGCAAAATCTCTTCATTATGATTGGGTTTCATTTCTAGCATACCCCAACTTGTTTGGGACTAAAGGCTTGGTTGTTGTTGATGTATCTGGCATGTGTCTTTCAAGACGATCTTAATTAGTGCAGTATCCAATTCCAATTAGAACTGGAATATTCTAAGTTCATATTACAAGAATTTGAACAGACCTAGGGAATATGAACTGTATCTACTTTGAATAGTAACTTCCAATTTCTAAAGTTGCACTTAACCCTTTTCTGCCACTCATCATTGGTTCATGATACTTGGGTCAATTATTACTTCATTTTCACCTGTATATAGTTCCTGAAACTATTTTTAAAATTTTCAATCTCTATATCTCTATGTTCAAATTCACTTGCGGGTTTGTTCAACATGAAATGGCAATACTTAGAAAAAGAAAACTGTAATAGAACATATATGTTATTTGGATTATGTCAATTCTTTCCAACCTGTGATTGTTTCAGGGACTTAAAACTACAATCAAAATATATTACTCAACTTTCAAAGACGCTCCCAGGTAGATCAGTTTTCACTGGGTTGAACTTAAAGAACACGCTACTAATTAGTAATACAGTAGAGAAAAAAAAAAAACAGAAGTATTACCTTTTTACGGCAGAACTTAAAGAGGGGAGTCAGATAGCGAGCACACTGCTTGAAGGTGGCAAAAACAGATTTCCCTTTTGCGCTTCTCTTCTCAGTCTCAGTCATGTCATTGAGCTCCTGCCGCCACTCATTCAACAGCCTCTTGAAAAACACAAGGATCTTATCTTCATCGCACAAATCCTCAAATTTTGCCGTCATCCTCGCCCCATCCTTGTCGTCTTTTTCCCCTTCATCGCCACTCAGTACTAGATCCTTATCCCCCTGCCCTTGGCCATCATCCACCTCATCCGCTCCAATTACAGTCCCATCCATTTCTCTATTCTTGTCCTTCTTCAAAAAGTTACCTCCTGCCCCTGACTTCTGGCGCTTTCTCAGCTCGTATATATCTCGCAAGAAATCATTTGCTTGTCCATCGATCATGTCATTGTCGATCTCTATAATCCCAGATTTAAGAGTAAGCTTCAGACGCTCCAGCCGAGTTGCATCATCTTCTCCAAAAAGAGTGATCGGTTGCTTGAGCATGCGGAGACGGCGAATGACCTCGTGGCGAGGGAGAACGAGGTCGTCTATTGGAAGGGATTCAGGGTGACTGGTGCTAGGGTTAGGGTTTGAGGAGGAGGAAGGAGTGGCAGTGGTGGAGGTCGTGTTAGAGGAGGCGGAGGCGGAGGTGGTGGAAGTCGAATTAGAGGAGGCGGAGGCGGAGGAGGATGATTTGGCAACGAGGGAGCGGTGCTCGTCTTCGCGGAGTTTCTGAATCTCCTTTTGCTCGATTTCGGAGCGGCGGAGGAGCTTCTTGCCTCCGAAATCGGCGGTCAGGTTTTGTCGCTTCCTCTGTAGCTCTCTCTTTAGTAGATCCATTTGGCCGATGGAACCGCCGTCTCTGATCTTTTTGGGTTGTGACTTGTGATGGAGTGCGCGGAGAGAGAGAGGATCGAAGAGGAGTCAAGGAGATGCCGACCGCAGGAGAGGATATGCGTTGTCGGATCGAAATCCGCTAGTAATATGGGTAATGGGTTAACAGCTTAGGTCGTTCAGCAACCGACTAATTGTCTATTGGTCCGGTTTATTTCCTTTTCAACCGAGGTGTTATTATATTTGGCTTTTGATCCGGGTTGCATCATCTTCTCCAATGTTATCAGAACCAAACCGGACATTAATCCGGTAAAGCTTCGGGTCATTTGGTTTACTGATCAAATCGGTGGGTCAATCGGTTCAACTGTTGTTTTTTTAAAACAGTTGAGTATGATATTGAATTGTTATATATCATCTTATTATAATGTTAATTACAATAATACACATAAAGCTTAAATTTACAAATTTAGTTATATAATTAATCCAAAGTATAATGTTTATATTATTTTTTGCTAAATTAGATTGGCATGCATCAGTTTTTTATAATTTACTATATAAAATATAAATCATCAAAAGAACCATTTTTTAGTTATTTTTATTTAGAAGAGCACACATCTGTATGTCATTTCTTATATGATCGAATCAGTACAATATTTAAAGCCAATATTAATTTTCATTATTGATTTTAAAAAATTTAAATCAATACTCATTCATATAATTCACTTAAAAATAAACATGTTTGGAAAAATAAAACACAACATAATTTTTTCTTGTGCAATAAAAAAAATCACGCTTAATATACAAAAAAGAACAATTAATAATTTATTTTTTAATATATCAAAAGTTCAAAAGTAATGACTTCCTCAGCCATTCCTGTTGCATTTCATATTAAACTTTAAAGAGATAAATTAATGGAAATTAATGGACCAACATTTTTAATTGGGCCTTCAATGTTAAAAAACATAGGTCCATTGTCATATTCACCTTCTTTTCCCCATTTCTCTTCTCCTTATTTTCTCTTGTTTACGAACTATTTTCTCCAACAAAAATATGATCTCAAACTCCAAATGAATTTCTTCTAACTGGGTTTTGCTCGAATGAGTTGATGTTTTTTCAGTAAAATCGGCCGATTTAACCAGTTTTGGCCGGTTCAATAGCATAAACAATCTTTCGAGCGAACCAAACCGGACTAGTGGCCGGATCCGGTTTTGATAACACTGATCAAAAGATTCCCTTTTTTTTATTTAATTGTTTCGGTTCAGTTAAAATTTGAAAATACTTTGATTTACTTTATTTATTATATTTAATTTGATTTAATTTCTCTTATTTCGATTCGACTGATATATCTTGATATTTATTTATATGATTAAGTCTTAATATTTTTTATTTCATTTAATCAAATAAATTAAAATTTACTTTATTTGTTTATATTCGATTGTTATTGGAATTGGAGTGATGAGTTTAATTCAGTTAGTTTACTTAAATTTTTAAAAACTGAATAAAATTATGATATGATTATTTTAATTCGGTTTTAACCGAATTTATCATTTGAACCCTTCCCAAAATACACCAATTGTTTGTAGGGACGTGATATGAGTACCCGCACTCTCATCCCCCCATTATCCCTCTAATTTTATTTGTTCAATTTCATCCACATTTCTCATGATCTATAAGGAATTTTGCGAATCTAAAATCACGAACGTCTTCTACGCAATTTTATCTTTCAAATGAGATCCATAATGACATACTTTCGAACTCGTTATCACACAAGTATTTATACCTATGCACAGAAGTATTTATACCTATGTGGTCAACTATTTTTGTTAGAAAAAGATTGACACAGGAACGATTAGGAAAATGTGATGCGGAGATGTAGGGTCCACGATTAAGGATAAAATACTTACAAGTATAGGTATAAATGCTTGCACGATAAAGTATAAATACTTGCACAATGAGGTATAAATACTTGTGTGACGATGAATTCGAAAGTACGTCATTATCAATCTCATTTGAAAGATAAAATTGCGTAGAATACGTTCATAATTTTATATTCGCAAAATTCCTCATAGAACGTGAGAAATATAGAAGATATTGAAAAAAAAATCCACATCTAAAAACGTGTATGATTCTTCTCCCATATAGTTTGAGTGGTCTCTCTATATAGTTATATTAAGTTAGACAATACAAGTATTAATATCTTAATTTGTAAGTATTAATTTAATATCTTTCAAGTATTTATATCCATAAATTTAATTAAACTTGGAAGATTACATTGTTGTGAATAAATTTAATTAAACTAGTTAGTTAAGTTAATTTATGAAAAATTAAAATCTGTTTAAAAAATGGGAGTACAATGCAGGTACTAGAGTGTGGAGATTGAAATAATTATTCTTGTTTATATTATCAAACCTGTCGCACGTCGACAGTCCGACTCAGATCCGAATGTACCCAAAACAAAAATAATTCCGGGACCATGCGCCATCCCCGAATAAGCACCGAACACGTCGGTCACGCAAGATTTTATCAGAGAGTGCATCACGATCATATATTTATTTTATTCTTAACGACCGCAACATTTTATCAGAGGGGAAATAAGACTACAAGTCCGCTATCCGTTACACATGCAATCTAAAAGCTAATTTATGATACAATAATTTTTTCATTGGGGGGTTGATAATGAAATTCTCATGTTATATATTTGGGTTTCCAGCAAAGAAAGCTAGGGACCCAACAAAAGGAGCATTGATATATGTCGCCGGCTCAGTCTGTCGGTAATTATTCCGGTCATCTGAAAACCCATCCCCGTTGTTAGGGCCACCAACAACTGCCCCAACAAGTAAATTAGGGTTTGGTGATCCAGAATAGAGGTATTGGAATCCATCACCGCAAGAAATGCCACTTGGGTGGTCCCGCAATGCCGGTAAGGACGACCCACGATGGTGCACATGTAATGGGTATCGGTTACCGAATCCTACCATGTAGGATGTTCTTGCCGGGTTCTGACCCAATATGTAATCAACCTGGCATTTGAAATGCACTAAAGTCATTCCTTCTCAAACAAACAAATAAAAAACATGTAAAAGAAATCATTATAAATTTGGATGAATTGAGGACTGATTTGCAAAAATAAGCTTACTTTTGTGGTTTAGTTTGGTACCTGTTTCTTTGCTAAAGAAATGAGGTCTGTTGCAGAGACAGTGGTGGTACCACAGGAGATGGATCCTCCATTTGTGGTGAGATACTTGGCATATGTTAGAAGTAGAAAACTAGTAGATGTCACATACTGTAAGTTGCTCTCACTTCCTTTGAACAAAAGTCCCCCTGTTATATAATAAAAAAAATTAAATTTCATTTAAAGAAATTTTCCAACTATCTTGCTCTATCAAACAATTTTTTGCTTTTTGTTTTAAATCAAAACATCAAAATCTTTGGGAAAGGGTTTGATTGTATTTTAATTTCTTCAAAAAATAGATGCAACCGCACCAATAGTGCACAGTTCCAACAGTTTTCAAGCAAATCTGTGGTTACTGGTCAGGATCAGTTTATGGATATATCTGTGATCGGAATGGGGTTTTAAGGTCTGAAAAGCACTGGAACCGCACCAAAGGTACCGTCTCAGAAATCTGCACCTGGTGGACCGAATTGTACCATTGGTGCAGTTCAATCTATTTTTCGAAGAAAAAAAAAATTGTCGTTCCCTTTTCCGAAGAATTATTTGTTAGTTTGGAAATTTATCTTTTATTTTAATCTGTCAGTTCCAAATGCACAAGCTGTTTGGCAGTTTGGTCACAGAGAATGAAATAAAGAGAAATAACCTGGTGTATACTGTGATTGGAATCCATTTGATCCAGGTACAAGAGAACAGATATAATTATCTGAGTGAACTTTGTACAGCTGCAATGCATCTATCCTGTTTTGTAAAAACCCCTAAAACAAATTAAATAATTAGGTCTTTAGATTCAACCAATTTTAAGCTTTGCTTTGCTTGTTTGCTCTCTAATTAAGTACACAATTGGGTGCAATTTGAGACTAATTTAGTAGGATTCAGGCTTCATTGGGGTGCAATTGTCAATTGACCATACTTTAATTGACATAAATTGTAAATAAAGATAAAATAATCCATTTTCCTAAATAGATTCTTCCTTTTCTTAATTTCAACTAAATAATTCCTGTAACACTGATGGATTTTGAGAAATCCAATGAATGAAATCAATCTCAGGCCTAACCAGATGACCTTTTTTCTGAGAGAGAACAAAAAAAGTCAAAAATTGTGTTACCTTGGATAGAAGAATCTTGGTGCCGATGCGCTTATCATCCCAACAAAAGGAAAAATCATCTTGTTCGGCACCGAGCGTATGACCGTTCGATTGAATGTATGACATGTATGACACGTCCTCTGATGCCCAGTGCAACCATGATGCCCCCCATAGCAGTTCATCCTGTATATTCATAGATCATATAAAGCTTTAGTGAATATATTTTGTTTAATTTTAACCTTTGTCTCTGACATAACTCTCATTGCAAAATTACTTCAGTGCTTAATTTCCTCTGACAACAGAGGATTAATACTGATATTCTTCAATTATCTTTTGGAAGAGAAACTAAAGTTATACAGATTTGAAGATCTTACATGATAACCAGAATAAGAGCAATAGAAGGGGCACACTACAGAGCTTAGCGAATCACTGTATGATCCCCGGTACCTATCTGCAAAGTCAAATACCTGCAATAAAAAATAAAAAAAAATAAAAAAAGTTTACATAGAGAAAGTAAATGGTATGAATCATTCTTTCTTTCAAATGCCAGGACTTTTTAGTATTTCTTTCAAAACAAGGGAATGATGAATGAAACTTGCTTGTTATTTTATAAACCTTAGTGGCAGCATGAAGCAACTTGGCAGAGTAAGCAGGATCACAATTCTTGAACACAATAGATGCAGCAGCCAATGCAGCAGCAGTCTCTGCTGCCACATCAGATCCGGGATTCTGGGCAGTGACCCGGTATACGTTTCGTGGTGTATCCATGTCCTCGGGCCGCTCCCAGCACCTGTGGTCCTGGTTTGGGTCTGCCACCTACAAAATTAAAATCAAATAAGAGAAATAACAAACAAGGGCTTTCATTTAAAGCTTTATTACAATCAAATTCAGTGTTCTTTATTATATATATTTCTTCAACACACACTAAGCAAGCTCTAATTGTGATGTAGAGATCAACAATCCAAATATGTCATTTGAAATTTAAATTTTTGCACTATATCATCAAAATGAAAAATAGTTATGCTTGGACAGACATCTTAAAAATCAAAATACACTTGAAATGATGCCCGTCTATTCGACCACGTATTGAGTAATCGCATCTTTGACCCAATAAACACAACCGGTACCATAAACCTGAGTTGAATCAGGTTTAATCACCTGAACATATAGGGAATCGGGAGTTGCGGTGGCAGCCTTGAGGAGGTAATCAGAGCCCCACCGGACAGCTTCTTTGGCGTTGTCAAGTTGGCCAGACATCATGTTTCCAAACTCAATTACGCTCCATGCTAACATTGTCGTGGTGAAGGCCATCGGTAGCCCGAACTTAACGTTGTCACCGGCATCATAGTAGCCGCCAACCAAATCCACCTACAAAAAAAGTTGGTCACATTTGGCTTATCAATATATGTTGATTCTGGTGCATTTTATTTTATGATAAATTAAGTAGTAGGTTTAACGAACTTGGTATTGAGACCCGTCAGAGAGGCCAGAGTTGCCTCGCCAAGTGACACGTTGATTACTCGGTAGCTGACCGGATCGCTGTGCTTCGAAAAACAAGATTGACTTCTCGAGTGCATCCACATAATTAATTGTTGCTGTGACACAATGGTGGTTCAAGAGCAGGAAAACACACAATGGGAGGGAGTGCAAGAGATTTGGAGCCATTTTTAGACTCTGAAACGTTGCTGTGTTACACAGTAACAGTTGAGGGAGAGGTGAGAATTTATATTGAAGGGGAGAAAGAAATGAATTAGTTGTAAATAAACTTGGTTCATGTTTATGATTTATCATGTAGGTAAATAATCGTTGAAATTTTTAGCAGAGGTCCAATAATTTATCCTCTATTTGTTTTACAGATTATTCTTTATGGCTTAAAAGTAGTCTAATATGTTTATATGGTATACATTTTTTAATTTTAATTATGTATATTCAAAGACAGACTTTCGAGTTGTGAAATTTTAATTATGAATCTTATTTGAAAGATAAAATCGAATAGAAACATTCGTATTTTTAGATTCGTAAAATTTATTACGGATTATCAGAAAAATAAATTATAATGTTCAGAGAAAAAATAGAAAAGAATGAGTGAAAGAAATATTTCCGTTTTTTGCTTGAAGACAAAAGTAATTAGGAGTTAAAACTATACAAATTTAAAATTTAATACTTTTAGACAAAGATTTACATGCTTACGAGTAGCATTGTAAAATGTTATAAACATAATTTTAAATGTTTTGATATTAGTGTTGGAAATAAAAGATAAACAACATTTAAAGTTTTTTCTGTTAAACTACTTAGAGAACGCACTCGGTATGATGACTCAGGGTACAACAACATTTATCTAATAAAAATTGCGGGATCCAAGATTCTAATAATAGGCAAGTATTAATTGGCTCCCTGGTAAAATAGTTTAAGAAATAGAACGAGTCTAGGCAGGAGGTAAAGAGGCAAATGCGACAGTTGGTCGTTGGAAGCAACTGAAATGGGGCGATTTATGTCAAACTAATCACGGGCGCAAATCTCACCTGCGCAAAGCTTCCAACTTCCAAGTAAATACCAAATAGCGGTGAACTTTTGCACTTAATTGATACCTTGTTGCAAGGAACAATGCAGTATACATGTGTGTTCCTCTCCAACAAAAAATATATATTAAGGAGTCTAGTTAATTAGTATGACATTAATATCATTTCAGTCTATAATATTAACATGAGGAGAGTTCAAATGCCTCCATTTTTTGTGCCTCCATCATGCCTCCATTTTTAAAAACTTTAATAACTCAAAATTTAAATTCTAAAATTCAAAATAAAACCATTGGATATGAACTATATCATTTCATCTATACACATATGAAAAATTATGGCATTTCTACTTTGTTTTGATTGTCATCTTGAGCTTGTAAAAATGTATACAAATGTGGATAATTTTTAAACATTGATTTTTCAACTTATTGATCCATATAAAAGCAAAAGCAAAATCAAAATGTGATAATTTTTTATGGATACATAGAGAAAATAACGTAGATTACATCTAACGGTTTTATTTTGACGTTTAAGTTTTAAATTCTGAGTTATTTAAGTTTTTAAAAATGGAAGCATGATGGAGGCACAAAAAATGGAGGCATTTGAAACCTCCTCTATTAACATTAAAATCTATTGAATTGACTTTAAACGACGAATTCAAACTGTTTAAACTAATCTACTTCATTAGTTGTGAGTTTACATGTAAAATTTATAATTTTCGAATTTATTTAGTATCAAGTGAAGTGGTCAAATGTGTGAGTTTATAAGTTAATTTTAATTCATTATTTTTTTAATATTTTTTTACTGCTTGACTTGGTAGTTGATACTAATACAACTTGAAAAAAAAATTAAATTTGCATGTATATGCATCACTCAAAAAGTAAATGGTTTGAACTGGTTGAATTTGTGATTTTAACTTTTAAGAATATTCCATAAATTTTCAAGTTGTTGTCATATGACACCGATGTCATACTAGTCGGACTGTATATTAAAGAGAGCTTTCAGCATTTATAAAAGATCTAAATATAATATTAATCAATATATTCTAACAATTTTATAATAAATTAATATTCTTTTCAAGATCTCGTTACATGAAAATGTAATTAATTGTAAATGTTATAATTAAGACTTGAAATTGTTTATTGCAAAAACATGATATTAAGATCATTTACATATTTAGAAAGAAAGAAGATGCAATAGAAGATCAGACAGAAACAAAAATAAGAGAATCCGGAGCTGATATGAAGAACATAAGAGACAAAAATAATGCAGTAAAAACGCTGTTATTACGGTGGCTTTTACGCCGTAAATGGAGGCACACAACGGTGGTAAAATTTTATTAAAAAAGAAGTGTCTTTTTGTGGTTTATCAGAATCAACTGAACACCTCTTTGTCTAATATCGTTATATTTTTTTTTTAATTTAAACATGGATTTTCTTATGATTACATTTTTTTTAGAAGATCTATGATTTATTGATACACTTATTTCTTTGAAAGACATTTTAATAGAGACCCTAATGCTATATAATAGTGCATTTTGCGCATACTATCTCAGCTTGCCTGAAGTGAACGTTCAATAGCTCAAAATCTTTGAGGAACAAATTTAGCATTTTTTTTTATTTTTTTACTATGTTTTTAGATATGTAGAAAAATTGTTATTTTAGATGGTCCAGAATCTTCAAAAAATGACAATTTTGTACCTATCAAGAAAAAAATAGTAAAAAATATATAACTACTGTAAAATTTGTTTTTCAAGTACATTTTAACATAGAGATTATATTAAATAGTTCAAACAGATTATTCAATTTTAAAAATAAAGATATATGCATAAAGTAAAACATGGCTATTTATGAAACGCTATAGCCCAACTCAAATTTATATATAAAAAAAAACTCCATTAACATCTTCTAAATAAACATCCAACAAGAAAAAAAAAATTGAGATTTTCTCTCTTTTCTCCTCTACCACCATCCATAGTAACACAATTCACGAGTTATTCATGTTTAATTTTTTTTTTATTTTACATTTCCGAACCGAACACCGAATAAAACACACAAAAAAAACATATAATATGTATTATTCGTATTTTATTCATGAATAAAACGTAAATCACGAATTATTCACATCTGTTTTTAACTCTCTTTTTTTGCTTCCTTGTGGTACCGAATAATTTCCAAATAACTCTCAAACACAAACTTTTAATTCTACCGAACTAAATCCAAACTATTCATTTGTTATTATGCCACCATGAAGCAAGGTGTTAGTTTGGTACCCAGAGTCACGAGATGATTGTTGGGCTTGTGCATCTCTTCTCTTTCATCCCAGAATAATCAATAATTTGGTCGATTTTATTTGGTTCCACATAATGACACAAAAACAATTTGGTTAAAATCGGATTATCGTTTACATATATAAATTTGATAAAATTTTGAATCATCCGCTAATTTTAAATAATTGATGGTCTCTCAGTCCAAAAACAATTTGGTTAAAATCGGATTATCGTTTACATATATAAATTTTATAAAATTTTGAATTATCCGCTAATTTTAAATAATTGATGGTCTCTCAATCCAAAAACAATTTGGTTAGCCCGGTAAGTTACTTTTCTGGTTTCCTATCCTATCACGCTTCAAATTTCAGCCTTTCCAGAATTTCGCTGGTCTGAAAATTACAAGCTAATTTAGATTTATATAGTAAATTCGGATTTAATAACTTAATAAGTGGGGGAAGGAAGGAGAGAGGGGGAGGGAAGAGATCATTCCGATTTTGAACGAACTGTTTTTTATAAAATTTTAGATGGATCTATCCTAAAAATATATATTACAAAATTTAATATCCAAACACATTTTAATATAGAGTTTATATTAAGCGATTTAAATTGACTATTTGATCTTTAAGAAATAAAAATAAGCACGTGAGATATGATTTGCATGTCTCACGAAAATAATAGGGTATTTTAACTCTACTCACTATAAAATAAGGATGCTAATAACTGTCACTTACCTCTATCCACGCAGTCCCCGCATATAACTTCCACAACATACTTGGGGGGGCCATCCTTGCACAATTTTCTTATGTAATATGTATCGTCTCTACACAATTTCAAAAGAATTATTAATACCTATGAACAAAAGTATCTATAGCTATATACAAAAGTATTTATATTATGTAGTATGTACGTATTTTACCGTAAATAATTGTCTCACCAACCAAATCTCCCAAATTGTCACCGCACCATAAATACTTGTGGGGGCACTCAAACTAAATGGCGGGGGGTAGAGGGGGGCCTGTCACACCCCGCGGCCACGGGACGTAACAGTCTCCCGCCGTAAGCATACAACACCGTGTATACTTACAAGGCTATTCAAACTTTACTCAACAGTTCAACGCCAAACAATATAAACTAAGTTTATATATATACACAAATCAGATTACACAGTCAGGTCAGAATATAAAACAATAAAAGTATCTCATCCGGATACCAACCATGAGGCCTATCCTAAAACTATACACCAAAATATATCTAGGGTCATGAGATGGTAAGCTACTATGGCCTACTACTCGCGTGTCTCTCCAGAATCCGTCGCACCAGTACCTGTAATATAACCCGAAGGGTGGGGGTGAGAATAAATCCTCAGTGCGAATTTTGCCACAATTCAGACTATTGGACTTGCAATCAACTCCATATTCAACAATGAAACCCAAACAATAACAATGCAAACAGATATATAAGAAATCATAAATAACAGAATGCCACTACTCGACAACAGTTTATCAACCTGAAACACATTTTACGGAATTTCCAAGATGAATTTCAAACACAACAGATATTTTGGCTTAACTCAATTCATTAGGGCTTGTAGCAATTACAGATGTTCTTTCGAGCTGAACCTTTTATCAAACCCACATCTGTAGGGTTACTGACGCCTACAGATGGCCAACCAAGCTGGACCCTTTATCTGACACCCATCTGTAATCGCTTGGCTTAACAGTTATTACGGTCTGGTTCAAGTCATATAAAGAAAATCCTCTTTGGAATCATTTCCAATAGTCGTAATATTCAATTGAGCGTTCAAATGCATTAACACGTAGGAGAATGCCACAGAGCCACAGACGTTACACATGTCACCCACGATTTCCAATCCACACATCTCATAACATAATCACCCTCCCTCGTCCCAACCGGTACTGGGAATATCGAGGGCCGTTCACCTAAGGCCATTTAGGATCCTGGGAATCCAAGTCAGCATACAGCCCGACTTGGCAAATTCATTGGATCCAAGTGCTTAACTTCGTAAATCCATTCACATACATATCAAATCATTTAGTTCGTGGTGACTTTCAATCAAGATCAGATCACAATAGATCAACATAACCTATAACCATACCAGCATGCAAATCATTCAATTTAGATCAATTGGAGTTTAATTTGATTGGGCTATGCAAATGCTCTACACAATTCAATGATGCAATCAATGATATTCAACATGACAAACGAATACACAGTTTAATTCCTGAAAATAAAGTATCAAACAAGTCCAAGAATCCCGCACCTTAGTATGCCGAGCGTACCGCTTAATTTTAAGGATCGGACGTCTCGTATTGTCTCGCAAGTTCTTGCTCGACCGAGCCTACACCTATATTATGCGTATACTTGGTTTAACATTGGTTCAGGATCGAGAGGTTTATTCGAGTTACTTCCAGGGCTTATACCTCCTCTAATCAATTCCTATGTTTTTGGTATCAATTCGTTCGGTTCATTATTTCTTACCAAAATCCTCTAAAACCACACAAAATCTCATCTAGGCCCTCTAGCCTTATACTATTTCACTTTGGTAACCATCAATCACTGTTTCACTACTTTGGTTCTCGGATCAATTCAATTCACTGTTTGGTTAACCCTAATTTGGTCAAAATCTCAAATCAGCCGTTAAATGTTCTAAAAATTCACGATCAGGAGGCAACCCTACCGATTACAAGTCTAATTGGTCGGGTTAAGCAAATCAAATCACGATTATGCCAACTTTCAATTTTGGCACGAAACCCTAGAAATCAGATTTCACAAATCGGAAGAAATCGGGAAAAAGATTGGCAAACAAACTAGTAAGGAGTGTAGAGGAACTAGTCCTCGAGCAATTCGAACACAAATCTCGGGTTTAAAACAAGAATCTGAGAAATCGAGAAAATTCGAGGTTTCGAAAGAAAGAAGGAGAGAAAGAAGTACCAAATAGGAGGGTTCGGAAAGATCCTCGGCTGCCTACTCGGTTCCAAACTTGATTTCTCGCAACAATCGGGAGTCTGAAAGAAACGGAAAGTTCTCGCACTCTTTTCCTTCTCTTTGGCCAAAAATCACGAAATAATGGGGAAATGGTGAAGTGAGAGAGAGAGAGAAGCTTTGATTTGGGTTTTAGTGTTAAAAACACTCTGAATGCGGATGCATCCATCCGCACTGCGGGTGGCTTGACCCGCACTCAACACTTAGAAACTTTTCAACAGAATTTCAAGAAAATCCGAGCCTAGTGCGGATGAACCCCATCCGCACTGCGGATGGACCCTTACCCGCACTGTGGATGAACCTCATCCGCACTGAGCCTATAAAGTTTCGAAATCTCAAAATTTCGACGCGGTTTCGATTCACACTTAACTTACTTATTTAGGGGAACCTTAATTAAGGTTTAACCTTCTATTTTATTAACATGATTTATCGATTCTTTGTTTTAAATCATTCTAATTAAATTGTAAAAATTTCATAACGTAACAGGGCCAAAGGTTCCAAATATGTTTCTAAAAATATTAATATTGTCATAATTATATGGGGAGCCGCAATACTTAATATTTTTTTACATATGATCCTGGATGGCATTTGAAAGTATTAATATCAAATATTGAAAGTATTTATACCTATACACTGAAGTGTTTATAATATATATACATTGTACAAAGTATAATCTTCAGGTGTTTGATTATATACACTAAAATATTGAAAGTATATATACTTTGTATTAACATCTTATTTTGGAAATATTGATACATATACACTAAAATATTTATACTTGAGGAGCAAGATGGCTACTCTACTTCCATAAACATATGATGACATATGCTTATAAGTCATTTTTGTGTTTTTGATATCCAAATGGTTAATATGAAGCGCTCAACATGTTCTCCATATTAATATGTGTTTAAAAACCAAATTTTAGAATTTTTAGAATTTTTTTACTATTTTTTAAAAAAATTTCAAAACAATCATAAAAAATATTAAAAATATGAAAAACTCAGTTTTCCAAAATCCTGAAAAAATAGTAAAAAAAATCCAAAAAATATAAAATTTGATTTCCAAACACATATTAATATAGAAAACATGTTGAACACTTCAGATCAACTATTTGAACATTGAAATCATAAAAATAACTTATAAACATGTCTTCATATCCTTATGAATAAAGCAACCTCATTGATGAGATTAACTATTTTTGTTATAAAAAAATTGATATAAAAGACAAGACGACCACTATTTCATTGGAGAAAGGTTGACAAAGTTGCCACAGCGAGGACTAGATGCAGGGACAGGAGGGAGATTGGAGTGCAAGAATAAATATACTATTCATAAAATAACCTCCATTAACATGATTAACATCTAAATAAATATCCAACGGGAAAAACTTGTGAGATTTTCTTAGGCTTTTCTCCTCTACCACTATCACGAGATTATTGTTGGGCTTGTGCATCTCTTTACTGTGTACCCGTGCGTCTCTGTGTGTTAAGAACAAGCGAGAATTTCTACCGTCTCGTTACCACTATCCCAGAAGAATCAATTATTTGGGTTCCGTAAAACATACTGACACCATCAGGTTCAACAAATTAAAGAGAATATTTCAGCAACTAGAGAAAATCCGAAAAATAACCCATATTCAACGTGCTGAAAAGAGCTTACAAATGATTATGGAAATCAATAATCCTAAACATACAGCAGTACAGAACATTAACAAAAGCACAATTTTTTTGAAAAAAAAAAAAATTCCAATAGCTATGTTTGCAAGGGAATTCTAGACAATAGGCAACAAGTACAAGCTTCACACCAACTACCAATCTCCACAACGGAAAACACAAGTACTAATGTCCATAGAAAAATATTACATGAGAATAATGGAGGATCACTTCAGTTACGATTGTCATGCTCTATCTTCAGGAGAACCGCTATTACAAAGAAGATAAATTAACTTAGAAATGGAGGGAAAAAGATTCAAATTAAACAAGCCGTTTGATACCAACTGGCTCATACTAAACAATATCTGGGTATTATTACTAATTTGTTATAAGCAGGAGTAGATCGGTTTAATTTCCTGAAAATACTACCCTATATAAAGATTCGAACAACAAATAAATTACAGGGTACAAATGGAGAGCAAACATTATGTTACTGTACCAGTATGGTTCCAAATCTGATATGCTAATATGAGGGTTCAAATGCCTCCATTTTTTGTGCCTCCACTGTGCCTCTATTTTTAAAAACTTTAAAAACTCAAAATTTAAGACTTAAAAGTCAAAATAAAACCATTGGATATGATTTATATCATTTTATCCATTCACGTTTAAAAAAATTATGACAGTTCAATTTTGTTTTGGTTGTCATCTAGAGCTTGTAAAAAACGTGCTAATGTGAATAATTGATAATTTCTAGACGTTGATTTTTCAACTTATTGATTCGCATAAAAACAAAATTGAAATGTGATAATTTTTATGAGCACATAAAGAAAATAACATAGATCACATCTAACGGTTTTATTTTGACTCTTTAATTTTTAAATTTTGAGTTTTTAAAGTATTTAAAAATTGAGGTATGGTGGAGGCACAAAAAATGGAGGCATTTGAACCCTCTGCTAATATATGTATAATAAAAATAGATAGACAGCACGCACCTCGCATACCTATCCTTCTCCTCAGACCTATCTCTGTCTCTGTCTCTCTCCCTGTCCTTCTCTCTGCCCCTCTCCTCAGACCTCTCTCTGTCCCTTTCCCTCTCCTCAGACCTCTCTTCTCTCTTTCTCCCCCTATCCCTATCCCTCTCTAGATCCTTCTCTCTATCCTCGGACCTCTCTCTCTTTCTACCCCTATCCCTATCCCTCTCCAGATCCTTCTCCTTAACCCTCTCCTCAGACTTCTCTCTATATCTCCCTCTCTCCCTGTCCCTTTCTCTCTCTCTTGACCTATCTCTCCCCCTATCCCTTGACCTCTCTCTTTCCCTCTCTCCAGACCTCTCTCTCTCCCTCTCAGGAACTGGGCTATCTGCCCGGCCATTCACTGGGCTTCTAGACCGACCTCCCACTGGACTTTTGACACGGCCATTGTTTTCTCTTGGGCTCGATCCACGGCCATAATCAGGGCTGCCCCTTTCACGGCCCCGCCCATAAGGACTGGGGGACCGTTCCCGGGCACGGTATCTGTCCCTGTTAGGTGACCGGTTATCACGGCCCCCATCACCATCTCTATCCCTTCTGCTGGGGCTCTGGTGGCCACCCCTTTCGTCATCATCCCTCAGCGCAAACTCAACTGACAGAACCCGATCCAATAATTTGCTACATTTCAGAAAATAATGGAGTTAAACCTTATATAATGTAAGATAAATTGCACAATCCACCTAATGTAAAAAGCCATTATCTAAATCAACAGCCCCAAAACACTTGTTGCTCATGGAATTCACAGAAGCTATGATATATTCATAATTGTATGCAAAAGTAGAATTTAAGCATAAAAAAATCTATTAAAAGAAAATAAAAAGGGCATCGTTGTTAGTTTTTACCTTCCATTAGTAGCCTCAAAGGCCTTGCTGGCATCATCCAGGGTATCATACTGCACGAAGGCAAAGTTGCGACGGATCCTGATGTTGATGATCTTGCCGTAAGGCTCAAAGTGGCGTTCCAGATCCCTCATGCGGGTGCTGACAGGGTCAAAGTTTATGACAAAGAGAGTCTTTGACGGCTTCATGCTGCCCGGCGACCGCCGCGAGCCACGGCCCATTCGGCTTACCCCTCCTCCGCCTCGATCTTCATGCTGATAGAATGACAAATTACTTATTTTAGTATAATTGAATTTTACTTTTTTTATTTGTTTGATTGCTCTCTTGTTTGTTTGTTTCTTTTTTGTTATTTAAATACACTGGTGCAGCTTCAAAGTCCTATGTTTTTATGCGATCACAGCATAAATAAAGTCTGAATAAAGGGAACTCAACTCAAGATACTTGAATTTAGGTGCATTTACACTGCAATATCATAATGGCTTTGATGTGACTTGACAACTACAAAAACTTGCCTTTTATAATAACTAAATAATTTCTTATTATTTATTACTTTTTGAAAGCAATAATCAGTAATAGAACCTTTGCCAACTCGATGCGAAGCCTACGACCTTTTCTGCCAAATTCAGTTCGATCAAGGGCTCGGATTGCATCATCAGCATCCCTTTCGTCCTCCATGTAAACAAAAGCAAAACCTACAATTTTTTATGCAAAATTAACAAGATTTATCGTGTCGAATTTTGAGATTCGAAAAATATAACATTTTTGTAAATCAACAAAAGAAAAAAGGACAAATGGAAAAGATTAACAGGTTAGGCCCTCCATTTAAACTATTAAAAATTTGGGCTAGTAAGCAGGAACAGACCTTAAATAAATGTAGAGGTACAACAAAGATGAAAATGTGAAAAGAAAGGCATTTGCATTTGGATTTGCATTTGGTGGTTGTTTGACAATCAGAAATTACGGTTGTGCCACCACCTCCATTAAATTGTTCCTGCTTGGTTGTGCATGACTGGAACCCACATAGAAGATGTGGTAGACGGGTAGTAGGGACGATAGAAAAATAGGCAAAATTGCATGACAGAGAGGAGACACTAAGGTTGGTTTAGTGCCCAAGTGAACTGAAATGAGTGAGTGGGGTGGGACCCGTTCCATCATCCAATATTATATCCTGCGCAAAGAAATTGCTGAGTACAGGAGACCTCAGGCACATAATATGAAATAATTACATACAACCTTGTAACCAACATTTCTCAAACACCATCACCTGAAGTTCACATTTCTTATATAAGCCTATAAAAGTAAACAAATATCCCCGATAGCTAAGATAGTATTTCAAATGTTTTGGTATCTTTCATACATTGAAGTTTTCCAACTAAATCCTTAAATGAAAGAAATCTTCTTTCATGCAAAATGATTTATTTTTGCGATGCTACACTGTGCAGCGGCCAGCCAGGGAGACGATAGAAATCCAGCATGCCCTGTAGGTGGTGATGCCTCCATGTTGCAAAAGCAAATAGCAGCACATTGCAAGTTACATTTAAAATCAATTTTTGCCCTTTTCCATTATTTTTGTTGGACTAATTGTACCTGACTTCATGTCGATCTTGTCAATTCGACCATACCGCCTGAAAAGCCGTTCCACATCAGATTGTCTCGTATCAAAGTCAAGGTTCCCACAAAATATTGGCCTCATCTTTATCTGAAAAATGATAAAAATAAAAAAAATGCAAAATTACTCTAGCAATTTTTAAATTCAATCAAAATTGATAGTTAATTTGTATAAGTAGGATTTGAAAGCTTCGTAGAATCTAGACAAAGCCCCATTTTGGACTAATTATGCTCCAATTGACCATGAGTTCCACAATTATGAGCAAGTATCGCTCAACGGAGACTATACAGGCCAAACCGAAGAAAAGCAATGCAAGAAGCGTAAGAAAAAAAACCTCGAAGTAGTTGAACGGTAGTAATTAGTGCTATCTATTGATCTATTGATCTAATAATCTAGCTGCACGGACTAATCGCGAGAACAATTAAAGATCCATTCTTGTTCCATAGAAGACCAACGAATTTTAGTTATGTCATCATCTATTTCTCAAATAGTGCACAAATGAAAGGAAAAATTACAGAAATAGACGATACCAACATAGATCGCTATGAATACCAAAAACAGAACAAACAGAACTAGATCTCAAAAAAAAACATCAAGCAATTGGAAGGATAATCTACGATCTAGCAAGGAGTGCATCTAGAATCTCTCACCTTGGAATTGTTGCAAGGTCAACAATAAACCCTAGATCTCGCTTTGGATGCGCCGTCTGCTAAAGAACAAGACGATATGAAGATTTAAATGGTTCTGTATTTAACATTTTCTACGACTTTTTACTTTCAAGGTGACGTAGCAGAAAAAATGGGCTTTTGATTTGCAGCCTTGCCAGACAGGCCAAACAGCCCATAAATACAGAATTCATATGCTCTGAGATATCTCAAACTTTGCGTGACTTTATGGGGAATTCCAACCGTTTAAATACGTTATACACGAATCTCAAAGCACATATAATACTGACCCCCTACATCACCCCGAATAGGAACCGGACACGTCGGTCACGCAAAAGTTGAGATATCTCAGAGAATACGCACTCATAAATACAGCCCATAATTTATTTCTGCAGTCTGAACTTTTGGGGAAATGGTAATTTCATTTCAATTTTATACTTTAGATGGATAGATGAAAATTTTATTTGTAGTGTCAGAAATCTATCTATAGATATAATTTGGGATGTCCCGGTACTGTTCATCTACAGTAACATTCTACTTCTCAACCGTTTGATTTGTTTTGAACGTTTGGTGATTTATTTTCAAAGATGAGTTACTCTCTGACAAATGGGTCCCCTTTTCCACTGTAGTTGCTTTAGTCAGAACTTTCCACCGCCTTCTTTATGTTTCATTTACGCTCTTCTAAAAATTTGCCCTCTTTTCCTCTTGCCGTGTTCTACAAAAATACCTTCTCCTCTCCATCTCTCTTCTGTCGATTTTGAATACGATTTTCTCTTCTCCGTCTCTCATCTTTCGATATTGCTTGACGCTCGCCGCTTGCCGCTATCGCTTCTCGCCGCTCTCTTTCGCCGTCCTCTCTTTCCTGCGATCTCCCTGTCGTCGGAAGCTTCTTTGCAACGACAAGGTTGGCTTTCTTAATTACGTTCTTCTTTTCTTGAATTTCCTGTATTGCAATTTTGAAAAAAAAATTCCCTAATTAGTCAGGTAAAAAATTCAATTATATACATAGATAAGGAGAATATTTTCATAATTAAAATAATGGTTGTCATAAGATATCAAGGCTAAGTGTCCCCCACCTCCTCCATATTTCTGTTGTCGAATAAGATTTTACCCCTCTTTTCCTATCTCTTCGTGGTTACCATTCAAATCAGAACATGCTGTTGTTTATGAAACTAAGTAAGAAGTACTAAATCTCATGGCAAAAAGATGTCATCAATCATCAGGTTCATATCTGAATTTGCCTTGGAAATTGTTGAATTGCTCAACTTATGGCTGTTTGGCTCAATTTCGTGTCTCTATAATATGAAGGATGATTTTTTACCCTGAGTAATTGCAGTTTTTACTAGAAAGTTGAGCAATCCAACGACATGAATAGCAATTTTACTCAACTTCGGTCTCCATAATAGCAATTTTATTAATAACCATCACAGCGACATGAAGGATGATTCTTTACCGCCAGTAATTTCTGTGATGTTTTCCTAATATATAAATAAACTGATGATTGTTGTTGCATTTTCTTTTCAGTAAGACCATGCAGTCTTCAACCTTTATAGTGTAACAATCTGATGTAGTACTGATAATTAATCAAAGATGTTATCTTATATTCTTTAAATAGCTTTATGGTAATTAATCCTAACTGATTTGGTACAAGTTACTCTTTTATGTACACACATTTTTGAAATCTTTGTTGTTCTCTTCTTTTGTAATTTTAAGATTTATCTTCAGCAATACATACACAACATCTTCGCTCTGTCTACAACTATTAAGGTATCTTTGTGACTTTTTTCAATTTGAGAAAAACACATTATTGAAATTAATAAGAAAGCTTAGTGTATTTTTTTAAAAACTGTTGCAAATACTAATTTCCCTTTTTTGTACGTGTGTGTCTCTCTTTATACAATTACGATATATTTTTCAGCAATATGTTAAATATTTGTAATTGGAGACAAGAAGCAAATTTTTTTTGATGGATTTCACTTACTACTGACCTAGGTTTTAGAAAAAAAAATTTACTTAGTAATGAGTTTCTCAAATTAATTTCTTACTTCTACTTGATGCTGTACAAGTTACTCTTTATGTACTCACAGTTTTTTATTCATCGTTGTTTTCTTCATTTGCAGATTTAAGATCTATCTCCAGAAATGCATACACAACATCTTTGCTCTATCTACAACTCTTAAGGTATCTTTCTAACTTTTTTTTTAATTTGGGAAAAACATATTATTGAAATTAATAAGAAAGGTTACTGTATTTTTTCAAAACTGTTGCAAATACTCATTTCCTATCTGTATGTGTGTGTGTGTCTGAAATAACAATATATTTTTCAGCAAGCAGTTAAATATGGTTGTAATTTATAGATAAGAACCATATTTTTCTCCATGGATTTTACCTACTAGGCTACTACTGACCTAGGTTTTACAAACTATGATTTTTACTTAATAGTGAGTTTCTCAGATTAATTTCTTAGTTCTACTTGACGATGATTTAGGCTATTATCAAATTCTCATTGACATTATAGTTTTTTTTTTATAAATAAACACCTCAGGTAATTTGTTAAGTCTTATTTGACACTGATCTAGGTGATGAGTGAAAAGGATAGAGATGACTCTTAAAAGGTTGACATAAGGAGAGGAAAAAGAGTACGACGAAACTCTCCAGCTAGGCCAAGAAGCTGCGTGGAAGCATATTCATCATACTCTTCCACTTATGACATAGAACAATCATACGCCATTCTTGATCAGTTAGGAATGTCATCACGAAAGATTTATTTGGAACAACTTCTGATAGGTAATGTTATCATTTCTTCTAAATTAATATAGCAAGAAAAACAACCTTTGTATAACAAATTAACCCAATAAAGCTTCTTTTCCCTATGAAAAAATATATTAAAACATACAACTTTTTTGTAACAGGACAAGTTTCATCATCGTCTAATCCAGGATCATATCAAACACAATTTACATCTGCTAACATACACACAGAGAGGTTTGGTTAATCTGAGTCTTAGAAATTAAAAATAGAACCAAAATAGAAAAACCGAATAACACTGAAATTTGAACCAAACCGGGCTAATTAAACTGAAAAACCAAACTATTTGAACCAAACTTTTTTCAGTTTGGTTAAAAACCAAATAAACCGGACCCAATGAACATCCCCAATATACAGTTGAAAAAAAAATCCACATTTGTGGTTGCTATAACAGAATACTAAGTATACTATCTCATTATATGCTATAGCTGTTTGGCTATTTGTAATGCTATATGAGTCACTCTCGCTTAATTATGTTACAACTTTTTTTTATTTAATTATATTCAGATTTGTTTACAGGACATGCACAATAAGACACTCTCATCTGATTGAGTTTACACAAGCAATCGATCCTAAGAGGGACAAAAAGAAGAGACACTGCAGGTGATACCAGCAGCTGACTGAAGGTATTACTGATACCAGTGATGTGTCAGTCTTGCATCCAAGCATTCTTCCTCGGGTCCCTTAATTGGATCCATCCAGGTTTGCCTTGAAGCTCTTTTTTGTGAGTGGTTTTGTTAGTGTGGATTCACAAAGAGAGATGTATTATGTATTTAGGGAGGAGGGCTTTGTCATTTATTGGTACTAACATTGTACCAATAAGCCTATGAGCGTATTTAGCTGAAATTTTTGGCTGATTTTGTGCGTAATTGAGGCCCAATTGTAATTTTTCTTTGGAAATTACTTGAAAAAAACTCAATTGTATTGCTGCTGAGATGGCCCATACAACTATAACTTGACTAATTAAAAAATTATTGAGCTATCGCATTTCTTCTCTTCAATTATCGAGTTAGTCTTGCTTGGAGTGGTACATAATCCAATAAGTTGGTACAGGGAACCTGGCAATTTAGCATCTGGTCTCTAGATTGTGGCCTGATGCTTTTTTTTTGTCAATTCTTTTTTGAAATTATTTGCTAATTTTTTTAGGAACTTATTTTGTAAACTTAGGGATTAGGCAGAGTATTCGTGCAAGCTCTAGCTAAAGCATTTCAAATCCAAAATCACTGATTTGAGTGCAAGCTTTAACGAATCTGATGAGAATGAGAAAAATATGCTTGGCATTCTAAGTTTGATGACAACAATACCAACTTGAATGCAAATGGCAATATGGTGCAGTTTATTCAATACATTCAATTCCAAATATTTTGTTGCAGATATACTGTTTTTGTTTTGTTTATATATTATTGTTTCACTATGAGTGGCTCAATCTCTGGTACGATATCGGATTTTATCATGAAACATGCAAATATCTGACCAGAACTGGAGGAACAGTTCTTCACAATGGTCAGTTAGACGCATTGTGATGGTTGCTGGTAAAATTCAGTTTCAAATTGATGGAGAAGGGGCTTCCCTACATTTACTGGTAAGAAAATGAAGTTGTCAGAAGGGAGAAATGGATAGTTACAATGTTCAATTTTTGAAGTGAGAGGAGGCGGTTAGAACTCAAATGTACCTCTTTAAATTAGGCGTTTTTTATTTTTTATGTAGTTACGGTTAGGTTCTCTCTTTAAAATTTCTGTTTGGCAATGTGACAGACTATAGTCTTTTATTAATAGAATTTGCCCAAGGGCATCTCCTCAAAAAATAAAATAATAATAATAACTCATAACCTATCTCGGTTATCAATGCCGAAGCAAAGCGAGGCATTCTGCTAGTATATGATAATTTCATAAATATTGAGATTTATTTTATTAATGAAATGGCTTTTAGACGTCACGTTGACCAATATATTGATTAATATTCACTCATCCGTTTTAGAAATTAATTTTTGAGATGTATGAGAATTTTTTATTTCAATTTCTGAATGTTAAAAAGCAATCAAAACCAATTGCATGAGTGTATTGCTTTTCAAATTATCGTTAAATTAATTTCAGTTATTTATATTATAATATCAGTCTAATTTAATGGATGTAGATGCTATATCAGCCATCAAAATAGTAAAGGAATGATAGAAAAATAAAGTAAAATATTTAAGGAATGATCCTTGTCTAATTTTGAAATGATAAATTGATAATAGACGAGGGTTCAAATGTTTTCATATTTTTGCATCCATCATAACTCTATTTTTAAAAGCTTTGATAACTCAAAATCTAAAACTTAAGAGTTAAAATAAAACCATTGGATATTATATACATCATTTTATCTATGCACGTGTAAGAAATTATGACATTCCAACTTTATTTTAATTGTCATCAAGAACTTGTAAAAAATGTACTAATGTGAATAATTCAAAGACATTAATTTTTCAACTATTTTACATAAAAACAAAATTGAAATGTGATATTTTTTTTATGAGCACATAGAGAAAATAACATAAAACACATCCAATAATTTTATTTTGATTTTTAAATTTTAGATTTTGAATTATTGAAGTTTTTAAAAACTGAGATATGATGGAGACACAAAAAATAGAGGCATTTGAACCCTCTTGATAATAATAGTTATCTCTTTATTCATTCACTTTTTGTTCATTAAACACGACGAACTGAGTCAAATATAGAGTAGACGTAACATCATCAGTGATAAAATGGTGTGCCACTAGAAAACAGTGTTAATCAGACAAAAAAAATAGTATCACTAACATAGTCCCTTCGTTGCACATATGAATAATTGAATTACAATTTACATGGAATGATTAGGTAGAAAATATATCTATATGGTATCAAAATTCTCACAAAACAG
The DNA here is from genome assembly GCA_033356055.1 of Carex pumila. Taxonomy (NCBI): domain Eukaryota; kingdom Viridiplantae; phylum Streptophyta; class Magnoliopsida; order Poales; family Cyperaceae; genus Carex; species Carex pumila. The sequence continues at coordinate 317,791 of JARJHM010000058.1, read as the reverse complement.
TCAAGAATCACACAAATCTAAGAACTATCCATCTGGTATCAAAATTCTCGCACTTGAAGATGTCTAAAAGAATGCTTTTGCAATTCTATTTTAGCTTTGGATGCCATAATCATTTTCCTATCAAAGACGAACCTCCTTGTGCTTGTGCCTGGATTAAGATCAGCACCCCAATTCTTCGTGGAGAAATCAGGGTGATTTTATTTACAACTTCAGAAGAATTTACTGTTTAACCAAATTGTTATGCAACCTCACAAAATCATTCAATGTGAGCTCAGCGGGTCTTGCCTGCATTTGTTGAAGCATAAAGTTAAGCAACCAAAATGGAGAATATTGCAAAAAAAAATACATAACTTTCGACAGTATTTCTAGGAGTAGGGTTAAAATGGCTTACATCCTTATCTTTATTTTCAAAGTCCAAACAGTCAGATCCAAATTACTCAACCTAATCTCCATATAAAAATGTGATTGAAGACCAAACTTTGTGTTTTTTTTTTAAATTTACTATTTTTTTAGATAGGCAGAAAATCATTGTTTTTCAGAAGATACTGGACCATCCAAAAACAGTGATTTTGTATCTAACTAAAAAAATGGTAAAAAATTCCAAACAATATAAAATTGTCTCCAAGCACATTTTAATATGGAGAACATGTTGACCAATTTGGATCGACTGTTTGGACTTTGAAAAAGGAAATAAGGATGTGAGGCATGATTGGAGCACAAAAATAATAACCCTACTCTATTTCTAATATCCAATAAACATACCGTGGTTGAAAGCCCAATATTGTCAAGAGCCGATTCAATCTCGGTAGAAGAGCACAAATAGTGAAGTGATCTCCTCAACATTTTTCTCTTCCCATTGAAAGCGGAATTTACCTGAAAAATTAGATTTTAAAATTGACAAAACAATCATTAAAAATCAAATTAATGCACTAGAATTTCAAATGCAAAAATTTAATAATAAAAGTTGCTGACCATAGAAAAAAAGGTCTTTGGAGAAGCAACTGGTGGATACTCCGAAATCTGTTTTACTTTAAACCTTACAATCGCAGCATCAAACTTCAAATTTAATTAACAAGAAAACAAAAATATTAGAGCTTGGTTCCTTCATCAAAAAGCATAAAATAATAGTTAGAGCAGCAGTGCAGGATGAAGAAACAAGAACATATGTTTTCTTGCTTAAATCATTTACACGTTTTTCTTTTCCAAACAGGATCAAGATAAGCATTTCTTTAAACTTTCAAATTTTAAAGCCTCCAAAAGTACTGTTTTGTGCACGTGCCCCACTTGTATTCATTTATTACATGGAGAATTTCAGATATAAAAGCACTGGTAAAATATGGACAATCAGCCTGATTTATGAAATTTAGCACAAGTATAAATGCTAGCAATTTACAACTTCTAGGGGTATAGATGGAATTTGTGATCAATCTTTCATGTGTTTCAAAAAGAGAGGTTTACCTTTGGTTGAGGGAAGAAATTTGTTCTTTCTACTTGCAATTTGTACTCTGGATCTACAAATGAGGGCCTTCAAAATGAGTCTCTTAATATCATGATTAAAAAATATTAACATTTTAGGTGCATGTTTCCTCTAAAACTGTTCAGAGTAACTGCTCCTTTATACAAAGAGATATAATGATTGAGAATAAATGTAGTTGTTCTAAGGAAGTGTATGGAGGTGATTCCAAAATTGAAGATAATTAAGCCAACAATAGATGAAAACAAACATAAAAACTCCCAAGAAGACTTATTTGAAAAGCATTAACTGTCCTATTCTGATAAATGCAAAGTTCAATTAGCAGTATGACAAACAAAAATTAAAATTGCATACCAGAGTAGAAGTTGACAAATATATTAATGGATCGATACTCCGGTGTTTCAACTGAAGCATCAGTCAGCCGTGCAGCCGCCTCATCCTATAATTAATTCAAGACAACACCAAGCTTTTACTTATTATTGTGTATAAAAGAGTTTAGTCTTAGGTACAGAACCTGCTTCTATTCTTGTCTGCTTGGTGCTTTAATTGCAGAGGTGAAGTTTAAATTAAGGCTAGGTTGGATTCAACTGAGAACCATTGTCCAATTAAGGGCACATTGCACAACTGATTGTTAATTGCGCTTAGGGATGTAAAAAAAGTCATGCTGTAGCCGGATACGTCACTACATGGCACAGTACGTGTGTCGGTGACGTGCCGTGGCTTGTGACGCGCCGTGACCATTAGCGTGTCGTGGCCATCCTTCGTAAAATTGACGCGGTACAACATGCAAACCGGTACGGTCATGGCACGGCACGTGGTCACGCAACCCAAGTCACGGCACGGCACATATTTACATCCCTATTTGAGGGGCTTATGCTTTTAATAGTAGCAGAAACTCTTTCAAAGACTAATTTCGGAAACATGGGTACTAGTTTAAATAACAAACCTGAAGCAAAAGGACAACATCGGAGAAGGTATTTCCCATAGGAAGTAGAAGCTTTACAACCTCAGTACTTATATTGAATGGTATATTTGCTACTACCTGAAGAAATAAGATCATTATGCTAAAAACATCAAAGCATTAATCATGTCCTATTTGGGCCCTTGAACTTTACAGTATCCCATTTTGGTCCAAATAATCTGTTTTGGTGTGCAACATAAACGATATTCTTTTGGATCGTGAAGTATTTGAAAAGTTATTCTGATAGTTGTAGCCTTTCAAAATAGGAAAAAATGGTAATAAATTGGCTTATCATTTTTAGTTCTTTAGTAAATTATGAAAATGGTCCAATGAAATTTTAGGAATACTATTCTCGTTCCAAAAACATACAATCTCATAATTTAATAACTTGATATGGGTTACCTGTTTGTTCATCATTGTGCTACAATATTTTTAAATATTTCATTAAATAGCAGGAGTCGGAACTCATAACAGAGAAAATAAACATTACTAAAAATGTCCATATCAATACCTTTGCAAGTTTTTGAGGTCCCTCCGGTATCTGGTTTTGCAACATAGGGGCAAGATGCGAAACAAGGTGACATTTTGTGATATCCTCTTGGAGAATCTACAAATTGTGATGAAAAAAAATATATAACTAAAAAGGTGAAGCAAAACTTTCCTCCAAACCGTTTGCAATTGAAACCAAAGGTCCTTTCAAATAATTCAAAATAGAATGCTATGGTGCAATCAGTTCATAAGATATTCTCTTCAGATCCATTTCATTTTCTTTTATCAATTAATTCGGACTTTTTTTTTTCTTTTCTTTTAAAAAAAAAAAAAACTGAACCACTGCACAGTAACGAGGGCAATTCAGCTTGACTTAAGCAAATTTAGCTCGAGTAACCTCAGGTTGCAATGGAACCTCTATTTCGACACTATTAACTTCAGTTTACACTTGATTTCTCAAAGTTCAAACCAAACACCAAACAATAGAAAGAAATAACTCAATATAAAGGTGGTCAAAAAGGCTTTACAACAATACTATGAAGTTCAAATTAGTACAATCGATCACCATCATGGGATTATGCTTTTCCGATATATCTTCCGATCTAACCCGCAGGCATCAGATGACATCATTGAAAACGCACCCATAGATGATGTCAGTTGATTGATCTGATGGGCTCATTTAGATCGGACAGTACGGACCCACAAGACATCACTAAAACAGTATGGAAACTGACCTGAACATACTAAAAATCATGTGGCCAGATATGTCTACTATTTTGCTATTTATCTTTTGCATCTTGTATAATAAAAATTAAAAGAAATATACCTTTAAGCGCTCGGTGCCTGCAAACCTATCCTTTATCAGAGTTGCCATTCGAGGATCCTATTATATTAAAAAAAGTATATGTAAATCTTACTGCCCGGAAATACATATTTGTCATTAACTCCAAGATAATAAATGCAGTAAATATGTAACCTTCTCTACAGCTAGGACTGTAGCGCCCGAATTGAGAAGAGTGTTGGTTAATGAACCAGTACCAGGTCCAATCTCTAGTACCACATCCCCTTCTTTGACATCAGCTGCATCTACGAGTTCATCATTTATGCTTGAATTCAACATATAGTGCTGTAAGAATAACCAAATGTTGAGTGAATTGGATGGCTTTATGAAAAAACAATGAAGAAAACTAAAACCAGAGATCAATTACACCTGTTCTTTTGAACCTTGTTTTGTGTCTTGTTTGATGCTTAGGCTAGTTTCAAAGCTAAAAAAAGGAGATATTGAGGCTCGTTGAAAATTACTGAGTCAATTTAATCAAGTCTAAATTTTAATCTAATAATTGATATGAAAATCAAATTCGATGGAAACACTGGGTTAATGTAGCAGAACTTAGATGAAACCGGGTTCCTTCACTGGCATTTACCATTGTACCTCAGACAATAGATTACCTGACCGAGGGATTTCCTTGGCACCATACGCTCACGTGAGTTGAGAGACTCCACAGTGGCATGGTAGTCGTCTGTCGGTCGTCTCTTCTCCTTCCTGGCTGTTCCGCCGTCACGTGAGGTTCTAGAGACCGCCCGCACGACTGTGCGCCGGCTTGTACACGCTCGGCGGCTCTCCGCCGTGGGAGGTGGCGAAGGGCCTGAGGCCACCCGAACAGGGAGGAGCATCTCTTTCTCTGTCGGAGCTGGGTTTTAAGAGGGCTTTTTACGGTGTGGTATGGATAGAGCAGCTTGTTGAAATGAGGAGGTTGTTTTTCTTCTCCTCTGCTTAAATTTAGATTATATACGGTACTGGACCGTTTAGAATGAGATTTGAGTCGTCCTTTTTAATCTGGAACGGATCTCAAAGCGTAGCCCTATGCCGAAGCGAATGGGCAACAGTTGATTTTGAACCGGGCATCCTACATGATCGGTCAGGTACTTTAGATAATACTAGGATCTAAATAACTTAATTTTGAGTTAGACCAGACCGTACGATTAGAATTCGGTCATATCCCGCTCAGGTTGAAATACACGGGGCCCTTTAATATCTGTGCGGATTCTGATCGGACGGTCCATATCCAATTTGAGTTATTTAGAATATCCGAATTTTATAGTCGTTGGATTACCGACGAATAAAAATTAGATCAGTAATTTCGAAGTGTGGGTAAATCGCTCGATCTAGTCTTAGCATCCAAAATATTATCCATTGATTGAGAAGGCTCAAGGCTTGGTTATATTCAATGTTTTTTTTTTTAATTTTAAATAAAAAAATAAGCCACAGACTTGTGGAAATAAATATGAAACTTTATTGTCAATCCAAATTTATTTTTAAGTCTTGATAATTTAATCGCACCTATTTACGTTTCATATTCTACAGAGATTTGTAACTCAAATATCGAACCACTTCTTTTGCGCAAAGAGACAAAAGCTGCATTTGTTCTATATATATTTCTCATCTTTCGTAGTGTAAGCCTGTAAGGTGTATGCGAATGATAATTACAATATTTAAATTGATGACAGGCAAAACGGTATAATAAGAACAAAAGATTTAAGGTATAATTCCATAATGATCCTGCCAATTAGAATTAGTGAACTTCTAAAAATAAATATAACAACAAATAACTCCTAGAGTAATAATAAAAAGAAAAATCGAAGCAACTCCAAAGGAGGAAAAAAAAAATCTCAAATTCTAAATCTAATTAGCGGTTCTCTCGCAGTCTCACTCCATATCTCTCTTTTCGAGTTTTCACATCCAATACAATAATATTCTCCTCTCTCCCGTCACTATTTTTTTGAACGAAGAGAAAAATATTAAAGAAAAGCGAAGATAATTAAGTCAATTGGAGCAAAGAGCGCAGTTTTATTAGAACTCAAAAAGTAAAGTCATCTCGATCAGAGTGCGGCGGTGAGTAGATCTAGTCATATCGGAACGTAGTGGTGATCGAAAGAGCAGATCTGATCGTAGAGCGAGACAGGAATTAAGGTATTAAAATGATTATGAGCGCATATAAATAGAATTAGAAGAGTATATCTAGAAATTTAGAGGATGATTGAGGATGATTACAGTAATTTTAAATAATTTAGAGAATTTTGTGAGAATATAGAAGTAAATCTAAAAATTATAGTCACTTGACTGATTGTAAAATACATTTTTTTATTAATTAAATTGTTACTAAACATAAAAACCACTAACCTTCAAATAAAAAATAGTAGATACTAGAACATCTTCATTCTAACTACAAATGAATTGTAAAATGCTGACATGAAAATTATAACATCAGCGCACAATACGTCAAATATTTGTTAATTTACAGCGAGTCTACTCCTATAACATCAATTATTTCAATCATAGTGATATTGATTTCAAAATTGATCGAATAAGTTTCAAACAACGAATATAAATCTTTCAAACCGATTTACTTCACATGTGACGCATTTACATGCAAAATTTAGTAATTTTTTATTTTATTTAGTATAAAATCAAATGGTCAAAAAATAAAATTTTTAAGTTAATTCTAGTACGTTCATTCTTCATCACTTTTTTAACAATTTGACTTCACAAGAAATAAATTTAAAAATTTATAAAATTTACATGTAAAACCGTCACTCATATGATAGATCAATTTGAACGGTTTAATCATTATTTGAAGTCAATTTAATGAATTTTAGAGTCAACATCACTACGGTTTAATCGTTATTTGAAGTCTGTTTAATGAATTATTTAATATTTACATAAAAATTTCTTATTCGAATTTTGAACATGCAACCTCTAATACGATAAATATTATTTTTACCACTGGATAAAAAACTGAATCTCATTAAAGATACAATCATCGCATCAACAGCCAGGCAGCGATCACACTCCGCACGATGAATTTAGAAGTCTTGTGGTTTCTATAACACATACATCCTGATTTATTCATAAAATTTTCTTATTTTCTTGAAAAATTACTCAAACTTTTATTGCAAGTGGTTTGTTTCTTACTCATCATGCACACACAAGCATGTATTTAAATTCTACCATGCATCCGTCAAAAGTAGAAAAAAAACAATTATTCTCATAAACTGATTAGCTATAAAACAAAATATTTTTCTCGTACATAATACATATTTGAATTTGTTTAATGAAGAACAAATTAAGTACTTCACAAGTTAAAAACGAGTTTTAATAAAAATATCAATAAATTAGGTAAATTTGTGATTTTTTTAAATTTAGAAGGATAAACATGATATTATGAATTTTAGAGAAAAATACGTAATTTCGAGATATACATGACATTCCCCCTTTAATACAGTACTAGTAATAATCTAAGTGAAACTTCTCGTACAAAATGAACAAATGAAAAATAAGGAGTGTCAAATTTCAATAGGGAATAAAATCAATAAATATTACAATGAGAAAACAATTAAAAATTAAAAATATTATCGTTGATAGAGAAGGATGCTGTGTGTTTTAGATATTGGATAATAGGTCAACTCAATACACTTTTTTTTGTTTTTAAATTTATAAAAACCTTAGCACATAATGATAGGTCGGTTGCAAGCATACAACATATTATTATAGTAAAATAGGTATCGATCAAAAGATAACGGAAAATATTACTTTTTTCTAAATTAATTAATTCTAAAAGGTGCAATAAAAGTAAAGGGGGGTTGTTTGCAAATTAGTTTGGTTGGGTTCAATACCCGATAGAAAGTTGAAAATAAAATAAGGAATTTAAACAAACAATTAAAATGAGTTTCGTGATTTAATAATTGAGAAGTCTAGAGGCTATCAACATACAATCACTTGGTCAAATCCAAACTTAATTGGTTTCTAAATTAATGTTTGCAATAACGGGGTTTCTAAGTCTAAAGTATCAATAATGATCACTTTCATGAATTAATGACGTATCTAGACAATTCGGATTTCATGATTAAGTTATTCACCCTAGCTATCTAGATCACAAGCATGGGTTAGCATAATTTATCCCTAAATGCCAAATACTTCACGATTAAGTTCTTTATACAATATTTTGTTCAATTCTAGAAGTCCCAGTTAAATATAAGGTTTCACGATTGAGTTCTTCACCTCAATTCAACCTTTGTTTATTATGGTTCCAGACTAATAAATAGATTTGGTCATTTCTAATCATAATCCTAAAATTATTCACGTCATCAATTATTTGATCCTAGCACCTTAAGTTTGTTAAACCTAAGCGGGACGCTAATTAGTAAGCACACATATCATACAAGCACGTGAATTATAAAACTAACATGAACAAACATACAAACAAACAATCATCATGAAGAAAAATATCCAACTAAGGTAGATTTAACACAAGTTCATGTTTAAAGCCTAAGCCCCTAGAGAGAAAATTTAGCTTTTCACAGGTGCGCTAACATCCAAAATAAATACAAAAGAAAACATGATAAAAACTAAGAAAAATAAGAAAGAAAATAAAATACACCCTTCTCCTTGCTCGTTGCCCTTTGTCTTCGCTTTGTTCACTCGAGCAACTTTCAATTATTCGCTCCAATCGCCTTGAATCACTAGGAGAAGATAGAAAAGATGTAGAAAGATGTGTCAAATAAAAACTAAGTTGAAAGATATCTTCTCCTACTGCTTTCCTGCCAATATATAGTAATTTCTCTGTCTTGGGAAGCAATCCTTTTGAATCTAGTAGCAAATCTGAGAAGATATCACGAAATAAGGCAAGATTAGCATTGGTGCGGCCTTCATAAAATCTGTGCGGCCTGCATCAAATGGGAAGTTGGCTGGATTTCTGAAGGTTGTGCAGTCTACATCAAATGGGAAGTTGGCTGCAGAACTCTATGCCTCAAATGGAGACAACTTGCTTTAATTTTGAAATTCATTTTTGCTTCAATTTTATTTCGTGCGGCCTTCATAAATTTTATGCGGCCCGAACCAGCTTTGGTTCTAGCATTTTTGTGAGTAGAAATTCAAACGGGCAAATTCCTGCAGCCCGAATTTGGATTTGTTTCCTTCATGAAAGTTGTAGATATCTTTGTCCTGGTTCCGTCAAACTTTGATTCACCCTAATCGGAGTTCGTATGACCAAAATATGGCCAAAATACGAACTGTGTGTCGGCTGCTGCGATTCTGTGCGGGCAGACGTGCGGCCAGCACGAAAACCTGTACAGGCCGCAGAACTCTTTGGAATTTTTGTGAACCGAACTTCATATAGGCATAGATCATCACTCGTAACTTTGTTTTCAGTGTTGTACCACTTTTTTTAAAGCTTGTGAGAAGATCTATAATTTGCTATATTTCCTGTAATTTAAATAGACTTTGACAATACTTAGTTCTTAACATATTTTAATACAAAATTACACTAAAATATAAGAAAATTGGCTTAGTTTTTGAGGTTAAACCATAGGGCTGCTAATGAGTCGAGTTGGCCCGTGAATCAATGAGTTGAGCGGCTCAATATTTCATAACGAATTGAATTCGAAACCGAAAAAGCTAGAACTCAACTCGATTTGATTTTGAAAGAAAAAAACTCGGCTCAACTCGACTAAACTTATATAAACGCTTGGCTCGACTCACCTCGACTCGTGAACCGGCTCAAAAGCTGGCTCATATTTTTACTTAAATTTGCTGTTGTGCGCGTAACTAATGCGTCAAAACCCAAACGAACCCACACGTGCACAAAGAACTGAGTCCGAATGGTTTGGATCTAAAATTAAAATTTGGTCCAACATCCGACTTTAGCCGTTAAATTGGTTAAGATTAGTATGCCATCGATTTGTGCGAATGTTAAAGTTGACAGCACAATTCTTGATGCTGATAGGACGTCTTGAGTGGGGCAACGAGACGAATTTGGTCTGACAGTTCGCAGAAGGAAGATAATTAATTAGAAGTAAATCTTGTTTCCTCATTGGATTCTGTAGCGACAAATAACGAGTCTATTCAATATTTCTCTCACAAAAAAAAACTCAAGACACATGGAGCACTCAAAATTAAAGTCGCGCGTAATTAATGCCTCAAAATTTGCTATTGTTGCGAAATTTTAGATCGGGCGGTCTGGATCTAAAATTAAAATTGGAGTTATCAGGTGATATGAATTCAGCAAAGACCAAGGCGCAAACACACAAACAATCACTCTTTTTTACACCTCATTTGGATGGAGAATAGAGGGAGGGAGGGAATGGAAAGAAACAAAAAATTTTCATTCAATTGTGTTTGGTTGATAAAATTATGTCGGAGTGAAAGGTTTAGTCTTATATCGTTACAATTAATAGAATTGATTTTTCTCTCAAATTGGAATGTAACGGATGGAAATAAATTTTGTTACAAATATTTTTAGAAAAAATGACACAAATGTCCAACTCTATATCTTACATATATAATTTTCATATAATATTTTTTTCTCAAACCTACAACAGTTATTGAATTTCATATTAACCTCTTAAATTTTAATCAACCAAACAAGAAATAAGATAGAAAGAAAAATTAAATTTATTTTCTCTTATTAATTATCCAAACACAAAGAGGTTAAATACGTTAATCTTTCTTTCTATTCCATTTCATTCCATTCTATTATTTACCTCACAATCCTTCCTCTGCTCTCCATCCAAACAGGGCGTTAGAGTACCTTTCCACTTTATTGCAAATTTCGCAAGCCGACAATAAGCACATTTCCACTCTATTGTAAATCGAGTTGAGCCAAGTATTTATATGAGCCAAGTTGAGTCGAGCTTTTTTTTTTTTAAATCGAGCTGAGTTAGGATCAAATCATTTCACTTCCCTCATTGAGCCGAATCTTAATCATTAGCAACCTTATTAAATCATAATCAAAAATATACATAATTGAGGCTTATCAAATGAGGGTTTGAAATCCTCTATTTTTGTGTATTTAATATACCTTTATTGTTTAATTTTTCTCATTAACAAATTTTTTTAAGACTCACGTGTCAAATCAAAATCATAATTTTCTCGCGTAGAAAAAGTCACCACTTTTAACTTTTATTTGTATGTGAATTATTAAATTGAAAAATCATCATTCATAAATTGTTTGCATCGTGTATTTTTATAAACTCTTGGTAACAGTTAAAATAAAATTAAAATACTATAAATTTTTACAATTATATTTATATAAAAAAGTAATAAATCAAATATAACAATTTTATTTCGGCATTGAAATTTTAATTTTTAAATTATATAAGTTTTATAAATAAAGAGGAAAAAAAAAAAAAAAAACTGAATCCCTTCCCTGACTATAACAAAAATTTCAAATTTAAAACGAACCCGTGCGGCTGTTGACTAGCAAATACTAGTCCCAGGGTCAAACAAAGAAGCCCCAAATATGGGCCCCGCTTGTCATAGTCAGCGTTCTGCACACCGTCTGTAAGCGAGCCAATCCTCCGAGGTAAGAAAATATTTATGTTTATACCAGGACCGTCTGATGAGAATCTGGGCCAATCCGGACCGGGGTGGAATAGATCGGACGTTATGGATCTGAATAGAAATACCGTGTTACCTTAGGCGATATGAATTCTCAAAAGCTGTATTCTATCCGAAAATAAAGGAGAGGAAAACGGATTTCTCCTGCAATCCCGCCCCTTCTTTCTCATCCTTCCCGCTTCATTTCTAAATTCTAACGAAAAGGGAAAGATAAACTAACCTAGTAACCTTACCTTGCCTTTCCTCTCCTCTCTCAGTCACACACACTATCTCTCTCTCTCTCTCTCTCTCTCTACTGGATACAGGTACAAATTATCACTTCTTCTAGTGATAATTGTGATCGCGCATTCTATGTCTGTATCCGTTGAATCAGATCAACTGGCGTCGAATTAGGGATACACTTTTTTCGTTTCTCTTTACTTGTCTGGCTGTTACCAGCTAAGAAGATCTTTTAGATCCGCTTTACGATACTGAAGAAATCCGCAATATAGGTGCTCGACCGTAATTTTGATTTGTTCCCGATCGGGGATTTTGCAAGAGTTCTCTCTGTGTTCCTGATCGAGGATTTCCTGATTTTGATTTGTTCGAGTGTTTTCAGTTGCGACATTTTGTGTGAACTAGATTTCTATTTGAACGGTTGTTGATCCTTTTCCTCCTGGATTTGTTCTTTTCCCTCGCGTAAGGCTAGACAAATTTATTCATAACAAAATTTGCTCGACGTCCTTAATAATTAGTGTTTATCAACCCGTGCTGCTGTTTCGAAATTCATATCAAATGATAATATCTGAATTTTCTAAAGTAGTTCTGTCCTTAATGTTCATCAACATCTATTCCTATTTAACAAAAAGTTAAATTATTTTTTATCACGGTATTGTATTGCTCTCCAGTTGATTTGTTTTCTCTTGTTTATCAGATCAGGCAAGTTGCAGCGTGCATAGGTGATCAAGATGGATCAGGCAAGTTGACATTACGCTTTATCTATCCCTCTCTCTCTCTTCTTCTCTTTCAATTTATGTATAGGCTGACCTTCAAAAAAAAAACTTATGTATAGGCCCTTGTGGTTTTGATTAATTATGGAACTATATGCTTACTACACTCAGTCCTGTCAAGGAGTGTGGTGTACTTCGCTCCAGCACAAATTAATGAATAATACCAGTGCCAGAACCAAACTGTATGGTTTGTACTAGGTAAGTCACCAGCACAAATCATTTTTTTTTTGGATGGATCAGATACCTATTAGTAACAATATAAGAAATTCAATTGAATGCTCAAAGGCAAAAGAATGTTGAAACTTATCCAAGAGCTGGGAGCTTAGGACATCTGATGTTAGGTACTAGCCAATACATACTGATACTTTACTTGTCAGACTTTATTGTTTGTCCATAATTGCCTAAGCTCTGATAATTGTGATATATACAGTATGAGAAAGTAGAGAAGATAGGAGAAGGTACTTACGGGGTAGTATACAAGGCAAGGGACCGGTGCACGAACAAGCTTTTAGCATTGAAAAAGATCAGGCTGGAGCGCTCCGGTGATGGGGTTCCAAGTACTGCCATTCGTGAGATTTCTCTCCTCAAGGAAGTGCAACACTCTAACATTGTCAGGTCTGTTTTATTTTCTTCTCAGAGAAGGTATAAATTCCAGTATGATTCAAAGACAGTTTATATCAAATGTGTCAAACAAGGAGTCAGGTTAGGCCAGATTCTGGACCAGTAGGCTTCTGTTCTTATAATCGAGTGCCTGATTGGGTTCTTGTTCTGGTTAGCCAGGTGAGGTTTCAGGTTGGGTCTAGTTTGGAACAGTTCTAGTCAAGTTCAGGATTGTTGGGTTTCTAATTTTTTGCATTAGGGGTATCTCAGGTCCTGGCTTGATGACAGTTAAGGTCTAGTTGGGTCCAAATTTGAGCAGGTTAGCAGGTATGCCTGATTTGACCAGAAATTCCCAAATTACCCCTTTTCACACTCATCATTAGGACTTAGGAGTTGGAATGTACTATAGACATTCGAGATTTTTTAATGATTAAATTGAATCTTATGATCACAAACTATGTTTGTATTACCATACTATGTAGGTTGCATGATGTAGTGCACACAGAGAAATGCATATATCTGGTTTTTGAGTATCTTGATTTTGACCTAAAGAAGCACATGGATACTTGCCCCAGTTTCTCAAGCAACCCTCGGATCATCCAGGTCAAATTTTTTTGCCTTCTTTATCTCAGTTCTCTCCATTATCTATATGCAAGTGCCATCTGGATTAGCACATTAGTGTACTGAGATGTCAGTACATTTGATTTGGTTGAGTCCAAGGGGATTCTATTCTTTCTGTTTATTTTTATTTCCTTGTGGGAGGTGGGTCAGCATCTCTTTGTTTTTCCATTTTTTTATCTTACATATTCAATGCATGCATGTTTGTTATGATGTAAGAACCTTTCCATTGCTATACAAGAAAGGGAAAGACAACCCCCTGACCCACCAAAAAGTAAATAACTTTACTAGTAGTTTTTCTTGACACGTGAGTTCTAGGGCGTCTTGCCGCATACTTAAAAATCAGTGTGTTTTCATACTTCTGAATAATTTTTTTGGTGTGTAGTCGTTTGTGTTCCAGATCCTTCAGGGTTTAGCATACTGCCATTCGCACCGAATCCTTCACAGGGATCTGAAGCCCCAAAATTTGCTAATAGACAAGCATAACAATGCCATCAAGCTCGCCGATTTTGGCCTTGCCAGGGCTTTTGCCATACCTGTCAGAACCTTCACTCATGAGGTCAGACTTGCAACTTTTTCTTTAAAAGGACCTGCCCCAACTTGTTTGGGACTAAAGGCTTGGTGGTTGTTGTTGTAGGCAGGACCTGCCTAGGGCAGGCTTGCAATTTTGCTCTTCCCCCACCCTCCCTTGAAATTCTTGGCAGAGTTTTGCATAAAACTTAAAAATAAATTTCATCAGCAATCACTCGTGCGCTATCTCTCTTCTTGCTTTCTTTGTTCCCCACCCCCCTCCTCACCCTCTGTTTCCCTTTGGAGTTAAACTGCATGTGGTTGAAGATCGTATTCAATGGGTTCACTGATGACATATGGTTTGCACAAATCAGGATGAGCCGGTTAATTGTGGTCAGCTGCAGATCTGCTGAAATCACGGCACTTTAGACTTGCACTTTGCAACTTAGATCAAGTAAAAGTTTGGTGTAGCGACCGGAATCAATATCCTGTGGATATAACTATAATGTGAATGAGACCGTTTGATCTTTACTAGGTACATTTAATGGATATACCAGCAATACCTGTACAATTTTTTAATTTAGGAACAGATGAAATGCTACTTTTATATATGAGGGGCATTTAGTTGTCTGCTCATTTTATCTCAGAGCCAACTCTAATTCATATTTATCCAAAATCCCGAGGTAATATAATCTAAATGATATTTGGTAGACCAACTGTCTGGTTGATTTTATGATTTTATAATTTATACCATTTTTAGTTAACTACATAAGCAGATAAATTAAAGCTTTTCAGTGGAATATATTCATACATCCATATTTTACCGATATGAACTAACTTTTGTTCGTCTTTTATGAATAGGTGGTGACGCTATGGTATAGGTCTCCAGAAATATTATTGGGGTCCAAGCAGTATTCAACCCCAATTGACATATGGTCAGTAGGGTGCATATTTGCGGAGATGGTTAACGGCCAACCTTTGTTTCCCGGTGACTCTGAGATTGACCAAATCCTCAAAATTTTCAGGTTTAATATCACTTGTCTGAAACTTCAGGTCTTAATTTAACACAGTTTGCCATCACTGAACCCAAACATGGTCTTGATTTTATGATAAGTTTGGTTAAGCTTGTACTGGTAACACACTGGCCTTATGTACATGGCGTTCTCAGCAGAGCTTGGACTGATCAAATGTTAAAAATTTCTAGTTTAGTATGTTGATATTGGATAAATTGTTTACTATGGGAACTGACTGAACTAATAAATGAAGGGTACTGGGGACCCCAGATGATATGACATGGCCAGGAGTTACTTTCTTACCTGACTACAAGCTTTCTTTTCCCAAGTGGCATCCTCAGGTAGTAATATACTTTCTAGTTTTGGTTTCTTTCTCATTTCCTATTTTTCAGCCATCTATGTGTTTGAGAACTCTTATGGATAATAACCCCTCAAAGAGTGAGACTATGGTATCATGCATAACGCGGATTGTGCTGTACCACGGATCAATATTTTCGTTTCAATGTCCAAATAATCAATCTAAACCATTCAACATGATTTTCATATGACAATGTACTTGCATACCAAATTCTACATTTTTTCAAAAAAATATACTAATCTTTTAGATAGGTAGGAAATCACTACTTTTGAATGGTCTACAATAGTGATTTTCTATATATTTAAAAAAATAGTAAAAAAATAAAATAAAAATGTAAAATCTAATCTACAGGTACATTTTTAGATGGAAATCTTGTTGAATGGTTCAGATTGATTATTTAGACTATGCATCCAATGTTTTTTTATTTTATTACATGTTCCTCTGCATGAAGATTAGTGAGACATATTTGGAATTCTAATTGAACATTTGCAAACCTTTGCAGGACCTTGCAGTTCTTGTACCCGAATTAGAACCATCAGGAGTTGATCTTTTGTCGGTACGCTCTCTGTCTTTGTTCTCTTAAGTAAATTATGATAAAGAAGTGCCAGCAATGCACAACAGTTGATCAATATGGTTCAGCTCTTTTCACTTTTTTCTACTTGTGTTCTAACCAAACTCGAGTTTTACTACGAGCTTGGGCCTGTATTCATTTTTCATTCCAGTGAATAAACATGTCAGTTATGGTTAATACTGAAATAAACCTATAGAACACAGTTTGATGATAACGTAGATTTTGTTTTTGAAATTTGATTCATGCAAATAGAAAATGCTTCAGTTAGACCCAAGGAGAAGAATTACTGCCAGGAGTGCGCTTCTACATCCGTACTTCCATGGTGTGCAATTCATTTCCTAATTTCAGGGATTTGAAATTTCATATATAGTTTTGGCCTTTTGGGACTTTGATGCACACACAATCTTGTAAGTAAATGCACCTGTTAGTTTCTGGGACTTGCAATTTTGGTTCAGAGCTTTTGGAATTAATATTCCATACTGTGCATCACATTAGCTCATGCCTCATGTATATCTTCAAGTAAAAGTTTGTATGAAAGCATTTTTGTGTCAAATTGCTTTTGAAATTAATTACTGCAACTTTTTTTTTTTTATGTTTTTACGTTTGGCAATATATAAAATTGAAATGACTCGTCGGTTGTTTTTTAACATTCTATATAAATAAGACAGCGTTAGTCAATACTATATGAAATTAAAGGTTAATTATTATTAAATTAATGTAGTAAGTGTAAACTTTATAAAAATTCAAACCTGTAAATGATTAAATTTTTGTAACATATTGCGTACTAAAACGGTATTTTTTTTTTTTATCAGTTGGAGACTAAATTTCTTGAGCAAATCAAATCATTTCCCAATGCTATTAAGACCGTTTTTTAGCTCATCTTTTATCTTTTAGTGGGGAAGATACGGACACTTTAGTTGATTAAAAAAGTGTTCTGTGCTGGTAATATAAAATTATAAATATTTGTTCTAGAATTTATAAACTACCTGTTGATGGGATGAAGAAACAAGCGCCAAAATAAAAATAAATAAATAAAGGTATTGCTAGGTGTAATTAGGTTGTTGACTCGTTGTGGTCACTTTTCTGCATGTTTGTTGTTTACCTTATTTTTTATAAATACAGTATTTTTGCATTTGAAGGATGTTTGACTTGACCATCTAGTATATGTATAATATATTCTGTTTTTTAATAAACCACCAATGCTAATTGTCGAGAAAAATAGCTCCTCTCCCTGGTACATTAAAGTTGGAGACGTCCATTGTTAGGTTTTATTTTTTTATATCTGGATGGAGATCAAGTCTTTTAATTTTAATATTTCGCCATAGATTTTCTATTGAAATTCCTTCAGAAGATATTTTTTTAGATGCTATATCAAAAGCTGATTTTCTCATTGTTAGTTTTATTATGTAGAACATAATTATATTAACTCTAAACTTAGACACCGCTAAAGATTTAAAAGGTTGAATATATTCAATGAAGTTGTTTAAAAACACGCTGGATAAATAAAATGATATAATATCTTATAGGTTTTCTCCTCCTTATAAAGTAGATGAATACACGTACATATAAAACTTCTCTAGCATAAGAAGTACCTTGCTCAATTAGTTCTAAGAAAACAAAAAGCATCTTTTTATTTATTTATTTATTGTGCCGTGGGTATTAATTTTTAGTTTCTTTGTAACATACCCAACAATAATTTTGAATTCCTATCCTGCTAACATTTTTGTGAGGGCATGATTTTTACTATAATTCAATTTGAACCTAATTAGCTTTAAAATTTTACAGGTGAAATTTATGACATAATTTGAGTTGCCAAAATTTAATTATATTGCTTCTATTCTTACCTCTATACTTTTATAACGTAATTTGATGTCATGTCCATAAAATAGAAACCATAAAATAATTTCACTCTAGTCAAAATTATATATAGGGCCTATTTAAAATATAGAGAACCGTTTTAAGATTATCAGATACATCACCTGATCTGAATGCAAGTATATAATGCAGTATTGTAAATAATGGTATGCGCTCGTCAGACAGATTAATAGAGAACCACCAAACAATTAAGTAGAAATAATCGGTCATAATTGATCAATTAGTATGAAAAATTCATTACAGTTTATTCGCCACCAATAACTAATCAGTTGATCAATCAGCTTAAATGATATTTTTTGCAACACTCATGTAACACTGTTGAGTATGAGGTCTTGGTCATGTAGAAAAACGCTGATGAAGGAAAATGGATGCTTCCATTACTTTCACAGCTGGATGGGTGGAAACCCGGAGCATTAGATCCTATTCCTGGCCCCATTAACCACTTACAGCCGCACATAGATTCCAGATTTCTATTTAGAAAGCTTCTCTCTTTTCTCTGTTTTATTTTTATTATTAGTTTGGTTTACTTCTTTTTATTAAAAACGGTTCATTAAAAACATATAATTGTTAAAAAAAATGTTCTTTGTCCATTGATGTTTGCCCACAAATTGTCCACCATCTTATCCACTCTAACTGATTCTAACAATTATACTTTTCTTTTATAAATCAGATATCTCTCTCAATCCTCCGCCTCTCTATTTTTTTCCTCTCTTGTGAAAACCTGGTGAGGCTCTCTCTCTCTCTTTTGAAAATCCTGACGAGGCTCTCTCTCTCTCTTTTCTCTTCTGCTCTGGCAGCGACGATTGCAACGGCAGCAACAGCTGCGACGGCTGTGACGGCAGCAACGACAGTGACGGCCACAACCTAGTGGAGAGAGACGATCTAAGAGAGGCGATATGGTGGAGATAGATGAGAGTGAGGCGATATGGTGGAGATCTAAGAGAGACGATCTGGTGGAGATAGATGAGAGTGAGGCGATATGGTGGAGATCTAAGAGAGACGATCTGGAGGAGCGATCTATTGGAGAGATATAAGAGAGACGATCTATGTGAAGAACAAAAAATTGATCAACATTGAGACAGGTTTCCTTCACACACCTGGAGGCTTCTGGTGCAGGATGATTGTGATGAAAGACCTAATGGATCCTGAGAAACCTATAAGCAGTGAGGTAATGACTGAACTTTTACACTGCGTACTGTATATTTTTATGGATATATGAAATAATTTTGCATGATATATTTGTTGGGTTTTGACGGTTCAAACCCATTGATTAAGTATGTTGGGGTTTTGACGGTTCAAACCCATTTATTTGCTTAAGGTGCGGAAAGAGTAAAACAAAATTTTTACATCTAACTTAAGCTCAGGATTAAACGGGGTATGTCAGGAAACTTTCCAAGGCGGTCCACATTCAGTATTCCTTTGGCATCAAAACCCAATTTAATCCTTTTACAGATCTACTCCATGATTGATTTCTAAAACTTTAATCTACTTACCAATTAAATAGATTAATATAACATATTTATACCTTGTTTCCAAATCACAGTTGGAATGCAGACCGAGCGTGTAGAGCTACATCACGGAAGGAATCGACTCGTCTCGGAGCATCAGACGTCTGATGCCTCTATCGGTTATCCACCAGGACTAACCAGAGAGCGGTTAATTTCTTCTGCCAGAAATACCGTAAACCGCGGAATTTTGCAAAAACACTATTCACGGGGAAAAGACGAAAACCCGTAAACACGAATTTTCGGTTACTCAGTTTCATCAATGAGCAAAACTGAAATACCGCGAAATTCGGTAAAACACTATTCATCGATCCCGTAAATATACTCCACAACAACCCGCAAGATTATACGTTAACTACGTATAACTTTCTTTTCTCAACCGAAACACTATTTGGGAGAGAAACCGAGAAAGAGAGAAAATACCGATTCGATTCTGCACGAAACGATACAAGTGAATTAGTGATTTTTCTCTCTACCCCTCCACCTCTATTTATAGGCTTTTGAGGAGGTTCGCAAAAGACCGAAATACCCCTCAACATATGCCTATTTACAAGATATGCCATCGAATGGATAAGGATGATGACATGTGGATAAGATCGATGACGTGTCATCTGGATAGGATCGATGACACGTCATGCGGATAAGCACGAACCTGAAAAGACCCGAATGCCCTCGGCCCGAACACAAATCATGTTCGTATAATTATTCTGAACAATTATATATATTTTTCTGCGGTTGTTTGTTTCGGTATCGATGACGTGTCATCTGGATAGGATCGATGACATGTCATGCGGATAAGGACGAATCTGAAAAGACTCGAATGCCCTCGGCCCGAACACAAACAATGCTCGTATAATTATTCTGAACAATTATATATATATTTTTCTTGCGGTTTGTTGTTTCGGTAATTTATACAACGTGTCCTGCACATTTATAAATTAACCGGTTAACTTTTATACAGCGTGTCACACACGTTTATAAATTAACCAATGTTTTTGCTTGTTATTTTACATAACATTTATAATTTAATTATAACACGTATAATTAATTATAACCATCTTACTATTGATCATAACCAATTTATAATCAATCACAATAAGATTCTCCGATTAACTCCTATATGGTGTGACCCAATAGGATCTGTGTTATGTTGGTAAATAGAGTTAAAACTGTTTTAACTTCTATAATCATGGGTGGCGTCTGGCAACACATCATGACCATCCAATTACACAGATGATGCTGTACTGTACAATACCACGATCCAGTAAACAATTTACTTGTGTCTGTTCTTTTGTCTCATAGCTATCAGATTAGTTTCAAGGTAGATGTGTGTCATCCTTGTAAACTTAATATTTTCTTGATCTTGAGCAGATTATCAAATATGATTACTCTTGTAATCATACCGCGCGCTGATAATCTTACTCTACCAAGGGGCCCAGTGATGCTATAGCTCGTATAAAATACGAGGGACAAATAGTATTCTTGGTAAACTATCACTTCCTCAGCTAAGCTATACATATGGAAAAGCTACCGTTATGACTGCTTTTTACGGACAGCGGTGGATAACAATCACACATACATATTTCTCAGTGGGAACGATAAATACCTCATACTGTAGAACGTGACACTGAATGAAAACATAAATGACACGAACACAATTCTATTTAATGTTTCATTCGAGGTCTGTCAAATACCATGTTCCTAGAACATGTATCTATGTGATTAAAATGACATCTCGTGTCAGGTGGTTTGTAAAACTTAACCATCTTTTAATCCACATACTAACCTTATAGCGGTAATTAGTGTTCCTGCTAATTACCTTGGTCAGTGACCTTTTAAGATTAAGAGTATATATCATCTATATTATGGAGTTTCACAATTTCAGTCATGAACTCGAAATGATCCATAAATGCAATAATACTCAAGGCAACAAAATGATATTAATCATCCAATTCATGAACAAAGCTTTATGATAAATTATCGTATTATTGACTTCTAGATTATTACAAACTAACAATATTTTAGTAATTTTACTTTATTGAATATATGAAGTAATTTCGCTGGATACATGAAGTAATTTGATATATGAAGTAATTGTACTGGATATATGAAATAATTTTACTGGATACATGAAGTAAATTTACAGGATACATGAATTAAATTTACAAGATACATGAAGTAATTTTATTGGATATATGAAGTAATTTGATATATGAAGTAATTTTGCAGGATACATAAAGTAATTTTATTTTACTTGATACATCAGTGATTTTGATTTGAATGTTTTTTTATTATTTGTTTTTGTAGTTGGTTGATATGGTTTTGAGTATCATGCAATTTGAGACGCCTGTGAAGGATAAATGGTTCTTCATTAATCTTTATTTGTCTGTAAGTATTTTTTTTTTTGCTCTTTATTTTATTATCTCTTTATTAATTTAATTTTTTTTTTTTGCTGTTCAAATACTTGAGTACTCTTTAATGTGTTTTATTTTGTATGATATAGGCTTGTATACATAATTACAGTGCATATGCAGCATTGCAGAACATTCCTCAGTTGTTTAGTCCTTAGTTTGATAGTATAAGATGACCTTTTGTTCCAATTTGTAAGAAAAATCATTAGGTTCTTTATGCACTGGATGTCCCTGCAATAGAAATCAACTATTATACATCATCTGGTGAAGAAGGGGCTTATATGGAGTACCATTGGCACTCCATCTGCTGGCTAAAGAATTTTCTTTCATGGAGGACTTGTGAGTATTTTTTTATTTTATTATACTGTCTTCTTCTATTATTTTACAGTATTGTTGTACTAGTTTTGCCTTTTTGTGGCAATTAACTATAGGTTTTAGAATTAAAGTTTTGATAAATTGTTGATATCAATTTACCTTTCAGCCAATTCTAATTGGGTAGATGCTTCTGTGATTTGCAAGGAGTGCCCGAAACAGGGTGAGAAGTCAAATGATTGTGTTATCTTTGTGCTACGTTTTGTCTACAGTATTATTACAGATAGTCCTATGGTTTTCATTCAGGTAAATAACTTGTAATATTGTTTTGTAATTCTTATTTGTTATAAATCAATTTTGTTTCATTGTTTATTTTATTATTATGCAGGATGATATATCAAAAGAACGGGTTGTTCTTGCAATAAGGTTGCTTACTCATCCAAACAATGAAAGGAGGATGTTTTTAATGTGAAAGTTTCTTGTCCAGTGATGTTATTTGTGATGAACAGATATTTTTTTTTGTGTTGAACAGGTTTTTGTGTGTTGATGTATGTGGTTTATGTCGATTCAGTACAGTTAGGTTTATTTTAGCAATGTTATAGTATACATGATATTATTTTATGATTTATATTTTGCAATTTTATAGTATACATGGTACTTTGCAGGTTGTAGTTTAAACTGAAATGTAGCATTTTTTAGATGTTATCTTATACCTTTACAGTATAGATCGTATTTTTTATGGTTTAAATTTAAAAAATTTATAGTACACAAGATTTAATTGAAAATTTTACTGTATACAAGACTGAATTTTACAATATACAACATTCAATTCTAATTTTTGTTGTGTACAAAATTTAATTTTATAGTATACAATATTCAATTTTATAGTATACAAGATTTAATTGAAAACTTTACTTTATACAAGAATCAATTTTCTAGTATACAAGAATCAATTGAAAAGTTACAGTATTATGTGAAAATTTTACAGTATACAAGATTCAATTGAAAATTTTACAGTATACAAGATTCAATTTTATAGTATATATTTTACAATATACAAGATTCAATTGAAAATTCTAATGTATATAAGATTCAATTTTACAGTATACAAGATTCAATTGAAAATTATACTGTATACAATATTCAATTTTACAGTCCTGCTGAGTCAATTATACAGTATACAAGATTCAATTGTTAATTTTACTGTGTAGAAGATTCAATTTTACAGTATACAAGATTCAATTGAAAATTTTACTGTATACAAGATTCAAGTTTACAGTATACAAGATTCAATTTTACAGTATAGAAGATTCAACCCAGTGCGGAAGCTAATAATCGCTAATAACTAACTCTAACTGCCAATAACTTCCTATAACTATAATTTTCGAAAGTACAATTTGAAAGTACATTTATTTTGACCTGTTGTGCAAGTTACAATATTTTTCTAACTATCATGAGACTACTTCAAATAGTTGCTGGATGTTTTGTGATTAATTGATATATTTTATGTGATATATTGTATAATTATACAACATGTAAAAGTAATTTTACAGTATTCGCGCAAGTCAAAGCTGTGGATAAATGGTGGACAATTAGACGCTTCCTAATTGTTATTTGTTTGTAAATTAGTCATGCTAAATTCCATTACTTTAAATTATCGAACCGTTTTTTTTTATCATCTGGTTTTCCTTTTATGTTTTTTGTTTGTAATTGAAAAAATAATACCTCTTAATGGGACACTTTTTTTGGAAAATTAATAATTATTGTCCGAATTTGTTAGTAATAAATATACATCATGGTTATAAACTGTGTATAGAATATCTGAATATATATGAATTCCATACAAAATTGTGCAAAAATAAAACCTCTAAAGGAATTCAAGGATGATTAAGTCCCCTTCAGTTATTTTTTTTTTATAAATTTCATGGATAATTTTTATTACTTTTAATAAAATTTTATAGGTTTTTCTTTTCTCTATTAATGAAACATTTGTATAATTAAAATGTATTGTTCTAAAAATATATCTTGTTTGTTAAATTCAGTCCATTACAATAATTTCTAATGATGTCCTGGCTACTCAGCAAACATAATTTACAGTGGCTTGGAAGGAACCATAAACACCATAGATAATTAAATATAATTTCCTATTATACATCTAACCATAAAAGTCATTTCGTATTAAATTAAATTCCTTCAATACGAAAATTTTTTATCTGTAAAAATTATTAAAATAAGACGTACGGAACTAAAAAGAGTGTCTTGTTTTCAGCAAATATAGAAAGAACGGATTTATTGAGTCCAATCTAAATATTATGGATTAGACTCAATGATTCAGATCCATATTTTTTTTGAGTTTGGATCGGACTGTCCGATTAGAGAATAATCGAATTCTAATCCACGGATGATCTTAGAAAAAACATAGTATTTGGATCCGGATCATTAAATCCGATCCATATATCTTGGATCAGACTCAGTAAGTCATATTTTTCTTTATTTATTAGAAATAAGACACCTTTTCAATTTTCATACGCCTAAACTTAATAATTTCTATGAATACAAATTTCCTTAATTAAAAAAAAACTTGCCACCATTTTCAAATTCCAAGGTTGGCTCAAAAAATGTAAGCAAAACATTACTTTTCTAGGCCACTTGATGAAGGAAAATGACAAAATATAGAAACAAATCAAACAATCAATCGAGAAAGAAACCCCTTTTCAATCTCCTTCTCTTTTCCATCTTATCGTACTTTCAATAGAATTGGTGGTCCCACTCAGCTAAACAAATTGCGAGCGCCGCCGACGTTCTATTTATTACTTTTTATTAGGAGTGTTATGTAAAATACTGCCCCCCAAAAAGGTCAAAATATTGACAATGCAATTTTCACTTCATGCAGCGTAGATACACTAAAATCAAAACAACGCCTATATGACTAGTGCGCTGCATGAAACAAAAACTACTCTGTCAATATATTGACCCGTCCCCAACCGAGCAACCTTTTTTATTCGATAATGTAGAAACGAAAAATGGGAAAAAAAAATCGAAATTAAAATTGGCAGATATTATTATAATGAGTAAAGCTAATATACACTTAAGTGTACCAATGAACCCATACACTTAACCCTAGAACCGTACGATTCGCTTTGAGATTCGTGTAGATTCTTTAAAAGTCATGTAGCTTCTTTAAAAGTCGTGATACACAAATCTCAAAGCTAATCGTACGGTTCTAGAGTTAAGTGTATGGGTTCATTGGTACACTTAAGTGTATATTAGCTTTACTCTATTATAATAGTCATACTAGTAGCATACCCGTGCGTTGCAACGGAGACATATTATTAAAAAAAAATATTAATGAAAATAATAATTATCCAAAAATTAAGATGATTATGTATTTTAATTTAACTTTAATCGTGATCTTTGATAACAATTTGATAATGTGATGGTTTTTTATTTTTAAGTACCAATAACGTCAAATAATAGATCGATTTGAATCTAATATCAAATATCACACAACAATTCAATATCAACATATAATATGATATCAAAAAGCACAAATAAAATGTGTTATCGTGTGTATGTATAGGATACACACACATATTATAAGAGAAATATATATCCACACACGTGTTTCAATTTATATTTTTCTTTGTTTCCAATTTATATTCTTCTTCTTTCTTTCCAATTTAGAATATACACGCACAGACACACACACACACATTGATATATTTTATATTAAAAATATATTCTAAATTATCCACAACAATATGTATAGAAACAAATAAAGAAAATTAAGGAAATAAAAAAAATGATTTCTATTGTCAAAATGAAGAAAAAGTAAGGAAAAAAATAAATAAGAAAATGGAAGGTGGAGTCTTCTCAATTGAAGAGGAGAAATAAGAAAAATGAGAAATATATCTCTAAATTTCAGAGTCTGTTCAATTTTAATTGTAACGTATTATGTGGTAGCACATGTGGTGAGTATATTTTTAATAAAATTTAGACTTTTATACATAAAACATATGCATTTAATAAAAAAAAGACAAATTATATATAATTAGAGGGTTGAGATCAAATCCGAAGTTTCATCTTTCAATCGTAGCTGTTGACGGATCGGATACCCAACGTGCTTAATAATAAATTGGAGATTACATACTTTTTTTTAATTGGAAAAAGATCTAAAAAATCCACCTTCCCCGCACAATTAATGCTGATCTCAAAATATTATTCTTCAACTTCACTTTTTTTTTTTTTTTTTACATTATTACTCAATAAAAAACTTTAGCCCCCTTTTCTATCTAAAGCTTTACAGAAGCGACTCTTTCTCTTTGCGGTCAAGGAGAAAAAAAATAACAGAAAAGGAGATAAAAACTCGAAGAGAGAGAGAGAGAGAGAGAGAGAGAGAGAGAGAGGAAGATCAATGGAGACTTACAAGCAGTTCGTACGAGCGAACAGAGAATTTGTTCAAAATCTCGAATCCCTCGCCAATGTAAGAATTCATTACATCGCTTTTCAATTTCAATTCGTTATATTTTGGTCGATGTTCTCAAAGAAGTAAGTATCTGTGTCATTAATACTTACTTCTTTTTCCCTTTTTTAATTTCGGATGAGAAATCTACATTTTTAGTTACTTGGACTTAATTGTTTTAATAGGGTTGACAAAATCTAGCTTACAACCCCACTGATACTGGTACCTGAAACTTGATGTGCCATCATAAGTTGCAATCCTCAATAATTTTTCACTGCTAATATTCTTTTATTATTTTTTAGGCAATTACATGGCTGCTACCAGAGCGGTTCTCCAATTCAGAGATCGGGCCTGAAGCAGGTTTTGTTTATTGTTTGGTAAATTTGCTCTTTTTGATTTTTGGGAAAGTTTCTTCTGTACCCCTAAACAATTTTGATATATCAGTTGCACACAATGTTGCAAAATGGAAACCTGTATGTCATATAAAATGTCAGGCATAACCTCATTTACTTTGGAAGTTGGTTTATTTTGAATTAGATATCAACAAGAAAAATCCCATCAATCTGTGTTTGGAGAACTTTTTTCTATCCCTGGTTATATGAAGAAATAAAAGCCGTGTTTCTAGAAAAATAGTTTTAAGTATGTTTAAACTCGGAACACATTTTTACAAAAGGGTTGTCTGAATGCATGCACTCAGAAGTGTTGTTTTCTGAATGCATGCATCAGGTTGTAAAACTCGAGAAATTCCATATTTGGACGGGTTTAATGATATTAGTGCAATATGGCTTGTACCAAATTTGAACGATATTAAACCAATGCTTATAGTTTGTTGTTGTTGTGAACAAGTTTTGTTAAACTAAAATGAAAAATAAGGAACAATTAATCAAATTGTACTTGACCTTTCACAGTCCTTTAGTAATCAGAAGAAAAACTTAGCAACGGGGAGAAAAATGAGGTAGCTATTTGATTTTTAATTATTTTTCACCTAGATCTGACATTGGTCTGCTTGATACCAGATGTGATGAGTGCTGGGTTCTGAGATCATATCATTCACCTGATCTATTTTCATTGTTTTAAACTTCCCTGTCTTCAAAATGTATGGAACTATTTGTATTTAACACAGACTAGTTTTTTTGAAAAATAAGAACGAAAAATAGTAGCCTGGTCATAGTGCAACGAGACTATTTCTGTAACTTTCGAATAACAGAAGGGCTAAACTCAAAAACTGTAATTTGAGCAAACAGGTGATTCGTGCAACTTCACCTTTTTTCTAACCGGCCTTTATTCCGCAGTTTATGCATTTTTGGGCATGGTAAGTGCTGTGAACCAGCACATAGTCGACACGGCCCCACAAACGCCAGTTCATCGAGGCCAGGAGGGCTTCAATATATCACAGCTTCCTTGGTCTCTCATTTTGTCAATTTTAAAAGATGGCGAGGCAGTTGTGGAAGTGGCATCTCAGCATTTCTTTGGGCAAGACGGAAAATGGGGCTTTATTGCGGCCATGGAGGCCATCAAGTACTCTTTTCTTTGCTAATGCCTTTAGATTATTAGGTCTGTTTTTGAGGCATGCCCCTGGAAAAGATCTAATACTGTATGTCTCCCTGCAATGCTTAAATTATTTCATGGACACACCTCCAAACGTGGATAGTACCCAATTAGCCCTCATTGAATGCTTGATTAACTATGTAATTTGAATTTTGCTAGACAAAATGCGAGTATAGTGTATGTGTCCCACAGACACCAAAGTACCATGCATGTACCTCATGCTTGTGAAAGATATTATCAAAGTCTTCCCGCATTTACTTTATTAGATGCTTATATAAAAGCACCTTTATTATTGTTTACGCCTTAGTCCTTTACAGCTAGGTGATCTTCTAGTTGGAGTACCAGATATTTTTCCTTTCTATGGTTTGGCATTATATTTTGAATTTCTGCAAGGCCAGAATTGCAAAGCAAACATTTTCACTAGGATTATGTGCTTTTATTGGGATACTAGGGCACTGGTACGAGTTGCGACATTTAAAGAGAGCGGGTTCAAGATGCTATTGCAAGGAGGGGAGGTTTTGAACGAGGGAAAGGGCCTATTTGCAAATGCAGAGGGGTCTTCTCAACATTCTCAGGTACCGAGGGGTCTAGAAGGAAGAGCTGTCAATGCCCTAAACAAATTTGGTCAAAATGCAAAATATAACTTGGGTACATACAGACCTGCGCCTGTTATGCCTGGTAAATTCTCCTGACTCCCTTGGAAAAAATCATGATATTTGGGGGGGGGGGGCATATTCATAATTATTGGAAAGGAAAAAGGGGTGAATAGGAGGAAAAAAAAATACATAGAGAAGGGCTATGTAGGTTAATTCTCATGTCTTAGCAACATTGGAGGTAATGTCATATTTTGATAGAAACCCTGCAATGTAATTCAAGAAACTTTAACACAAGGGAGGGTGCAAAATGAAAAAAAAATCTTTATGAGACTAATTTGTCATTTTCGTTCTTTTTTTCTTTGTCTAACAGCACCGAAACCTACATTCTCAAGTATTTGGCATGAGAAAGGATTGCATGGTCGTCTATATTTAATAGGAGAAGTTATTCACGTATTGAGACCTGTCATATACGTATTATTTATACGAAAATTTGGGATAAAATCTTGGACACCTTGGTTGGTGTCACTAGCTGTTGAACTAACCGGCATTACCCTTGTTTCTCATGCTGCTAGTAGAGACAGCAAGAGAGGAGGGAGATCATACCAGTTATCTGACTCTGAAAAGGATGAGGTGAGTGCATTATATTTGTGAGGTTTTGCACCTTAGATGCATAGACAACTATTCAATTTGTGACTCATACGGCACTTTCTTTGAGCCAATTGCACTTTTAGTCCGAATTTAAACTCAATTCAGGCTGCATTTTGTCGTATGTTGTGGCAAATTAGCCTCAAATGCAGACTCCTCCATGCAATTTGGCAACCAAACAAGCCAGGAGAAAACAAAATGGAACAGAAGGAAACAAAAATGGGCCAAATTATTACTAGATTAATTAGGGCTTATAGATCGTATCTGGACTTGAATGGTACCAAAATTCAATCTAATCCTTTAGCACCCCCTTTACCCAAGGACAGTAATTTTACTTTAATAATTTTTCTATTTTCTACTTGTATTTCTGAATTGGTTTTTGAGAATTGATAAAGGTTTTTTTTTTTTTTTTCTGTTTTTCCAAACAGCTCAAAAGGAGAAAGAATATATTGGCTCTATACATCTTAAGGGATCCCTTCTTTACTAGATATACCAGGTACACCTGTTTCCATGAGAATTTTCTATGAAAACTTTTGGTTACAGATTTTCTATTGGAGAAACATTAAATTTAAATCATGTCATGAGGTTGTCAATTGGAATGTGCTTTGAAGATTATGGCTTAAATTCTGTTAACTGTTAACTGTAGAGTGTGCTGTAGTTTTAGTATCAGTTGTTTGTTTGTTGCATACATGCTTTAATTTCATTAGTTTGTTGTTTTATGTTTCATTACTTTTGTTGCCCAAACATGCTGCTATCAGCATTGTGACAAGGGTCTACATGTAAAAACTTTTATTTTAATGTTCAACTTGTCAGTCACTGGCAAGGTTTCAAAAAAAGAAAGAAAGATTCTGTTTGTATATAATAACTGGGTATCATTTAAATTATCTGGTATGATTTATCAATAACTCAATCGGATCCCTATTGACTCACTATTTAGTATCCATGGCCGTAGTTCATGTCTTGTTGGCACATATCTTTCTATATTAGTTTCTCATGGTGTACATGTAAATTTCAAATATGCCCAATATTTTTAATTATTTGTACCTTCTATTTCTCTCTTCAGGAGTCGACTGGAGAAAGTTGACCAGGTCCTTAGCCCCGTGCCAATTGTTAGCTTCTTTACATGTATGTTGACATAATTTTTCTTATTTGAAACAAATACTGTGAACAAAAGAGGAATATATCACATCTTATCGTAGAAATCTGGCTAATTACCTCAGTTATCAATATGAAAAGGGTACAAGTGATTTTTCCTGGAAAAATCCTAGTGTGATATTACCAATTATTTGAAAAGAAGTAGCACCAGGTCGAGTAGTTGTTTTTTTGCGCTGTTATATATGCTGCTGGCATGTCCTGGTACCGGATCAAAACAATGTGATTTCTTTTTTCTTTTTGCATCATTTTGTCTATCTTTGTACCACTAGCTGTCTCTGAATCTGTAACTATTGATACCAGCATAACCAGCATTTTTTAGATTCAATGTGTTATCATTGAATACTGTTTTGTTACTTTCAGTGACAGCGTATAAATTATTTTTTGTTTTTTGATGCAGCTAAACTTGTAGAGCTATTAATTGGGATTCAGACACGCTACACATACACTGCAGGCTCATAAGAATACAAGAAAAAGAGAGTTAAAGTGTGTCATTATATCCTGGTATATTTCATTTGACAGCTTGCATTTATATATGATTTCTCAATGCAAATTGCATTGAGAAAAACTTGACACTTCTGTTTTGATAAAAAAAAAAACTTAACATTTTTGTACTCTTTTAAGAAAGGGCGATCCATTGACAATGGAATTATTTGACAACTCCCAACAGTATATCTCAAATAAAGTATATATAAGTTTGAAAATTCAGATGATAAGTTAATGTTATGTGTTGTTGGTTATATAGACAGCGCACTATAATGAATTTCATGCAATTTTACTATAGTTAGTAAAGCATCAAGGATTGTTTTATACTCATGAATAGCACAAATTTGTTTAATGAAAGGTAAAACATGCTCTAGATCTCATTAGTTTTTGTGTGCTTGATATACAATACAGATCATACCTAAACTGTACTTTTTTTTTAGATTTTTAAGATTGTAAAAGTTACATGATTGTCAATGGATTGTATATCTTAACAAGAATGGTGCGATTTTATAGCGTACTTGTACTGTATAACCTTATAAAACAATGACGTGATGTTTGATTTGCATCTAAGCAGGGGTGCTTTTCCGGAGTTTTTGAATTGCAATTGGAAAACTTGCTCTTCAATCGATGGTACGGTGGTCATTTGAGATTTTACTTCTGTTAGTCAGATAAGTTCTAAAGTTTCAGTTTTAAGCTGAGTTGAGATGAAATGCATGGGTTGCCTTGCATATCAGAACTTGGCTGAGTAGATTTTTTATAATTTATTGAAAGGCGCATCTAGAAAATAAATTTATTTGACAAATTGTTAATATGTGTAACATTTACGCAGTATTAGGCAGGGAAATGAAATTTACTTTTTCCCTCTGAAGTTGTATTTTAAGAAATTGTAACATTCTTCCTGTAAAAGGCTATACAGCCGGCCCCACAGCAGACACAAAATCGGACACGGACACGGACACGGACACACATACATACCACGTCATTTCTTTCTATATGATTTTTTTTATTTAGTGAGTTGGAAATAAAAAAAAGTTCAATATGATTTCCTTTTTCTTTTTTCTGGGTCAAAGTTTTCCGACTGTAAAAGCAAAATTATGGGACCACCTATTTTTGTAAAAGCAACTTCATGCGCATGTAAGGACCACCTATTTGTGTTTTTTATAACTTCTCTGCTTTAGATTTGATACATTTTACTAACATTTGTGTCGACTTTAATTATTTTCAAATGTGATTTGGTCTTGAACTAATTAATATTACTTGTTCATAGTTGTCATTGACCGAAAATAAATTACTTTTATGACATGTTGACTTGACCTAAATGTACCTTCAAATAAGCAACACATGATAGTTTTTAAACAAAGAAAAACTCATTTTTATATTTACAAAAATAAATAAATAAATTGTGAGGTTTGGAAGCCCATTGTGCTATAAAACATATTAAAACCTTTTCTTAACTTTAACGCATTATAATCCCATTTCCCCCAATTTTGTTTACTAATCACATTAGTCACACTACGGTGAATTTTTATTATTTTTTGAAGTAATTTGATGAATGATCTTGTTAAATTTGTACGCATTTACAGTTTTATCTGATCCTAAGCGTAGTGTTGTGATTTTTGTTCTTAATTAATGGCCTTGCTATGATAATTCAATAAACCTTTTTTTTTTTGAGAAATGACAGCGCAATGTGACAAAATTGAAATAATATTTCAAGTTTGCCTTCTTGTATCAGTGTATGTTTTTTGAAAAAAAGAAATGGAAGTGCAATTATACGAAATGAAGTTTCCAAAACCTATGGAGGATCAAATTAATAACTTCTTAATTTAAAATTTAAAATTACATAGATATTAAGAGAGTTTTCAATTTTAGATTATATAAATATTAACATGCTTAAGAGTATATTCAATATTAGACTCGTTATGTTTGTAAAAATGAAACAAATATTTTAGAAAAAAAATTGATTCAATTTAAAATTTGCAATGAGCACATGCTCATAACTATTTTTTTTCTATGCATAATCAATTATATTTAATACACTCGTTTTGTTCACAAAATAGAGATGACTATTTTTTTTTATAAACAAATCCGATTTAATTATACATTTTAAAAATTGAAACTATTTGCCGTCAAAAGATGTGCGAATCATACAAATATCAACGGATTCTATGAAAAATGTCAGATTTTAAAAATACCATGCTTGATCATTGTATTATTAATGTAGTAAATCTTGACAGATAGTGGCTTCTAGGCGTGAAAACGGTATGGGTAAAATCCGATTCGTATTTCAAAAATTAGATGTGGATATTCGATATCTGAATATCCATGTGGATATAAAATAGATAAATTTTACGTTCAATTATCGGTATTCAAATAGTAAATTTATATTATATAGTTTAATATATATATTATAATTAAAAAATTATTCATCATTATTATTAAATAAATATCGTGAAGATGAACTTTAGTATTATTTAATTATATTTTTACATAAATAGATAAATTTTACGTTCAATTATCGGTATTCAAATAGTAAATTTATACTATATAGTTTAATATATATATATATTATAATTAAAAAATTATTCATCATTATTATTAAATAAATTTCGTGAAGATGAACTTTAGTATTATTTAATTATATTTTTATATAATTCCTGGTAGTTAAAAAATTGTTGGCCTACGCAACGGAAATAAAAAAAAAGTTTGTTGTTCTTAAAAATAACTCTGATGTTAGATAGTAATATGACGTCGGATATTCGAGAAGGAACCTGAACCTCGATGAGTCAAGATTCGTGCCGGGCCGATAATCTGAAAGCTTCCAGGTTTTACTTAAAGCAAGCAAGCACCTGAACAGGGTTCTACACAACCAGCTGGGTACAATTGGGTGAGTAGGTGTGTCATACTTAAATTGCATTCATTTAATTTGAAATCACTTGTTCCATTTTATAATTAAACTTTCAAGTTAAAACGTTTTAGCTTAATATTTTAATTTTGGATGGAGTATGAACATTTTCAGATTCTGATTCGTGATTAACAGAAATTCCCATTTTTATCAAGGGTACCACCGTACCAGTCCATTTTTTGGGCCTCAACAACCAGTTGACCATGCACATAAAAGGCCCATATACAGTTTGGGCCCAATTTCATGATCATCTAAATTTAGGAAAGCTGAATGCTCTCCCCTGGTCGGAAAGGTTCGAGAAACTCATCTAGGAAAGCTGGTTCGCTTGTCAAAGTTACCGGACTGAGTACAATTGAATTGGACGACCCAAAATTGTTCTTTTTAACTTGGCACGTATCTCAAAGCACAAATAATACCCCCCTGCGCCATCCCGAGAAAGAACCCGCTGAGAGTAAATCTGAACCGTACATTTAAATTGTGCTGAATCAGGTACCTGGGAGGATACGGGTCTAATTCAGGAAACCTTTCAAGTTCCTACGGATACTTTCCATATTTAAGGGTAATATATATAATCTCCCCCATCGACCATCATCATCCCTCTTTCTCCTTTTCTCAATCTTCTGATACTAACGAAAGAAACAAACAGATCACGCCAAGATCGGTTCAGCACACGGATTCCCACAGAAATGGCGAGTAACGAGGCCATGGTCGCGAGTACAAGCAGCAGGGGGGCTACGCTAGTTGGATCCAAGAGGAAGCAGAACACTCACTGCAAGATCCCCTTTGAGCGCATTGAGGGTGATAGTGCTCGCCTGGTATTCGACAAAATGCCTCTTCCAAATTTCTAGTCTTCTTAATTCTACATGTTAATTAGATTTTGTCAATTAGACTCTGAAATTTTGGTTAAAAATTAAGATTTTTTCCAGAGTTCTGTCTATGTTTTCTTTTGTTTTGATTTGCTTTGCCTGTTCCCTCTATCAGAGTTCTGAATGAAAAGAGAATATGAACCAAAAAAAAAGAAACTGTACTATTAAAGAGTTTCTTGCTTTTCTTGGTGTGCTATTCATTCTTAATTTTGTGAATTCTAAGTATTTACCATGTTAATTATAATATTGAATAATGATAATATAAAAGCAATCTGTTTCTTAATCAAATGCACTTGCTCTTGCAGGATTGCTTCAACAAAAGACACAAAGGTTTGTTCAAAAAGGCATCTGAGCTCTCTGTTCTCTGTGGGGTTCGGATCGCTGTAATTGTCTTCTCTGAGGACGGGATAGCCTATTCTTTTATACACCCCCCCTCCAACACTCCTTCCTTCCTCGATCAATACATCTCTAAACCACCGGTGTCGGGTCACACGTCGCAACCCTATTCGCTCCCAGATGTCACCATGCAACTGTCTGAACTCGATGCAGTGCTTGCTGCTGAGAAGGCAAAGGAGAAGTCCCTCGAAGAGAAGATTGACGGACTGGGAGAGAGCATATGGGGGTCTGAGAAGGCAGAGAAGATGTCCCTCAAAGAGAAAATTGACAGACTGGGAGAGAGCATATGGGGGTCTGATGTGGAAAAACTCTCTTTAGAGGAGCTAAAGGTAGTCGAGACTAAACTATTAGAAGTTATGGCTGACATGGCAGCCAGGGGAGATCGGCTGATGGTCAGTTCAAATGATGGTGAAGAGATGGCGGCGCTTGATGCCCCTGGCATTTCTGTACCAAATATGGTTACCAGTACGAAAGAAGGCCATGTCAGTGTCATTGACGAAAGAAATTATTTTGCTGAAAGCGTTCAGAGACAAGAATTAGGTGCAGCTTCACGATTGGAGATGATGAATAGAGAAGTGCAAGAAGATAATAATGCATCTGATGAAATTGATCTAGAGCTCAAGCTCTAAAATGTTAATTGTTTATTCCTTTTATTGAAAAATTGGTTTCTGATCTCTCTGTCTTCCCAAACTGGCATGAGAATGTGTGTATGATGAAATTTACCTTTTTCTGATGTTTTGTTGGGCTGTTTAGAATCTGTAATAGTTGACTTTGTTTCTAATGAAACGGGCAGTAAAATGCCTCTTATCAAAAAAAGAAGAAAGAAAAAAGAAAAAAGAAAAAATGAAAAAAAGAAATTGAAATCTAAATCTATAATATTGGTTTAACCTTACATCTAATAATACATAAAGTAAATTGTAATATTGTAATATGGCTAAATTCATGAGGAGCTTATTGAAGTATTTGATGATATTAAGATTTTTTGATCTATATTACTGTTAAATTATATAAATAACTTCTACACTAATCTTAAAACAACTATTTTAACAATATTACTAAATGCATATGTAATAATATGAAACTCATCAATCAATAGCACAAGGGATATGTTACAGCACTTGTCAGATCAGCAATCAATTTGCAAGTTTTTCATGTATGCTGTGGAAGCCTTGCATCAAAACTTACCTAATTAATGTACTATCAAAAGGAAGAAAATGCCTCAAGGACCTCATAAAGTAGATCGGTTTCAACAATTTGAATTTATTGTTTGAAATCAATCCTACAAATTTTGGAGTTAAACTCACCAAAGGGCTTGGTGAGATTAAGAACACCCTAGTTCTACTCGACTAAATGATCACCCCTCTTATGCAAACCAGTTTCAGTACACTCATTTACCGTACCAGTTGTGGACCTCACCTTTAGTCCGCATTACCTGATAATTCTAATTTTGATTTTAATTATGGACTGTTTGATTATTATTCGATCAATCCAGTTCAGGTTGGAATTTATGGGGTCTCTATAATATTCATGTGGATTATAATTGGATGATTCAAATTAAAATTCAGCTGTACCTCTGGCACTTAATGAAGAGGTTGAAACCAGAAAACTGCTGTTTTTCTTACTATTTTCTGAGCTATTTTTATTTTATTTTATCTTTTGGGTTTTTCAATCATCGCCCCTCTTTTTCCTACCGTTACTATGTGATGCATTTCTAGAACAGAACCTAAGAAACACAGTCACCACTTGCAAGGATATCCTCATTGCAAGGCAACTTGGCAAATGGCAAGCACTAAATCAAACACCAATAGTTACACGCACAAAAATAATTCAAATTACACAAGTCACATAAATCTATACATGTAACAATAGGAAATTAGCAAAGACTTTCCTATGCATCGGTTATCCCATGCACATTATTTGAGTTTGTTTAACAGAATCCAACATCCAATTGCACCAACAGTTCCTGGTACACAACATGCCTGCATCCAATTCTGATACGGATCTCATACTTCGGCAGTAGTTTCTCACAGTTAACTGAACACTGAAGGACAAGCATTTTATAAATAGCCCACTTAGCAGTTGCAATTTACAAACCAAGCAAGATAAGCAGTACTAAATATTAACAATTTTAAGTTAAAAAGGAGAAATAAACATGCCTTGTGGTCTAAAGTTTTCATTCTATTTATTTAGCCCCTGGATTTAAACCAATTGCATGAATATTTGTATATGACAGAACACTAATACAAATCGACTGCTTTGTTTAAAGCAGTCTGCAGCTCGCCTAATTGCATAAAGTTACAAATAAAAAATTTCAAATATTACCCTGAAAATGTAGGGAATACTCGTAGCACCTCTCTTTCCCTTTTATCTCTGAATATAATAATTAATGTAACCCTTCAAAACAAATATGGAGGGGGTGAAATGGGAAATAAATTATTTTCATGTACACATACGGGCTTTATTCAAATCTTTGGAAGCCACATAAGTTGCTCAAAGTTCCAAATAACTTCTTAGAGGCAACTGACAGCTACAGGATTTGAAACTGGTTGATAGCTCAAGTAAGATAGAGATTGAAGCCATGACACAAGCACTGGCTTTCTCGTAACATCATCAGATTCTGCCACATGTGCATACATCTCTCCTAACAAGGCATCCTGGCCATCCTTTGGCAGCTGTGATACCAATCCCGCTAACTCCCGTAGCAGATAGGGTAAAACCTGTTTTGCAAAAGTTTATATCGATATGGGATGTTAATTTAAGATTATACAGGAACAAGATGATTTGGTGGTTTTGTAACAGTCATTGAACCTGATGTAACTTGTAAGCCCTGAATTTTGCCTCAATATTATTGCCAAGACCAGAACCAATCTACCCTTTTTAGGCAAAAGTTTATTTTTTCCCTATTTGATACACCCTTTTTGTTATGTATAATTACTCTATGAATGTTTTTGGCATTTGAGATACTGCCTTTTGTTCAATACCTTATTCTTAAGAGTAGGATTAAAATGCCCCATTGTTTTCGTGCCCCAATCATGGCTCACATCCCTATCTCCATTTTCAGAGTCCAAATAGTCGATCTGAACTGCTCAACATGATCTTCTTATTAAAACAAGCTTGGAGATAAAAAATTTTATTTTTGGATTTTTTTTATTACTATATAAAATTTTTTATTTTTGGATTTTTTATTACTATTTTTTTAGATAGGTACAAAAATCACTGTTTTAGGATGGTCCAGAATCTTCTGAGAAAAACAGTGATTTTGCACATCCTATCTAAACAATAGTAAAACAATTTAAAAAAGTATATATAAAATTTGGTTTCCAAGCGCATTTTAATATGGAGATCATGTTGAACAGTTTGGAAAACAGAGATAAGTATCTTAGGCATGAAAACAATGGGGCATTTTAACCCTACTCTATTCTTAAAAGGTTTTGGTTTTGTTTTTATGAAGCCAGTTAGCAGACCAACTACTACTACCTGAATATCGACTAGAGAGACGAGGCGTAGCAACAGATCCACAACTTTCTTACATGGCTCTGAGCTTTCTTCCCAAGATTTCCACAAGCTTGGACTCCTCACTGTTGCCTCGTCAGAGAGGCTCTTGGCCTTGGAGACGAGACTATGTACACAATGATAAGTACCTGGGCTTCCAGCTGGAAGGTTTCGGACTAGTGCTACTACACCAGAGGCTAGGCCTTCAAATGGAGTCACCCCTGGGTAAGCCTATACAAAGAAGCATATTTCACATCCATCAACTATTTAAGAATATATTTGATTGAGTCTATGATAATATGCATAGCACCGATTGTTCCGTACTATGAATCAATAGCTTCATTTTCAAAGTCCAAGCAGTCAATCTAAATTGTTCAACATGATCTCCATATTAAAATTTAACAGCATACTAAATTTTTCATTTTTTAGAATTTTTTTACTATTTGTTTAGATATGTGAAAAATCACTACTTTTGAATGGTCTAGAATATTTGGATCAAGTGATTTTCTACCTATCTAACAAAAATAGCAAAACGATTCTAAAAAATGTAAAATTTGATCTACAAGTACATTTCCATACGGAGATCAGGTTGGAAAGTTCAGATTGACTGTTTGAAGTTTGAAAACATAAATATTGATCCACAGTACAGACCGATATGTGGTATGCATAGTACCATAGCCTCACTCAGTATTTTTTATGGGTAATGACCATATGTTGTGGTTTGGGCTCAACAAACAATTCTAGTGAAACCAGAAAAAAAATTGCAATATTATATGTGCCCAGCAAGACCTCCAAAATCTGATAACAAAAGAACCTAGAAACATAAACTACATGCACACACCACAAAACAGAAGGGGATTATATTGACAGCAAATTTTAAAAGTCTCTGAATTTATATACTACAATCTACTTTTAGTCGCTGAACTTCTAATTATCCGTTTTTGGTCACTAAACTTTGATATTTATCCATATTTAGTCACCCCGTCAAAATTTCTGTGATCTTTCGTCATTTATTTCTATTCTGGAGTCTCTCTCAATCCAACAGAAGAGAATAAATTTAGAATGAAGCAAGCAATAAACACCAACATACATAATACATGTGCACAACCCAAGTTTATAAGCATAATTTCATACAACCATATCGTGTAGTACAAAAAGCAATTAATATGTGCTGTACCCCTACATGTCTATAGTAAAACCATCTCGATGCAAATCACAATTTGTTTATAAAAATAAGTTCAATTGTATTCTGTAAAAGAAACAAATACATAGAGAGCGATTAGTGAATCGCATTTTTAATGTTTCTCCAATCAGAACTTCACTCTCCTCTTCAAATCTCATACTATGCTACTAGTTCATCAGTGATGCGAAATTTTTCTATGCATTACAGGAGAAACACAAGTCTGAAACCTGATTGGAATCAATTAATTGTAGCATATAAAAATAAGCATGAAATTAGTGAGAGAAAGGTAGTAGCCCCACCTTTGGAGTGGATTTTACCATTTCTGGAGAGAGAAAAAACCTCACAGGGCAAATCATTAGAGATGGGAGTAACTGGATTTAGAGTTCTTTCTTTTGCTATTTTTTTTTTATGACAGTCTAACAAAGAACAAACAGATGACTGAAGGGAAGGGAGACAACAGAAATTTTGGCAATGACTGAAGAGAAGAAAGAGAACAGAAATTTTGCTGGAGTGACTAAATATGGACAAACATCAAAGTTTAGTGACTAAAACAGAAATTTAAAAAGTTAAGTGACTAAAAGTGGATTCTACTATAAGTTCAGTGACCTCTGAAAAAATTTACCCACCAAAATAAAAGAAGTCAAATTACAGTTAAGTTCTCTATAATGTTGATTGTGTCATTGAGCAGTTTGAAAAATTAATTTGGTGACCAAAAACGATTTTCAAATTGGTCCAAATTTAATATACACCAAATTTTATATACACAACATATCTCCAACTTTTTACTTTTTCAATTTTGATACCCCTATGTACTGGTTTCACAGTTGGCAAACACTTCCCACATCCCATTTTCTTAAAATGCCAAATTAACCCCCCACAGCCAACATAAATCAAGGATAAGGAGTACTGGTTTTAATATTTGCAAAAGATCGCAAGGGAAAGGTGCCATTGATATTTGCTGTCATTTCATATCTGGGACATGTCTGAATTTGATCAATAGAGGGTACATATAAATAATAATTTTTGAGTTTTCAAGAATATCGATGAAGTTATCCAGCAACTAAAGGTAATATAGAAACAAAAAAGGAAACAAAAACAAATTAAATCAACCACAATGAAATTTGAGATCTATTAATACAAAGAGAAGAAATAAGGAAAAAAACTATTAATCACATACCTCTAAAGCTCTCTGTATATAGTAGAATGCCAACTGCTCTTTCAAACTAAGCCTTTCTTCATCATCTATTTGGTTAGAAGAAGATATGAAAGAAACCAGCACGGAATGTGATGCACGAGCTACCTTTTCATTAGGATGGTGCATGTATCTACAATATAGTTTTATGTTAAGGGGGCAAAAACAAATTGCAATGCACAAGATTAACTCGCAGTTCTCCATTTTAATCCCTTAAATTTGAAAACTTCCCATTCTATCAATACACTTCTTTAGAGTAAAGGTTGGATTGGAGGTAAAGTCACCCGACTATTTAATATCGACAAGGGATCCCCCATCCGGGTCTCAATTTGCAACCTCCCACATGGAGGCTATCAATACATTCTTTTATTTCCTACAGCTTATACCCACAAAAAAAAAAAAAAAACTTTTTATGTTTGTTTATATTGTCCATAATTGACCTAACACTCAGATCTCGCATTACATAAGTAACTTTCTAGAGACCAATGTCAAACTAAAGTACTTCTTTCCGATCAAAATCACGATGCATATAATTTTAAGGACTGAAATTATAATCATGTAATATTTCAGAAGGAACAGCATCCCAATGTTTAAAAACCTAGACATGACGCTAAGAAGTTCACAATCAAAATATAAGAAGACACTTGAGAATCATAAGCATTCTATCTAGGTTAAATGTACAAGGAAATTAGAAAATGAAATATTAACAAAGTTCCATAAGAAGGAAAAAAAGGATACAAGAACATGGTGGAAGCAACCTTTTTGGCAAACAGAGAAGCAGGTATGATGCTGACAAAAGTTGGTATGACCCTAAGGTAAAATAATACACGGGCTGTTTGAACATCATCTTTGGACCAATGATACAGATCTCCTCCTTGATCTTGCAAATCTTCATAGTTATTACCATAGAAAAGGGAAAAAGATGTTAAAGATGGCAAACTAACTACAAATTGTTCTAACCCGGCAGTTGTTCAGTATTGTACAAGTACTTGTTTCAACATCTTTTTTTGCATTTTTCTTGATTTCCAATTTGGTGTTTAATTGTGGAACTGACTGATTTGGATGTACGGGTACGGTACTGGTAGGGGTGTCAATGGTACCCTTTTATCTGTTTACCCGACCCATATCCTATTCTATAAGACAGGTAAGGTTAAGTTTTTCTCGTTAGCTTATTGAGTGCGGGTATGGGTAGAAAAAAAAATAGCATAACGAGTAAGGATACGGGTAAAGACTGTCGTACCCGTTACCCAATACAATAATTATTAGAAATAAATTATATATATCGATGGGGAAGATGCATGATATGATATAGTTTTATTCATGGCCCATACATATCTATTAAGTGACACCTTTTATCCATTTACCCAACCTGTACTGCATTTGTTAAGACAACGATGGGTAAGGTTTTTTTTTCGTTAGCTTAATGGGTACGGTAAGGATAAAGATTTTTTTTGTTAATTTGACAGGTAAGGGCATGGAAATGCTTCCACCAGACCCATTTTGTGCCAGTTCACACCCCTAGGTATGGTCCTAACCAGATATCACCACCACTACAGCACAATATCAGTGCTGTAACAAACCAATGCTTGGATTATTCAGACACAATTTATTCTCATATAGGATCAGATATAAAACTGCTATCAGTACAAATAGGCACCATACTTATATCTGTTATGGTTACTAACTGAATCAAAATAACATCTGACCTCTATTTTCAGTCAATTCATCATATGAAGCCAAAGAACTGAGAAAGTCGAAAGAAAAAGCCACATCATTTTGAATAGTAAGCACAGCTCGGCGCACAGGGTCAGTATACTCTGGTAACCTGACCCGCCTTAAATACTCAACGCAAGAAAACGCCTCAAGCATTCTAACGGAAACTTCCAGCTTGGCCCCACCTCCTGGCCTAGGGTTTAGTCTACTCTTTGACACCTCATTTGCAATTACCACCACCATTAGAAAAGCTGCTTCAGCTATTCTCTCCAATTCATTCAACAATAAACCATTGTTCTTTCCTTTATGAACCAAAATTGCATATCTAAGGCTTGAATATAGTTCATGTGAGTAGTCCCAAATTAGAGTTTCTACAAATTCTTTGGTTGGTTCATCAGACATGGAGTACTGATTGCATAGTACTCCTGTTACTGCACCAGCTTCTTTGAATAATACCCCTTCCATGTGCTGTTTTAATTTGGTGATAAAATCCTCATTTGAGTTTTGAAGCGAAGATTGGATCAACAATTTCAGAGGAAAAACCTCATCTGTCAAAGCTATGCAAAGGGATTTAACAATGTATGGATTAAACCCAATTTGACCGCATCGCACCAAACCTAATGCGATACATTTGACAAGGAGACTCATATCACCATTTCCATAGCCTAAAACAGCATTTTGGGCAAAAATGCCAATTGCAATTTCAACAGAATCCTTGATTTTTGGGTCAAATTCAAACTTATATCTTGAAGAACCAATCTTCAATGCACGTAAAGTGCCACAACAAGCCATCACAACTGCAAATTCCAAGTATCTCTTCTCACTACACTTCTCCAGATTAGTAATTTCTGAACTAAAAAATCTGATATTTTCAATAGAGCTGGAGGCAATAAAACTGGAGACCAACCAATCGACCAGCTTGAAAACCATAATCCCATTTTCTACCGAGGCGATTGCAGTATCACGCCAAATTGTGAACAAAAAGAAGAGAATCCGGGAGAAATAAGGGGAACGAGGAGGGAGCCGCGAGAGAGCGTATCCGAGACCCGCTAAAGCTTCAGGTAGGAAGTTGGAAGTAGAGGCTATAACGGAGAGGTGGTTTTGGAAAAGCGAGATAAGGTGGGGGTAGGCAGAAGAGGTGTGAAGCGAAATGGAACCGAGAAGGAGAGAAAGGTGAGAAGGGAAAGGAGGAGGGGAGGGGAGTGAGAGGAGGGAGGAAACGGAGGAGAGGAGAGAGGAGAGGGAAGGGGAAGGAATTGGAGGGGAGGAGATGAGGTGTGAAGAGAGAGAAGAGAGGAGTGGAGGGGAAAGGGAGGAAAGAGGTGGAAGGGAGGAGAGAGACGGAGGCGGAGGCAGGGAAGGGGAGGGGATTCCTCGTAGGTAGTCCTGGAGAAGAAAAGGCATGGTCTCGCTCTCAGTTTGGACTTTGGACAGTTTGGAGAAGGAAGAGAAACGATGGCCTGATGAAGAACACTTTCTGCCCGAAAATTTTATTAATAGAAAATATATTATATAAATATCGACACTAGACAACGCTTTTGCATATAGAAAAATCGTTATGGTTTATTACGGCCTCTAGCCGTTATGGCTTATCACGGTCAAAGTTTGCAGTTAATTAACAAGCTTAATAATTCTAACTAAATGATAAAAAAAAAAATCTTGTTCGTGATAGATTGGAACGGCCAGAGAAAAAAAAAAAAAATCTTTGTCCGTGATGAACACTAACGGCTAGGTCCGAAAATTTAAAAAAAAAAAATGTTTCACCTCTGGCCGTGATGGGTTATCACGGCCAGCCCCTTTTTTTTCTTTCTTTCTTTCTGCCTCTGGCCGTGATAGATAGTGGCGGCTAGGGTTTTTTTTTCGATTTTTTTCTTGCACGATTCAGTTAGAATAGATGATTAATTAAGTGTTAATGCTGGCCGTGATAAGCCATAACGGCCAGAGACCATAATAAACCATAACGGTTTCCCTATATCTCGATAAAACACAAAAATGTTCTCTAATCTCGACATTTATTTAATATATTTCATATTAA
Source organism: Carex pumila (assembly GCA_033356055.1). Taxonomy (NCBI): domain Eukaryota; kingdom Viridiplantae; phylum Streptophyta; class Magnoliopsida; order Poales; family Cyperaceae; genus Carex; species Carex pumila. The sequence continues at coordinate 273,042 of JARJHM010000058.1, read as the reverse complement.
TAAAAATTTCGGCACTTTCTGCCTCAATTCCCGGAGGACTGAAACAAAAGAGAAATTTAGATATATAGCCATCATCAATTAGATATTTTTTCATTTACATTTCAAAGTTAAATATTTATCTATCCAAACTCAAGTAGGGCTGTAAACAAATCAAACTGAATCTAACTTATTCTTGTTTGAGTTTGAGTTTGAATAAGATTCGAATTGAAATAGTTTGATTTGTTTCAGAACAAACTAATTTCGAATCAAATTAATTGTGAACTATAAGTTTTTTGAATCAAAGTCAATCGAATTATAAACTATAATTTTTTTAGTAGCTCTAGTTATATCGGTAGTTTATACATTAGTTTTCTTCTCACGGAACAAAATTTACACGGTTTCCTTTTATCTTTCATGAATTCACATTGATAGATTATGAGTCAGCTCAGGATTCTCTTATCATTTACACTGTTGAATTGATTGAAATCTAGTCAGTTGTATATATCTAAAGTAGATCTTAAGCTGAATTCAGTGCCCTCTTCATTAAATTTTTCAAATTGGCTTTACTGTGGTGTTCTCCCTTTGATAAAATAACAAAAGTTATTTGCATTTATTACAGTAAAGTACGATAAGCCAGTCGTTTTCAAATATTTTGTATGCTTGGTAGGAACAATTAGCTAGATTTGTTTTATTGCAAGTAGTACGGTTAAGATAACATCAGTGTCATTTCAGTCCATATAACATCAATTTCAAAATCTATCAAATCGAGTTCAAATGGTGAATCCAAACCGTTCAAACCAATTTACTTTATGAGTGATGCGTTTACATGCAATTTTTTATATTTTCAAGTTATTTTAGTATCAAATCAAGTGGCAAAAAAAATAAAAAATGAATGTATTAAAATTAACTTAAAAACTCAAACATTTGACCGCTTGACTTGATATCAAATAAACTCAAAAACTTATAAATTTTACATATAAACACACGACTAATAAAGTAGATTGGTTTGAACGGTTTGGATTCACCATTTGAACTCGATTTGATAGATTTTGAAATTGATGTTATATAGACTAAAATGACACTGATGTTATATTAGCCATACTCGTTCATGACTTCCGACTTTCAAAGTCCAAACCTTAATAAGGAAGTAATGTAACATACTTGATGGTAACAAGTTCAGAATTTGAGAATAAAAATATATATATGGATATAATTTGACTAATAATTTACAAACATTATACTAAAATAATAATGTATATAAATTGTAAGAAACAAAGAAAGAATATTCATAATATTTATGAATAATATGAGCACAAATATAATAGTCCAAAAAGTTTTTTCATATTTAATCTCTATATCTTTTCTATTTATTTAGTGGCCTCTATGAAATACCCCGGATAAATAAATTCAATTGATGGAGTATATTATTTTCCAAAATTTTAAATGAAATGAGAAATTTATATAGAAATAATTTAGCCCCAGGAATTCCACTGATTGATTTTAGTTATTTTGTAAATCAGGAGTAATTGAGAAATTAATTAGAGAAAGGAACCAGAATGTCAGTACAATTTTGTAAGCTATATATCCAATTAAAGTTCTCAATTATTTGAAGAGGATTCCAATACCTCGTGCTTTTCTTATCTCATCATCTTATATTTAATATTTTAGTTTCAAAATTCAAATTATCAATTCGAACCGCTCAATATAATATTCATACCAAAACATATCTAGAGATGAAATTTTATAATTTTTGAAATATTTTTACTATTTTTTAAGATAGGTACAAAATCACTGTTTTCAAACCATTCAAAAGCAGTGATTTTGTACCTATCTAAAAAAATAGTAAAAGAATTTCAAAAATTATAAAATTTGGTCTCTAGTTATATTTTAATATAAATATCATGTTGAGTGATTCGGATCGATAGTTTAGACTTTAAAAATAAAAATATAAAATATGATGAGATATGATTTAGAACATGATTACACCCCCGTCCAATTATTTTCTAGAGTTTATCAAGTGTTGGTCAAACGGCACATCCTCCTTTAATAATTAAAAAAAAAAAAAAAAACAGTGAAAGGGCGTGTTATTTTATTTGTTTATTCCGATTTCAAAAATAATTTTGCTCCCTAAACTTTCTGTTCGCTACGACGTCTGCCACTTTTTACGCCAAATTTATTTTGAATAAGTTGCATTTTTGGGGGTCTCTTACCGAGCGGGTGCAAATACATTTTTTTTCTCCTGTATAAAATTAATTGTATATAGTATACTAGTATCGTGTCCGGCAAATATTCCATGCCATACAGTTTAGCCTCAAATTTTGATTAATTTGAATTTTTCTGATATTTTTAATATATTTTGGAAGTTCAGTTTTGCAAAATTCTTAACTTTTTATTTATTTTTTATTTATTTGCTTCTTTATTGATGCTGGTACACAAAAAAACATGATATTGAGCCCCTTGCCAGTACCTCATAGGAAAATCCTGAGCTCATCAAATAAAGCACATACGTAATATATATCATGGAAAGCATTTCTACACAAACAAGCCAAAGTTCTATGTAGACAATTGCTCAAAATAAAATTGACAAATTAATAGGCAGAAAATATGAACTGACAACCCCTCTGTCACAAATTCATAGTGGAAAAATATAAATAAAATTGACAAAAATATAAAATTTGGACAGTGACCACTGGACAAGATTTAGAAGGCATCTGTGAAGAAAAATCATCCCATTTACATTCAAATTCATGATGAAATTAAAAGAGTAGAACTAGGGTGCTCTTAAGCTCACCAAAGTGTTTGGTGAGCTTGACTCTAAAATCCATCAAATCGATTTCAAATAACAAATCTGAACAGTTGAAATCCGCCTACCTTATGTGTGATGTGTCTACATGTGTAATTTTTAAATATTTGAATTAATTTAGTATAAAGTCAAGCAGTCAAAAAACATTCAAAAAATGAATGCACTAAAATTAATTTATTAACCTTCTAATTTTGACCGATTGACTTTACACTAAACTAATTCAAATATTTAAAAATTTCACATGCAGACGCATCACACGTAAGATAAGCGGGTTTCAACGGTTCGGATTCGTCATTTGAAATCGATTTGATGGGTTTTAGAGTCAAGCTCACCAAACACTTTGATGAGCTTGAGAGCACCCTAGTTCTACTCAAATTAAAATATCAAGTTCAACTGATAAACACATAGCACTATCAGCCTACATACTATGACTGACTGAAATCAAAGTTTCCCTTTTCTAGTTGAATATGAATTTGATACAAATACACGTTAAACAATGATTTGTAAAGATAAGTCTATTCATTTAACCAACGCACGCTTGCTAAGTTCTTTAAGATAAGTCTATTAAATTTTAATTGATATCGTGTGGCTTTTTGTGTGGTGACTATGATTTTAACTAAATTTAAACTTTTACATCTAAAATAAATACATTCAATTAAAATAATACAAATTATTTGATTATATGGCTCGGATTCAATTCAAATTTAGATCAATCAATCATGAGTGTTACATAATAAGGACACTCAACATGCATAATGTAGAAGAGGAGATATCTTTACTCGATAAAACTAATCTTATTCATATTCTATCTTTATTCGTACAAAAGTAATAATAAATAATTATTGAATAAACTGATAATTCATAAATATGACAAACAAATTGACCTATTAAATACATCTAGGTAATATCATAAAATATAAAAGTTATAATCTTTATGTCATTATTTTAAAAAATATATAAATTATTAATTTAATAAAACAATATAAAATGTTGTATCAATTAAAATTGTCATAAATGAGTAATTAAAAACCTATATGGAATATTGTTGGATAAGTTAATTTTATCATTAATTACTATAATAAAAGGTTATGTAAAAGGTTGTATAAATCAATCAAATAATAATGATAAAAATTAAAATAGTTAAACACAAATAAAAATGATCATATATAATTTAATATTTATCAATACTAAATACCCTATAAGCTATCGGGTACAAAATACCTCTTATTATCCAAACTCTTGATCAATAATCTAGTTTTTTTTTTCTGTATCCATGTCCATATATGTTTCGTTAAAAAAAAAAAAAGAATCTTACGCATACCATCTTACCGAATGCGATACAAATCATATAAACAAATAAAAGAATTTTGTTGACACCCATAGATATTTTGATTGTTAGTTAGATATAAACATTTGTCCAGTGAAAACGAAATAGGACTTAAAATTATCTTTAATTAAGTCCATTATTTAATTTTCAGTATTGCACTGTATTATACGAAAGGAAGTGATTATATATAATATAATTAGGCCGACAAATACAGGAAATTTTATTGCAAAGGCATCATAAGAAATCCAGAATTATAATTCATCTTGATGCATGCACCAATTAATTACGCTCATGCAGGATAGATATCCAGATCTAGATGTTACACTGAATTGGGGTTCAATTGAATCTTAATTACTATATCTAAGAAATGATATAATTGGATATATACTTTATTTGTTGTACTTGAAATCAAATAAAATATATTATATACTTTGGTGTATAATATCATCATGTAAACATTCTCCAAAAAATAAAATACGGGAAGATGACTTAATTAATTAGATGCTTTTATTAAAAGAATATACTTTAATCAAACTATTCTTCAATAGATTTCTCATGTGAATTTGACCAATAAAACAAATTAATTAATATGAGGACCACTACACTAGATTATTGTGGTCACAGCCTGACAGGTGGAATTAATATCCACTTGTTTATTACAATACTTTTATATCGTTTTCCAACGAGAAATGATATAATTATGGATATAATAACTTGTCAAAATTAGAAGTTTGATCTCTGATGAAAGTACAATAAAGGCACTTGCTAAAGTCTTCATAATTCGTGATAAGGTTCATATTTATTAATTGTATAAAGCAAAATATTCTCACAGGTGGGGCCATAAAAAGTAGAAAATACACGTGTCAATAATCTAGAAATAATAAACAAAGTTGCAAGTTTCCACAGCAAGCTTGAATAATTCACAAACCCTCTATAACAAAACCAACAAAAACACGTAAACATTCAATTGCACGGTGATACACCGAAAAACAACCCCTTTATTTCATACTATTCTTCGCCAAATAAATGAGAAGAACGAAGAAAGGACCGGAGTTATTAGTACCTATCTCGGCACTACCATGAACCACCATGAATTTAACATAGACCCAAAGAAACAAGCAATCATATATAAGAACACAAACTGTGAAATAAATATTCAAATTAATATCCTCTTAGCAGCTCTTTTCACGTATTAGTTTCCACTTCCCTGTGTAGGTAACCAATTAAAGGCTAGACGGCCGCTAAACGTAAAAATATTTGTCACCAACAATCCAGTTATCCAATTGCACCGTTCGTCTAATATTGGATCAGATACAAACCAATAGCTAATGAAAAGACTAATCAACGCAACAATAATTGGAGCTCCGACAGTCGTTATGAACATAACCTATTAAAATTACATTATTAAATCTTAGAGCTTGATAATAATATTTATATTAATAATAATAGAAATAGTGAGAATATATATATATATATATAGAGAGAGAGAGAGAGAGAGAGAGAAATGGGCTATGGTATAGGCTATGGGAAAGTTTCTGCTGAAACCTAAATGTTTATGTTTATTTTTTTTATTTTTTTACTTTTATTTTCTTCTCTTTCCTTTTTTAATTCTTATCTTTGAATTTCGTTTTTTTTCTAGTTTCCCTTTCGTTTTTTTTAATTTTATTTAGATGATGACAAACTGGTCGTGAGTCAGTATCGCTTTAGGAGGACTGACAGTGGTAGGCCGTAGATGTGGGGGTTTTCTTTGCAATTTAAACCCTGTAAAAAATATTAAATTGTTTCAATACAAGTTTGGCAGCCAGTGCCAACATTCTCAAAAAAAAAGAGATGGGCTATGGTGCATTGCAATGCATGGAGGGGTTTGTGCATTTGACCATAAATCTAAAATTCAAAATTCAAATGACTGATCCAAACCGTCCATCTTGTTTTCCATATTAATATGTTATTGGAGACCAAATTTTACATTTTTCTGAATTTTTTTACTATTTATTAAGTATTTTACAAAATTGTTGATCCAACGGTGGCTTAACAAAACAGTAAAATCAGCAGCCATCGTTGGATCAACAATTTTGTAAAATACTTAATAAATAGTAAAAAAATTCAGAAAAATGTAAAATTTGGTCTCCAATAACATATTAATATGGAAAACAAGATGGACGGTTTGGATCGGCCATTTGAATTTTGAATTTTAGATTTATGGTCCAATGCACAAACCCCTCCATGCATTGCAATGCACCATAGCCCATCTCTCTGTATATATATATATAAAACGTCAGAAGGAATCCAAAGAAGTTAAAGAAAGCAAGACCTACCATATAGGTTGCATGGACCCCATGTAGGAATTGGAGGAGGTGGGGAATACCGGTTATTATGTGCAAAACAAGGTTGAAAACAGCGAGGATCCTCAACCGGTAAATTGTTTCTGATCGATTTTGACCAAAGGTGAGATCAACAACCCTGGAAAATGGGTGATTAGTGCGGCCCGAAAGGCCAACCTCAAAGCCCACTTTTAATTGGAACCTTAAAGAGCCAGGACGCATTACTGAAAGGCCCTCTTGGGCTTCAGAGTCTTGGAGTTGCTGGCCCATGTTGAGCCCAATACCAGCTTCAAAATCTGAATTTAGTTGCTGGTCTTGCTCTGGAGGGTCGGAACTTAGCTGCTCGGTACTATGGGCCTCTACGTTGTGTTCCAACTGAACCGGCGCTACCATCTGTTGCCAAGACAGAACCTGATGCAGATCTACGTACAAAATCGGATGACAAAACATATATCCAACTCAGTGAAATTAATGGGGTACTCAACAATATGAAAAATGACAGGGGTACTCCAGCAGTAAATTTTTTTAAGTTAAATCAAAATTTTTATTTGACACTTTTAAGTAAACCAAATAGGGGTGTAAACGGATTGGATATTATCCGATTTCGTCTGGATCCGAATCCAAAAAATTACTAAAATTATTCAATCCATATCCGTATCCGAAATTATTTATATCCATATCCGAAAAATTATAACGGATAAGAATACGATAAGACTTTTAACTATCCGTATCCGACCGTTTACACTTTTAAATCATAATAAATATTCCTTATGTCCTTAAATTGTATATTGGACCAATAATTTATTAAATTGCACATAGATATATATTTTAATGAACAATATAACACTATGACATAATTAGTGACTAATATTTTAATAATATAATAGGTGTTTTGTAACCAACAAGCTAATTATGAAAAATATCCGTATCCGTCCAATATCCAATCTGTATCCGTAACATTTAATATCCGATCCATATCCAAAATTATATATATATATATATATATATATATATATATATATATATATTAATAAAAAATCAATAGATGTTCATTAATCATCTTTATTCCTCTCCTTAGAGAAATATAGTTCATCTCCATCTTTTCAGGAATGGTCATTTTCATATCTTTATTTATTATTTGCATTAATTTAAATGATTTTTTATTTACAATTTTGTAGACTATAAAGAAAGGATCTGTAAGTACACATAAGAAATAGGGGAAAATTCTATTGTACTCATCAAAATTTTCAAAATAGCTAGTTTTCTGATAAAATCATTTTAATATCGAATATATCCATAGAAATTTCACATTGTTTCTCATATCCCTTTTATTCATTAAATTTGTTATTTAATTACTTTAAAAATTAAATTGACAAATATACTCCTTTCTTTTAAATGGAGATGTTCCTTAAAAATTGAATAAGAGAGAAGTGAAGGAATGCTTCATCTTCTTCACACCTAAACTCCTTCGCGAGATTCAAACCTCGATGAGGTTGGTGCTTTCTACTGAGTTGGCATGCATGCTATTTTTGAGGGTACCAAGGAAGTGACGAAGTTTACAAGTGCATAGCTTGGGTCTGGGGTGGGAGTTGGATCCGAATTTGGTTTATGGGTTTTGTTTGTATGGGGTGGGGGTTGGGTCCAAATTTGGTCCAAATATTATTGGAACTCTTGAAGAGCTTTAAAATTAGTAAATTATTTAAAAGAATAATTTGAGAAGAAAGATCTTAAAATAATAAAGTGTTACGTTGTATTGCAAATTGAACATTTGAAAGATTATTAATCTTTGTGCACGGATTCCTCCCTAATTTGCAATATGAGGTGAAACTAGAAATTTTGAAAATACATAATATGTGAAAAGACAAAAATAATGTGGTCACTGAAAATTAAACTTAAGATCTCACAAACATTTAATAAAACTGTAACCACTATACTACAAGTACATATTTCTATTTTTTTAGGGGGTCTAAACTATGTAAAAAGAAAATAAAAATTAAATAAAATTTATATATATAGTTAAAAAATTTAAAATTATAAAGATGACTTATCATTCCCTGACATACACAGAGGTTCATATTCGTATCTTCCTAAGTACCTGACTCTGAAACCAACAACTAAGATTTATTTTCAGCCGGTGCTTATTCAGAATGGCGCAGACTCGCTGAGGCCATAATTATTTGTGCTTTGAAAGTCTTGCCAAATTAAAAGAAAATCCTGAACCGTTCGTTTCAATTATAATCGGGTAACCCGAGGGGTGAGAATTCCATAAATTCGTTTTTGGAATGTATTGTTGAAAAAGTAAAAAAAAATAATAGTTATCTAGAACCTACAGGACATCCGAATACTTTCATTTCGTCTATTTTGATAAAACCGTTTGATTGAGTGAATCTGATGCCAATCAGCCGGATCCGTCCATCCGATCCGATCCTCATCCTGATGGAATCTGATACGATCCGGTAAAAACTTTCGTTTCGTCTATTTCTCAAATGGAATCGGATGCGGTCTGGTGCCAGATCAAACTTCCATACAGATACGTACGAATCTTGATGCCAATCAGACACTCTACTAGCCATCGGACCGCCCAAAATCCGTTCCGTTAAATCCCATGACTGCATTAACATAAGGAACTAATGGACACCTCCATTTCTATCTATCTATCAGTCTATCGCTCTCTGACCAATCCCTCTCTCGTCTCTCCAGGGCTTCTTCTTCCTGGCCGCGACTTGCACGGTCGTCAGGTGAGATCATCCATTCATCCCTCACCGAAGATCACACCTCCTCCTCTTCTCACTATCCCTCTTCATCTTTCGAGGCCAACTGTCGTCTCCTTCGATCTCTCCCTTCCGCCGTGGACCATTAAAGGTATCCATTCGACTTCCTCTATTTCTTATCTATGTACCTGGAGTCCTGAGCAATGTTCTAAACACTAGATCTGTCAATTTTTAACATTCTTTGCATCAGATTCTCAGTTTAAATTTTGGTTGTTTTTAGTCAATACCCTTTTTGTAAGTTCATTTTCTTGGGTTTTTTCAATAATTAGTGGATTTATTTCTTTTACTCTAGGCATTTTACTAAAGAGTAAGATGAGCTTACAATTTTAATCTGAACTTTGTTGAATAATTTCTTGATCTGCTCTTCTCCTTGAATTTTTTTATCAAAATCTTGGAGACTTCAATGACCAACTTAATTCTTAAAAATTATTAACACTAAATGCTGCAAACTGTATTATAAAATAAATAAATTGAAGAACATTGTATTTACTGGCTGTTTTATATATGAAAGGTGTTTGATTGTTGCCTGATGTAACCTGGTTAGTTTCGATTTAGTTTACTAGTTACTGTAAATACTCAAAGCACACAGTATATATAACACATGAAACATTCTTTCATGCATCAGCTTATTAAACACAAACTCATTACCTCCAACTTGATCTTTATGTGAAAAAGAATAAGGTATAAATTCTTAATTACTTGTATTCGTCTGAAAGGAATCTAACTTGGTTATATCAATGAAGTTTCCCAATTTTCTCAACATGGTTGATAATCAATGTTCTTCATCACTTGTTGCTTGGATGGTTCAAATTGTCCATACATGGGAGTACCAACTCTTCTCTTCTCCATCGAAACAGATGTCACCTTTTTCAAACAACAACAACAACAACCAAGCCTTTAGTCCCAAACAAGTCGGGGTAGGCTAGAAATGAAACCCAATCATAATCATAGAGTCAAGGTCGATAGCAATAAAATAGTAGTAAAAAATAATAATAATAGTAATAGTAGTAGTAATACTAATAATAATAATACTAATAATAATAATAATCCTAATACTAATACTAATTATATTATGACTAAACTATAGATCGTAGGGTCAAAGTCCTAAGCTTTATGTCTTTGACCCCAAATCTCTAGTCCTATGACCTAAGGCCTATAATACTACTCCTAAACAATCCCTAAACAATATTTCCGAGGTCATGGTTCTGATACATGGATCGCTGACTTCCACGTGCTCCTGTCCGAGGCCAACTCCTTGGATACATTCCATTTTTTCAAGTCCATTTTCACTAAATAAAATGATTGTACCTTCTCTCTTCTCATCTTTTGATCCTTTCCATTTTCTCTCTCTTTGCTCCTTTTGGCTTTTACTTTCCTTTTTCAATTGATAATGGACAGGTTCTCTTGTCACTTTTTCATATACTTCAATTTAATCTGGCATTTTGTATTTGTTGTAGTTAACCATATTATTGTTTCATCTTTTTCCTTAGTGAATCAGACTATCAATTGGAATTATATATCACTCAGTGCTTGATGAAATGGCACAACCATCTAAGAAGGATGAACTGTCGGTGTATCTCTACATCCCTAATATTATAGGTATGCGATTAGACTGCATATTTTACCTTATATTGCATCTAGATCTTAGAGCCAAGTATACTCATACCTGTATTGATTGGAATGCTCCCGCATATTGTATCATTACTGGGCTTAAAAACTTTGTCTTTTCTTATTTATTTGCATCCGGTAGATTTTGTACATAGATGAGCAGTTATAAGATTTGAGGCTAAATTTGGTTTGAACTGCAAACTGCAAAAGGAAGTCTTAGTGGGCATTATGGCTCAACAGTGTTAATTCAGGCTCAGGGTTATTTCACAATTGAGGGTCAATTTAGGGATTAATTGGAGAAGAATATATAATTTTCAATTTGTGATATATGCTTAATTAAAGGGCCAGGAACTTTGAGTGCGGGCTGATATTTCAATCTAGCATCAAATACTAAGAACAACTTTTAATATATAATAATATCCTCTTGCTTTAATCTTCCTTTTCTAATAATTATGTATTTTTGGTACACAGGATACATAAGAGTGATAATAAACTGTGGCGGATTTGCACTTTGCTATACAAATAAGCCTCTTTTTGCTTTCCTTTACTTCTTCAGGTTAGTTTAAATTCACTATACAATTATTTATTTAGTACAAAGTGTACTGAATGTTGTTTAATTGTAATTATGAATCATTTTCTTTTTCTGTGTTTTCTATCTCCTGCTACTGCAGGTAAAGTCTTTGTATGATATTACATTTCAATGCACAGCCATAACTGGTACTGGTACAGTAATAATTTAGTCACTTTTCTAGGTTGTCGAGCTTATATTTCATTGATTCTTTTTTGTCCTTTTTTAGTTTTGTCTGTGATGGATTGGATGGCTACTTGGCAAGAAAATTCAATCAAGGTTAAATTTATTACCTCTCTCTAAGAACATCTATTTCTGTATTTAGTCAAGAATGCTGTTTGTGCATGTTAGGAGGCACAAAAACACATGGCTGTTGCTTTTGCAAATTGATGAAGTGTATATAATTGGAACTGATTGAATCCTTATATTTCTTACAGTGTCTACCTTTGGTGCTGTGCTTGATATGGTAACCGACAGGTATACTTTCTTTTTTTTCTTTAAAGAAAATATGAAATAAATAAATTGGGCTTTATTTATAAGATCAACAATGTAAATTAATTGTTTTGGCCTTTGTCATATCTTGCTTTTTACTTGCCAGTGACATATTTAGCGCTTTGAACTATTTCTACGTTTATATTTAGCGCTTTTGACCAAATGTTTTATTTTTCGAGTTTGATTTGTACAAGGTCAAGGGGTTGAAAAATGAAAAATAGTTCATTGTTCAACCTCTCGATCTTGTACAAATGAAACTTGGAATCTAAATTTTTTGAATGCAAACACTTGGCCTGTCAATGGTTCATTGTCGTCATTTGAAGCTATCCAAGTTTTGTTGGAGAAGGATACAAATTAATTGTTTTGGCCTTTGTCATATCTTGTTTTTTACTTGCCAGTGACATATTCAGCGCTTTTGAACTATTTCTACGTTTTTTTTTTTTTTTGTATATACAGGGTTAGCACTGCTTGTTTATTGGCACTCCTCTCCCAGTTTTATAGGTAAGCACTTGCCCCTCATTCCTTTAAAAATTAAATATTAGGCTGTTAGCAGATAAACCCATTTTGTTTGAATATTCCTTTATAGCCCAGGATTGATTTTTTTGGCATTGCTTGGATTGGATATCGCAAGCCATTGGCTTCAAATGTATAGGTATTTATACATCTGTCTTATTTCTTGTCTGTTTCCTGAAAAGACCTTAAATTTACTTGATATGTATAATTAGAACCAGACATAAAATGAGGAATCTACAGATTTTTCGATTCCTATTCAACTCCTCAATTGTACTGAGTTAATTGGATGCTTCCAGGAAAATATTTGTCCATTTTACTTTAGTGACCAACTCACTGGAAATGTATCGACATGATATGCCAATACCCCAGTGACCAAAATAGTGCTAAATGTTGGGCTTGTAATCTTTTGGTGCATTATTCCCCTTGATTATTCTGAAAATTGACGTTAGATACAATTTTGATTTGTTGTATTTATATTATCATTTTTTTTTCCTTTTTATTTGTATTTTAGTTCTTTTTTGTCGGGTAAAACAAGCCATAAGGACTTGACAGATAAGAGCAACTGGTTACTGAAAGCTTATTACGGTTATAGACCCTTCATGGCATTCTGTTGTGTCGCTTGTGAGGTATTATAATTGATCTTGTCTATTTTTTCTATTTTGTTTATTACTACCTATATATATTATTTCAGTAACATTTGGTACATTTAAGTGGCCATTATTTAGATTTTGTTTCAATTTATATCAGAACATTAATTTTTCTATTAATGTAATTATTGTGTAGCTAAAATTTTGAATTAACTCTCACTATCTAATCAGGACTTCTCTTTACTTGATTTTAACCCAATCAAGCTTCATTTTTTACCTTAATTGCGCAATTGACTGACAAAAAGGGTTATGAATTAGCAAAAGTAGCATTTTTTTTCAATATTGGCATCTAATAAGTTGCATTGATATCTGGTTTGTAATGTTTTGTGTTGTTGTTTGTTTAAATTGTAGGTTCTATATATCATTTTATTTCTGTATGCTGACAAGGAATCCCCCAAGTTATCTGATGTAAGCTTTCATTAACATTCATTTCCTTTGCTATGTTCTCAAATGTGACCCTGACCTCAATAGCACAAGTACTCCTAAAATCAGAATAACATCTATTATTTTAATAATAATTAAGGAGATACATCCCAAAGACTATATGTGTGTTTTGATTAAATTTAGAATTGGAAACTAGGGATTGAACCTTTTTTCCTTGGGCATTTTAGAAATAAGTTCTAGAGATATTTGAGGTAGATGGGGTGTAGTATCTGAACTTCCTCTGTTAATTCTAAATTAAAGCTTTGGAAGCTTAGACTAATATTTGTTTTGAGAAACAGGTATTGATGAATATAATTGCTGAGAGGTCCCTTGTTTCGTTGGTATTTGTGTTAACTTTGTTTGGTTGGGCAATAAAGCAACTCATCAATGTTATTCAGGTACTTTAATAATTAAGGATAGTTATTGTTTTTCTTAATAACTTCAACAAGTGTTAGGTGTTTATTATTTATTTAACTTTATGTGTTGCAGATGAAATCAGCAGCAGATTCGTGCGTGTTGTATGACACAAAGAGGAACAAATGAGGGGAGCTCTGATTATGTGCCAAGTACCTTTTGTATACTTGAAATTTTGGAGGCCTGGTGGAAATGAAAAAATGTATTGCCCGTCTGTTAGTGTGTACAATAGTTTTAATTCTTTGGAGATCCTTTAGTTGTGGCATTTGTGTAAACAATAGGCCATAGTTGTCTCCACTTGATTGCAGTGTTACTCAATTTAGACCTCGTTTTGTTATATTTGGTTTTTTTTGTTTTGTTTCAATTAGTTCTATTTATTTTTCCTTTTCTTTTCCAACCAAGGAGCAACTGATGTTCAGAAGGGGAAAAAAAAATATGCAACTAAAGATGAGCAACAACAAAATTTAAAATTTACATTAGGGGAATGACTAATGAAATATGTGCTTTGCCTTTTGTCTGCTACATCAAAAAGCGTTAACAAATGCAAAAGTGAGCGCATCCTGGGTGCCTTTACCATTTAAATAAGCTTTCGATAAAGAGAGATTGGTACCGTGATCAATAATTAATTGTCGTAGGGACAGATGCGACAAAAGAGAATGTTAGTTTTAACTTTTTTCATATAAACTCAAATGAATGAATGAGATTCTGGACAAAGGCAATGAAAATTAACAAAGATGATTTTATGTTCAATTTCTGCACGACAATGTAAAAGATCTAATGAAGCAAATCGAGCTCCAACTCAATTCGAATCAGGAGTTGCAATATCAAGCTCCAGCAGCCACCAGTTTTTCTGTGTGACAATTCTCAAAAGTAACTCAAAATTTGAGTTTGGATTCAGACCGTCCGATCATAATCCGAACCAATCCGGTCCAAAGTAGAATTCACTTGATACGTTTAATATTCTTACAGATTCTGATCGGACGGTTCAAATCCAAACTCAAATTTTGAGTTACTTTATCCGAATTCTTATCCCAGTATAGTTTCAACTTTCAAGGAAACAATTGCAATAAAATTTGTGGACGCAAGCTCACTCACTTCCCGCATCCTCCTCCTTGCTTCTCTTAAAAATCCCCGCTCTCTCGCTCTCTCTCTCTCTCTTTCGGTGCATCAACAATGGCGGGAACGATCAAGCTTAACAGCGGGTACGAGATGCCCACGGTAGGGCTTGGCGTGTGGCGCATGGAAGGAAAGTCGATCCGCGATCTCCTCTTATCTGCTATAAAAATCGGATATCGCCATTTCGATTGCGCTGGTACGCTTTCTCTCTCTCTCTAATGAAGAGAGCAAAAATGTCTCGTTCGAGGCTAATCGGATATCGCCATTTCCGTTTTGTAATTTAAACAGCTGATTATCAGAACGAAGCTGAGGTAGGAGAAGCTCTTGAAGAGGCATTCAAGTCCGGTCTTGTCAAAAGGGAAGATCTCTTTATCACTACTAAGGTTAGTTACTGGTATTGTTGTTCTTGTTGCTAACTTACACTATCTCGTTCTTTCTTCCCTGATAATATCCTAATTGCATAATTGCATTTTAGTGTAATCTTTTTTAACCTTATAAATGATATGGATTTGGTTGTCAATACTTGCTGGTGCAGTGTCTGTTCAGTGAAAATACACACCTAACTCTATAAAATGCACCATAGGCCTTTTCCTTGATGCACCTGCATAGATTACCGAAATGTCCCAGTCTTTACTTGCCTTCTCTTCATGAATGAGTGATGAAATGGGGAAGTCTTGGGCATTGACAAGGAAAATACTTGCCTCTAATTTATCTGTTTCTCAAATGAAACTTCTATATAGTATTATTTCTAATTTTATTCTTCTATGTTTAAGTTGTGGAATTCTGACCATGGGCATGTGTTGGAGGCATGCCAAGACAGCTTGAAGAAGCTCCGTCTAGATTACCTTGACCTGTACCTGGTGCACTTTCCCATTGCAACTCGTCATACTGGTAACATGTTACCACTCTGTTGTCTAATTATGTTTGCTTGTTTGTCCTTTGCATTCAATATTGGTAGCATGAAGTATACATAGTACCAAGCTGTCAACTTTGGGTGTTTGATCATTTTTTTTTCCCCTGAATATTGTTTTTTGTAGTTCATTCATTGTTGAGTTGTAGAGCTCAGGGAAATTGAGGTAATTTGGTTTTTAAAACAAAGCTCAAGTACACAAATTTCAGTTATTTACTGCCTTCTGGGTATTATTGGCTTACTGGAACAACTAAAGGTTTGAGTGGAACTCATTGGTGTTTTTTTTAGCCAAAGAAAAGCGCACATCCATTATTACAGCAGAATAAAAATTTATGTTGAACCTGGTTAATGAATTCCTACAGGAGTTGGTACAACTGATAGTGCAATCGGAGAAGATGGAGTGTTGGACATTGACACTACCATTTCACTGGAGACAACCTGGCATGCCATGGAAGACCTTGTCTCGAAGGGGTTGGCACGAAGCATTGGAATCAGGTGCAACAAATGGAAGTTGATTCTGCTTATTTGAAATTTCTTGAACAAATTCACGGCTATTGGTTTACAACACAAAAAAGACAGTTCATATTTGTTAGACCCAATTGAGCCACAATTAAACCCTGGACTGCATAGTTGAGCGTCACTGGTGCAATTTATCATCTATTCCAACTCACGTGCAATAATAGGCCTGATTAGGCTTTGATTTCTCAATTAAATCTAAAATGACCTTAATTCCCCCAACTTTTGCTATTCAAGACCAAATGAACTAAGAAAGAGCAAAGTGAAACAAAAAGAGGACAATTTTGGTCAAATTGGACTCATGGATGCATACTTGCAATTTTACCTAAAATAACCTGAATTTTCCTCAGTTGATCAACCATGAATTTTGCAATTGAGAATCAGTTCAACTCGATTATGTCCATTCACTCTCAGTCATACAACCAAACGCTAAACCAACCCAACATTTGCCTCAATGAAGCATCAATTATGCCATTTCTTTTTGCCCAAAGTTCACTTCGATTGACTTAACTCGGCCATTTAATGTTCCTCTGAGATTTTTGTTTCTTATTCCTCACCTTTCAGCAACTATGACATATTTCTCACGAGAGACTGTCTTGCCTACTCCAAGATAAAACCTGCTGTGAACCAAATCGAAACACACCCCTACTTCCAGCGGGACTCACTTGTGAGATTTTGTCAGAAGCATGGGGTGTGTGTTACAGCTCATACACCTCTTGGCGGTGCTGCAGCAAATACTGAGTGGTTTGGCACCGTCTCTTGCCTAGATGACGCCGCTCTCAAGGTATAACACTAGGATTTTTGGATCAGAGTTTGGTCAGTTTAATCAGATTTTGGTACTGACAACGGACTTATAGGTTAATTGATTTTGAGTATTTTTCTCTTGGTTGTAGAGTCTAATTAAGAGAGTAAACATTAGTAGGATTTGCATGCCGGCTGATCATTGATTCAATTAACCATCGAACTGTGCAATCTGCAGCCTGAATTTATCTAATTTTACTCCAAAGTGTTCAACAAAGTACCAAACAAGCCAATGATGAAATTAAGGAATATCGGTGTTCTTCGGTATTGACTACAATAGGTTGAAAGAAAAACAAACTAAAAACACATTCCATCTTTCTTATAGGCCTTGGCTGAGAAGTATAACAAAACTGTAGCTCAACTGGCACTCAGGTGGGGTCTACAAAGAAACACAGTTGTTATACCGAAAAGCTCCAAAGAAGAGAGGCTACGTGAGAATTTCCAGGTGTTTGACTTCACCATTTCAGATGATGACATTGACAAGATCAAGGCCATTGATCGCAAGTACCGCACCAACCAACCTGCCAAATTTTGGGGAATTGATCTCTATGCTTGATTAGGGTTTTGTTCTTGTTAGATTCTCTCGTGGTACTGGTAAATTGCATGTCTGATATTGCTAGGTTCTTTTTTGCTTGTTCTCTATTTTCAATAAATAAATTGCATTATCTGCCCACATTTCCGTCAGGCAAACAGGGCAAGTTTACATAATTACATTGCACATTTCCATTTTGCTGCGATTAGAATCAAAGGGCAACAGTTGTTATGTTTAGAATCGAAGAGCATAGTTGTATTATCTTGAACATGGATTGTTGGTTTTAATGGTTAGATTGATAGACTGCTGGCTGTCGATGTTCATATATGTATTATATTAGAATTAATGTCTCGGAATAATAACAAATGTGAAACCTAGAAATACAAAATATATCTTAAGCCATTGCAGGAATTCCTTGATGCACATTAGCTTCGGAAGCAAATCTGTTACGATCCTACAGGATCGCAGGGTCCTGCGATTCTAATTTCAACCCTTCATTTATTACATTGTACGAATCTTAAAAAGAAAGCTTTTGTACATGGATCTCAAAATATATGAACGGTTGAGATTAGAATTGCAGGGACCCTGAGATCGTGTGGGATCGCAGCAGATTTATTTCCCATTAGCTTCTTGTCCAAATTCCAATAAACATCAGCGACCTGCGTAATGCACACTTGTTTTTCTTTATATATAATGATTGCCACAATGCATTTATTTGTGAAAAATATATGTTCTCTTTCCATATCACTAGTCATATATAGAAAGATGGATGGTATTCCTTCTCTACCTTAATACACGCAAATAACTAGTGCCATTTTTCAAATGATGGAGAGAGGAACCACCACCTCTACTTGAATGGAATAAAAAAAAATGACACTTAACTTGTGCCTCTCTCTGCTGAAGGGTCCCGATAATCTTAGCATCTTTCAATATTTTTTACAGGAGTCGAACTTGTGCCTCTCTCTGCTGAGAGGCGGGGTCCACACCATTGCGCTAAGTCCACGGTTTGTGTAAAAGTTGTTTTGATTTGGTAATGTTTACGAGCTTTTGTTTATAAGCAATCAATTCCTTTAAGATGACTTCTATATTTCCGTTTTTGGAGCTCCGTATTTGCAATTTTCTAATTTTGAGATAAATCTAGTGAAGCTAAGCAGCCTACTTAGCTTCACTGGATCTTCTTTTGTCACTTCTTTAGGTATGTAATTTTTTAGTTTTTTTTTATCCTTTTTAGGTTATTTTTGTCAGATTATTTTTTTGTTAGATACTTACGTGAAAATCCTCTTATAATCTCGTACATTTTAATATGATAAATTATGAGCTTTAAATCTTGCAACATATATTGTATCATCTTGGTCTGTCGTTGAGTGGTGCAATCAGGACAGATTTACTACAGTGCAGGATAGGACAACTGTCCTACTTGGACAACCCAATTAAAAGAGATAGCTCATTGTATATCAAATGTTGTGTATCATATAACAGATGGTTCAATTAAAATCCAATTGGCATCCTTTGTAATAAGTATGGCTAATATAATATCAGTGTCATTTCAGTCTATATAATACCAACTTCAAAACCTATCAAATCGAATTCAAATGGTGGATCCAAACCGTTCAAACCGATCTACTTCATTAGTTGTGCGTTTACATGTAAAATTTATAAAATTTTGAGTTTATTTGATATCAAGTCAAGCGGTCAAATGTTTGAGTTTTTAAGTTAATTTTGATACATTCATTTTTTAATTTTTTTGCCAATTGATTTGATACAAAAATAACTTGAAAATACAAAAAGTTTGTATGTAAATACATTACTCATGAAGTAAATTGGTTTGAAAGCTTTGAATTTACTATTTGAACTTAATTTGATAGATTTTAGAATTGATGTTATATAGATTGAAATGATACTTATGTGGCCATACTCCTTTGTAATATCTCATACTTGCGTGATCTTTTGGAAATTCTCAACTGTTCTGGGCTTTTGGCCCATTGATTGATTAAAGAATGCAGAAAAATAGAAGAAATGCACTGTCAACATCTGACAGCCTGTAGCGCTCTCTCTCTCTTTGGACAACCTATAACTTAGTACACGATTATCTAATATATTTGAATCCAATTATTTATTTAAATCTGATTTGATAACTTCTTTCCCTGTCCTGATAAAAATTCTGCATTCATTCTTGAGTGCAACGAGATGTATAGCCAATATTTTATATTATTTGTTGAAATTATTTTCTTCTTTTTTTAGTTACTTTTAAATGAAAATCTAAAGAAAATATTCCGAAATTACTAGAAAGTGAGTTCTTTATAATGTGAAAAATAAAAATGTAAACTTCAAGAAAAAAAATTCTGAAATCATTACAAATGAGGGAACCTGGAGTGGTACCCCGGCCATTTTTATTAATATCCCAAAAAAAATAGATAATTTTAAAAATAACCTCGTTTTTTTTTTTTTTTTATTAATGCCCTAACCGCTTGGAAGCGGAGCGGGCCAATATCAACACCAAACCGCCCGTATGGTGGGCGGTCCACTTTTTTTTTTTTTTTTATAAGTTTTTTTTTTAAAAACAGAAATTTTTTATTTTTTTTATTGAAATATTAGAAATGTTGAATATATTTCTTTAGAAATAGATGTAATACAATATAATTTGATTTATTAGAAAGACTGCAACAAATAACCCGGATCAATATTTTTCAGGCCGGATTTTTCGCGGCTGTAAGAAAAATTAATATATCTCTTTATGTGTTATTGGACAAAAATAAAAATGCTTAGATTCTGAGTTATTGATCCCGGTTCAAAAGTCACTTCTATGTAATCTAGAAAATATTATAATCCTTCTAGGACATTTAATTTATAAAAAGTTGTATCTATTTTGAGAATTCTTTTTGAATAACAATTATTAAATAACTTAAAGTTTTTATTTTTTTTCAAAAATAGATACAACTTTTTATAAATTAAATGTCCTAGAAGGATTATAATATTTTCTAGATTACATAGAAGTGACTTTTGAACCGGGATCAATAACTCAGAATCTAAGCATTTTTATTTTTGTCCAATAACACATAAAGAGATATATTAATTTTTCTTACAGCCGCGAAAAATCCGGCCTGAAAAATATTGATCCGGGTTATTTGTTGCAGTCTTTCTAATAAATCAAATTATATTGTATTCCATCTATTTTTAAAGAAATATATTCAACATTTCTAATATTTCAATACAAAAAATACAAAAAATAAAAATTTATGTTTAAAAAAAAATTCAAAAAAAAAAAGAACCGCCCTTGAATTGGGCGGTCTGGTTTTTTTTTTTTTTTTTAAACAAAATTTTTTTTTTAATTTTTTTATTGAAATATTAGAAATGTTGAATATATTTCTTTAAAAATAGATGGAATACAATATAATTTGATTATTAGAAAGACTGCAACAAATAACCCGGATCAATATTTTTCAGGCCGGATTTTTCGCGGCTGTAAGAAAAATTAATATATCTCTTTATGTGTTATTGGACAAAAATAAAAATGCTTAGATTCTGAGTTATTGATCCCAGTTCAAAAGTCACTTCTATGTAATCTAGAAAATATTATAATCCTTCTAGGACATTTAATTTATAAAAAGTTGTATCTATTTTTGAAAAAAAAATAAAAACTTTAAGTTATTTAATAATTGTTATTCAAAAAGAATTCTCAAAATAGATACAACTTTTTATAAATTAAATGTCCTAGAAGGATTATAATATTTTCTAGATTACATAGAAGTGACTTTTGAACCGGGATCAATAACTTAGAATCTAAGCATTTTTATTTTTGTCCAATAACACATAAAGAGATATATTAATTTTTCTTACAGCCGCGAAAAATCCGGCCTGAAAAATATTGATCCGGGTTATTTGTTGCAGTCTTTCTAATAAATCAAATTATATTGTATTACATCTATTTCTAAAGAAATATATTCAACATTTCTAATATTTCAATAAAAAAAATAAAAAATTTCTGTTTTTAAAAAAAAAAAACTTATAAAAAAAAAAAAAGTGGACCGCCCACTATATGGGCGGTTTGGTGTTGATATTGGCCCGCTCCGCTTCCAAGCGGTTAGGGCATTAATAAAAAAAAAAAAAAACGAGCTTATTTTTAAAATTATCTATTTTTTTTGGGATATTAATAAAAATGGCCGGTGGTACCCACATGCCAGAGTTTGCTCCCAAACAAACGTTATCCGGTAACTCAAGTGCAGTTTTAATAACTTAACAAAACTTATGTTAGCCCATGGGCCTTTTACTGATTAATTAGAATAAGCCCAACAATTGTTCATAGCCCAATTCTTCTTTGTGCCAACTTGTCAAGTTTGACTATCCACAAGTAACATTTGCTGCTTTTAGGGTTGTAGGTTATAAAAAAAAGGGGGAATTTCATGTATCCCCCTCAAAAACCTTGAAATTACATATTCTTCCCTCTAAAATTCATAATATCATATTTACCCTTCCAAAATTAAAAAACTCACAAATTTACCCAATAAATTGTTTTTTTTATAAACACTCGTTTTAAATTTATAAATTACCCGTTTTACCCTTTATAAAATAATAAAAGCCATCCCTCCTATCCACAACAAAAAATAATTTGAAAAGGCTGTGTCATTTAGATACGAGATTGAACTGAGAAAGTCAATATGGATGGCATTAAAATACTCTTGTCTTTCACTCAAAAAAAAAAAAAAAAAAAACTCTTGTCTAATTAAATTGAAATTATTGGAGAGAGACTTGGGTACTATATTGGCGATTACATCCTCTTCCTTTCTAACGCTTGGGAGATGCTCAACAATATGCCTCAAAGAGTTTACACTAAGCCATTACTTATCGGATCTCAATATTCCTCTATCATTCCTACCTTTAATCTCTTCGCTTCAAATTCAACAATATGCTAAGACTTTAAAACTTATCAAACTCCATTAAATGCTTATATCCCACTACTCTACATTCATTGCTTCCATTGCTCTAGTAAGAAACGTATAAAACTTCTCACTTGGATTGATGAGCTTTCATTTTTATGTTGAAATTTTTTTTGCTCAATATACCCTGCATAGATTGTTTTATATATCTCTCCATTAATTGCTCTGTACACTGAATAGCTTCCTACCTCTTGTTTCGATATTTACTACCACTACCAAATATACACTTCCCAAAAGTATTATCTGTTATCAAATATACACTAAATCGATCCCTCCTTCAAACTACTCACTGTTCAACACAAAATCTTCTACACACCGCCATAGCCATACCATGGCAAGGAGCTTCATGGATGTTCCAGATCATTCATGGATGTGTCTACCTCCACACCGGCCACCAATACATTATACACCTATTCTTGCGATGGGTCGGAATAAACATGGGGGGGGGCTTCGATAATCCAAGTGCAGCAGTTCATAACCCAGGCGCTCTAATAATGGTCTCTAAATCAACTACGCAGGAAAAGATTTCTTTTGGGAGGGAGAACTTTTATTATTTAACCAAGGGTAAAATGGGTAATTTATAAATTTTAAATGACTTCTAATGGAAAAATCAAATAATTGGGTAAATTTGTGAGTTTTTGAACTTTGGAAGGGTAAATATGATATTATGAATTTTAGAGGGGAAAATACGTAAATTCAAGATTTTAGAGGGGGATACATGAATTCCCCCTAAAAAAAACAATTACTATTTATTTTATATAAAAAGAGTAAAAATCAAGTGTCGGCGCCGTAATTTTTCCAATTATTAAATTTTGATTAGATATATGAAAAGTGATAATGGGTGGAGATGACATGATAATGGATGGAGAGGACATGATATGCATAGAAAAAAAAATGGAAGTTCTGGCTTATTTATGACTCTAATCCACGATGAAGATTTGTATGGTATTAAATTTCAACTGATTATTTTTTTATTTTGTATTTTTCTTACAAAAGTCATGATCAAAAGGACAGAAAATCTTCCATACTTGTCATGAATTGTGTGATTCAAGGCAAATTTAATTTTAGTAGTCCCAAAAAGATATCTGTTCTGTTCATTTATATATATAGTTCAAATCACTTGTAATGTTCAAGTGATCAATTGTTCTGGTTGATCCTCTTGAGTATTGCTATATATTTATTTTTAAATTTGTTGCATGCCTTTGATTTCAAAATTGTATTTGTGTGCGCAAAAGAGGGAGGGGTGGATAAGTGTGCGTTTCTTAAGATAACATGTACTTAATTCATGTTTCCATTTCTATCCATCTCAAAAGAGATAAAAGGTTAAAAATGTAATTATAAGATAACCTTTTGTTAACCTCTCTTGTTCCACACATCTAAATAGACTCGGTGGACTTGGTCAACAATAATTAAAAATAAATTGATATATATACGACCAAGCTATATATAATATATAAGAAAAGAAAAACATGTCGATAATTATTTTTATTTTTATTTTTATTTTTGCATGATTTTAGAAAGCATTATTAAGGTCATGGTAATCGTTGTCAAGGGATTACCCCTAATTTTTTAAATTTCTGATTTTTAGAACTATTTTTTAATAGAATGCGGAGATTAATCAGAATTCAAAATAAAAGCAGTTCATGAAGCTGTCGACGATAGTTGTTTGTATATATGAATGGGACTTGAACATGGAAGCTTCTTTTTCTTTTGATGAATATGGAGGTAACGAAATAAGTGATTTACATCGGGAAACGAACCAGATGCTACATGACGATATCAATTTATCATGATAAATTTAAATTTGTGCATCTCAACTTTTAATTTTCTCTTTTCCATTTTGATATATTGAAATACAATTTATTTTATATATATGTTCGTTATTTATTTTGAAAATCAGTTAATATTTACGTGTTTTTATGAATACATTAAAAATAATATTTTATTTCATTATTTTAAAAAATATCTTTATTATATGTGCAGATCTATTAGTAACATATATACCAATTCTTCATTTTATATTCTAATCTGCCCATTATCCATTCTTATCCGTTAATGTGGAAAAGTTTAATTATATTAAGTTTTGAGGTGCATAGCGAAAAATTTCCTTTTTGTTTAAGTAAGCAAGCACGAAAAACCCTGACATTTATTGCCAACCAATCCAAAATCATTGTATAACAATCAAAATTATTATCTCCATTAAGTGATAAATGTAAATCTCCATTACAGAAATACTGAACCCTAAGTTGATTCACATACATCTCCAGTATTTCTAAATTGGAGAGGATAGTGTTTGATCTTTACCAAAGTAAACTTCGGGGTGTGGCCCACCGAATCTGGCAATCAGCGAATGGGTGTGAAGCATACACCGTGGAATTTTCAGATATAAAAAAAATCGGACGGCGGAGATTGCTTCCTATGATCCTTCGATATTCTCCTCTGGAGGCGCACTATATAACCGGAGCCTATCCCTCCAATAGAGAGAGAAATCGCTCATTTGGTAAGCTGCTAGATTTTGATAGATATTTGTGTAATTTTATTTGTTTGTTGTTGTTTTGATTTGGTAATATTTACAAGCTTTTGTTTTACTTTTACAACTTATAAGCGAACAATTCCTTTGAGATGCTAAATTTCCGATTTGAGAGCTCCGTACTTGAAAATTTCAAATTTTGAGATAGATCTATTTTTTTTATATATACGTACATCTACAAGTAGCCTACTTTGCTAATGAAGTGAAACTGATGTATTTTTGTCCCTTTTCTAGGGTTTCTAATTTTTGAGATTTTATTTTTATTTTTATCAATATCTTTTTCATAGATCTTTACGTAAAAATTCATCTTAATTACCATCTCGTACATTCTAAAATGACAAATTATGAGCTATAAATCTTGCAATACAAATTGTAAATCACCTATATATATATAGCTAGCTTTTTCATTGAGTGGTGCAACGAGATGTATATATAGTCAGTAATTTCTAGATTCCTGGTGAAATTGAATTTTTTTTCCCATTCAAAAGAGATAAAAGTTGAAAGAAAAAAGATATAAAAAAAACTAGTTAATAGATTTATGATGTTAATTTGTAGGTTCCAATAAATATATCTCTGAACCCATCTGCTCTCTTGTTAGACAGATCTAAAATTAATGGACTCGGTGAACAGGAAACCAATGCAACAACAGGTTTCCATAGCCGTCTCAGAGGGTCCCAATCGGCAGCCTCTAGTGATGATCCCTACCCCCAACCGCATCTTAACTGGTGAAGAGGCGCAACCGAAAACAACCCAATCCATGGTTACTAGTGGCACTAGCTCACTGTATCAGTATCACCATGGCACCTTGGCATCAAATCCTCTTCCTGCTGTGACAAATGGAACCCACCAGAATTCAACGGTTTCATCTTCATTCGGTGCACGGGTGATTCCTTCTTCGATGACAACACTTTCTCGGCCCCACATGGATCAGAACTTCTCCTTGACACGCTTCAACCCGTATGCAAACCAGGGGCTAAACTCAATCAGCTCGAGGCCTCACACCAACTGGCATGAAACCTTTCCCAATGGAAAACATCAGCCGGTGCCGCTTACCTCAATGAGCAGACCCCATGACTACTGGATGAACACCTCAAATAACACCAATGGTGAGTAACCTAATTAGCTTTTTGTAGCTTTGGTTTCTTAATAAGTTAATATCGATATTGGTAGATCAGATCTACTATTGGTAGAGTAAAGATTAACTCATATTCAAGCCTCTTTTTTTTTTTTCCTTTTTTTGTCTTGATTGGTGCTAATTATTTTGTTGAACTAAATTGTTGCAAGACACAGTTTTAGTCTTTGAGACAGTCAAGTCTATGCTAAATTAAGAAACAAAAGGCCAAAGGCAAAGCCTTAAATTCTTGGCTGTTTTTACTTTTATTTTTCTTCCTATATTTTATATCAAAATACACTTCTAACAGGTACTAGATTTCCAGTCAGTACCATTTCACCTCCAACTACTACAGGAGTTGGTTCCAGTAGCACCACAGCTGTCCATGGAGCTTCTACCTACCCGCCTACACGGAGCTTCTACGTACCCGACTATACACATCCACAACAGCTGCCGGAACCATGGTCCTTTCAACAGCAGAGGATCCCAAGTATCTACGAGAATCAGCTACGGAAGTACCTCTGTCACTGGAATAGACGGCCCAAGGTATCTGTTCTTTAATTCTTCTCTCTTCTGAGTTCTAATATTTTCTTGGCTTATACATGGTGCTTAATTTGCTTTTGAGGCTAAACTGATGTTTAGTTGTAGATAGCAGTTGTAGAAGGATAACTATGTTATACTACTTGAGGCTCAATTCACTGTTATGTGATGCCTGACAATTTGGACCTGATGGTGCAGGATAACAACATTACATTCTGGAGGGAGTTCGTAAATGAGTATTACGCGCCTGACGCCAAAAGAAAGTGTTGTTTGTCAGCATGGATAGAATATATTACCACCAAATATCGGAAATGGAAGGTTTCAATTTTTATATATATTCATTACTATATTCAGAGATTAAATTATTGTGTCGAAGTTATCGCACCTTTTGTGAATATCATATGATCAAAGCTTAAATAGTACGTAATCTCTTTTTTTAAGGTTAGTGGATGTGTTATCCGCTAACAGATATATTAGAAATTAAATAGTTATTTGCATCTGTACCCTCCTAGTGTGTAATATATTTACAGCAACCATTTACAACCATCTTTTTTTTCTTTTTTTTAAATAAGATGAAACCATCTTTTAGATAAATTAAGTTGCTAAATCTAATAGTAATCAGTATAGTAGGATATAATGAGTGATATAGTGAGCATTACAGCCATAAATTGGGGCTGCTGTATGCATGTTATATATTATGGATACAGAGAGTTTCTGACACTATATATATATAGATTGCTTAAATTATGTTACTTGTTTTTGAGTTAGAATAAGCATATATGGTAAGCTTATTCTACATGAAGTTTTCTTAATTAATTAATAATAATATTATTGTTTTTCTTTCTTGTAGGATAAGTCGCCTTGTGACCATTGTAGAACCTACTCTCAATATGGCTACGGTTAGCAGTCAAAATAACAAAAAGAATAAATTCGTTTTTATGATTTATTTGTATAACTTATTTTGCATATTGTTATATCATGTCAGATATTTCATTCGAGGAGTTGCCAATATATTTTCAATATAAATTCAACACCCTGAAATCCGAGACTCTGAAGCTCGGATCATTCCAGGAACTTTGGTTAGAAAGCAAGAATACTGTCCTTTACTTTGCAAATGTGAGCGAAGAAGCCGTGGACAACCATTTTTTGACTGTTCAGGAAGGCCCTTTGGCGGTTACCTTCACCGTCGATAACAAGGTACATATTTATTCTTCTTTCTTTCTTTCCTTTCTTCCTTTTTTGTTGCTTCTGCTTGATAACATTTGGTTAATCAATGTTTCAGATATTATCATGGCAGTTTTGTGTGCGCAATTGTGAAAAGCTGGCTGCCCGTTCAGATTTACAATCTCGGGTATGTATATATAACAATATATTTATGCAAGTTGAGTCGATGTAGCTGAAAAATGGTTGTCAAAACGGTACATAAAATTACATAAAGAAAATTAGACGTGGTTGAACGTACCTTTGAGACAATACCAGGTATGATATGCCTATTTTAGAGTATATTTATATAGCATTTCCAACAATTATAGCTATATATATCTTGATTCAATTTGAAGGTTAATGAGATGTTGAGAAATGCTGGAGATTCTTCTGGTGCAAGTGGATCCAAGTCCGATCAGCAATGGACCAAAGAAATAAATTGCAGCATGTATGCTTATATAAACTAAAACTGTTACTTTTTTTCTTTTTCTTCTTAATTCCTTTTAAAGTGATTAAAATTGAATAAAAACTCTAATGGGATCTTCTGAAAAAATTATGTCGCGCTCTCGCGCTACTTAATTTGTATACAATAATATAAGTTAACACGTTGAATTAATAAACCTACTCAATTTCCTTGGTATGAAGTATATATAGATTCAATTCCAAATATATATAGATTGTAAGTATATATCAACTTCTCAATTAATTGCTTAATGTATATATGCACAAAGGTCAATGCTTATTTTGTATTTATAAGTTCTGTTTTTGTCCATTTTTTAATCCATTCATCAATTTATGCATTTGTTTTTCTTATGATGATATATACACTCCTTGTAGGATTATAAAAAGGGGATGTGAGCTGGCCAAGAAGTTGAAAGCAAATAAGTATCATGAACTAGGTCCAAGTACACAAGATGTACAGAAAAATATGGTATCAAATCAACATATATTACAGATTTGATTATTAAGTTATCTCGAATTTACTTATTTAGTCTTTACTCTATATATATGGTAGCAGGCTACCAGCTATCTCATCACTTTTATTAATATTAATATTCTAATATTTATGTTTTGTTATTATTAATCAGTTGTCTTTTGAAACATTGTAAATAGATTAATAACCTACCGAATACCATGACGAACTCAATGGACATCAACTTTAGGAACCAGTATGGCACGGGTACAAACAGACTTCACTATTTTTTTTTTTTCCTTCTTTCTTTCTTTCTTTCTTGGCATGCATGTTTCCGTAAGAAAATAGACCTGTACACTCTCAAGGATAGCTGATACTAGAATTAATGTGATTTTTATTTGTGTAATTTCAGACTCCTTGCAAAATTGTACTGCTCAGCAAAGCTTTAGCCACCAAATCGAAAGCCAATCACTCTCAAGCATAATATCTCAAAGCCTTGGAGCAAACAAAAAACAGGTGAATTTGCGGGTGCCGCAGCTTTTACACCCACCAAGTGTATTGGATACCAGTGCATCCAACTGTAGGCTTGTGACATGTACTGAATCTTCCTCGATAAATTCTAATGGTACGACAAATCCTCGGTGCATGGCCAGCTCTACTCTCAACGCTACATCAATGCCAGGTCCATCAGACCCAACCGTAAACCTGCTTAAACGAGCCGGCACAACTGAAAATGGGTTGGGCACAGCCACAGATGCCATCCTTGGACAGCGCCTGACCCGACAATGGTTTGGAAGTGGAGATTGGAACCTTACTTCAAGTTTGGTTGTTGATCGGAACATGGGTTCTAGTGCTAACATATTAGAGGGGTCTGGAGAAACCGAGGACCGGCAGGTGGATTACATTTTAGAAGGTACTGACTTGGATAACTATCTTACTGACATTGCCATCTTGGAGGATATTCTAAAGCAATAGTGATGTACTGGACACAGCAATATTTTTTATAGTATTATGTTTGTTAATATTTTTTTTTTGTTGCAAATTAATAATGAGGGGCATGCATTACTACTATATATTAGAGAGAAGTGAATAGTTTAAGATAGTTTGAACTTTTGAGTTATATATGTTTAGTTTAAGTGAGCTAAATTATCTCATAATGATCTTTTATTAAACAATTGTATATAATGGATGATGTGTACTTTATTTTATTTTCTCTATTTATTTATTAAACAATTATTTTCTCTATTATGTGAATTATATATAATTTATATGAATTAATGTTCATGTTGAATGTTTCTCTGCAGTTTGTCAGGATATTTTTTTAAACTCATTCTAAATTGAAATCATTTCTTATTTTTTTTCTTTGTTAATTAAATTTGAAAATTTAAGCTGAATATACAATTTAATTTAATTTTGAATTGAAATGTCTATTATGCTTCTCTTATTAAAACTGATCCCTTCTCTTGACCTCCAACAGACAGATATCATCCAACGAAATTTAAATGTTTTGATGAAAAAAAAAAAGAAATTTGAATATTTTGAATTTTGATAGAAAAATTAAAAATTTAGAATGTTATCATTGACACCAACAATTATCCCTAATTTACTATTTTCATATAATAGAATATTTCCATAACAAATATTTTGGTCATGTTTGATGTTTCTCTATAGGAAACAACAAACTTATAGAAGTCAATCTCTGGCCCACAAAATATAAGTGATGGTCTACCGTTTGACAATTGAGTCTGAATATTAAGAGAGCTAATTTTGCTTGTCACAGCGCACTGCTAGCCGGGTTTTTTTTTTTGTTAATGCATTAAAAAAAGTAAAATATAAATGTATAACATCAATTTCGAAAAAATAAATAAATAAATAATAGGATTAATCCCATCAAGTTGGACAAAATCAACCAACCAATCAGGATTTTTTTTATAGGTGGTATGAACCATTATTTTAATTTATCGTCAAAATAATATTGTTGCCATATAATATAATTATTAAATTTGATTTTAAAAATATCGTTCAGAATGTCAAAATAATATTATTGACAAATAATTTCAACTTTAATATATTGTCAAAATAATATTATTGACAAATAATTTCAACTTTAATATATTGTCAAAATAATATTATTTACATAAAATATTTATTGGTAAAATTATTTTTGCAGTATTATTTACAATACGACAATGAATGATAACAACCTAGTACAATTAAAAAAATATCAAATTCATCCTTAGAAAATACTACCTGTCGTAAAAAGAAAAAGAAAAGAAACTGTACGGTTCATACCAACCTTATAAATGAGAGCTTATTTTATGTGTCCATATAAACTTTTAAAATAGTCAATTTCTCTAAAAAATAATACATCATAATTAATATCTAATATCGGAGATAAACATAACATTATTATTTCTTCTATTTCCTTATATTTAGTTATTTTAAAAACTAAACTGACAAATATATTCTTTCATTTTAAATAGATGTGTTCTATTTATTAGTCAATTATATAACCCGAGATTTTCTATTTCTTTATTCCTAATTATTTTTATCTCGCATTTCCCTCATTTAAACAACTCCAAAATAAACATTCTAAAAATAGTAGCGCTCTCCACAACGGGTGCATGAATTTCCCAAAATATAATAAATCTATCTCTGTCGCTATATATCTCAAGTCCATAAAAAACCAGCTTTATACTGGTCCTACACAAAAATAAAATGGCGGTCCCGCTATTTAAAGAATTTCGGTATGGATGCCATATATATATTTATCTTTTATTTTTTATTGGGAGAAGGTTATATAGATTAATAGTTAAGGGTTTTGAAGAAAGAGAGGAGAAAGCTAGAGAGAGAAGAGCCATGCAACCATTCCAGCAGCAAATGCAACCCAGCGCTAGTGATCAGTTTAATGCATCTGTAACTGAATTGGAAGACATCTGTAGAAAAAAGCTCTGGCAGTATGAGACAGAATGGAATAGTATACAATCAGCAGTTCGTGTTCTCTATATATCTTTTTCTCCATATATATTTTCAGTTTTCTTTTTTCTTTTTTAAACTTCAGTAATTAGGTTAGTTTCTCATGTCTACAATTAATTATATGGTGTTTGGTGGTGCAGAAAAATGATATCTTCTGGAGAAATTTTGTAGCCAAGTACTATGCACCTGATAGTAAAAGAAGGTTTTGCTTGTCCGCTTTGAAGCACCAAGATATCATGTCTAGGCAAAGCACAAAGGTTCCAACTTCTAAATAGTATATATATACTTCTTTTTCATTTAGAATATATTGGAACTATCTATCTCAGCTTTCAATCTAGCTGCTAGCTGTTATAAAATTTGCTTGATCTTTTACCTTTCTGCTTCACCACAGGAGAAATGGCGTTGCAGTATTTGTAAAGAATTTTCTGACAAATGCCGCATCGGTAAGTTGCCAAAATACAAAAAGTAAAATAAACGTTTCCTTTTTTTTTTATGTATTTTTTTTCTCTTTGTATGTGATAGAATATTCTTTTGAGGAGATGGCAGAGGATTTTCGGAGTAAATTTGAAAAGGGAAAGAAAGAGATTCTAGATCTCGGGCCAGGCAAAATAAGAATTTCACGAAGCGATCAAATTGAGATTTTGTACAAAACTATGAAGCTAGATTTCGTAGGAGAACATGGTTATCGTAAGTCCATGGGCGAGCTTGTTGTCGTATTGGACACTAAATTAAAGGTAGCTGTTTAGTTAATTTTTTTAGTTGTTTATTTGGATATATATGTATTCCTTCAATTTTCTTTTGTTTATCGATGAATTAATTGTTGTGGATGTTTGAGATTTTGCAATGGAATTGTTGTATGCGTCACTCTGAAGAAACCGCGTTCTCCATGGGAAGCCTAAGCCCCCCGGTACGTACTTGCATATATATACATATACACACATATACAGGATCTACAAATTGCTTATAAGAAATGAAAAAAGTGATTAAATTTTTTATTATTTGCATATATGCGTGTCCTTAGTTTTTTTTTTTTTTTTTTTCTATTAGTTTGCAAGTCTAACAGAGAGACCTCAACTTGCCAATACAAATGAGTCTCAAGGTGGAATTAATGAGTCAGGAGGAGATCAGCAATTTGAAGAGTAAGTAAATTTAAAATTAGACTTTCTTCTTTAATTTTATAAGGAATAAATTTTTGGGTGAATTTCACGTATACTTCTCAAAAACTTAGAAATTACGTATTTCTCCTTTTAAACTTCCAAAACTCACAAATTTATCCATTTTATTGTCGTTTATGTTCAAAATCATTGTAAATTTTTAAAATACCCATTTTACCCTTTATTAAAAGCAAAACAAATTGTTGTTTGTTTAATATAAAAGACAATAAACTGGGTAAATTTGGATTTTTGGTAATTTAGAGGTTTTTGAGGGTATGCATGAAATTCTCCCTAAATTATTTTACAAAAAAGGTAGGTGCTGGCTAGTGGCTATATATTCATCCAATTACTACATTTTTGGTACAGGTGTATGATGATTTATGATTTTCCCAGAAGCATGACTACTCAGGTAATTTCCTGCACATTTATATGTAACACACCACACATTTAATTAAAATTAAATCTGCATGCAGTACCTATCTTGTCAGGTGGCTCAATCCATTTGGCAATAAATTGCTGAATATAACCATTTTATTTTAATTGTGAAACTATATATATATACTCCTATATAAGACCAAAAACTTGTTGAATGATTAAGAGGGGCTGTTTTATGGATCTTATGGCTGGAAAGAAACAATATTTTTTTAGGGGTTCATCTGGTGTAAATTCTTATTTTAATTGCTCTTACCACATTCTGGTCTAAAGTTAGGAATGATAATTCTTGTTTTAAACTTTAATTTTGCCACAAGATGTTAATAATTTGTTTGGACAGGTGCCCCTTGAAGGAACAATGCACCGGCAAGGTTCAATAGCCGAAACAAAACCGGAGCTAGATGTTGGGTCTGGATCAGGAAATGATAGCAGCTCTGACATGCTGATGCCAGTAGTTAGTACTAGTTTTATTTTAGTATTTTGAAAGTGATGTTAAAGAACTTATGCATGTAGTTTCTTGATCCTAGAACATATTAGGTTTTCAGTAGTAGGTTAATTTTCCTAGCACTAGCAGTTTGGTATTTTTTTTAATGAATATTCTGATTTCGTTATATGAAGTCGGTATAGGTCCCACTTTTGTCAGAAAAAAAAAATTCAACAGAAAATTTACGGAATGGCTAAAAGGTTAAAAGTTGGTTACTAAACAATCTTTTTTGTCCTTACTGTAAGGTATTTTGTTATGTAATTTTATCCTATAATTTTTTTTTAATTAGTATGTTATTTTAACAGGTTTATCAGCGTTTAGGCAGCACAAACAGTCCCCAAAATAGTAATAATCTCACTGGTATGAGACTGTGGACTCCATTTAATTCAATTTAACTTAATTTTTTTTAATTTGAACATATCTTATTTTATGGTATCTACACCCGTTCTATTCCACTTTTTTCTTTGCATGAAGGTTCGCCGGGACATTAATTGATCAGCTAAAACTTATTTGGTTGTCATTGGCTTTAATTGACTCTGTAATCAGTTAACATAGGCTTAAGTTGTTGTACAAAATTGCAATGATTCCATTTAGGCTTGTTTCAGAATATGATATATATTAAAATTTTAGCATAGTGGTTTCAATTGGAATCATTTATTAAACCTAACACTAAAGTACTTCATGAATCCTTGAATAATGAAGTAGTGAATCTGTTTACCTAATTTTTAGAGAGCCAACAAAAGAGGATTCCAATCTCTGATATGGCACAGTGTGTAAATTCAAACAGTCGCAAGACATTAAAAAGAAGCTTACCAGATAACGGGTTAGAAATGGATCCACACTCTAGACAGCAGGCTACCCAGCAAAGGATAGAAGTGAACACAAACGACAACGACAGTAACAACACTGCCCCATCCAACTTGGAAGAGGAAGAAAAACTCAGGCAAGAGCACCACCACAGATTAGACAATTTGATCGGTGATATATTGAACTCAGAAAGCATGGATGAAATTAATGCCTTGATAGATAGCTTCACAAATTAGAAGATTTAGTTCTTTCTATTTTTTTTATTTATAGTGCGGTCAAGGATCAAAGAGAAGTTTTATAGGTAGATTCCTTGGATTTACTGCGTAGTTTTAGCATTATTGTTA
The DNA here is from genome assembly GCA_033356055.1 of Carex pumila. NCBI lineage: Eukaryota > Viridiplantae > Streptophyta > Magnoliopsida > Poales > Cyperaceae > Carex > Carex pumila. The sequence continues at coordinate 237,873 of JARJHM010000058.1, read as the reverse complement.
TGTTAGAGAATGAGCTAGTAATACTTTTCAAGTTTTGGGCTATATTCAGATGGCCTGTTTTTATTTTGGTTAGATAAATTCTAATGCATAAATGTTGACTTTTGACAAAGCTGTTGGATTGAGAAAATGTATATAAATTAATGACAGCTTCCTTTCGTGTCTTTCTATTAATAAAAATTGAATAAATTAGATGTATTGTTGGAACAATTATCATATGCTGAGTTTTTCATGATTTCTTCTTGATGTGATCGGTTGATGCTTTCGATGTAATAAAAGAAAAAATTATATATGTGTGTGTACGCTCACGCGGATGTATGCATGTGTACCAGTTAGATCTTGGATGCTGATGTATATATAAGTTGCTGATATCAGTGTTTTTTTTATTAATTTTGTGTGGTCTGTTTATGTAAAAGGTTTTCATTTGCTGATGAACACACTAAAGAAGTTGCTTCTGTTCCAAAAGTCTGCTGGAGATTAGATGAATTTAATTTAACATTCTATGCAATTATGATAGATGGTCTATGAAAAATTTTAAACGGAAGAAAGTACTGATAAAAACCAAATTATATTTGTTTCTGCATACTCTCTTTACAATTCACTCAATTGGTTTACAGAACTCTTAATATGAAAAGACACATCAGAAAATGACGAATCGAGCGAGACAACCATTCATTTTCCCCCATTATAGGTGATTGGGTTAAGGTTAAGTACCCACTTATCAAACTGATATGAGAATTTTTTTTTTTTTGAAAACTTGGTAGTGACTACCAAGGCTATATTAATAGATTTGATTACTACGACATGTCCTAATTATTATTACAACAAGACTAAATTAAAACAGAAGTTGTATTTGCAGCTAGACCCGGTCCCCTAACAGTCCCCAATACAACACTTCGGTTCCCTTTTCCACAAAACTTCAACCACAAATTCGCATTCTCAGCAGCTTGGTTTGCAACAAGCCACTGTGGTAGCTTCTTTTCTCGAAAGATTACTTCATTGCGCTGCTTCCACAATAACCACAATACGGACATGAAATATGCACTCGAAACCTGCTTAGTTTGCTTATTTCGCCCCATGAGATTTCTGTGGTAATCAAATGATGCTTCCCATGAGTTGCATACTGTGTCTCCAGCTTGCATTAGAGAAACAAAATGAGCCCACACCTCCTTTGCATTTTGACATTCAAAGAATAGGTGATTAGAAGTTTCCACTACACACCCATCACACATCACACAATGAGGCTCACAATCGATGCCCCTTCTCTGTAGCATATCACGAGTTGGCAGTCTATCTTTTAATAGAAGTTGAGAGAAAATTTTAACCTTTAAAGGGGCAGCCACTTCCCAAATCTCCATGAACCTCCAATTAATTTTTCCTGCCTCAATGAGAACCTTATATATGGATAATGGATCCCGCTGAATATTCACCACTAGGTGTCCACCGCCATACCAGTAAAAAAAGAAGCAACAGGGGAGCCACCTGATACACATCCCTGAGTGAAATTTGCTGAGAAATCGGCCTAGGCCAACCATCCTTCATCTTCCTGAGTGGTGATGGACCCCAGCAGTCATACCAAAACGAGATCCTTGCCCCATTTCCAATAGACCATTGAGTACACCATTGAAAAAGTGTATATAACTTGATTAATTGGTTCCAAAAAAAAGATCCATTAACCATCCATACTTTAGGATTGAGCTGTTGTGGTCGGTGCTGCCTTAGAGTACGTATAATTGAGTACCAAAGACTATCAGTCTGATTTGTTGCCTTCCACCACTATCGAAGCAACAGTGAATTATTCCTCAACTCCAAACCCGCCAACCCATTTCGGCAAGCAAACAACCTCCCAGCTTATCAAAGGAAAACCACTGCCTTGCCCTTGTGACTTGCCCCAGAGAAAATTACGACAAATCTTTGTAATTCTTTTCAGCAATATGAGAAGAATTTTAATTTCCATGTAATAGTAAAAAACATCTTTTCGTTTCTGTATTTAGTATATGTATTATAATTGACTTCACGAGAAAGTCTTATCTTTTTAACAAGAGCCGGGGCAAGAATTTTGCTAAGCACATGTATGGTCTTTGAATATTGTTTTGTTTAAAAGATTGCTTTTGAAAGATAATCAAAGGGCATATTTGTCAATTTTGAAGATGTGGGTAGTATACTGCTTATATAAATTATAGTTGGTTAGTTTCAGTTCAGCTCAATTACAAACTATAGTTTTCCTCGTGTCCTTTAATCATTTGCTAACACCTCAAAGTTTCTGCATTTTGTCTTGATGAAATAATAGCTGAGGATATATTGCAAACAAATAAAAGCAGAATAAAATCTGGGAACAATGGTTGATCTCGATCAGTATTCATTGGCACTCAATCCATGTACAATATGGGAACATGTAAAAGCACAAGTTGATCTCATTTTACTATTACAGATATATTAATAAGTCATTTTACTTATTTTGATATATATATAGTGCTTGACTACTCTATTTCCATAAGCATATGAAGATATATGCTTATAAGTCATTTTTATTTTTTCAAAATCCAAAATATAAATCTAAACCGTTAGATGTGATCTCTATATTGAAATGTGCTTGGTGACCAAATTTTATATTTTTTTGAATTTTTTTTACTATTTAAAGTCACTTTGAAAATTGCTGATTCAATGGTGACTTAACAAAACAGTAAAATTAGAAACTACCGTTGGATCAGTGATTTTCAATAGTAAAAAAATTCAAAAAAATATAAAATTTGGTCACCAAGCACATTTCAATACAGAGATCACATCTAACGGTTCAGATCAATCATTTGAACATTCAAAACGCAAAAATGACTTATAAACATACGCCCTCATATGCTTATGGAAGTAGAGTAGCCAACCGAGAAAATTTATAAAATACCATTCTTTTGAAAATTTTAGAACAAAATACCCTCCCTCTAAAATTTTTAACAAAATACCCTAGTGGAATCCTCTCAATAGACAGGAAGCATATTTTATAGAAATGGAGTTACAAATGACAAGCAACTAAAGTATTTATCAAGAATTGACAGTTTCTTAGGAATAGTTCCTCTTCTCATTTTGTTAAAGCACCCCAGATAAGGGTCATTTAGTAGTGAGTAGGTTTCCCAAAGAAACCCAAATGTTCACTCCTATTTTAGTAATGTAACATGAGAGGCAAGCTTACTTTTGCATTGCCAACCATTCACAAATTTCTTCACATCTTGCCCCGAAATGCAACAAAAAAATGATAATAATATGTCAGAATTTGGCAAAAGATGAGGGTGTCTAGACAAAATGATGAGTAGGGTACTCATGCTCGCTGCCATTGTAGTCATAATAGAGCCTCTCCCCTTTGCGAATGTCTCTCGTTGCTACTAGGAGAACTCGGCATTCACCATCCACATCAAATCTCACGCATTTCAAATTCTGCTTCTTTTTACCATCCCTGGATATTCAAAAATTAATTACTTCAATACAAATATGACGGTTTCAAATCAGCACAATCCAGTTTGGAACAAAACCCGTTTCAATACCCGTATAATTGAAAGAAAAGAAAAAATTATATCGGGGACTGTTGCTTTCTTTATCTTTTACTTGTATTTTTAGCACTCTTTACATTAATAGGGAAAACTTGTCATATTTGCTTCTGTAGGAAAACCAATGAACTGGCCTGTTGATTAACCCATACCAGTAGAAAGGTCAAATGCTACAATTCATACTTCATTCTTGCAATTATCTTCAAGAATACCCAAACTACCCCTCTTCTCTAGTGATGGAAGGAACAGAAAGACATGGCCTTCTTTTTCAGAACTGATAACCCTCCGAAAAAAAAGTATATATATTAAAAATAACAACACAGTGTGCCTACAGGGTGTGATTATTGATGCCATTAATAAAACGTGCAATATTGCTTCTCTTATCGGGGCAAATGACGAGGCTCTTTGATTCGTCTCTGGCAGAGAGAAGGGTCATCATGCTGTCCCCCTCGTCAGTCTCTCTGTTTCTCAAATAGTCCACGTCACCAACATATTCTGTTATTATCGTCAAGTCTTTTATGTGTCTATCTGCCTCCACAGTGAACCTACACCAAAATTATCATATTGTATCCAGTTAATGAAATAATATTAGGTTGAATGAGTGATGATAAGTTTCCGTGTTTAATGAAACTTGGCCTCGACCTTTTTAACCAAAAAAAAAATGACAAGTTTCCATGAGTTTAGTCGTCATGTGACATTTTTTTTATATTGATGTCCTTCACTTCTGGAAATTATTTTTAGTAGTACAACTATTATGTTGTATAATAATCATATTCTGGTTCCTTTTATTGAAAAGTACATATCATTATCATCAAAGATGTGAAGTATGAGATATATAATTATAAAAGCTAATATAAGGTCTATCAAATCCAAGTCAGGTCGGCTTATACTACTGGTACTTTCAATTAGGTCTTCATAAAAACTGGAGTGATGCCAATTTGGTACTGGTAATTGTACAGGTAATAGTACTGGACCTAATAGATACAGTCAGTTGGTGCTTCTAGACTCAGGTTGGTACTAACTACAAAATTATACTTTATTAAAACATGTACAAACACAGCAGAGAGAGAAATAGAGAGCATACCCTTCAACAGGATCAAACACAACCAAAAGCGGGGCCCATTCTCCCCTTTCCATCATCGCTTTGCACTGGATTAAGGTCTCTTTATCTTCCCTTGACATTACCTTACAAAATTACATTATGCATCGTTAGACTTGTGGTTTTTCAGTTATTGTAATTAAGTTCCCGTACTAAAATTTAATTGAATATAATAATTTGCCTATGCTCAATTAAGAGTTCCATTATACCATAAAGCCTCGATAAACCCTAATTGTGCAAAGTACACCTCAGCTGCACCTCAATGTAACTTCACCTACAAAATTGTGTCTTTAGTCTTTACTAAGCCTGAATTACTTCTCATTTTTACAACAGTTTCTAGTAGTTCGAATTGATCCTCAAGCAGGATATCTTTCATGCACTACTGATCAATTAACCCAATAAACCCCATAAATGAATAAGAATGTTTGCTTCTACTCTCATAGTAGAAAAACAAGTTCATTTAAGAGGACACTAAAAAAGTACCTGCATCCCCCCTTTCTCTAGTGCCGCTCGATTAACAGATTTGGGGGCCATGTCAGATACATAGGTGAGCTCATTGCTAAACACTGCACCAGTTGCGGTAAGAGCAGTTGCAAGCGAAGCCATTTGCTCAAGCCTCCTTCTTGGATTCTCGGTTGGGTTAAAAGGCAACAGCTTTCTCTTCTTTTTGGAAATGTATACACTCTTTCTCTTTCTCTTCTTGGATTCTAACTTTTCAAAGCCTGATGAACGCTTGATTTTGAAGAAATCAACTATTTTAGTTTGAACCAGAGGGAATTCTGCAACAGAAAATAATAACTTTAGGAAATTAATTTGAAGGTAATTCGGAATAGGAAATTAAACCTTCTTCTTTTTATGGACAAATTCAAGACGAAAAAGAAGAAGGAATTGAAAGCCAACTATGAAAATAAATGAAGTAATTGTAAAGCTTATCCGGTTCATAATCTCAGCGAAGACCACTTGTTAATACAAACACACGAAATGTTGCAACAAAAAGTAGAAAATAAGTAGAAACTGTGAAACTCAGCATACTTTTAGGGGTTTTCTTGCCAGATGAGGAACTGGAGGAGCATGAAGGGCAGAACCAGGAGCCAGATGGGACACGTGGCAGAATAGGGCGGAGGCAGAAAGTGTGGTAGCCAGCATCACAATTGTCACACAGAAGCAGCTCCGCATCCGCCTCACCAGATCCGCAGGCGCCACACCTGATTGACTCGATCGAACCATGAGAGTCTGACTGGGGCTGAGCTCGGGTGCGATGTCTGAGGAGCATTTTCGGTGCCATTTGAGATAGAGGTAGAGAGGGTGAAGGAGAGACGGAGAAGAGACGGGGGATAAATTAGTAGGAGGGAGGGAAAAGGCGCGGGAAAAGTAACAGACAGTAAAATGGCGGGAACTGTTTCGTTTTAGCGCGGAGCATTTTCGCGATGAATTTGGATCTCAAAGTAACCGAAAATTGAGTTTAGTTCCGAACCGTTGGATCAGAATATACATAAATGTTAAAGGGACCCGTAAATTATATCTCGGTCGAATTAGTTCGGATCCTGATCGGACAGTCTGGATTTAGACTCAAATTTTGTGTTAGTTTAGGGATATGGATCTAGTCTGAGGTTTTTAAAAAATACCCATTTGTAAAATATTTTAATAAATACAAGGGTAACCAGACTTGAGTCGAAATTTTAAAAATACTCAAACTGTGAAAAATATCCACAGTTTGAGTATTTTTAAAATTTCAATTCAACCCTTAACTATTTTTATTAAAATATTTTACAAACCGAGTATTTTTAAAAAATATCAGCTGGACTTGTTTCTTTTAAGAAAAGTAGTGGAAAAGGGAAGGAAATCGTTTGTTAGGAGAATCGGAAGAAAAACTTTAAACCTATTTGTTATCACTAGTTAGTATATGCATGCATAATTTTACATCTACTTATGCTGATTAATTTAGTCATGTAAACCAACAATATCAAAATATGTTATTTAATGATTGGTTTTATTTTGACAAAAGTTTTAAAAGTTATACTTTTAGAAATTAAAAAATATATATATATGATTGAAGTTAGGAGTTTGCTAACGGGTTGCCCGTGATCTGTTCCGGGTTACTCGTTAGGGGTAACGGGTAGGACGGGCAAATGGGTAGGTCGGATACGAGTAAAACCCGTAACGGGTAGACGGGTAATTTTCTCAAAATCTCTATCCGGTCCGTTTATTACCCATACCCGTTGCGGGTTGACGGGTACGGGTCCGGTCCGCCCGGTTTTTTTTTCTGTCTTTTTCTCTCTTTTTTCTGTTTTTTTTCAAAAAAATTCAAAAAATTCAAATTTTTTTGAAGTGAAACGGGTCAGGTACGGGTAACGGGTATGCGGGTAGATGGGTACGGGTAGGCGGGTACGGGTATAACGGGTTTTTTTTCAAATTAGGTTGTTCGGTCCGTTTATTACCCCTACCCGTCTACCCGTCTACCCGTTTGTACCCGGGCAAAACGGGTTGAACCCGTTAGGGGTTTAACAAACCACTAGATTGAAGCACAAAAAAATAAAAGTATTTGAAATTTCCTCATAATTTATATACTTAACAAAAGTTAGCGATAGAAAATTTGATGTTATTGTTTAGAAGATATAAGATATAAGATATTTATTAAAAGATTAAGAGGGCATGATATGCTACAAGGTTTTTTAAGACTGTACTTCAAAAGTCTGTCGCACAGAGGAAGGGGAATGCACTCATGTTACTCCGTCTACACTCTAAATCGGGGGATACAAATTTCACAGCTTTATATATTGATTTTCTCTTACCACAGTGTTGTCTCCCTTCCTCTCCTCTCCAATCTCTTTGTTTTTGAAATAAGTAAACAAGACAGGCAACTCCAATCTGAAAGCATCTCCCTCTCTCTTCCCTTTAATGAGGGACAGTATATATTGTTGTGTTACACAAATATTTTAAATATACCAACTATATATATATATACTAACTAATAATGTAGTATTTGATGCATGTGCATGCTAACGTATAGCAACTAAAGTTCAGTTGAAATTGTTATATAATTAGTTCAAAAAAACAGCACGACGCAAGTTTACAAAAACTAAAAAGTGACAAATTTGTGGCAACTGACAACATACCCTTTTATATATATATATATATATATATATATATATGCTAATGTGTAGCATGTGAGCCAAAATACATATGGTCTAAATTTGAAATTTTAAAATTTAAACGGTCGATCCAAACTGTTCATCTTATTCTTCATATTAATATCTGCTTGGAGACCAAATTTTATATTTTTCTGAATATTTTTACTATTTATTAAGCCATTTTGAAAATCGCTAATCCAACGGTTTTACTGTTTTGTGCAGCCACCGTTGGATCAACAATTTTGCAAAATACTTAATAAATAGTAAAAAAATTCAGAAAAAATGTAAAATTTGGTATCTAAGCAGATATTAATATGGGGAAGAAGATGAACGGTTCGGATCGACCATTTGGATTTTGAAATTTCAAATTTGGACCGTGTGTATTTCGGCCCATATGCTATCAAAAGCACATTAGCCTCTCTCTCTCTCTATATATATATATATATAGTATCATACCCGTGCGTTGCAACGAAAACAGATTATTTCATTATAAAATATTATAAAATGAAGAAGATCAAGCGTTTCATTATTTCATTATTTGCGTGATCTTTTTGAAAATCAACCGTTCAAATACGTGATGCACAAATCTCAAAGCAATAATAATACTGATACGATACGATACGAATACGGCGATACGACAATTTTCAAAAATAAAGGATACGATATAGCTTTTAATATATATATATATATATATATAGAGTGGCTATGCTCAAATCGATTTTTCCTGAGCTTTGGAGAAATAAACTTTTAAACCGTTCGATTTCTTTAAAATTCGCACAGATCAGATTGATCAGATCTGAAAATTTTCGGAAAAATTTGAAATTCGGTGAATCACTTAACTGGACATGTCCAGTAAAGCCCCCTGAGCGCTCTCTCTCTCTCTCTCTCTCTCACGATCGCACCTCCTCCCGCTGCTCTCCTCTCTCGACGCACACCGCACCGCTGCACCTCCATTCAAAACCCTAGCCCCGCCTCCTCCCGCTCCTCCTGTCTCACGTGCTGTCTTTGCCCTTCTCTCCGACCGCCTCAGACTCGCTCCTAACCCTAAATCGCAACTCCAGTCACCTCGCGTCCTAGCTCAACTTGTCCAGCTCTCCTCCGAAGATCTGTAAAGGTACTATTTTTTGTAAGAACTTGCTGTTTTTTTCTTCTAAGTTTCAATTCCTTTGATACAAGAGACTTAATTTGTTATTCAGTATCTTTTGGAAACTGGTAAAACATAATCGAAAAATTAAATGAGGCAATTGGAATTGAAAATAGAAAGGGAAGTAATTAATAGTCATTTAACATCTAGGTCAATGTATTCTTGTTTAGCATTGGGGGTTTACATTATTTAGCTACATGAGAAAACTACAGCCCCTAAGTCTCTAAATTGGGAATTAAAATGAATAACAAAGGGGGCTACAATTTTACCAATTTCTACGTATTAATTTGAGGTTAGTTAATATTATATATGGTCTCAACTAATAATGCTTGAAGCCTCACATGGTGATGGTCTAGAGGAAGTACTTGAGTGTTGAATTTAGACAGATTATATGAAGGGTATGTAATTTTGAGAACTGAGAATTATAAATAATGTGTCTATTTAGTTACAGGAAGTTGATAGATTCCCTGATTTGCAAACCGTGTTGGAAAGTCAAGGGTGTAGTGGCATCTGGAAGGTAATGTTTATATATGTTACATCTTAACACTTTATAATTTCATGAAGATGTGGTGCAGAACCAATATTTGGTCTTGTGAGATCTGGTCCATTAAGAACCAGCCTATGAAGATAGTGGTGCAGAACCAATATTTGCCATAACTTTTTAGGCTCTTGTGGTGTTTAACTGCATGATCAAAGGCTTATCATATGAACGGAAGGGTTAATTGAGCCTTATTTGAATATAATTTGAGGTTAGTTAATTCTATGGTCTCAACAACTCGCTTGACTAGAAAAGGCACCATTAATGCCTAAAATTGTTGATACCTTTAGCTTTCCTAATAGAAATACTAGTAACGTAATTGTAGGTTGTTTATAACTAGTGTATTGTGCTTGTGCAGGGGATGTCAAACCCTATTTGCCGGAGATGTTGTGCAAAACTATTGTGACAACCGCACATTCTAATCAATTTTTTAATTATGTTTTTTTTTTTTAAATAGCATGTAATGTATTAAATGACATGTGATTGTAATGATTTTAGTTAGACGTTGATTAAAATTTGATGTAATTGAATGACTTGTAATTGTAATGACTTTAAAAGGGTTTTTCTTTTAAAATTGTTTATGTTAGTTTGCACTATGCTTGAGTTCTCAATTTTACTTTTCTTACTGCATAGCACAGAACTGTATTGTGCTACGAGTTCAATGATTACCTTGGAATTATATTCCAGAAAAGTGGGAATTTATGTTGTAACATGACTTATTCACCCATGAAATTTCAGATATTTATTCAGGTTCTATGTCAAAAGGGCAATTTTGTGAGGTGTTATTTTGTAAAATAACATGCATTTTTCTGACAGCAGTTTCATTTTTATTTTATGAACTTTGGACTATGATTAGAAATAGTTAAAAATTCTTATAAATAGAAAACGTTTGGTGGTGGACTCATAAGAGTGTCATCTTATTACTTACTGTATAAAGGGTTTAACTAAATTCATTTTCCAAACACACTTTTATGTTTATTTTTACTTTTGTGCTGTTTTTGAGGTATCACTGTACCAGCAACCCCTTCGTATTTCCTTGTTTTTGTTCTGGTAGCAGCTCCTTTTTATCATCTATGCATGGTGTGTGTGTATTTACAAGAGGGTGGTTATACATGAATGGCAATAAATAACATGTAAAAATTACAAGAGAGATGACAACCACAACAATAATGTCATCTTATTATTGTATAAAGGGTTTAACTAAATTGAAAAGAATAGTGTCATCTTATTACTGTGATAAAATGTGCGTTCGGAGTTTATAAGTGAACCATCCAGAATAATATGTCATGGTGAATATTAAAGACAACTTTGAGAAGGAAGTTGGGCATCATACAAAAAATTGTATCTTTTCCTGAACCTGCACACAATTATAAGAAATAATAAGCAAATATGAATTATATAAATTTAATTCTTGATTACAACAAAGTATCTTTTCCAAAATAATTCTTGGTTACATCATTGGCATCCATCTATGCTCCAGTAGTCCAGTACCATCACTGGTACAAGTGTTCCAGTAAAAAATTACAAAACAACCTCTAAGAAAATAAAAATAGCAAAAAACAGTCACAAACATAGAGACGTATTGAATCAAAAAATCAACAAAAATCAAGGTGCGACCTTTCTGAGAGATAACTTATTCCTGAGAGATAAGTTATTTTGGTGCGATTTTAAATTTCTGGAGAGGGGCGATTTTAGATTTTGGTGCGATTTCATGGTGCGGTCTGATGTGGTCAGAGAGAAGGGCGATCAGGAGAGAAGAGCGAGAGGAGGGCAGCGGTGCGGTGAGAGGAGAAGAGGCTCGTTAGGGTTTTGAAGTAGCGGTGCAACGGTGCAACGGTGCGGTGCCGTCGAGAGAGGAGAGGAGCGAGAGGAGGGTGATCAGGAGAGAAACTCACGTCGTGAGAGAGAGCATGCGTAGGGGTCTTTACTGGACATGTCCAGTTAAGTGATTCACCGCATTTCAAATTTTTCCGAAAATTTTCAGATCTGATCAATCTTATCTGAGCGAATTTTAAAGAAATCAAACGGTTTAAAAATTTATTTCTCCACAGCTCAGGAAAAATCGATTTCAGAATAGCCTCTCTCTCTCTCTATATATATATATATATATATTTATTTTATATATAATATTTATATAATTATAACTTAAATCAAATTTGTAGAAAAAAATAGTTAAATACTATATTTATCTACAAGATAATATATGTGAACTCTAGTGCACTGGTAAGAATTTTGGCACCGACAGAACCCAGCTGGGTTCAAATCCCGCTTTCAGCAGAAAAAAAGAATGCTCGGTCCCCAAACGCCGTGTGTTGTTCAGAGGCGCAATCCACGGGTGTGGCACGTAGTCTACGAGCGTGGAATCATATGCGGCGTGACCAGTACATGCTTAAGTATTGAAGGCTTGAAGCACATAATTTAGAAAATTCAACAGCTGAGCATCCTCCAAAAAAAAAAAAATTCAGTAAATCAGAATCCTTACACAATCTAGACATTAAGCTCCTTAATAGAAAGAAGATATTTTCAATCATAGCATGAGCCGAGTCACAGTCCATGAGACTCGTGCTCAATGAAGCAAGGAAACGTGTTTTCCTTTTTGTTTGGAATTTTACAATAAGCTACATTTTTTATATATTGCAAAGCAGTCCAAACTAATTATCATAATTTTCATATAATTTTTCCAAAGTAAGTATCAACTTTTTTTTTTGCAAAAGTGGATTTCTATCTGATTCATTACGAAACAATATAGTTCATACAAAATAGTTCGTAGTACCGAATTAATATTCAAGTATCAACGTAAACTAACATATTAGTATTATTATGATTTTCCAAATTAGAAAGTTTCAGAGTTGAAATACTATGGCATTATTATGATTTTCAAATTAGAAAGTTTCAGAGTTGAAATACATGGTCTAACCATATCCTGTATTTTGTTTTATGTTCAAAAGTTCAAATAAATTGAGAAATTGAGGAAAGCTGTACCGGTACAGGCGGTACAGAGTAGAACAAGTGTTCCTCAAGAAAATGACATGATGGTTTTAGAACAAGTACGTGTTCTTCAAGAAAACTCCTATATTAGTGTTTCCACTCAATTTTGCATTAGTAAATAAATTAGAGTGAAATTTAGTGAATTTAGTTAATTCAAGAATTACGAGTATAAAACTTCTTTCAAAAAATATTAAGTGGAGTTAAATTGATATTTATAATTAAATATCTTTTTAAACTTTGTACAGAGACTAAGAGAGACAAACTGAACATATTTTGATAATGAACAAATTAATTCTGATCAATAGAAATAAAAGTATCTCTAAAACAAATGTAAAAGAACATCTGAGACAAAAAAAATATATTTTATTTCATTGGCTAATTAAACTACATGAAACATTTTTTTTTTTTAGTCTTATAATGCCCATAGGCTCAAAAACCAAATAATTCTTTCCTATTACATCAGACTACTGCAATACCAACAATATTATAAAAAAAAAGTATTTCTATAAAAAAATACTAAAAACATATCACTTTTTATTATTTCTTTTTTTTTTACAAACCACATCTCATCTAATTTTTTTTAAGAGATATTTTTTATCTCATTATATTTCACAATATTTGTTTCTAAAACAAATCAAATAGCTATGATTATTGCAACAACCATATTAATATTTGTTATCCAGTTAACATTTTTGAAAAAAAAAAAAGCTATTTATTAAAAAGAAAAAAATATTGTAATTAACCAGCATATAAATGAATTATAATAGATCAAAGGGCCAATAGTCTTGATCTTACAGCTCTATCTCTAAAATCGTAATTGAGCCTAGAATTGGCTACTTGAACGAATTCCAAAATAATCAAGCTTTGCCAGTAAAATTTGGCGGAAAACAAGTATTTTTTACTATTTTACTTTTTGCAGCTTCATTTTCTTTTGATATCGATGTGATATTGGAAAAATGTTAATTTCAAAATTAAAACTTTTAGTTTTTTCCAATATCTGACATTCACAAGTTTTTTTAATTTTTTTTTTTGCACTTAATAATAGAATTGAATATTGTTTGTCTAATTAAAATATTGTTTTTATATACACATGAAGAGGTTCAAATTGTATGCTAGTTCATTCAAACCTCATGCCTCACACATTTTTCATCTTTATAATTGACAATTTAATTTCTTAATTATCAAATGTCAACTGTATATGTTAATTATCTGTTATGAGATGTTCTGAATTCTAGTTATGACTGGAAATATCTCTCACAGTATACATCGTTGTGTTACATACATATTTTACATTTTTAGTTGAGAAAATACCAACTATATATATTAACTAATAATGTAGTATTTAATGCATGTGCATGTTAACGCGAGGGATTTTTTTTAAATAGAATTGAATTTAATATTTTTAACGAAACAAGGATCGTTGATTTAGATTCTACAAAAAAAACGATTGCGGATCGGTGGAGCCACAAAGATGTTTGCTTAATCAATCCGTTGGATTAGTAGAGCCATTTTATGACTCATATATGTAATTTGATCACAGAAATTAACAGTAAATAGTTCCATCAATTCTGCGAATTAGTAGAGTAAACATGTTTTTGCCTCCACCGATTCTGCGATCGATAAAATTAAAAACGAAATCTATAGTGCTTGTTCTATTAAAATATTTAAAATTAATTTTTTTTAAATAACGTAAAGTAAATTGAACTCAATTGAAATGTTATATAATTAGTTTAGAAAAACAGCACCAGACAAGTTTAAAAAAAAACAAAAATATCAAAAACTAAAAAGTGACAAATTTGAGGCAAAACCAAAAAGTGTGTTGTTCTAAAACTATATTTCTCTTAAAGAGTGACAATATGTTTTGTGTGTTATTCTCTTAAAATTATATCAAAAATTAAAAATATCAACACAAAACATATTTCCAAACCCAAATAATATACATTTAGCTCTGCACATTTTTGACATAGCGTCTCTTGTTAGACTTCCTCTTATGCGAAGAGTTTATCAAAAAGATTTCATCATCTATTGGCGTGTTGGAAATTATTCACACTTTCTTTTTATCTTTTCTTACTCACTTAGAGTCAGATGAATTCAGTTCACTTTCAAGTATGAGTCCATTTCATATTCCTACAACACAATGCAAATATGTACATGATGAAAGTAAATGTAATATTAAAGTAACTATTTGATAAAGTCAGTAAAATACAACACAAAATTAAAACTCGGTAAGACTTTAAATGATTTCTCAATATATAGTACCTTAACTCTCCTTGCAAGACCGTCCATGCCTGTCAGAATGCCATAGGGCCATCGCTTTATATCTTTAATCCTGCACTATGTCTTAAGCATGGTCTGGCTCACTCGGAGCTCTTATACATCTTCATTTTGTGGTTTTCTAATCACTGGACAGACCAACTCAATAGATAAATCTCCAACTTTCCTCAAGTTATAAACCTTTACGAGCAGTTTGACCATTTTAGTAAACAATTTTATAAATTGCTAGTGCCTCATTTTCAATTTGATCTTCGGATCTTGTTCTTTCTTCAAACTCCCTAGTTCCATAGAGATTTACACATGACTAAAGAAAGTTATTAAACTTTTTAAAGTGGCTTGGCCATTGAGGACAGCCTGACAACTCCTGTTGTGGATCGCCAGACTCTGTACCTAAAATTCACGAAACAGCTTGTGGGTGAGCGACAACTCGCTTAGTATGTGACCCAGAATTATCCTTTCATGGATCCTCTACGGTTAAAGCACTTTTATTTATAAATTTTGTTCAGTTATGAATATAATTAAAATATGCACATGTGTGAACCTATCTCAATATCTAATAGAAAGAAAAATACTTTTAATTAATACCATGATGCGGCTAATCTATTATGTCAACATGCGAAATAAATCCAAAGTAAAAAAATACAATATCGGATAGTAATCAAAGCGGGGTCCAGTACCAAAGCACTGTGTACACAAATATAATAATAATAATAATACAGATTTGATAAATCACCCTGTGCCGTGCCAATAGGATCAAAAGATCCGAAATAATATAATCCAAGGACTGTGTTCAGAGGCACAATGATACACGTTGCCTAATGACATCGAGCATTACCCACAATATACTAATACACTAGCCGATGGTTATATCAAAATATGGTGTGTCAAAATATTTGATTGCAACACTCAATTATTTTAATATTTTTTCACAAAACAAATGAGGGAAAGAGAGAAAATACATACAGAGGGAAATAGCAGAATGATAATAATAAAAGAGATATTTTGTAAGAGTTAATGATATCAATTTATATTAAATTCGTCGCAGTTCAAATTGAATTTCAAAAATTCACTACAATACAGCCGGATCTACCTATTATTTGAATTTTATTTTGATTGGTAGTAAAATTGAATACTGGGTTTGAGCATTGGATTGTAATAGACTACCAGTAACGGAATAACTGGTCTTTGAGACTGGACTTGCCGATATTTAAAAAATAACCATTTGGTAAAATATTTTAATAAAAACAAGGGTAACTAAAGTTGAGTTGAAATTTTAAAAATACTCAAACAGTGGATATTTTTTACGATTTGAAATTTTAGTTTCAAACCGTGGAAAATATCCACGGTTTGGGTATTTTTAAAATTTTGGTTCAACCCTAATTATTTTTATTAAATATTTTACAAACTAGGTATTTTTAAAAATATCGGCTGGACTTGTTTCTTTTAAGAAAAGTAATGGAAAAGGGAAGGAAATCGTTTGTTAGGAGAATCCACAAGAAACACTTTAAGGGCGTGTTAGGTTGCTAAGCGGGAACAAAAATGGGTTTGGGTTTGGATCCAATTTGAATAGTCAAAACACTATTCACGTGGGAAAAAAAAATTTACTCTGAGTGAATTTTTTTTTCCCGTGGGCACAGTGGCACGCCGAACACGCCCTAAATTTATTTGTTATCACTAGTTAATATATGCATGCATAATTTTACATGTACTTATGTTGATTAATTTAGTCATGTAAACCAACAATATCAAAATATGTTATTAAATGATTGGTTTTATTTTGACATAAAAGTTTTAAAATTTATACTTTTAGAAATTAAAAAAAGTAAAGATATGAGAGACACAAAAAAATAAAAACATTTGAAATTTCCTCGTAATTTATATACTTAACAAAAGTTAGTGATAGAAATATTAGTTTGATGTTATTGTTTAGAAGATATAAGATATAAGACATTTATTAAAAGATTAAGAGGGCACGATATGCTACAAGGTTTTTTAAGACTGTGCTCTAAAAATCTGTCGCAGAGAGGAAGGAGAACGCATTCGTATTACTCCGTCTACACTCTGAATCGGGGGGGTTTACGAATTTCATAGAGCTTTGTATGTTGATTTTCCTCTACCACAGTGTTGTCTCCCTTCCTATCCTCTATGATATCTTCGTTTTTGAAACAAGTAAACGAGACAGGCAGCTCCACTCTGAGAGCATGTCTCCTCTTTTCTTTAATGAGAAATTTCTACCCCGATTAGAGCACGCAAACAATGCCAAATATTCGTTTGAAAAAGAAAATTATATCTCATCCTTTTCTTTTACTACAGCTCTTAGGTATTTATTTTCTCACTCATTTCGAACCAAAAATACTCAAACTATAAATATATTCGTACATCTAATCATACATAAAAAAGAAAAGAAAAATAAATACAAAACATTACGAGATTGATGATGCAAATATTTTCTCGAGCGTTCTACAGGCGCCAGGTGGAGATCGATTCTGGCTTCATTTGAGGAATTGTCCTTGTTAGTGATGTTGGCTTCATTACAGAGATTTTGGCTACATCCTTCCCGATATTTCCAGGCCATTACTTCAATCGATTGAGAGAAAAGGGCACGTGTACCTTGTTTAAAAACCCTTTTTATTTTAAAAAACCAAAAAACAATTTATGAATTAGTTTTTTCTATTTTATATAGATGGAAACTAATGATTTAATCTAATTAGGCTATTTACTAGGACTGAATTGATGGTTCAACATCAGTAGTTTCTAAAAGTTGATAGACCAGAGAAATACGAAAAGTATTGAGACCAAATTATCGATTCAATCTTAGTAAAAGCTACAAAGTTAATAAATTTGAGACGGAATTAATAATTTAATTCCACATTTTTCATACTAATATATTGTCAACGGATACCCATTTTTATACACATGATTTTTATAAAGTGCAAATCACATTCAAATACCCGAATTTTAAAATAAAATTATTTCTTTTATTAATTACTCCGTAGCCAGTGAGTGAATTCAATTTTTTTTCTCATTTTTTATTTTATTTTGGAACCTATCACATTTTAGAGGAAGAGTATCCTGTATCCTCTCCAATACGTGTAAAGATTCTCTTCATTTTAGTGGCTGGATTATTTGGCTTTAAGATTCGTGCACAGTTAAAAGAACGATCCAGATCAACTAGTTCTAAAAGATTCCCTTTTACGGTATGGCCTTATTGAGATCGTATCCTCTGCATTAACTCAAAAAGGAATCTCTTGAGTTAATGTATCTGGATTGTCCGTTAAGCTTTAAAATTCGTGCAGATTAGATCCACATTAATATTAAAATCTCCCAACGTTATAAGCGACGTCCAGATGGGCTCCGTTTATAATCAGACGAACGATATGTATTAACTCAAAAGATTCTCGTTTGAGTTAATGCAGGCGATGCGGGCTCGACCTTATTGGGACCAGAATGTGAATGAATTCGTATCCTCTGAGATATCTCAAACTTTGCGTGACTTTAAGGAAAATCTCAACCGTTTAAATATGTTAAGCACGAAATCTCAAATTACACATAATACTGACCCCCTACATCACCCCGAATAGGCACCGGACACGTCGGTCACGCAAAAGTTAAGATATCTCAGAGGATACGCACTCAATGTGAATTCCATTTTAGAACGGACCAGAATCCGCGCATCAGTTATGGGGCCCACTTAGCAGTGATCCATGTTGTACCAATTAAATGCTTCACCCAGTGTTTGCAATTCATTCTCTTATCTCCTTCCCTGTCCCCTCGTGTCCTTCCCTCCTGCTCCTCTCCCCTACCACACGCCACGCGCCACGCGCCACACACAAAGAGAAAGAGAAAGAGCAATGGCGATTACATCAGCCATGCTAGGCGCCATTCGACTGATCCCAAGCTCTAACAGTAAACCCAACTGTAGTTCCAACTCGACCTCTCTATCACATTCTCTATCACATGTCAAAGCACAAAAATGTACTCAAATGGCCCCCAAATCGGTTGCCAACAGGCTACACCCCGTTGTTCCTCTCTCTGTCTCAGCTGCTATTCCTTCTATTGCATTCTTCCTCTCTCCGGAAGTAAGTGTAAAATGTGTATCTATTCAATAAGGGTTTGTACATGTTGGTCTTATCGTTCCATATTTGGAGAGATTTTGGTTGTACTGCCTTTTATGCCTATGAAATCCTGAAATTATGCATATTTTGATTCGTTCTTCAAATATTTAAAGAAGTTGTTTCAGATAATTTTATTTAGTTAAATGGAGTTTCACTGCAGGATTTAAGTTTGATAATTTTATGTGCGTTGTATTATAATTGAAGGCAGCATTAGCAGCGGGTGGAGAGTTCGGTATACTGGAAGGGAGAACACTGGCTCTTATACATCCAATAGTTATGGGTGGTCTTTTTGCGTTCACGCTCTGGGCTGGTTATCTAGGCTGGCAGTGGCGCCGTGTCAGAACAATACAGGTTCGTAGAGCTTTTGGTTTTTACCCCCCACCTTTCCCCCACTGGGATGTATCATGTATGGATATGTCATGGCACGGCATGGCACGACATGTGTACCGACCACGTGCCGTGAACATTGGCTTGACGTGACCATCATTTGGAAAATTGGCACGGCATGGCACGCAAGTCACTTGTGATTGGTACAAACTGACAAGTTTGTACTGATCAGTGTAGGCCGTGCTTATTATAATAAAGCATAAGGTACTGAAAATGTCTACTATGATTGGGATTTTGTATGAACCGGAGTACGTTCATACTTTCTTATGACAATTTGAAACTGACAGAATATAGTAATCCCATTCAAAATTCAAGGACACATCCAGCAGATGCATTTATTTATTTTTGAAATTCAATTTTTCTGTTTGTATTAAACTTTGCAGAAAGGTCCTTGGTCTGAATGCATCCTTGAATTTCAAGTGGGATCAATATATATATATATATATATATATAGAGTAAGGCTACCATACATTGCAACGCATAAGCATTTTTGTTCATTGGACTATAAATCACCGGATTCAAAATTCAAATAACCGATTCAAACCGTTCATCTTGTTCTTCATATTAATATGTGTTTGGAACCAAATTTTATATTTTTTGAAATTTTTTTACTATTTATTAAGTCACTTTGAAAATCACTGATCCAATGGTGTCTTTTGATTTTACTGTTACCATTGGATCAGCGATTTCCAAAGCGGCTTAATAAATAGTAAAAAAATTTCAAAAAATATAAAATTTGGTCTCCAAACACATACTAATATGGTGAATAAGATGAACGGTTTGGATCGGTCATTTGGACTTTGAATCCGGTGATTTATAATCCAATGCACAAAAATGTATATGCATTGCAATGTATGATAGCCTTACTCTCTCTCTCTCTATATATATATATTCTGACAGTTGCTGTTAGCATAAGATACTAGTTGTCTTGAGACATGTTGTATATAAAAAGATGCCTGTACAACTATACAAGTCATACAATTCTGAAGTAGTTTTAAAAAACCTTGGAGTGGAACAGGATGAGATAAATGAGCTGAAGAAGCAGGTGAAGGCACCTGCAAAGGAGGCGGCCCCTGTGACAGCAGGTGGCGGCTCCAACACGCCGGCCCCACCGCCGCCATCGCCTGAAGTGTCAGCTGTCGAGGCAAAGATCCAGCAACTAACCGAGGCAAGTGCTTAGCTCTCTAATCCCTCTTGGTTTCTTTTAACCCTTTTCTTTTCCTGTTTTTGGTGGTCCTTTTCAAGCTTCAAAAAATGGTTTCAATTTCATTCACTTATCTTATTTGTTTAGTAAAAACATACTGTTAAAATTTGAAAGAAAAGATAATTATTTGATTGAATTCTGATTATTATTTCAAGCCTCAATACAGTGTCTATTCATAAGTTTACAAAGCCTAAAGAGTCGTTGGGGTGTTTTCAAATAGAGGAGAATTCAAATGCATCCATTTTAAAATTTTAACAACTCAAAATTTAAAACTTAAAATGCTAAAATAAAACCGTTAGATATGATCTACATCATTAACTATTTAATTTAGCTAATACTTTTGTGGATATTTCAGGAGAGGAAAGAACTATTAAAGGGATCATACCGGGACAGGCATTTCAATGCTGGATCTATATTGCTTGGATTTGGTGTCTTTGAATCAGTCGGTGGGGGTCTCAACACATGGCTCCGTACTGGAAAGCTGTTCCCTGGGCCCCACCTTTTTGCTGGTGCAGGTGCACTATTCTACAAACCATTAATTTTATCTTTTTTACTTTTGTTTTCCTGCTATAAATAATCAGGTTCTCAACTGTGGATTTAACATCAGCAATGGTTAGGTACCTAATACCGGTATACCAAAATTACAAAATTTAATACAGTGTAATTTTGTTTAATAATGGGAGCTCAAAAGTATGGATGCGTACAAAAAGTACAAACTTAAGGAGACAATTACAAATTTTTAATTTACAAGGAAACCTTAGCCCTCCATAATTTTTTATCAGGCTGTTCAGTCCCTGAGTTCCAAATTTATTTATCACGAAGTATGGTTTTCTTGATGGTAAATATTTTTCTTATTATTGTAGGAATCACGGTATTATGGGCATTGGCGGCAGCGTTGGTGCCGGCAATGCAAAAGGGGAACGAGACAGCCAGAAACCTACACATAGCATTAAATACTTTAAATGTGATCTTGTTTATATGGCAGATACCAACAGGGTTTGATATAGTACTAAAGGTCTTTGAATTCACTACATGGCCTTGAAACATTTGTTCCATGTTTGCTTCTGAGGTCAATGTATCTGCAGTTCTGCACTAACAAATAATGTTGTCTTTATCAGTGTAGTTGTCCTTCTACTATATACACGTATGTATGTATGTATGTATACCCAAATGGCCAAATCTATTCTTATATTTGGTTCCTTAAAATTCTTTTTAATATATTTGCAACTCCCGTTCTCTGTCTATTTAATATTACTATGTTTTGTTAACTGTTGCCCATGATTTTGGCTCATGCTGGCTCGCTCTGAATTTTGTGTAATTAATTTTTTTATTTCGGCTCATGCTGGCTGAAATTTGGGGTAATTACTATTCAAATCTTTTATATTATTCGCTAATTCCGTTAGAGAGTTATAAGATTGCAAGCATTATTCTTTGCATGATTCTAAGATAAATAGGTTAAAAAAAACTTGGACCTCTGGAGTCTGGATATTAATTTCACCACATTCTCATAATTTTTTTTTTGTATATTTGCATGAATATTGATTTTCATAGAAACCATATTCTCATCCGTAGGACTCCAAGTACCCGAATCAATCATTATTATTTAACTTGCATTATCAATATCACAATAACCAATATTAATTGTAATATAAATTTGAAAAGTTAAAGTTTCCTTTCAAATAACTATTTACTTTTATTTGATAGTCAAATAAATTTAATTATCTTACATTTATGTTCTCAGAATGTCAATTTAAACACTCGAGTAATACGATTTGTTACATTTCGAAGGTTCATATTGAAAAAGATACTCTCCGAAATTGGTCGTTCACAAGTCACATCGCCGAATTCAGATCGACTACAATACCTGACCGTGTAGAATGAGATGTCAGTCGTTCGTTTAAGTTTTGCACGAGTCTTAAAGCAATCATCTCTAATCAAAATAGGCTCCGAAATAATTCAGATCCAGTGCAATGCAGAGTAAAGTGAAATTTGAGTCGTCTGTTTTAATCTGGCACGAATCTGAATTGATTTTGATCTGGTTGTGAGTAATCATTCTATTCGGTCCGGTACCTGAGATAAAACTCACTCTCTTAGTTACTTTTTCGAGTCTCTGATGGAACTTGGAAGTGTGGAAAGTGGAAACTAAAACCCTCCCTCCTCCAACCCATGGAAGCAATGCAGCCGCTTTGTCTCTTGCCAAAACCCTCCTCCTTTCCCCCTCTCCTTCTCTCCAATTCCAGTTCCAATTCCAAGCGCTCTTCTATTCCCAGGCCCTCTGTTTGCTTCTCCACCAAATGGGCTGATCGATTACTTGGAGATTTCAATTTATCTACCTCCTCCTCCTCCGTGGAGTCACCGCCGAATCATGATAATGGCAGTGGCGGTGTTGCTTCTACCGCTGCTCTTCTTTCTCTCATTCCAGATTCCTCTGACCGTACCGTTACACTTCCCATTGATTTCTACAAGGTTCGTCTTCTCTCTAATGCATACCCCTTTATTGTAAATCATAATCTGGTTTATAGACTTTTCTTCAAAATCAGCCTAGTAATCGTTGTGCATTTTTGTTAATCAAATAATATCTAGTTGATTAATTTGTTGAATAGATCGTGCATTAAAACAATTATCTAGCCTGTATCAAGCATTAGCCTAGATCAGTGGTTGGTATAGTTTCAATCCTTACATTAGTATCACATTCCAATTTGCATGTATCAAACGAGAAAGCATCACGAGGTTTTGATCAAGCAACATCAGACCACTAGTATTCTCCTGATCATATAGTACCGTAGTTGGCCCCAACATTTGTATTTGAATCAAATTCATGCATCCATTTTGCTCCGTTTTTTTATTCCCTATCCTGGCATTTCCTATCCAATAATGAACAAAATACCTAACAAATATGATAGAATTTTGTATGGTTTGGCAGAATGCTGGTTAAAAAATACTGCTGGGACTACATTAAAAAATACATGTATATCATGATTTGGTGAAACCACGGCATACTGAATCACATCCTAAAAAGAATACCAGTTCTGAAATGCATTTTGACAGTCATCCATCCAAAACCAAATATATTGAATACTAGCATAAAATAAATAAATGGTTACAGATTGATCACTATAAAAAAAATAACAAGTAGCAAGTGGAAAATTTCCCATTTGCTCCACTCCCCATCTCCAATAGCATTCTTTCTATTTTCTTTTTATGTAAAATATCAAATTGTTTTGTTAGGTGCTTGGTGCAGAGGCTCATTTCTTAGCTGATGGAATCAAACGGGCATATGATGCACGGGTTTCAAAACGGCCGCAAGATGGGTTCAGCCCTGATGCTCTTGTTGGTCGGCGTCAGATCCTCAATGTAGCTTTAGATTCCCTTTCCAACCCACAAACCCGGATTGAGTATACACGTGGGATTTTAGAAGATAGAGATGCAACTATTGTAGTAGACGTGACATGGGATAAGGTAAACAATTAAGCTATGTTAAGGACACCTGTACCTATTCCTTTCCCTTCTAAAATTAAAACCTTTACAAAAGTATTATTCTCTTTTATTTTATCTTTTAGGTGCAATTTGACTTAAAATTTTGGAGAATTAAGTTATTGAATATACTATTGTAATAGTGCGTTACATCCCTTTATAACTTTATTAGCACTGTTATATTTTGTCATTGACTTATAAAATGTCCCTAATTATAGCAAAGGAAAACTAGAGGGGGTGTTTGTATATTTTAGGAGAAATTTGGAGAGGGTATATGCAGTACAACTTTTACTAGGCTATACACGATACATATTATCTCTCTCTTTAGGTACCAGGAGCTCTATGCTTACTGCAAGAGGCAGGGGAGAGTGAGGTTGTACTGGAAACTGGGGCCCATCTTCTAACTGAGAAGCTCCCAAAGGGCTTCAAGCAAGACATAGTCTTGGCTATGGCACTTGCTTATGTTGATATCTCCAGGGATGCCATGGCACGGGTCCCACCTGATCTGGTCAGGTGTTGTGAGGTGCTTGAGCGGGCCCTCAATCTCCTTCAGGTAATGTGACTGATGACCTGACTAGCACATTGTGTGATACCTTTTAGCATGAAAGTACTGGCATGACTCAATGAGCAGTTGAGCACCTTGGTCGTGTAGAGAGGTGATTTCAGGGTCATTTGGCCAAGACATGATTTCAAAGTTTATTATTCCTATATAAAAATCCTAATTATGAATCAATAAAATAGGTTTTATACTGGACCTAAAGTGAAATCATACAATAGTAGTTAGTGGTACGTACCAATTGGAACTTGTCAGCACCAGTTGGTAAAGTTGAAAAATGGTCACAAACCCACTCAAATTGCAAAATATTTTTAACAAGTTCCAAACAAATACATACAGAGATGCTATCCTTCTCTATGTGGCAAAAGAAAGAATATATGTATATATATATATATTAATCTTTTATTTCTAGCAAGGACAGCTGCAAAGCTTTGCAAAAACCATGCAAGTCAAAAATAAAAAATAAAAATTGTACATCATTTTGGATAACAAAATTGGCACAGTATTAAAAATCAAATGTACTGTACAGATAGTGATATTATATCTTTTAAAGGTATATGGGCAGTTAGGGAATGCCTTTCATTAAGGTCAAATTTGTTTCGCTTTTATTAATTATTTGTTGTGCACAGGAGGAAGGTGCCACTAACCTTGCACCAGATCTTGTGGAACAAATAGATGACACCTTAGAGGAGATCACACCTCCATGTGTGCTTGAGCTACTCTCTCTTCCAATGGACCAGGCATACCGTACCAAGAGGGAGGAGGGGCTGCGTGGGGTTCGTAACATTCTCTGGAGTGTTGGCCGGGGAGGTATGTTGGCCATTGGAGGTGGTTTCTCCCGTGAAGGCTTCATGAACGAGGCCTTCATCCGTATGACCAGTATAGAACAGGTTTGTGCAAATTTGCTTATTCATATTATTATGCACCTGTGCTATCAATAGCTTCCCTCTATATTTTAACTTATTGTTATCACTGGAAAAACTTGTCCTTGTAATTTTTGTCTTCATTTTAGTATCTAATTTAGTCACACACCAAGGTTGGCATGAAAAATGAAGAGTGTCCCTTGTCCGGAAACCCCTCTTCCAAAAGGACCCAAACTATGTCTCCTCTCTTTCTCCCACTCACTCACATGTGCACATGCATACACTTATGTAGAAAGAAAATCGTTATTTGGGAGATAGTTTGGGCATCTTTGCAAAAACAACATGCTACAGGAGGGACCTGAAGGAGAATTATCTTTTTATGCTATCTAGAGGTGCAGATGATAAATAAATTATCTTGAGGGGTGTATAAATTAAGAATATTATCTTGGATGGTTTGACAAAAAAAAAGGTTCCTAATATGATCAATAAATTAACGAGTCTATTAGGCCACAAAAGCACCTTCCTGTGCATATTTGTATTGCCAATTTGCTATATATGTACTATGGTGCTGCTGTACTATCTATATAGTGAATTACAAGGTGCCAAATTTTAATCAATAATATTACACACAAGTATTCTACTAAAGTCCTTTTGTTTTCTTTCTTCTTTTCCCTTCTTTTCACTGTTTAGATAGACCTCTACACTACAGCACCGAGCAACATCCTGCCTGAGCTATTCGAAGTATACAGTGTGGTGCTTGCCTATGTGGCCCAAGGTGTGGCATTCAGAAAACCCCACCTCATCACAAAAGCTGACACACTACTATCGCAGCTTCAAGACCCTAATGTGGGCCCCTCTGATGAAATCGAGTTCTCTCTAGAAAGGGGCATGTGTGCACTTCTCATGGGAGACTTGGAGAAGTGCCACCAATGGCTTGGCTTAGACACTGACTTGTCGCTTCATAGAGATCAAGAGATCATTAACTTTGTAATGGGCATATCCAGTTCTCACAGTAATGGAGAGGATGGCGTGGTTGATCTGTTGCCAGGTCTTTGCAAGCTGCTGGAGACTTGGCTGGTGGAAGTGGTTTTCCCAAGAAGTAGAGATACGCAGGAAGTTGACTTCAGATTGAGAGATTACTATGATGACCCTGTGGTATTACGGTTTCTTGAGAGCACCGGAGGGGGAAGTGGTTCTCACCTGACAGCTGTTGCATTGGCTGCTGTTGCTGTTGGGGCAACAGCAGTAAAATCAGGAACTTTAACAGCCTTCCAAAAGGTTTTCCCAGGAATTATGAAGCAATTTGACAGTGCCGGTAGAGAAACCAAGAACATTGATGGGGGGCAGGAAATTAATTCAGAAGAAAGCGAGGGTTTGGTTGCAAAATATTTTGATTTGGGAATTTATATGAAGGATACTACAATCATGCTTACATCAGCTGGTGTGGCAGTTTTTGTAGTGGCAGTTTTGGGTCTTCGGTTCTTTTCAGGAAAAAGACGTGTATACCCCTCTGGGGACACTGGGGCTGCTTCTGTAGTGGAGAATAGTTATACAATTTCAAATGATGGTACGAAGCTGCTCCACTTTCTCCCCTAATGCATATTCATTGTAGTTTTTCTTTAGCATAGGGATGTTTTCTCTGATTAGTAGCTATTCATTTAATGCATATATACTGCACTTTGCTATATGTCACAAATTTCCCTGAACTTTATTTTGCCCACACAAGTTGATCACTAAATTTTTTATACTGTCCAGTCTTGTTAATCTGTGATCTTTTCCATGTCATGCTTGCATAGTGTTGACGTTGATATTTTCTGCTAAAATGGTTGATTTTATTTTGATGTGGGGTCAGAAGCATGAGTCTAGATCCTCTGAACTCAAATTTTGAGTTTAGATCCGGACCGTCCATTCAGAATCTGGACTAATCTGGCCCAAGGTGGAATGCATGGGGCCCCTTTAAATTTCATGCCAAAACAGATCTGACAGTCCTGATCTAAACTCAAAATTTGAGTTACTTGAGGTGATATGAATTCTCATAAGCACTCCATTAGCTTTTGGATAGAAATAAGGTAATGGAAGGAGCAACTGAAGTTCCATGGCCAATTTGTAATCAAGGACACTGTTGAGTGACCTCCCAGGAATTTGTTTTTAGTACATTAGCATACGATATGATTTTTTACATGTGATTTATGCATGTGTTTGCGAAGATGCCACAACAGAAGAAGAGAAGGGCGACAGAGGGATTCTGACGATGGATGCCAATTTAGCTGAGAGCGTTGTGCGCAAGTGGCAAAACTACAAATCCCTTGCGATGGGGCCCACTCATCAACTGGACCCACTTAAAGAGGTCCCAGTTCTCTCTCTCTTAGTCATGCTAATTATATCTTATTAGTGGATTTTCTTTGTTCCCAAAGAACTTCAGAATAATACCACCAAACTGATACCATTCCATTGTGAATATAATTACTATTTCGAGCTTTATTATTGCCAAATTATTTCAAAAGAATACTCAAATCAGCACCATCACTGAATATATATATGTTGCCACATGACTTCAAAGAATATCCTCAAACTGGTACCATACCGACTGACATCTTATCACTGAGATTGGTACCAGTAAATAGCCACTGAAATTGTAGTCTTTACATGTACCCTATTAAGCTCTGTTTTTTTTTTTTTTTATTATTATTTTTTATATAAATAGACCTCTTCAACAAAACAGGACTTCTTTTGTAACTTCTAGATAGTACAATATGTTTTTTTTGCAAATTTCCCAATCTAAAAAAAATATATATATAAAAATAGGTGCTGGATGGTCGTATGCTGAAAATATGGTCAGAGCGTGCCACAGAAATGGCCACACGGGGTTGGCACTGGAAGTACGGCTTGGTAAATGTATCAGTCGACAGCCTGACCGTCTCATTGGATGGTCTTCATGCCACAGTTGAGACTACGATTGAGGAAGCAGCAAGAGTTTTTGACGGGCAGGCTGGGGATGATGGTGAGACCGACAATACATACAGCACTCAGTATATGACGCGGTATGAGATGGCATACACTGACTCTGGGTGGAAGATTGTAGATGGTGCAATTCTTGAGTCCCAATAATGTAATTAAATATGTGAACTTATATTTCCATTTTTGTTATATATAGTTTAGACCTTTTGGTAGCCTAGTACAAAATTGGAATATGCTTTAGCTTGTCTGCAGCAGTGCAGCTTCAAGCCTTTCTCGATCTCGCAGTGAAGGTATTTTCACATCTAACATAATTTGGTATTAAATTCAACAATTATGCATTCCATTGTAGTCTAGATTTTGTGAGTCTAGCTACTATAACATCAGTATTACATCAGCATTGGTATTATTTCAGCCGTAATGACATTGACTCCATAATCTATTAAATAGGTTTTAAATAACGAATTCAAACTGTTCAAATTTATCTACCTTACAAGTGAGAATTTACATGCAAAATTTATAAATTTTCGTACTCAATTCGTATGAAGTCAAGTGGTAGAAAAATAATAAAAAATAAATGCATTAATAAATTAAATTGAAAATATTATTTTTTGACCGCTTGACTTAATACAAAATGAATTTGAAAATTTATAAATTTTGTATGTAAATGTATAACTCGTAAGGTAGATTGGTTTGAATTCGTTATTTGAAGTCTATTTGATTTTGAAGTTAGTGTCACTATGGTTGAAATAACATTTTGTCACCGTAGCTCGACTCAGATATTTGTTGCCTATATTGGGCTCTTAAATTTTGTGAAATTCCGACCATTTTAGGTGGTTTACATTGTGTCTGGTACTATGATCCCTAATTGGTAAAAAGGGTGTGATTATCAGTCTGATTTAGAAAGAGACGGTCTATATCTCCTGAGACCACTGAATGCCAATATGTGTAAAAGATTCCCTTCACTTTACGGTTTGAGATTTGTTCTCAGCAGCTTTGAGATTTGGGCTAGTGCAAAGGTATCATCGGGCTTTGAGATTCGTGCAAAGTTAAGCGATACAAATTCCCCCATACACTTTGAGATTCGTGCTGAACTGGCAATGAAGAACAAGCTGGCCGGTACACCAAAATGAAAAAGAAAATAATGATAATGCCAAACAAGCCCAAGTTGCCACTTGACACCGACAGTCTGGCGGTGCAAATATATATTTTTTTAATCTCAAATTTATTATTTTCCAACCCATTATAATAATTTGGAAATTAAATTAATTTTAACAGGTTTTAAATTCGTGATCTGAATATCAAAAGTCTATAATATGGAATGTATATATAATTATATATAAATGGTATTATTTTTATGAATCGGCAATAAATTGTAAAATTGGTGAATACCTTGAATATACATTGAGAATAATGTGGGTATTATTTATAATTTTTTTTAAAGTTACGAATAATACGGGTCAGGCAGATGCACTTGGAATTGACCCTCATTTAATTTCAAAATCTGATTATTAGACATAGTTTTATTATATATTTAGAGCAGAATATTATAGATACGGTAACATTGATTCTCATTCAAAATATGAAAAGTTTATATAATTAACCTATCATTCACATTTGAGCCCATAGCTCAAAAGTCTAAATCTACCCTGAATTAACTGGTTTATTTGTTTTGTACAACTTGAAAAAAAAAAATACATGCATAAGATAAATATTATTTCTTTCTTTTCTTGAAATCATAATACAAATATTATTTCAAAAACCTTGTTATTAGAATCCCAACTCAAATAACATTAATATTTACATACATTGTGTTGCCACAGTTTCCAATCCAAATCAACACGCAAGTTATTGTTTTATTAAAAAAGACACTTGCAAACAACACTTCGTAAACTCTGCAAGCTTCTTCGGTAATATCGCCCGATTTAAGGTTTGCCGTTTACTAGTCTGGCTGCTTCGTTCCGCCTCGTGTCTATCTCTTTTCATCCCGAAATTTTTAAAAATATCCTTTTTTTTAAATTATTAAACCAAAACACTAAATTTAGTTGGAATTTTTAAATTTCACATGGCCGCTTCCTGAAAAAGCAGGCACATAGAAGCAGGCCACTTTGGAGGGAAGCGGGCACTTATTTGGACCGCTTCCTATGATAGATGGTACCTGTAATGTATTTTTATTGTATTATTTGTCAAGTTTAGACGTTTAGACTGTGATTCCACTAGTCAAGTTTTTTATTGTATTCCACTAGTCAAGTTTAGACTGTGATTACATTATTATTGTTTAGGTGCACTATTATTATTTGTTTTGATTTATTTGTGATTTTTTGTTGTTTTATTGTTTGTTTTACAAATCGTTATGTTTAGATTAACTGTGACGAAAAATGATGAAAGATAAAAGCAAAACAGTACAAAAAATGATGAAAGATAAGCATCCTGATATAACAAATCACAGTATATGACAGCACTAGAGTAAAAAAAATTACAAAAATAAACAACAACAAACAACAACCTAAAAGTCAGAAGGAGTGAATGGGCGCCTCACCTTCCTGGTCCTCAAATCCCTAATCCGCACTGCGAGTGGCGTGTGGTCGAGAGAATCATCTGACTCAACGGCCTCAACCTCCTCAATCTCAACTGACTGCTAGATTGCAAGACCAAATGCAACTGTGTGTCCAGACTCCTAAGTCGGAAACATACCGTAGGCAGCTCTCACGATAGGATCATCCATGGAGATGTCAGGAAAGTATGTACCGGGAGGATACTGCGTAGGCTGTGAGCTGCCAGGAAAGTGTGGAAAGGGATTCGGCATAGTGAACTCTAGTAGATATGCAGGGGGAATCGACTGGGTTGGATCATAACCTGGAGAATACAAACCATTAGGGTTTGGGTCGATATTGAAGCCAAGTCCCTCCTCCTACAAATTTACAAACAAGTTATGCATCATTTAAAAAAAAAAATGCACAAGCTGTATATATTAAAAAAATAACTTACCTGTGTAGAGAAAAACTGAGTGGGGATCTTCTCCTGAGTAGGGACGACCTGCTCTGTAGCGCACCTCCTAAGCGTCTCCTGTCCTCTATTGAACGCCTGACCGACAGTCTGAGCATCCTGGACTGAAGCCCACAATGCCTCGTCACCACCGTATCGGACGTATATATCAGGCTCATCCGATATGTCATCAATCTGATCGCTTTCAGGCAATCCTGCACATCTCAGGAGAGAGTCTAGGCGCGTCTTGTACCCACATTGGCATACCGTAGGTACATTGTGCTTTAGAATGGCTTTTTCGAGTCTCTTCCCAGAGAGATGTCTCTGGCCAAATGAAGTTGTCGCCAAACGTCCTCACTGATCGGCTCTGGGGGAGGAGCTGTCTGCCTCAATCCAAACTGTCTCATGACCCGATCGGGGTAATGATGCTCGACAATCTGAATTTAGTAGGTTTTTTTAATAAATGTTGTAATAGCTAAAATTTGTAAAATAAATTCAAAATACGGTACCTGAAAACATATAAGGGGTACCTCGGCACGCCAGTAACGCTCCTGTTGCTGACATCTCTCGGGCAGTATCTCAAGATAGGTCTGATGTACCCCATTTACCTCGAGCTGAATTCGTAGATTTTAAACCTTAGATCAATCAAATGTGCCAAGATTTACAAATTTATTTATATCAAATTTTAAATAAAATAAGAAATCACAAATAAATCAAAACAAACAATAATAGTGCGCCTAAACAATAATAATGCAAGCACAGTCTAAACTTGGCTAGTGAAATACAATAAAAAACTTGACTAGTGGAATCACAGTCTAAACGCCTAAACTTGACGAGTAATACAATAAAAATACATTACAGGTGCCCTTTATCGCAGGAAGCAGCCATGGCCGCTGGCCACCAAAGCGGCTTAGCCCGCTGAGCCCAGAAGCGACCCAAATAAGTGCCCGCTTCCCTCCAAAGCGGCTTAGTTCCATGTGCCCACTTCCCCCGGAAGCAGCCATGCGAAATTTATAAATTCCACCCAAATTTGGTGTTTTGGTTTAATAATTTAAAAAAAAATGGTATTTTTAAAAATTTCGGCTTTTCATCTGATCAGCCAACTTCGTCCCGCTTCATTCGAATATATGACTTTCTTTAAAGGTTTTGTCACTCGTTGCTTGTCACCTCCTCCGTCCGTTTTTATTTTTTGAGTTTGACCGAGAGTATTGTGTATTCATTTTCATTATTGTAGTATCTGCTATAACTATATATATGAATAAGGTATGTGTTTTTATGTTTGTTGCTGATGGCGAGATTGCAAAAAGTTGTCTCTCTTATCCTTTTTTTTTTTCTTTTCTTCTTCTTCTTCCACCTCTCTGAGCGGTGACTGTCATGGGTTAGTCGATTCAGTTCCTTTTCTAATTTAATTCAGTGATTTCTCTGCTGAATAGTGACTGTTCCGGTCCGGTGTGATTCAGTATCATCTTCTTTCTCCTCTTTGAGTGGTGAATGTCCTGGTCCGGATTGATTCAGTGCTTCTCAGCTGCGGATTCTTTTGGGCGGTGTCGAATTTTGAAAGAAGAAGATATTTCATCCTCAAGGAAGGGTTCGATACAGCGTACTCCGCTAGCTATACAACTCGAAAAATTACTACTATGTTTACATTTCCAAAGAAGAAAATCGAAGGGCCCACCTACTTACTAATCGGATGTGAATAGACTAATTTGCATTCTCTGACTTCACGCGTCTGTTATTTTCTGACATAACAAATTAAATAATTTTACAAGTAACTCAATGTATAAATTTTCATACTTCTTATTTTAATCAAAAGAAAATATGTGTAATAGCCATCTTTCAACCAAAAAAAAGTTATTATTTTATTACAATAATTAAAAGATAAGTCCTGTGCTGTGTACCGAAACAAAATTTCAATAAAGAAATGGAAAAGCAGGAGGGGGGACAACTTTTCTTTTTAAAGATGATGTTAAAAATAGAATAAAATGACAGTAAAAAGATGCCCGGTCGGGAGAATATTTCTCAATGATTCTACATCCAAATCTCATCCAAATTTGTGTGATAGCAAATGATTGGGAATTGAATTTTGTTTAAAGGGTTTTAAACAAAATCTCATTCAAATCTGAGCTTTATCGTTTGATTTGTTTTAAGATTTGTCGGAAATTGTCTAGAGCATTCCAAAAGTTTGATAGAGTATTGCTGGGAACTAGTCTTGTGTTATGGTTTTAAAAAAAAAAAAAATTAAACATGTTAGGATTCATATTTTATTATTGGTTGAAATTTTTTTGCGTGTGTTTATGCTGTGTGTATTAATATTTGAAGAGAGTTCAGATGTCTCTATTTTTATGTCTTGACTATGTTTTCATATTTTATTTTTTTCATAACAAAATATTAAAATTTATTTGTTAAAATAAAACTTTTAAATGTGATTTATTATATTCTTTATATATGTACATAAAATAATACAATATTTTGCTTTTGCTTTTATATAAATTAATAAGTTAAAAACTAACGGTCAAAGTTATCCATATCACTGTATATTTATAAATTTTTAGTAACAATTAAAATAAAGCTGTCATAATTTGTGGGATATTGCATGGGGTAAGGAGACAAATTATTCAAATGTTGACCGGTAAAAAAATATTAATTAGTTAATAATTGATAATAATGGTAATAGAAACAAAAGTAGATGCTGAAGATTTCTTTTAAGTAATTTGTTTCCTATCTATATAAGAACATAAAAAAAAAATGAAACTATAAGTCTACAATTAAGGTGAAAAGTACATAGTGGACTTAAAATGCACTATTTGTTTTGTACTTCAATTATGTTTTATATTTTTTTTATGTGCTTTCAGTCTGAAACAATCGATCTGAACGGTTCAATATAATTTTTATATTAAAATATCCTTGAAGACCAAATTTTATATTTTTTTTGGGAATTTTTTACTATTTTTTAGATAGGTACAAAATTACCTTTTTGGATGGTCCATAATCTTCTGAAAATATTTATTTTATACAAATATAAATTTTTGTAAAAAGTTCCAAAAAATATAAAATTTAGTCTCCGAGCACAATTTAATATAAATACCACGTTGAGCAATTCATATCGATTGTCGGAATTTTAAAAACTGAGAAAATAATATAGAGAATAATTAGAGTACAAAATCAATAATGCATTTTAATCCTACTCAAAGTTAAAAACAAAATATTTGGTGGGAATGAAAAAAACATAACCGACTGGAATAGAGCTTCTATTTTAGTTGAATAAGAATGAAAATGTAAAAACTATAAAAGTATGAGGAGGGTTCAAATGCCTCTATTTTTAAAAACTTTAAAAAGTTAAAATTTAAGATTTAAAAGTCAAAATAAAACAGTTGGATATGATCTACCTCATTTTATTTATTTACATGTAAAAAATTATGACATTTCAATTTTGTTTAGATTATCACTTAGAGCTTGTAAAAAACGTGCTAATGTGGATAATTTCTAGACATTAATTTTTCAATTTATTGATTCACATAAAAACAAAATTGAAATGTGATATTTTTTATGATCACAAAGAGAAAATAACATAGATCACATCTAACGGTTTTATTTTGACTCTTAAGTTTTAAATTTTAAGTTTTTAAAGTTTTAAAAAATGGAGGCATAATGGAGGCACAAAAAATGAAGACATTTGAACCCTCCTCATAAAAGTATATTGTATTTGAATTTTACAACCAGATTTCTGCTCTTTATAAGCCTGTTCATTTTCTATTCTGCAACAAAGCAAATTGTTTATTTAACTTTTTAAGGAGATAATTTTTTTTTTATCATTTATCGATAACTTTAATTTTTTTCACCTTCAACTAAGCTTTATTGATACATAATAAAAATCTATTTCAAATTCTACTCTTTTTTTATTGTTTTGTTATTGTATCTGTAGATTATATACCCGAAATCGTAAGGAATAAAAATCTGTTTAAATTCTACCCGAAATTTTTATTTATACACTTTCAAAAAAAATAAAAAATAAATAAACCAATACATCTCAAAATATGGGGAATCCGAAAAACACCAAGGCCTCCAAACTAATATGCAGCTCTATTTTCAAGGGATCAAAGATTGTCTTGGAAGTCCCGCAAAACCTAAATATATTTAATATTATAATTATTATTTTGGTTTTTGAGAAGCCGCCAAGCCAATTTGTGACCTCCAAAAAATGAAGCCGCAGACTGATTTGGAGGCTATCGTATTTTTTGAAATCTTCACAAAACATGATTTTTTAGTTTATTTTTTTAAATATGGTATAAATAAAAATTATAGAAAGTCTACTTTCCATTTATTGTTTGGTTATTCGAGTAGAACTAGGGTGCTCTTAAGCTCACTGAAGTGTTTTGGTGAACTTGACTCTAAAACTCATCAAATTGATTTCAAATGACAATTGAAACCCACCTACCTTATGTGTAATGTGTCTACATGTAAAAATTTTAAACATTCAAATTAATTTAGTATAAAGTCAAGCGGTCAAAAAACATTCAAAAAATGAATGCACTAAAATTAATTTATTAACATTCTAATTTTGACCGATTGACTTTATACTAAACTAATTCAAATGTCTAAAAATTTTACATATAGACACATTACACGTAAAATAAGCGGATTTTAACGATTTGAATTCGTCATTTGAAATCGATTTGATAAATTTTAAAGTCAAGCTCACCAAACACTTTGGTGAGCTTTGAGAGCACCCTAGTTCTACTCTGGTTATTCTATCTACAGCCTTCATTTGGCAATCCAGAATTAGTTACAATTTTTACTTTTTCAAAGACCGGTATTTGTAGCAGGCGATATATTTATGGCCGTCTTTTTGCAATGTATAAGTAAAATACAATTTTTATAAGGACCGATATATAAATAACATTAATTTGTTGTTTCCTCGAGACTCGAGAGAAACCCTACTTACCGAGATCCGACGGTTCCTCTCTCTCTCTCTCTCTCTAAAAAGCGGTAGACAAGTACAGCCTTCTCTCTCTCTCTCTCTCACGCCGGGCATTCCCGTCACCGCTTAGTGGAGCGGAGGTGAGCTTTTCAGCGCGCGAAACTTTCCTTCTCGGTGGTACGAGATCTGTCGGCGGTAATCTTACCGTTGCCCCTCTTTCTTCGATTGTTCAAGCTCAAGTTGGTTTAAGAAATCGAGAAAAAAAGCCATGGAGGATGATTGGGGTATGAATTTGTTACTTTTATACTTTCTATATTGGATTAAGTTTCGACCTTTTTAGGTATTCTTGGAGTTCTCGATCGAATTAATTTGTTGGATAAATTAGTGTATACTCGTCATTGTAATTTCTTTTTAAAATTCATGTTATAGTGTGCAGTTCTTTAATTCCTATTGTACCAAGTTTAAACAAGAGTTACAAAATCTGGTACTTTTTTTTTTTGTTAAATTTCAGTTTTTGTAATTTCCAGAAGTAATTAGAGAAGAACTGCACGCATACAAAAACAGGATTTTGCACGATTTCTAGGAACAACTAAAAACAGGATTTTGCAATAATCTTGCTGAGTTATTGCTGATGTTTAGAGGCTTTATCAGGGCATGTAATTAGATATTAGCTATTCCTTGACTTCGATTAATCTTTTTTTTTTTTTTTTCATTTAACAGAGTCAGAGGATTTTAAGCCAGTGCCACCTGCCTTAAAACAGGAGCCTGTTAAGAGCAAATGGGAAGACGAAGAAGAGGAGGATGATGATGTCAAGGAATCTTGGGAAGATGATGACGAGACCGTTAAGGTAATTTCACATTGGTTGATGATATTATTGTTAGTTTTTAACTTCTTTTAAAAAGATTCAGAATTTGTTATCTGTAAGTAGGTAAGTAGGAAGGTCACACTGTGTCGTGTGTCCGGTACCGTGAGCATTTGTGTGACGTGAGCATTGTTCGAAAAATGTTCACGGCAAGGGATGTGAACTGGTCTGAAACCAACTTAAATTATGAAAAAATTAGTTAAATGTGATCAAACGTGACAAATATGACTAGTTACGTTCGGACGCAGCATGTGTGGTCATAGCATGGCTAATGTGCTGTGAGCCTGTGACTGTCCCTCCGAATTTGGTCACGGCATAAACTTACATCGTTATCTGTAAGTGCGAGCTAAAGCATAGGGGAATGTTACGGTTTTGTTGGGTTGAAAGGAGGATTGATGGTTGAGGCCTTTGATACCCTCTGATTTGAGTATCTTATTTGGTGCATGTTGTATACTAGTTGACCATGATTTAAATGCCTGTTTTGAAGTTTTGTCATAATATGGAATGTATTGTAGCAAGCTAAAAGTTATGTCATCATGTGGAGGTCAAATGCTACAATTATTGGTTGGAAAATAAATTGTTTGGCTGCACCACTTCATCAGAGTGTGATTTTTGAATGAAATTATTTTTGCAATAGTTTTTTGAATTAAATTATGGAGTAGAACTAGGGTGTTCTTGAGTTCACCAAGCCTCTTGGTGAACTCAAGTCTAAAGCCCGTCAAATCGGTTTCAAATGACGAATCCGAACCGTTGAAATCTACCTACCTTACAAGTGATGTGTCTACATGTGAAAATTTTAAACATTTGAATAGTATAAAGTCAAGCGGTCAAAATTAGAAGGTTAATAAATTAATTTTAATGCATTTATTTTTTGAACGTTTTTTGACCTTTTGACTCTATGCAAAATTAACTTATTTTACATGTAGACGCATCACTCATAAGATAGGCAGGTTTCAACGGTTCGGATTCATCATTTGAAGCCCATTTGACGGGTTTTAGACTTGATTTCACCAAGCCCCTTGGTGAACTTAAGAACACCCTAGTTCTACTCTAAATTATGATATTGCATGGACTATAGTTATTATAATTCAACTACCAAGTCTATGCACATGGGAAGTTTTAGAATCTGAAAATTTAGGGGAAAACAGGTAAAGAAATATCCGAAAAATATGTACATGGCAATTAGCACACAACTATTAAAAAGACCAATTGTCTCTGAAATTGAAGACCATTCTTCTAACATTGTTGGCCTTGCACAATACAGTCAATTAAAATCTGGAATCAACTAGAAAGAACAGAAATAATCTATGATGAGAGCAAATAGTATGATAAGTGAAATTCAGGCACCTTAAATCATAGATCTTAGTATGAAATTGTTTAAAATTCAATTATTTGGACTTACCTTTCATAGGTTCCTTTATTTAATCCTTTATACCCCTTTGAAGAAGTATCTATTCATGTGAAAGTATTATCTGAGGACATAGTACCACAAGAACAAATACTCGTAATAAATTATGTATATGTGGAGTTTAACGTATCTTAGAATATTTAAAATTGCCTTACCATATTGTATAAGATATAGTTTTTCTATCCAGGTCTGTGCAGCATAGAATAACACTCACAGCAATTTTTTCTATATTTGCCTGGGGAATTTTATGAAATAAGAATTTGGACCAGTAACAAAATAAATTTCATTGGTTTGATAGGAAACAAAACCTGAGCCAGTGGTAGAAAAATCTGTAACTAAGCTGAGTACAAAAGGCACCACTAAAAAGGGAAAGCAACCTGAACCAGTGGTAAAGCACGCGGAAGCGGCTGACGAGGTCCTTTCTGATCCGGTTGCTGAGAAATTACGTCAACAAAGGTACAAATTTTTTTTTTTATCTTCACTGAACTTGGATATCTAAATAATATGAGTGATGCTATGGTACTATGAATAGCGCTGATTGGCACTACGGATCAATATTTTCGCTTTAAAGTCCAAATAGTCAATCTGAACTGTTTAATATGATCTCCATATGAAATTATAGTTGCAGACTAAATTTTACATTTTTTAGAATTGTTTTACCATTTTTTTAGATAGGTAGAAAATCAATATTTTTGAATGGTCTAGACCAAGGGATTTTCACCTATTTAAAAAAATAATAAAATAATTCAAAAAAAATATGAAGTTTGATCCACTTGTACGTTTTTATATGGAGATCATGTTGAACAGTTCAGATTGATTGTTTGGACTTTAAAAATGAAGATATTGATCTATAGTACAGACCATTATGCACTATGCATAGTACCATAGCCTCACTCTGTAAACTACATAATACAATGCAAGTTTGTCTTTTTATGTGTCTTACCAATGGTAGGTTGGTTCGGGCAAATTTTTGTTTGATTGGGATAAAAATAGACTTTTTTTTGAGGTAGACTTCAAAGAAAATATGATTGTTGAAAATATTAAATCATTTCAGGCTGGTAGAAGAGGCAGACTTCAAGGCGGCCAGAGAATTGTTTGGAAAGAAAGGGAATGATGAGAAAACCCTTGATAATTTCATCCCCAAATCTGAGAGTGACTTCATGGAGTATGCTGAGATGCTATGCGATAAAATTCGCCCTTTTGAGGTACTTTTTTTCTAATTTTAAGCAATTTCACTTGTATAACCCTGCAAAATCTCAAAATATTATGCATGCCTTTAAGAACATGGACTTTGCCACTGATATTTCGTCTATTAAGGGTCAAATGGGCCGTTCTCCTTTTCTATGGTCTTGATTTTCTAAGGGCACATCTCTAGTTCTACTTGAGAATTGACATGATACTATTTTGTAGTGAGAAATATCCATGATTTATTTAAAGAGAACACCGAGAGTATGGTTTATTTGGCACACATTGTAAAATGGGGACTGGATGAAAATTCTGATATGTTTGTCATTTTATAGGACACTATATTTTACCTACTCTTCACTTGTCTTAACAATTCTTTTACATTTGGAAGTGTACATCTGTATCAAGATTTCTATATAAATTTAATCTGATTTCATTGTTATAAAAAAACAGAAAAGCTTCCACTACAATGGATTGCTGAAGGCAGTAATTAGATTGTCAATGACTAATATGAAGGCGGCTGATGCGAAGGAGATATCTTCATCTGTTAATGCCATTGCTAACGAAAAACTCAAGTTAGAGAAAGAGGCTCAGGCTGGCAAGAAGAAAGCTGGTACACTTCTCTTACATTCCAATTTCTTGTAATTGCACACGGGTGAATTTACATTTGCTAAATGGGGGTCAATTGACCCCCATTAATCTAAAAGTCCATTGAACTTGTACTGTAGATTATATAAAAGATAAAATTGCTATATGTATGCTAAATTTGACCCCCATAGATTAAAATCCTCATGTGCATATTGACCCCTATTGATTAAAATTGCTATATTTACATTTACGAAAAATCTTTATGGGCATATTATCCCCCATAGATTACTGCTGCTGATTGCACACCCTCCTTAAAACTCAAAACCACACTGTCCTCTCTAAGCTTTGCTTCCCTGAAAAAAAGTAAAGATGCTTTTGCAATACTTTTATTTTTAGAATGAAAGAGATTTATTATTATTATTTTTTTTTTTGGGGGGGGGGGGTTTGAATTTTACTTGGTTAAAATGTATTGACATAAGTAAATTGCATATGCCCTCCCTAAGGAACAGGAAAAATAATTTGTATCCCTCAGTTTCAGCTTTTGAAGTATAACCAAGTTCCTTTTCTTTGGATTATATATACTTATATATATATAGAGGTTGGCTAAGATTAAAATGGTAGTTCCTGAGCCTTGGTGCTATCAATTGGTTTTGTGATTTTCAAGGTCCTAAAAGTCAATCCAAACGTTAGATATGATCTCTATATTAAAATGGGCCTGGAGACTAAATTTTACATTTTTTTGGATTTTTTTTACTATTTTTTTGGAATTTGGTCTCCAAGCACATTTCATATGGAGATCAACTTCAACAGTTCAGATCGACGATTTCAACTCTGAAATCGCAAAATATGGGCGTGAAGTAAAACACTTGATTTACTTCATGAAGCACTGTTGCCCAACTCCATATTGGATTTTGGGAGTGTACTTTTGAAGGAATTATTGGATTGCACTAATAAGGGCAATTTTTAATATTACAATTCAAGTGACGACACCTTGGTGGTTGCTTTGCATTTGTAAGCATGATCTTTCTTTTATTTTATTTTAGGGGCCAAGAACAAAAAGCAGCTTCATGTTGAGAAGGGGGAGGATGATTTTGCAATTACTGGCACATATAATGATGTGGATGATTTCGACTTCATGTGATCATACTCTAGTGGTTGGGATATTATTCTTTCGGTATCTGATAAATTTTATTTCTACATGAACGTAAGATTATAGAGTGACCAGCATAGTAAAACTGGAGTGTTTTGAGTGCTGTTGAATGTGTGTGGGTTGTCAGAAAGTTTTGCTCTTTAGTTTTTGCTTGTAATATTTTTGCCTACCTAGACGGGTGTAATTCTTTTTCTGCATGTACTGTAATAACTGGTATATTGGTGTTATCAGTAACTAGGCCTCATAAGCATGCAGTTTGTGTCGATTAATGTTGAAATGTCAATACTGGATTTACCTTGGGAATTTGTTTCCTTGTGTTGCTTCTAATTTAATTCCTCCTGTTAACAACCTGATTGGCGGTACACTGAGCTTCTGACCTAAACTTACATGATGTATTTTTTGTGTAATGTGGTGGGGATATACTCTTTTCTATGTTGAAATCTGATAGGAACATATGACCGTTAGTTCTGAAAATTGGAACGCTTTGATAACTTTTTCATGCACAGAACGAACCACTAGTTCTGAAACATACGACCGAAATCTGATAGGAACAGACTCTTTTAGTGATGTTTGCTCTGGTTACTTCCATTTGAACTAAGCGTGGAGTGCGCATCTTTAGTTTTTGAAATATCGCCTCATATGTATAGTGCCATCTTTATTTATAGCTATATTTATAATTTTTTTACCAGTGCAAAAGTTACTGCTGACAAGAGAAAACTTACGAAGGGGTGTTCAGTGTGAACTGGGATGTGTAATGTGCAAAAAAGAAAGAGAAAGAAAAGAGAAGAGAGGGTAGGGAGAGAGAGAGAGAGAGAGAGAGAGAGAGAGAGAGTTCAGGACTCAAATTTCACTCATCATATTAATTACAAGAATTACATGAATATTTATGGCTAATTTCTCCACTTGTCATTCTAATTTTCCTAAATACTACCCATTAACTACTTTCTATTTTATCTCCTATTTATTCTAATTAGCATTAAATTCTACAACATTACATTTCTTTCCCTTTAAACGATATTTGTAACCAAGGATCTTGAAAGAAAAATTGACCAACTTAAGATACTAGGTTTTGAAAGAAAAGAATGCATGTTAAAAGTCTGCGGTCATCTCTATTTTGGAGCAAGAAATGATCCATTTGTAAGGTAATGAAAGAGAGAGGCAAAGGCGGAAACCGGGAAGAGAATTTGGAGGGATGAAGCCA
Source organism: Carex pumila (assembly GCA_033356055.1). Classification (NCBI taxonomy): domain Eukaryota; kingdom Viridiplantae; phylum Streptophyta; class Magnoliopsida; order Poales; family Cyperaceae; genus Carex; species Carex pumila. The sequence goes on along the minus strand of JARJHM010000058.1, from coordinate 195,314 downwards.
CGAAGGAGATAACGAAGGCGCTATTTGATTGTTTTCCATTTCCATCAAATTTTAGTGATAATGCTAATCACAAAGCGCACATATTTTAAATGGATTTGACAATATATGACTTGTGCTCACCAAGAAATTTGATAAGCCTAACACACGCTAATTTTACTCTTCTTATAACTATACAAATTGCAAAACCTAGCATAATGTATGTTTGAGTGAGGCTACGGTACTATGCATAGCATGGATTGGTTCGTACTATGAATCAATATCTTCATTTTCAAAGTCTAAATAGTCAATTTGAACCGTTTAATATGATCTCCACATAAAAATGTAATTGTGAAATGCACATTATAGGAAAATTCAAACAAAATTTCTTTTTTCTTCTTGTACGTTTCCCTGGTAGAATTTTTTATTTTCTTTTTCTTTTTTTCTCCATATGGAAATGTATTTGTGGAATGCACATTTGAAATATCTAACATAATTTTCCTCCTTTCGTGAATTTCTTTTTTTCTTGGTATGAAAATGTACTTGTTATGCACATTTGAAAATTCAAACAGAATTTTGCTACCAGATGAACCTTCTGTAAATTTCTTTAATGAACATCGTGACTTTTTCATCAAAACCAATTAATCAATGAAAATTATGTACATAATATATTTTTTTAAAACCTAATTTTTTTTTTTTTCAGGTTTGAGTTTTCTTCAGTCAAAAGCAGATCCTTTCCTTTGATTTGAGTGTTTTTTAATTTTATTTTTTAAGCCCAAACAGATACTGACGCACAGGCCAACTGCGCCAATTGAGATTTATGCGGATGGTTTAAATTCTTACATATTTAAACTGTCCGTACGAGTCTTAACATTGAGATTCCAATACACTTCCAGCATCTTATAAATGCTATTTTGAGAATTGAACATGCGTCTCTTTGAAGAGAGACGAAAACTCATGCCCTTGCACTAAGCTAGTTCACGCGTGTGAACAATATACAATTAAATAAAATAAAAAGATTAGATTGATGTTTTCTGCTTATTTAAATGTAAAAATGTAAAAAAGGCAGGACCTGTTCTTTGGGTTAAAAATTACAGAAACGTTTCAAACCATCCAATTGATTTATTTCTGTGTGCAGTATGAAGTGCAAAAAAATGAACAACTTTTTTCAAATTTCCACAAATAGTCAACAATAGCCATAAATGCCAATAAATAATTCAGCCATCCAAAATAGACTACTCCGCCTCATTATATAATATAACTTTTAGATAGCACATGCAAATTGCAAACAGCTCTCCAAAAACACAATATCAAATGGCAGCAAGTGGAAATCCGGAAGTGAAATTACTGGGGATATGGTTTAGTCCCTTTGTGTTAAGGGCTAGAATTGCACTCAACCTGAAAGAGGTGCAATATGAATTCCTGGAAGAGCAACTCGGTACAAAGAGTGAGTTGTTGCTCGAGTCTAATCCGGTTTATAAGAAGATGCCAGTTTTGATTCATGACGGGAAACCGGTATGCGAGTCCTTGATTATTGTGCAGTATATCGACGAGGTTTGGGCTGGATCAGGAACCACTTTGATGCCGACTGATGCGTATGAGCGCGCTATACATCGGTTTTGGACCGGCTATGTTGATGACAAGGTACTGATCAATCTTTTAGGTCTTGTTTAGTGTTTAGTTTTAGAGGTTAAGAGCATCTCCACACGTCATCTGTAAAGTACAAGGAAGGGTTCAAACAGGATTTTGGAGAAGAGAGAGGGAAAAGAAAAAGATTGTTTTTTGAGAGCCAATCATTTTGCTTTATTTTGCCACTGTGTCCAAAAGAAAACCCTTGCTTTATAAGCAAATTTGCTTCATTAGAAATTAAATCTGCCACGTTGGATTAGCAAACACAAAACAAATTACCGATGCTCAAGGTACCATTTGATTTAACTTTTGTACACAAAAAGCGGGAATTTCTTGTATATCCTTCAAACCTTTGAAATTATGCATTTCTTCCTCTAAAATTTATAATATCATATGAGTAATATTTATCCTTATAAATATCAAAAACTCACAAATTTATCCAATTAATTGTTTTTGGATTAAACTTATTTTAAATTTATATATTATGCATTTACCCTTTATTAAAAAAAAATGTAGATTGTTTAAAATGAATTATCGGTTTTCTAATTAGTTGATTGTGATGACAAATGATTCATTCTCTTACTGGTACTACACATAATACCGAATATCTAAATGTTATTGTGTATGCGTTATAATTAGAAAGATGAATCACTTGTCTTCGAAAATCGACCCATTAGAAGATTGAATATTTTTCTCACACATACTACATATTTTTATTTTTTTAATAAAAAATAAAATAGATGCTTTATTAATTTAAACTAAATATTAATAATTTGCAGAAAGAAACAAGAATAACACCAACAACATTATAACTTGTTATTTGACTATTTGTAATATAACACAAACTACATTTTGCAATATAAAAGACCATTAAATTTGATTATTTGTTATACTAACTTGTTATTTGACTCTTGCAGCTTTATTCCTCTTTTTTGGATTCAATAATGAGGTATCGAACCGAAGAGGCTAAGGTCGAGGCTGAGGAGCAAACGATGGCAGCTCTACAACTCCTAGAAGAAGCTTTTGATAAGATCAGCAAGGGAAAGCCATTTTTTGGTGGTGACACGATTGGATACCTCGACATAGCACTCGGTTGTTTCTTAGGATGGATTAGAGCAGCTGAGATCAATGGTCTGAAGGTATTAGATCATGCCCGGACACCGCTTCTTTGTGCATGGGCTGAAAAGTTTTACAACAATGAAGCGGTGCGAGCTGTTATTCCAGACACCATGAAACTCGCGGAGTTCACCAAAGTTCTTCGGTCGAGCTATCAAAACAGACTTCCTCCGACCAAGTGATGTTTCAATTTTGATTCGTTTAATTCATCATCTGCTATGGCAGATGATGAAGAAGTGTAGGTAGCATGATGACTAAATAAGTTCAGTTTGTAACATTTTCCATGCATTATTTGTATTTGTATAATCTTTTTATATAAAGGGACCAAAAAAACTCATCAATCAATTACCAATTATCACTTCCGATCTCAATCAATATGTTCCAACTGTAAAAAAGGAGTAGGCGGTTCGATGCTCTATCTTAGCCGTTAGAGCTGCAACAAGATTCGAATCTCAAAGTTATCTGCACAGATCCAACGGCTCCGATCAGACATTAAACCCGAATTTGATCCGATGTCGACCCATCACTGTCTCGATTCTCTAAAGAAACCCGACGATCCAAGTACATACAAGTGGAAGCACCCGGAACCGTCCTTCAATAAAAATATAAGAAAAATGTAGACATGTGCTTCTCACTCCTTCCCACTAATTCGCGAGTATGGAATATGGATCACTTAAAAAGTTAAATTTGAGTTTGGATAAGACCGTCCGATCGGATTCAGAACCAATCCGGATTCTGATCAGACGGTCTAGATATAAACTCAAACTTTGAGTTACTTTAGGGGATCTGAATTCGTAATTCGCGGTACGGTGCCAACCTCTCTCCTTCTGAACACAGAAAAGTCTGTTTCTCAAATAAGCCCTTTAATTTTATTTTGGTTCGAACAGCCCCTCCAACTATTTCGTTTCATTCCATCCCTCCTTTCTGTTAATTAATCTGTTAAAGTATGTTAAAACTTAAAACTACCACTTTGTCATCTACTCTTTTTTTTTTTTAATAAAAATTAGAAATCAAACCATCCAACTATTTAATATCTATAAAAGATTCTATCATTAGAATTTTGAATTTGCGATCTTCTACACAAAGAGCATTACTTAGCTCACTTTGTCATCTATTTTTAAATTTTTTTTTTTCACTTTCCATTTTCATTTGTATTTTTTGTGACTTTTTTTAATGTTCTTGTTATCTATACTTGCACATTCTTTTTTTTTTTTAATTCTATGTTACGTTACTTTAATCTATTATTAAAATAATTGTTCAAAAAATACCAAATAAAATTTAAAAGAAGCAATTACATCTAGTTTTATTAATTTAATCTCTCTTTCTTTAATTGGAGTTTATCTATTATACATGCAATTTATATAGTTTATTAAGTGTTGCAGAAAAAATAAGCTCTTTCACAATAAATGTATATACAATATTTATTTGATCTGCAAGCACATTTTAATATATCCATTATGTTGAACGGTTTGGATCAACTGTTTGGACTTTAAAACTATAGAATGTAATCTGGTGTCACCAAAAAAGAGTGTAATTGAATCCCTCCTCATATATTTATAATATAAGTATAAAGTATGTACTGATCAACACAAATGTAAAACGATAACAGAAGAGTATTAGAGTAGTAATAATTGAAAAATTAACAGCAAAGGATGAAAAAGGTAGATTGAAATCAAACAAAGTTTAGGGGTCTATTTAAACTTAAAATAAAATAAAATAAAAACAATAATATAGTTGAGGGGGTAAAAACAAAATTTTTCTCCTAGACAATTTTTTTTTTTTTTGATTAAAGCCCTTAGGCATCCTAGACAATTACAAACGAGTGAAAGAGAGAGGAGAGAGAGGGAGAAGAAAGAGAGAGAGGGGGACAATGTCTGTACGGCTCCTCTCCCTTACCCCCCTTCGCTCCTTCTCTCCCTACTCCCGTAAACCCGGTCCACGGGCATCCTTCCTGTCACCATGCCACGTCATCACCCCTCGTTTCTGTTCACTTCCACCCCAGTTCCACTCCAAGCACAAGTCTCTGCTCCTCCGGCAACAGTCCTCCTCCTCCTCCTCAGCCATCCATTGTACCAACTACAGCGGGTCTGATGGCACGGATGTACTGGAGAAGAGCATTTTAGACCAGATGAGGGAGATAGTCGTTTTTGCGGGACCCGCATTAGGTCTCTGGATATGTGGCCCCCTAATGAGCTTGATTGATACCGTGGTTATTGGCCAATCCAGTTCTCTAGAACTTGCAGCACTTGGTACGTGCTCTTTAGGGTTTAGTATTGCCCATTTTCTCTTAAATGGGGGTTAAGTTGTAAAAGCTTTGTCTACTAGATGGCTGAGTCTTTCCCCAGGATACAAATTAAGTAAAAATTTCCATGTTATTTATAATATACTAAGAAATATTGGGCTAATTCTCGATTTCTTGATAGGACCTAGTACGGTATTCTGTGATTATCTCTGCTATATATTTATGTTTCTGTCCATTGCCACCTCAAATATGGTTGCCACTTCACTTGCTAAACAGGTGCATTTCTTCTTTTCTTTGTAAATTTATATTCCATGTAGTCTAGTTGAAAAATTGAAGAAAGGAGTTCTCACTTGTTTTTAAATTAAAGATTTTATGAAGGCAGGACACTGTTTTGCTTCAGATAAAGACTAAAACTCAGCCTGATTATGCAATTACGGATTAAATTTAGGAGTATTCTCACCTGTTTTGTTTTATTGCAGCATGCTTTCGAGTAAATGATTTAAGATGCTAATTTTTTTATGAAAAAAAAATGTTCAGGACAGAGAACTAGCACAGCATCAGATCTCTATGCTGTTATTTGTGGCACTGACCTGTGGCATGGGAATGTTACTTTTCACCAAATTTTTGGGCCTGCAAATTTTGGCAGGTTTGCTCCACTGTATATCAATTGTGAAAATCTGATTTTTTTTATACTCAAATTGTCCTAATCTTTCTAATTAACATGAATTTTCAGCTTTTGCTGGGCCTGGTAATTTTCATTTAATTCCTGCTGCCAATACATATGCACAGGTTTGTTCACTTTCTCTCTCTTAGACACAGACAAATACACACAGGGGCGGAACTTGAAAATTTAGATGGGGGGCTGAAACGTGAAACGTGAAATGCATAACACGTGAGAACACATATTGTGTGATCACTAGGACTTGAACCCAAGTCTCCACAACTACTAAATGAAATTCTAACCACTAGGCTACAAGCACACATTTAGCATTTAATGAGGAGGCTGAACTATATAAAAACTTTTAAGAAAAATTCAATTCAATTCAATTTCAATATACATGATTAAAAAAATTGAAATTGTGGGGGTGGCTAAGCACCCCCTTGGCTCTACCTAGATCTGCCCCTTAATACACAAACTCACACACCGCACCTCACTGCACAATGTCCATACCCAGATTGTATAAAACATGTATGGTGCATCTTTTTTCTTTTCTTTTTTTAACTTTGTTTGGCCTGAGGGTTCAGTTTAATGAGGAAATAATTAACAAAAAAAAAAATAAAAAATAAAAACAAAGGAGTGACAGGCATGCAACCTGCTCCAAAAAGTACTATAGACCGGTATGACTTGCATTTATATTATTTACATTATATTGATTTTGTTGAACTTATGTATGTACTTTTTGGATATTTCTCCTTGCAGATTAGGGGTTTTGCATGGCCAGCAGTACTAGTTGGTATGGTAGCCCAAAGTGCTAGGTACTTTTACCTTCTATATTTAGTTGTTTCCTTTTTTCTTCCTTTTTTTTAGTTAATTAGCTGTGTATTGAGCGTTGAAACTCTTATTCAGAACCTAAGATCTTCTACATCAGTAAAAAGTAAGAAGAAATTAAAAACAGTTGTCAAGCACTTAATAGGAATATGTTAATTTTGATTTCTAAACCTCTACACTCGTGCAATTAACTTTTAATTTCTTTTAGTGGCCACATCAGCAATTATTACTATGGAAGAGAGAATGAGAGACAATAGAAACAATTAGAAAGTAGTTTCTTTAAAAAGATAACTTTCTAAATTAGAAACTACGTTACATCCCAGAAGTTAGAATAGGAAATGCCACACGTGCTTTTAGAGATAAAAAAGGAATCTCAATGCAGATGCTGTAAGGTACATGGGATAAGATACATCTATTGGTTGGTACTTGGTACAACTAAGGGAATAATGCGGCATTTCAGAAATAGATGATGATACATATGCATTGATAATTGGTATCCTGATAATTAATTTCCAATCTTGGACATATTACGGTTGTTGTATGAAAAGTCAAACATGTCATGGCTAAAAAAAAGTTAGAATAGTAGGTAAATTTGAGCCCTGAATCTCTCATAGCAGCTGAATGAGTTACCAGCTTAGATAACTTGCCATTGATAATACGCACAATTATAACATGTCCATATATTCCTATAGTCTCATACATAAAAGACCCAAATTAGGATACTAGTTGTGAGTCAATTTGTTCGTAATATATATCAGAATTACCCATAATATCTGTCCAATAAATTTTTTTGTGAATTTGGTTTTTATCCAACTGTACCTGTATCCTGTTGTTATCTGATACCTATTGTAACTGGGCATTTCTAATTTTGCATCTTCATCGAAAAAAATAAAATTAAATGGATATGATTAGGGTGAGACCACTATATAGGCCATATATGTTACTCTTTTGACCCTAACTTTAATTGCGCAATTAAGAAAATAATTTAGACCTGATCACTTTCTTATCAGTAAAACAAGAATTTTGCCGTACTTTAATTGCCTAATTGATGAGAAAAAATTTAAACTGTTTTAATTAAAGTTTGAGGTTAAATCATGTTAAGTCCATTGCAGTAAGAGTTAAACTTTCAATTTACAAAGCTCAATTTAGATGCATTTTGTGATTAAACCCAAGCTACTAGCAAAATAGGGCTTATTGCAAAATTTATGGGGCATTTGATCACACTCCTGTTCATACAGCTTAGGTATGAAGGATTCTTGGGGCCCACTAAAGGCTTTAGCAGTTGCGAGCATCATAAATGGGTTTGGAGATATTTTCCTGTGCTGTTTTTGTGGTTACGGTATTGCCGGTGCTGCTTGGGCTACTATGGTCTCTCAGGTGCTGTATTTTATGTATTTGGAATTCTTATATTTATTCTTTTTTGAAGGTCAGCGACAAATTGTTGCTAACATATATTGAATAAGAAAAGATCCAAATATTTACAAAAAACTAGATTGCTTGTTCCACAATCTAGCACTATACATAGAAATTAAACAGCTCTAACTAAAATAGATTGTCTCTAGGAGTATGCAATACTCCCTGCGAAACCCCCTCGAAGTTGAGGTTTATGCAAATTGTGTCCACGAGATGACTTCCAGTGCTGTATCATTTATTAACTGGTACACACAATGCCTTTTGTTAGAAAAGAATCTTCTATTTCTTTCTCTCCACAGTCCCCATGCACCTGCTGCCCAGGTCGCATTCCAAATTTTCTTTGCCTGTGGTGCCAAGGAATGTTGGCCTTGTGTCCAGGCCTCCTTAATGCTTCTGCCCCTGCAATATAGGAGGTTGAAGTGGGCCGTTATCCCTCTCCAGAAATTCTTCGCATAGACACACTCCCACATGATGTGTACTTGTATTCATAGCCTTTTGGAACTAAAAGTTGCTTTCATATCCCGGTGAGCATGTATATATGTGTTGTTGAGTCTGTATCCTCTTGAGATATCTCAAATTTTTAGTTTATCTAAAGCCGGACCTAACATTTTTCGGTGCCTATTCGGATGCAAGGGGCAGTATTATTGTGCTTTGAGATTTGGGCATAATGGATTTAAACGGTCCAGATTTTCCACATATTGACTAAAGTTTGAGATATCTCAGGGGATGCGAATTTGGGGGGGTTTGGGAATCTTTTGAAGGGCAAGGGTGGAAGTTTGTTTAAGGTCCAGATTTTCCACAAATTAACTGTAAGTTTGAGATATCTCACGGGATGCGAATTCGGGGTTGTTTGGGAATCTTTGAAGGGACGAGGGTGGAAGTTTGTATAAGGTCTATTTTTATGTTTGTAGGGGTATATGTGATATTTTATTTTTTGTAGACGTGTGACTGTTGGTTCTCGTTGGCCTTATTTCTTTTAGATATGTTAATTTTAATTCTCCTCAGTCTGTTTTATTTATAAAGCACAGCAGTTTTCATGTGAAATTTCATGTGTGAGCCCTACAAAACTAAAATTGTAATGCATGCCTTAGCAGCTCTGGTCTTCTTTAATCATTGAAAATCCTTACTATGTTAAATTTCTTTGAATGAAAATGAAAACCCGAACTACCCTCTTTCTCTTTGATTTATTGCATGGTGGGGATCTTTTCATTTGTCTTATGCCTTAAATCAAAGAAACAACTTTATTACATTCTAAATTTATGGAAGCACATGCTCATCATATCTAACCTACAGATAATAACATCTCCATAATGCCCCATTTTGTCAGGTTGTGGCAGCATTTATGATGATTTATAATCTGAAGAGAACAGGTTTCGAGGTGTTTCCAATGGCGATCCCTTCGAAAGGAGAACTTCTTCAGATATTTGAAATCGCCGCCCCAGTCTTTATAACCATGACTTCTAAGGTTCTCTGTTCTTTTGGATTTTTGGTACTTAAAATATAATCTTGCTAAAAGTAACACACTAAATAGCTTAGAACAGTTGCTGGTATATTCCAATGACAGTACATATATGATAATTGCCAAATTTGTGTGCTCATTCAGAGTTTATTAACAAATAGGTGCCTCTGGTTTGTTAACGGAAACCTAACTCAGCATACATTGTTAGGTGCTGATACTTATACTGAAATTCATGGGTTTTTTTTTTATTATCTAGGTAGCATTTTATGCATTGCTGACATACTTCGCGACATCTATGGGGGCCATCACTATTGCGGCCCACCAGGTATTACAAGTCCACAAGGGCCATAACAATGCAAAGTTTATTTGATACCTCTTCGGAAGTTGCTCATGCATTTTTTTTGACACTTCTAAAGTGTGATTCACATTTTTTCTCTCATTTTGTAAATTTTCATTTTTGATTTTGGTAGGTCATGATAAATGTGTTCTGCATGTGCACGGTTTGGGGTGAGCCTCTCTCTCAGACTGCCCAATCTTTCATGCCTGAGCTTATACATGGAATCAATCGTAGTTTATCTAAGGTCACTTTTTATGATATATAATCTAATTTTTTTTGTTAGCGCTTAACCAGTACTTGTAGATCTTTTGGTTACTTTATTTTGAACTTTTCTAAGGAAAGTAGTAGTGAATTCAAATTATTAGTAATTTAAAACTTGTGTTTTTATTTCTGTATTGATAGGCACGTATGTTGCTGAAATCTCTTGTTATAATCGGTGCAATTACTGGTGTAACTTTAAGTGTAATTGGTACTTCGGTACCATGGCTCTTCCCAGGCCTCTTCACAAATGACCTCACAATAGTCAGACAGGTTTGAATTTGGATTTAAACATTCGTTTTTACTTTGTCATATTTTCAAATTTTGAAAATTTTCTTTCATTTTGAGCAGATGCATACAGTGCTCCTTCCATATTTCATTGCTTTGATGGTTACACCTGCAATTCATACCCTTGAAGGAACACTTTTGGTAAACTGAGCTTCTTGTTACTATTATTTTGTCATAATTTGACGTTTAGGCACAAATTGAACTCTTTTTTTTTTAAAAAAAAAAACTCACTAGAGGTTACTGAGATTGCAAATTGAACTCTTAAATGCAACAATTGGTGTATACCTTCAGAGCTAATAAAAAAAAAAAGAAACTTTTATGCTTATTATTTTGGATTGGACTTATTTTCCATTAAATTTTCTGAGTCTTCTGACTAAGTATTACTTTCTGATTATATATGGCTGATGTGCATTTTTTTATTTTGTAATATGTGTACTTGGTTAATTAATTATTGTTCCAATTTCAGGCTGGAAGGGATCTGAGATATTTGAGCCTTTCTATGAGTGGGTGCTTTTGCTTGGGTACTCTTCTAGCATTGGTACAGTTTTTTTTATAGAGAATTTTCTTGCTTTACTACTCTAGGAGATACAATGCAGTTATTGCAGGAAATATTCTCTATACTCAAAAGTTGCACAATAGCCCCTAACAAACCCGTTATTTTAAGATGTTGACCTGGAATGATACATGTATTTTGGAGTATGCTGGATACTTGAGGTTCTGTAGGGGCAAATATGGAAATTTGTGTTTTTGTATGGAAAATTAATCAAATAGACTGTAATTCGGCATAATTTCTCTCCTAAATTTTCAGTTGTTTCTCTTCTTCTTGTATTTTATTTTATTTTTTATTTTTTTTGCATGTTGTAAAGGTGGGGTCAAGTAGAGGCTTTGGTTTAGCAGGATGTTGGTGGATACTTTCTGGTTTCCAATGGGTACTCTCTCTCTCTCTGTGTTTTGTTTACCAATTGTGGTACCCCAAAAAAAAAAAAAAAAAAAAAAAAAAAAAAAGAAAAGAAAGAAAGTGCGAAGTGTGTTTTTCCTAGTTGCGAAATTGCAAAATGGGCCCATTATTTGGAAAATTTTCTTTGCTTTTTTGTTATCTTTTTCGTTTCTATATCACAGGTACGATTTATTCTTGCATTGCAAAGGCTAATGTCTCCAAATGGAATGTTATACAATGAAGAGTTAAACCAATCTTCAGATTATGTTAAGCTAAAAGCATAATAGAAGCACCTACTAAGGAGGTAAAACTAGTTTAGATTTTAGAGAAAAACTTCAGTGTTTATTTTTATTTGTTAAATTATTATTCATTCCCAAATGTGGGTTTCTTACATTTGAAATTATCTAGAAATTTGTGTAAATAGCAGTGATCTTCTGTGCCCTTGATAGATAAGTTGCACATTGCAAAACTTCTAGAATTATAATTTTTCTCTAAGTTTTCGGCTTTAGAAATTTGACTAATAGAGCACAGGCACATAAATAGTTAAATACAACAGTTAGAATTGCAAAGCAATTAATCATTTTTATGATCTTTTTATAGAATATTTTACATAATGTGAGGGTTGAAATTATTTTGATGCATTCCTTTTTAATAAATTATGACTTCTTGATTTTATGCAAAATTAGTTTAAAAATTCTAAAGTATGAAACATAAACACAATTCTTGAGATTTAAGTTTACAAGTTTTTTTTTAGATAAAAATGGAAATTAAATTTGCTAACTTAAATATTCATACATAAATAAACAATATGCAATTTTTTAAATCAAGTACGCAAGTTTTTTTAATTACAACAATATGCAATTTTTGTAAATTAAGTACGCAAGTTCTTCGCTAAACCTGATTACATGCCACATGACATGCCCCTGGTTTTTGAAGCAGGTTGTGTGTGTTTTTCTAGCACTTTGCTGTTTGATGGTTGCATCCAGAGAAGGAAATTTCTTACGCTGTGATCAATCACGTTGCATTATGTTGTGTTAACTCACATGTGTTGATTATGTGATACGACTTGTATGTTGTGTGATGTGACCGCATTTGAGTAAAAATTACACGTTATGTCATGTCAAACAAACCAGTAACGTCACAATATGAAACATAAAATATTCATTTTTTTCTAGTTAATTTTCAGCTTTTTTTTGGTATGCATAGAATATCTAGGTTTCTTTTTTAGCATAGGTTTAGTGATACCGGTACTCGTGTAATATTGGTTTTTAATTTCTCTAGTTTAGTCCAATAAATATTTATGATTTGGATTTTAAAGTAATGTTAAATGTCTAATGGTCTTTCCAAAAAAAAAAGTTTTGCAACATTATTTATTATTTTTAGAATTATTCATATTTTGTATATCTATTTTCTGAATTTTCAACAATTTAAATTAAAATATAAAAAAAATTGACGTGACTAATTTATATCACGTCATGTCATGTTCACGTGTTGTCACGGTATGACCACACGTGACGTGTAACTGTCTACCACTATTTTAGTCACGTCACGTAAAAAAAAAGTTAGTCATGTGACATCATATCACGTGATTAAGTCACGGCGTGTCACGTATTTCCTTCTAATTTGTGCTACGCTGTGCTTTTTGTTCTTTCAGTTTACTTAGTTGGATGTTTTGGTACTGGTTCTCTGAATGTACAATTTTTGCTGTAAGATATACTGATGTACAATACTGCCTTTTCAATTTAAGCCTACGAGCCTTTACCCTAAAAATACTTTTTTTCTTTTAATTAAAAATAAAGTAAAAAAAAAAAAAAAAACAGAATAACACATGGTCTCTGCTTAGTTCCGATATTTTGAGAATTGCATAGTATTGTTCTATATTTTATTATTATAAAATACTACAAATAAAAAAATTGGGCAAATATTTCTCTTCTTCTTCAATCGGAAATTAGGAAAACCTGATAAACTGGTGACTTTGACATAGAGGAGCGAAATTGATGCAGCAGGGTGCTCCAGTAGTTAGAAGCCAAGTATCAGTGCAGGTTTGACCTTTTAATGGCTAAATTTGTTGAACTTAATTTTGAGACAAACCCAGTGGTATGTTTGAACTTTGAACATATTGCCAATTTTCAGTCTCATACATAATTTTTTTTATAATTTTCAATCAAATTGCTTCATAGTTCATACATGAAATTTTCGATTTGATTTTCATAAATTCCATTCTACAACAGCTCACGCTCGTCACTAAAAAATAGCCGTATAATTTAACTATCAAATCTTGCAACAAAATTTGGAACTTAATTTTTCTTTATTGGTGGTTCTCATGTGTCATAACAAATATGATAATTGACGTTGTAGAAATTATAAAGACTAAGCTGTCGTCTCCAAGAGCAGGGGTGTTCATTGGTTTGGATTAGTTGAAACCAAATTGATGAATTAGACAAACTAAAGTTATAATTCGGTTTTAAAAATAGAACCGAACCGAATCAAAGTTTGATTTCGGTTTGTTCGGTTTAAACCGAAATATATTAATATTTTTATTTAAAGCCATTGATTTATAATAAACCAAATTATATTAAAAAATAAATCATAAGAAACTGAGATATTAAGAAATAAACTGAAATATTTAAAGCAATTGATTAAGAAATAAACCGAGAATTAAGAAATAAACTGGCACGATCCGGATCAAATTAATAATATATAAAAGTTAGGTCAGTTTGGTTATTTTGGTTTTGAAAAATTTTCAACCGAACTGAACTGAAGTTATAATTTGGTTTTAAAAAACAAACTGAACCGAACCATTAATGTATGACCACTAAACTTTTTGAAAATAAAATAGTGATAACAAAAAACAGTGCACACTGATAAAAAAAAGTATACCTGATTATTTTTTACAACACTAGTATATACGACAGAAGGCCACAAATAAGCTAATTAACTATAGAGTATAGGGTTAAAATGCATTACTGATTTTGTGTTCCAACTATATATATCGATCTCACATCTCTTTATTTATGATAATTCTAGTTTACGTTGATCTTAATTTTGAGTACATTCATGTGATATGTGATATATTGAAAAGAGTTTTCCCAAACTGAACGTTTAAAATTGTAGATGTATTCTCATTATTTATTTAGGGAGTATATATATAACATTTAAGTCGATGTAAAATTTGATTGACTAATCACTAGAAATTCGTTAAATAAAAACTATTACAACTTTAAGATTGTTTGATGGGAAGCTAAATATATTTTATAATTAATTCGAATTAATTTTATATATGTGATGTCATTATAATTAATTTTTTTATAGTGTTAAGTAAAAATTCCAAGGTATCACATTTACCATAAAATGATATAGAACTAGGGTGTTCTTAATTCAAATAAATTGAAAATTTCATTATAAAATGATTTTATAAAGATAATACCATTTATAAATTGTATGTTTGGGTGATTAGAAGGAATAGCTGGGCTGGCAAAAAAGTTGAAGTTAGTGCAAAAGAAAAAAAATTTAGCCACTAACCTTCAGGAAAAAAAAAATATATATTTGTTTTTCTATGTTTGAATAAAAAGTTAGATGTTCCACGGCCATTTTTTTAAATACCTCTAAAAAAACGAAAATTTTAATAATAACCTGCGTTTTTTTTTTTTATTATTGATGCCCTAACCGCCTGGATACGGGGCGGGCCAAAATTTTAGCAAACCGCCCAGTATCCAGGCAGTCCACTTATATATATATATATATATTTTTTTAAAACAGAATTTTTATTTTTTGTATTGAAATATTAGAAATGTTGAATATTTTTCTTTAAAAATAGATGGCATACAATATAATTTGATTTATTAGAAAGACTGCAACAAATATCCCGGATCAATATTTTTCAGATCGGATTTTTCGCGGCTGTAAGAAAAATTAATATTTCTTTATGTGTTATTGAAAAAAAATAAAAATGCTTAACTTCCAAGTTATTGATCCCGGTTCAAAAGTCACTTCTATGTAATCTAGAAAATATTATGATCTTTTTAGGACATTTAATTTATAAAAAGTTGTATCTATTTTGATAATTCTTTTTGAATAACAATTATTAAATAACTTAAAGTTTTTGTTTGTTTTCAAAAATAGATACAACTTTTCATAAATTAAATGTTCTAAAAGGATCACAATATTTTCTAGATTACATAGAAGTGACTTTTGAACCGGGATCAATAACTCGGAATCTAAGCATTTTAATTTTTTTCCAATAACACACAAAGAAATATATTAATTTTTCTTACAGCCGCGGAAAATCTGGCCTGAAAAATATTGATTCGGGTTATTTGTTGTAGTCTTTCTAATAAATCAAATTATATTGTATTCCATCTATTTTTAAAGAAATATATTCAACATTTCTAATATTTCAATACAAAAAAATAAAAAAATAAAAAAAAATTCTGTTAAAAAAAAACTTAAAAAAAAAAAATGGACCGCCCTTGGGGGCGGTCTGGGGTCCTTTCATTTTTTTTGTTTTGTTTTTTTTTTTAAGGTGTGTTTTTTTTAACATAAATATTTTTATTTTTTTATTTTTTGTATTGAAATATTAGAAATGTTGAATATATTTCTTTAAAAATAGATGGAATACAATATAATTTGATTTATTAGAAAGACTACAACAAATAATCCGAATCAATATTTTTCAGGCCAGATTTTTCGCGGCTGTAAGAAAAATTAATATATTTCTTTGTGTTATTGGAAAAAAATTAAAATGCTTAGATTCCGAGTTATTGATCCCGGTTCAAAAGTCACTTCTATGTAATCTAGAAAATATTGTGATCCTTTTAGAACATTTAATTTATGAAAAGTTGTATCTATTTTTGAAAAAAAACAAAAACTTTAAGTTATTTAATAATTGTTATTCAAAAAGAATTCTCAAAATAGATACAACTTTTTATAAATTAAATATCCTAAAAAGATCATAATATTTTCTAGATTACATAGAAGTGACTTTTGAACCGGGATCAATAACTCGGAATCTAAGAATTTTTATTTTTTTCCAATAACACATAAAGAATTATATTAATTTTTCTTACAGCCGCGAAAAATTTGGTCTGAAAAATATTGATCCGGGATATTTGTTACAGTATTTCTAATAAATCAAATTATATTGTATTCCATCTATTTTTAAAGAAAAATATTCAACATTTCTAATATTTCAATACAAAAAATAAAAATTCTGTTTAAAAAAAAAAATTAAGTGGACCGCCTGGATACTGGGCGGTTTGCTAAAATTTTGGCCCGCTCCATATCCAGACGGTTAGAGCATCAATAAAAAAAAAACGCAGGTTATTATTAAAATTTTTGTTTTTTTATGGGGTATTAAAAAAAATGGCCGGATGTTCCACTCTATTCGTACAATTTGTTAGATTCGCGCTATTTTCAATAATCTAGCTATAATCTAGTTATTAGTTGATGAAAAACAAGGTAATGAAAAAACAAAAGAAAAAAAAAAGTGTTTAAACTTTTAACTGCGGTTGCATTTAGAAAAGTAAAGTAAAGAAAGATGCACAAATGAAGAGAGCGATCATGATTTATACTTCAGTCGGTATTAAAATTTTGATTTTTACATTCAAATTCAAAATAACCGATTTAAGCAATTTAATTTGATCTATATATGGAAAGCTTATAGAACTAAATTTTTTAGATTATTTAGAAGGTTTTATAGAGGAATAAAAATATTTATGTGAGATGATGTATTTTTTTCTATTAAAATTAGATGCAAATTTCACAACTTCAAAATTTAATTTTCTATATGATTTCCTTATATATATTGAATTGAGCGAATTGATCGAAACGGCCGGTCCAATAAATTTGAATTTTGCTTTCCTATCTATGCATGGTGTCGTAATCTAGCTATATACAACAAGAATGAGAGATTATTCACGACAATAAAAGTGACTATCTGCGAGGGTATACCGTCATAAAGTATTTTTTTTACTAGTGACGGTAGTATTCGCGACGGTATATTGACAGTATCGGTCGTGAATACTCCTCCCATTCTTGTATAGTTGTCTAGTTGATAAGATATCCACTAATTAATTGGTTAACTTCTAAAAATCGGCACATGACTTGGCTTGCATCAAAATTTGAGGTTTTTTTTGTTTGCAAATATTACACCAATGGCTTGTAACAAAAAAATTCAACGGCAAACTTCATCGAGCTCGATTTATTGAGGGGTTAGAAGGTCTATATATTCTAGCTTTTTTATTTAGTTTTTGTCTTTATTGGATTTCGTTTCTGCTCATGGTTCATGCGAGTGATACCGTGACTTTATTTCCATTTTATTTTTGTTTTTGTCTGTATTGGTGATTATAAGAAACTGTATTATGGGTAGCATTAATTACAATTACAAATGTGTTCCATCAATGTGCCAAGAACATAAATAGTAAATTACAGGCATAGACTTGTTGAATTACCTTCATAATGAAACGTGTGCACAAAATGTGTTGTGTCAGTACATTCATCTAACCAAGAACACATCACTGAGAACGTGCGCACAAATACCAAGTGCATTAATTTGTACTAACACATTTGTAATTCCTATTTATGTATTTGAGAAAATGTGCCAAGAACATAAATAGTCTCAATTTCAGCAAATTAAAAAAAAAACATGAAAACTATAAAGTCGGTCCTTGAAAATTGTAATGAAAACATGAAAGAACATTCTAATTTTATATGCTTTGACGATATATGTCCAGAGCCTTATTCCTTACGAAAATGTTAGCTTCATGTGACTTCATGTTTTCAAAACATATAGAATTAGAATGCTCTTTCATGTTTTCAAAACAATTTACAAGGCCGTATATGTGACATGCACATGATAAATAAATAAAAAAGGCCAGCTTCATGTGACTTCATGTTCCTCACGGCTGATGCTGAAGATTCTCTATCTGTCACTCTAGGTAGCGATAGCAGTGTAAGATCACTAGGGAATCACGTGACTTCAGAAATGACATTATTGTGGAGATTACGCTGTCACCTCCCATGAGGCAACAAGCGATGGGTGAAAAACAGGTGGGGATGAGTGTTGCGGGTTAGAAGGTCTATATATTCTAGCTTTTTTATTTAGTTTTTGTCTTTATTGGATTTCGTTTCTGCTCATGGTTCATGCGAATGATACTGTGACTTTATTTTGCTTCATTTCTATTTTATTTTTGTTTTTGTTTGTATCGATGATTATAAGAAGTTGTATTATGGGTAGCATTAATTACAATTACAAATGTATTCCATCAACGTGCCAAGAACATAAATAATAAATTACATGCATAAACTTGTTGAATTACCTTCATAATGAAACGTGCACACAAAATGTGTTGTATTAGTACATTCATCTAACCAAGAACACATCACTGAGAATGTGCGTATAAATACCAAGTGCATTAATTTGTACTGACACATTTGTAATTCCTATTATGTCCTTGAGAAAACGTGCCAAGAACATAAATAGTCTCAATTTCAGCAAATTTAAAAAAAGCGTAGAAACTATAAAGTCGGTCCTTGCAAATTGTAATGAAAACATGAAAGAGCATTCTAATTTTATATGCTTTAACGATATATGTCCAGAGCCTTGTTCCTCACGAAAATGTTAGCTTCATGTGACTTCATGTTTTCAAAACATATATCGTCAATGTATATGAAATTAGAATGCTCTTTCATGTTTTTAAAACAATTTGCAAGTCAAAGTGACAAGAGAGAAGAGAACATTTACACAGAGATAGATACATACAGAGAAGAGAGAAAGAAGAATGCATATACCAAGTCAAATTGGGGTGAGGAGTCACATTTACACAGGCATAGTATGGTCCTAATTAAAAGCTGACAGAGATAGATACATATAGAGAAGAGAGAAAAAAGAAGAATGCATATACCAAGTGAAAGTGAGGTGACAATTGTCACATTAATTTGTTGCCAGAATGATGTATATACCAAGTCATTTTTTTATTTTCTGATGAGAGAAATTTTTATCAAAGAAAGATATGCCACTAACTCTTAACAATATTTTTCTAAGAAAAAAACTATTAACAATATCAGACAGCCCAATAAAGTTTGCCGTTGAATTTTTTTGTTACAATCCATTGGTGTAATATTTGCAAACAAAAAAAACCTCAAATTTTGATGCAAGCCAAGTCATGTGCTGATTTTCAGAGTTTAACCAATTAATTAGTGGATAACTTATCAACTAGACAACTATATAAGAATGGGAGGAGTATTCGCGACCGATACTATCAATATACCGTCACTAATAGAAAAAATACTTTTATGACGGTATATACTCGCAGATAGTCACTTTTATCATCGCGAATACTCTCCCATTTTTGTTGTATATAGCTAGATTACGACACCATGCATAAATAGGCTAGCAAAATTCAAATCTATTGGACCGGCCGTTTCGATCAATTTGCTCAATTCAATCTACTTATGGAAATCATATAGAAAATTAAATTTTGAAGTTGTGAAATTTGCATCTAATTTTAATAGAAAAAAAATACATTATCTCACATAAATATTTTTATCCCTCTATAAAAGCTTGTAAATAATCTAAAAAATTTAGTTCTATAAGCTTTCCATATATAGATCAAATTAAATTTTAATACCGACTGAAAGTATCATCAGGCTCTATTTCAAAGAAGAAGTTTGGATCTCTTTCTTGCATTGTTTTGAAGTACTCAAGTGATTTCTTAACGTCCATACCAACAAGCTTTTTATTCTCTTTAGCAATCTCATTACTCAAATACTTTTTCGAAAAATGAACATTTTGTCTACCACCCTCCTTCTCGATGATTGCCTCATATATCTTTGCAGGAGCTACATTTTGGTTGCTCAAAATAGTAATACACTCCTTTTGGTCATTTCTAATATGCGCATGAGACTTAAGATATCTCTTCTTCGAAGGACTTTGGACCATCTCGTGGTTGTGCTCTTTTCTAAAAGTGCTTACCAACCATTTTCCATTTAATTGTAGATTTATGCTTATTAGTGCTTTGCAATCTATCCTCCAAAATGAGATTGTTTTTTGAGGGGTCTTCTCATTTACCCCAACTCTCTCTTGTTTTTGACGTTTTGATAATCCTTCATTAGAGCAAACAAATCTTTAACTAATTATTTTTTTCTCTCCTATCTGAGAATGGTACTTTTGTGCTTTTCGAATACTAAATCCAGTTTTGAACCTGTAGTTGTTGTAAAATTTGTAAGCTGCATCAATACTATCAAGTTCCATGCCAACAAAGGACTCAAAACATTGGTCCAACAGTTCCTCGATTTGTTCATTTTCATGATAAGGTTCAACAAAGGACTCAAAACATTGGTCGAATGATTTCTCAATTTGTTCAATTTCAGGATAAGGGTCAACAAGAAGCTCCTGTTCAAATCATATAAAGTAAATCAAATTTTAAATGATTATTTAAACAACATTTAGAGTTTCAGATTCAGTACCAATGAAACTTACCTTGATCTCTATATCTTCGTCTACATCTCTAGCACAGACCAAGGACTCATCAAATGGAATTATGCTACTTGAGGGCACATCAAATGACAATGCTCGTGCAACGTTCATTCTTCCTATATTATGCACAGATTTGGTTGCCACCATTCAAAGAGTGAGTAATTATAAGAAGAATAATACTAAACAACGTAACAAGAAGTATGCAAATTTGAATTTTTTTTATCAAGCAAATAATATTAATCTAGCACTTCTCAAACACTTAAGGTAGATTTCATATAATTTCCATCCAAGATAAGAGGCATTTAAGAACACCTTACTGATCACAAGAACAAACAATTATAAAAAATACTAACTATCGTAAAAATTATGTCAAATAAACCGGTGACACAGTACAATCTACTAAATCCAAAGATTGAATTTGCTGGTTTTTTTGTTGGTAAGACACAATGACCATTGTAATAAAATGCAGACTATGCGGCTGGAGACTGCATAAGATCCATCTATGCGGATCAATATGCGGATTTTACCGTCCGCCTAAAATATTTTATATTTTAACTTAAAAAAATACAGATTCTGATCGGATATCGGGTATAAAATCGAACCCAATTCGTAATCCTCTACCAGACTATATTGTCCAGTTGAAGTTATTTTGAAGGCAATGGAGAGGGCTTTATTTATAGGGACTCTAGCAACTTCAAAATGTTAGTTTCATGATGTGGGACTAAAGAAAACCGGTTACAATTGAGAGTTTGAGACGCCGCGCCCCAGGTTCATTACTTTATCATTTCCTTTCACGTGCTCCATTTATTACAATGCTTTTGGGCCAAGGATTTGGGCCATGAATGCTACATTTCATTTTATTTTCTTCATGCTGGCAACAAAGGATATAGACAAAGTTTAAAACCTGCATCGATATACTTAATGTATACACAGATCTTTCATATTTTGGATCACGCTATTATAATCATGATTATATTATGTGCATATAAAAGTTCATATATAATCAAAATATTAAATATTTAATGAAAAAATCAGCATATATAAATCCGCATAAAAATCTGTATATGCGGCCGTATACCGTATATGCGGTATGCGGTGACCTTCCGCATACCGCATAGAAACCGCATTTTATAACACTGACAATGACTGATACTCTACCAGTACTGGTACGACACAAGTCAGAGAGAGAGGCCTTACTTGAGTTGAGAACATAGAGACCAACAATTTAAAGATTCGAGAATTAGGGTTTCTGAAATCGAGGTACGAGCTATTAGAATGACTGTCGAAGGAAATGAGAGGCAGTAACTAAGAGATCACCTCACTGTCAAGAGAGTCATTGGGAGAGCCAATGATGGTGCGAACAAACAAGGAGGGAAGGGAGAAAGAAGATTACGGGAGGCAAGGGAGGGATGGTGCTAATGAACAAGGAGGGAAGTGGACACACGAATTTTTGGTTCCCGCTTTTCTTTGTAAAATTACGAGAGGCAAGGGAGAAAGAAAAAAGTAAGAAAGAAGGTAACTCTGTTACGGACAGCTATTCGACGAATTCCTGTATGTTTCATTTTAATTTCATCATCAGCGACTTGAGTTTGCACGAGTCTTGAAGCCTATATGATGGTCAAAAAAATCTGGTCACAGAAAGGCTGGGTGAGCATAGCACACCCTAGCCTTACTCCTTTTTCAATATGTTTTCCGCATATTTCTTCTGAAATATGAATATCCCATCTTCAACTTGACCACTTCTATACCTAAGAAGTATTTCATTAATCCAAGGTCACTCATTTCATAGGTATTCATCATGTCTCTTTTAAACATTTGCATCATTGCTTCATTGTTGTCTGTATAGATCAAATCATCAACATATAGAGGAACGATTAAAATGTGAGTGCCTCTTTTCTTCACATAGAGAGTTGGTTCTGACTTGCTCTTCTCAAACTTATTTTGCAGAAAATATTTGTCAATTTGACCATACCACACTCTTGGAGCATGTTTCAATCCATAGAGCACCTTCTTCAATTTGTAGAACCCTTTGGTGCCATCCGAATATCCCATAAAAATACAGCGTTCACTTTTATCATCGAGTTTAGATCTATTTTCCTTTGGCACATGTGCGTAGCATACTGAACTGAAAATTTCGTAAACAAACCTTTGCGAATCTCATTCTGTAGACACATTTACACGTTTTTTTCATGAAGGATTTATTCGCCCAGTTAGGAAGCACTTCGCATGCCTTTCCGTAGCCCACATTCCCGATTGATGAACTTTTTTTATTGAATTGACGGAAAGCAATGAAAATACAAAACTCTTCATATCCAAGAGGACCATTTGATCCTGGATCCGAAGCAGGTTTTCGTAGGGGGTGACGACAGACGTCCCAACTTGTTGACCGAGTTAGTAAGTTCATGAAACTTTACTTGGGAGAATTGGAGCGTGAATCGAGGAGGTGACCGCTGCCGAAAGCAAGCCCATCCCTCTCCACCAATCGAGATTGTGTTTCTTTGGAGCAGAATACAAGGTGCAGATGCGTAGAGCTAAAGAAAAGCTTCAAAAAATTTCCCTTACTATTTGTTTACGAAATTCCACTATTCTGTTGGTCATGACTACAGTTAGTTTCATTTTTCTTCATTTATTATTCTTTATCTAGCAAATGACTCCCAAATACCTCCACTTATAACTAGCAAAATAGAAAGCGTAAATTAGTAACTTAGATATGCCAAATTATTTCGGAATTGAGACAAGAAACTTTAGATTTTGTTTCAGAATCAAGTTGAGAAGGGTAGAGGGGTTTAGTTGGCAACTGGCGAGGGGAAACTCAAAAACAGAAAATGAATTGAAGTTCTGCTGGGGAGTAGATCAACCTTATCCTGTAGGAGTAGGAGCCAGCTAATACCTCTATCAGTCTAACCGTGCTCGCAAGGAAACTAGCGTTGCAAGTAATTCCAGGTCAGGAAGGACAGAGAATTGAATAAAGGGGAATAAGAAGTTGCATGACTTGTCGAAAAGAATAAGTTTGTGTTCCGCTTTCTCATCGTCAAAACCTAAAAAACCAAGAGCAATATAACGAAAATTGCAAATGCAGGCTACGCCCTCATGTCCAAACGTGCATGCAATAGAAATGGTACCAGCTAACCAACACAATGTCCCCCGAGCTAACTCTTGATTAGAGCAGGCCTCCTTCAGAGTTATGAACTCCCTGTGCAAAGTTACGGAAAAAAGGGAATATGTCTTTCAGAATTCTTCATAGTTACAGTGGAAAATGGAATTATTTAAGTTGAGAAACCGAAAGATTGGATAAACTTATTGCCGGCTCAATTTCGTCGCAGTGCCGTAGGACGTAGCGATGAGCCTGATTCAAAGAAGTGATGTCCAACTTCATGACCTCAACTTTGCCCAGTATGCTTCCCGCAGTACCGTACCGTGCAAATATGAAGTTTGCATGGCAACTAGCGAGTTGGAATTGTACTTGGACCTATCCAATCTTATGAAAACACCTAGATATTGAACAAAATGTAAGGCACTCATCTGCCACGTATCCCTCGGCAATCGACCCAGGCACCTTTTCTTCACTAGCACAAACCACTTGTGAAATAGGGGAAGTTTTGATTTTTGAAAGAGATGAGTGGCTCGTGTTCGTGTGAGCAGTGTAGAGATTCTAGAAAAAAACATATTGATGTACATTTTCATCCCATAATATCTTTTCAAGGTGTACATCCATCTAGTTTGGACTGGTACGTCCACCGAGTTTCACCTCATTGTCTAGGTTCACTATTAGGTGGACCATTACTGTGAAGAGTAACACATGGTCTCTCTGCTTAGTTCAAAATTTTTGAGTTTCAATTCAAACCGTCTGATCGGAATTTTGGACTTGTAATGCTATGATATTTTATTCTGGTCTTTGATCAGAGGGGGAATTTTTTTATTTTTTTTATTTTAATGCCACCGTACGTAAGAGAACCTTGACTACCAAGCAATGTGTTATGTGCCCGTACTGTACAAGAAGAAAAAAGGGAAATAAAACCCTTCCCACAGAAACAAATAAGAGCAAAATATAAGCAGTCTCCTTTGTCTAGCTGGCACAGTTGCACGCAATAAATTAAACTATTAAATACCTTCCTTGTAGCTGAAGTAATAATCAAATTGTGTTATTTTATTTTTCTGAAGAAGATATTTTAAAATAAATTAATTCCCAGAGCTGAACGCGTGACGACTGATTTAATTTTATATTTGGTTCGGTGAAACCCCTCCATTACTTGCAACAAAATGGAATTGTCCATTTCAATTAGATTCAATTTAATCACATCAGTCATTACCATGAAAAATAAAAACATCGGATGTGATTTAATTATATGACACCATTTTTTTTACTATCAAATTAATCAAAATATTTACCAACTCTTAACAATGTCTATCAAAATAAATCAAAATATTGTCTTTTTGCTTGCACTTAAAAAAACTAATAATATCTAATAGTTTTAGATTCTTACTTATTAGAATTTTAAAAATAAAATTAGTGTAGACATTGAAGATCATCTTTCTAATTTTATATCGGCATTTAAGCTAATAAGCTAAATTTGTAAAAACTTTTTTAATTATGACTACTAATTTTTTTCTGACAGTAAATAACCATGTTAACAATCTTTTAATTAGAATTAGAAAGATGTTCGAATGATACATTATTTGATACCTTTAAAGAAAAAATAGAGTCGGGAGCAGCTCGATGAGTATCAAATCAAATTTGATCCAAAATTAAATCGTAGCCATTCGATTTTCATCAAAGTTTGGACACACTAAATTAACATGAGTCATAAAATAGCTCATGATATTAAATTTAATTCGATGTTTATCAGGCTGCCTGTGATTGTCTCAAAATAAATATAAAACCCCATCAAATGGTTATGACAACACCATTTTCATCAAAACCGGAGAGAATTCAAATCTCGTATTTGAATTTTAAAATATCTTTGTACGACGTGGTCTTCTAGAAAATGATATTTTTCTTTTTGCATTTGAATATAACAAATTGGCACTGAATTCTGATACTTCTTGCTTTCTATTTCTATTTAATGTGTATCATAGTTTAAGCATTTAATTAACTAGTCATTATTCTGACATTTTCCTAAGAACCAATCAACCAATCATATTTGGTCTCTGCTGTCATTTAAAAAACAAAACAAAAAAAGTGAGGCTACGCCGCTACAGTGCTACCATATTGCACATCGATATGAAATGTGGATTAATATTTTTCATTTTTTTAAGTTTAAACAGTTAATTTGAATCGCTCTGCTATTACATGAATTGTGAATTTATATTATCATTTTCAAAGTTTAACCTGCTAATCCAAACGAATCAATACGATTATGTACTTGAATGTCAAATTTTATGTTCTTTTTAATTTTTTTATTATTTTCTAAGATAAATTAAAAAGGTGCTTAATCTAATAATTACAGACAATTTGAAAGCAGTGATTTCCTATCTAACTAAAAATTAGTAAAAAAGTTTGAAAATATATATAATTGGCTTTCAAATACATTACGGATGGATTATTTGAATTTTAAAAATAAAAATAAAAATTCATAATAAAAATTAACATGCACTATGCATAATAACATAGCCTCACTAAAAAAATAATAATAAACATACCACTTTAGATTTTCCCAATCAACAAATTCTTTGTTTTATTAATCTTCTCCAGCAACACGCATACTAAAAAAAAAAAAAAACTCCTAATATGAAATCGGAAATAAACTATCCAAAAATTTCATCTCAGCTATCACTGTTTTTCGCCCCATTTAAAAAAAGAGAGGATAATCTCATGCATGTTCCTCAAAAATCTCAAAATTATGTTTTACTATTTCCCCTTTAAAATTAATAATATTATATTTATCCTTCTAAATTTTGAAATTTTGAAATTGATCTAATTTGTTGGTTTTCTATTAAAACTCATTTTATATTTATAAAGTAGCAATTTTACTCTTTATTAGAAAAAATATGTGGCATGTTTAAGAGAAATATTCTGATTTTTAATTGGTCAGTTGTGAGAACAAATGATTAATTTTCTTACTCGTGGTGCATAAACAAGTATATGCCTAAATGTCACCATGTACACATCACACGTGTAGAGAAATAAATAATTTGTCCTTGAAAACCAATCAGTTAGAAAACAAAATATTTCTTTAAACATACTACATATTTTTTATTTTTTTTAATAAAAAGGTAAAACAGATAACTTATAAACTTAAAGATGAGTTTTAATACAAAGGCAAAATAAATGTTGTAGATTTGTAAGTTTTTTAAATTTACAAGGATAAATATGATATTCATGAATTGTATAAGAAAAATAAGTAATTTCGAGATTTTTGAGGGTATACATAAAAAAGAGCACAAATTTCCCACCCTTTCATCCTATAAATACATCTTACCTTCTTCCCCAAGCGATTGAATCGCTTACATAATCTTACTCTCTGAACAAACAAACAAACACCTAGAGATCCCCAAATTGTACCAGTTGATAATGGCAACCATGGCGAAAAGCACCAGTTCTAGCACCGTTAGCACCTCTGAATCCATGTCATCTGTCTTCTCCTCTTGTAGAATTCTCGATTTTGCTGATTTTGAAGAGGAATTTTCAGGATCTGACATGAGATTCTTCGTACAAAGCAAAGACGAACACACAAACCACCACATTCTTGATTCTTGTTTCTTGTGCAAGGATAAAATTCCAAAAAATCAAGAGATTTATATGTACAGGTCAGCGTTCTCGTTTTTTTTTTTGTTTTTACGATTGTAAATTATATCATGTGAAATTCTCTTCTAACATTTACCTTTTGTAATTTTTGTGCAGAGGAGAATTTCCATTTTGTAGCAATGAGTGCAGAATGGAGCAGATTGAAATGGATTTAGCTCTTCAACGCCTCCATCAAACTCAGAAGCAAAATTTGGTACCAGAAAATCAGAACAAATGTTCAACGGATATGGATTTGTGCACTGAGAGCGGGTACCAGAATTTCGGATATAGCATTGTTAATTATGTTATTTCCCTTGTTGTTGGTTAAAAATTTTAAATAATAAAATTAGCAAAATTTAGGAAAATGTGTATACATTTTTTTTTTTAGGGAGAGCTTTTGCCATGTTTTGGGTTGGTGATTTCTCCATTTGTATTAGAGAGTTTTTTTGTTTTTCTTCTTTTCGAATCGATTTTTTGTAATTAATAAAAAAATGTGAATAAATAAATGAAAAGGTTTGTAGGTAGTAATGTAAATGTGAAGATCTAGTCATGAATAGTTCTAAATTTTACCTATACTTTTTATTTATGTTCTTATTTCCATAAGGCAAATTATTATATGCTCTTATTTATTCAAAAGGAAAATATCATTGCTTTCAATAATTTTGAAAAAATAAAGGGTTGAGAAATTTAGTCGCTTGATGTTCATCGAAACAAAATAAAATGATGTAATTCGATGTACATATAGATAAAAACAAAGGAAGAATTTATGGATTATAAATTGACTTGAAAATCATTAAAATATGGCATTTAATTTTGAAAGGCAACACTTGGTGTGATATATATTATGAATCTGTTTGATGTGTTTTAGAATATCTAAGAAAAATGAGGTATGGTTAGATCATTTTCTTCTTCGATTTTCAAAAAAATTTCTCAAAATTTTGTAATAGAAAATGCAAGAAATATTTATCCTAATAAAGTATTAATTCTTAGAATTATCTTTTCCCACACATCAAATACAGATGCAGATATATTTCCTGACTGCTACTAATTCATGTATGGTTTTTAGTTTTTAGTTTTAAGTGATATTTCGAATTTTTCAAGTCCGGAAATTAAAAATCCCTTAATTTGGGTTTTGAAGTATAACGTAAAACTTTGTTACAAACCCAATTAATTTTAAATTTAATAATTTAATTACTCGTGTTTTATCATTTATTGAGATTAATAATACATTTTGACTAATATAATGATAATTACTAATAAATTTGTGTTACTTAATGTATATATCTTTTAACTAGTAAATTTGTTATGAAAATATCATATAATTAATTTCCACAAATATATAATGTTTATATCTAATTATAAAACATGTAATATTTTTTTACTATCTGAAGTATATTCATATTTGTATCTATATCGATTTAGTATATAATCCGTATCATTATTCATTTAATATTCGATATGTATCCGTATCCAAATCAGTATCCAAAATTAAAAATAAATACAGATAAGATTTAACTATTATTCGTCAGTATCCAATACAATTACACCCTTGGGCCGCAAAATGATGGCCATTTTTTTTCCATATTTCTCATATTGGAAATTTATAATTAAGTACTAGTAATTATTAACCTATTGAAAAAACTCCAACAAGAAAAGTAGTCTAATAATCTCTAATTTTGAAATTCCTTGGATCATCTCAGCAGGAGAAAAAATTCCAGTTGCAAATTCAAATGCACAGATTACTTTTCATTTACATGCTGTTTTATCTTGCATCTTTTCCCAACCTATCTGGAGAACCTACTAACAATTTCAAAATATACAACCTACAAATTTAACACACACAAAAAAAATGCTAAGTAGTGGATGAACTAGGGCCCGGGTCAGGGGCCAGTCGCCACCTAAGCCTGCCGGCTGCCACCCTCATGGCCCCCTCCATCAAAGTCTCTTTTTTTGACACGTCAGCACCATTGACCTGTGCTGCCTCCCCAGAATTTGGTATTTGGTTGGCACCCTCTTGCGGGATCGGCTGTGGCTGGGTTGTGAAACCGCCTTCGGATTGCACTGTTTGCTGTTCTGGTGGTACATTAGAAGCAACAGGCGGCGACTGCCCAGATGCTGTGCCATTTGTCTGTTGAGATGGCATGTGAGTTCCTGGATGTGACCGCTGAGGCCGTGGTCTCCTCTGTAATATAGCAAAAAAAATATAGAAGTCGAAATAATTAATAGTTGCATTTCTACATAGTTTAACATGCTAAAAACCAAATTTAAAGAGAGTTTCTTCAAAATATATACAAATTAAGGAGTCTAGTCACTATGACATCAGTGTTATTTTAGCTGAATGAGCTTCAAATAATGAATTCAAACCATTCAAACTGATCTACTTCACAAGTAATACATTTACATAAAAAATTTGTAAATTTCAAATTCATTTAGTATGAAATCAAGTGGTAAAAAAATGATGAAAAAATGAATGCATTAAAATTAACTTAAAAATCTTTTTTTGACCGCTTGATTTCATACGAAATGAATTCGAAACATTTATAAATTTACATCTAAATGCATCACTCATAAGATAGATCAGTTTGAACGGTTTTGATTCGTTGTTTAAAGCCTATTTGATCAATTTTGAAGCAAGTGTCATTAGGGTTCAAATTTGATCTTGCAAAATCATGCCAAAACTTTCACCTTTATTGCAAAGAACAAGCATCATTATGTCACATTGCAATTCAATCCACCTTATCATTTCTAATACTAATGGGAAAATGCATGGTGTTACTTTTCCAGTTTTGCCCCTATTCCCTTGAAGGCATCAATTTTTTGCTTTAGATTCAAGATTGACCGAACCAAACTCAATGGTCATGGGGAATTCTTGAATTTTTTTTTTTTTTTTTGACAATTTTGAATCACTCCCATTGACATCATGATATTCTTCGAGGAGGCATAAACCTCACTACCAGCGTACCTTTTACCCTGTAATTTTAGTACACTGACTATACTCTCATTATCCATTACAAATACATTGTTTTCACCATCTATGTAGTTTCAAAAGGTTCAGAGGTTTTATTATTGGAGTAAGGCTATGGTACCATGCATAGCGCAGATTGGTGTGTACCATGGATCAATATCTCCATTTTCAAAGTCCAAACAGTCAATTTGAACCGTTCAACATGATTTCCGTATGAAAATGTATTTGTAGATCAAATTTAACATTTTTTACTATTTTTTTATAGGTAGAAAATCACTGCAAATAGTAAAAAAAAAAAAATCTAACAAAATGCAAAAATTCTACTACTAGAATATAGAAACATATCTCTTACCCGAATAGTATGAGATCCACTTGATGTGTTAGACTGGGATGCCACATACTCTAACACCTCATAAACTCTACTTTGACCATAATTTGCAAGCCTATGGAAAAAGAGGGATGCAACGTCAGAAACACGAGTATGCAACTCGAGTAGGTGCCGGTCAATCTGGGTCTCATGTCTTGACAGGTACGGCCGAAAGAACGTATCATACACATATGTAGTCCCCTGCAATTATAAAGCACTTGACATCTCTATTACAATATCACACTGATTTGGTGTGCTACCATGAATGATAGTAGATTATAATTGAGGACATGAATACAGAATAAAGCCAGATTGAGGCTTAATAAATAAAGATTACTTAATTTAAGTTGTTGCTTAAATGATATATATTACTTCAAAAATTGTACCAAAATATTTAGGAATTAGGATACACCACTGGGCACTGGCCATTAAAGAAAATTACCTTTGTCTTGGGATACCAGAGGTAAACAATTAATCCCAGCTTTGCTTCACTATACATTGGTAACCTAGAGAGAGGGAGAGAGAGAGAGTCAGTCCCAAGAGCATTTATAAAGTATGTTAAACAACTTTAAAAACAAATATTATTATAAAATGTTACCATGAAACAAAATTATCAGCAACCCTCTCGAAGACTGTTAAAATGGCAATCAATATCCTACAAAGTAAAAAATAAAAGCTGATAGTAAGTTAATGAATAAAAAAAAAAATCATCAAAATTAGAGAAACAATGAGTAAGACGTACCAATATTGGCACCAAAACCGCAATTGATCGATCTCCGCCTTTAATTCAAGTGTCTTATAGCAATCATAAGCTGGATAGATGTAGCCCAAAACCAATCTGTCCACATTGCAAAAACAATTTATCGATTTTGTTACATTGAAATAATGACCTATATATATGCACTTGCAACAATAGAACCTCCTAATGTTCTGTAAAACATGTAAAATAAGTCACATCCTATGTTAAAAGAAAATAAAATGAATATTTGGAATGGTCCCTGCTGACCCATTAGGCAGTAAACTAAAGACTCTAAATAGTTGCTTTCTCTGAATTTTATCAAGATCAGAGCGAGAAAAGAATAATAAAAATCAAGAGCTTTTTTATTCCTTACATTAGAGGCCTTGTTAGAAATGCTAATACCATATCTGCTAACTTTTGTAATAGAGTTTGCACAAATGAGAAGGCAGTTGAGCCCTAAAAAGAACAAATATAAGAAAGAAAGATTAATAAACTCCAATAAACAAGATTATCATGAATTCATAATTAATTATTTTGGCCAGAACTTTAATAAAACTTCAACAAATCTATATCAAATCTGTATGCCTAAATAATAGCAAAGCAAATATTGGCTAATTAACAAATTGATCAATTGTATTTAATTGTCCATAGGCTAAACAATTAGTCGCATAATTACACATAATTAAGCCCAAATTTGACAATTGTGCCAACCAATTGTGCAATATGGTCAATTTATCCACTTAATATCAAGTTACCACGTTAAATGTGCATTAAACTAGGAGGAACCAAGAAGTCATAACCAAGCAAGCATATTTCGGACCGAACTGTACTAAACTAAACACCTACTGGTAGTCTGGTACGTGCAATACAAAATTTCTTCCTGTAAAATTATAATCAACTGTTTCTATACCAGAAATTGTGAAAATTTCTTTAACAGGTAACAAAATGAAAGATTCGTTACAAACCCGTAATTTTACACCGGAGCTACGGTGAAGTATCAAAATTAAGGCAATTAAAATTGACAAAATTGTATAGCGTAATCATCAAAATTCATAACAGAAAGGAGATATATGTTCCAATACCGTGAATTTCTGCTTTCCCTTGACACAAGCGACTCTAGAGGGAGAGAGAGGGAGGAGAGAGGAATTAGGAAACTTCAGAAGTTGGGATAGGTTTTCACTTGAACCGCCGCTTGAAATGTGATCCTCTGTGGCATTTCGGTGTTAACATTCGAGTCCATATCCTCTGCATTAACTCAGATCTTATCTTTATAATCTTCACCGTCCGATCAGAATCCGGATCAATTCGAACGACACCTGTTATGTCCTTGAATTGTACCTTCTTCTGTTTAATTGGGCCTTGCGCTTGCTTAGTTTTCTAAACGGGCCGAACAAACTTTTAAGATGGGCTGAACAAAATGTCAATAAATGTTTACTGGCCCATATGCGAATTCGTTCATTTTCCTACTCGCAAGTGAACCAATAGTGATTAAGGATAGCCCTTTTTCATGTGGAAGGCTGCGCATTCGAAATTCAAATAAGTTGTTGTTCTAATGTTGAAATAAGAAACTTTTTTATGAAATTCAAATAAGAAGTCTTCTATTAAAATTGAAATTTGAAATATTATATCTTCATCAATCTCTTAAAAAGAAATTGTTGATTCAACCAAGATGTTATTTAGCAATGCATGGTTTCTTAAGAAAATGGTTCATCCTAACTGTTGATCCTAACCGTTGATCTTTGTCAAAATTTGTGCATAGAAAATTTATTTCATCGAGAGTCGTACATAAAAAAGTTTGAACAGTAGATCAGAATAACAGTTTTATGTTATTAACAAGAAATAACAACAATTTATTTCCCTAATTGAATGCATTTTGCATTCTTTTAGAAAACAAAGGATTTCAGGGTATATATTTTGATAGAGCAGATTTTAATTCATAAATGACAGAAATCATATACAAATTAAAAACAACTCTATCAAAATGTGTACCCGGATTTCATGCCTTCTGCTTTTAATATCCAATTGGAAACTCCTTGATCAAAATTTGTGACTCTCAAAGGAAAATTGAGGTCCATCATAGATTGGTGATGGACCACAATTCCTAAGCGGTTGCTTGTTTTGTACGAAGCATCTTCTTGTATTGATGCTTGGTAAGTTGGTAGGTGTTCATATTTTTCTTTTCTTTTTTCTCCTCGGCCAAGAGTCAAATATTCCCAACCTTTTTTTTTTTTTTTTTACTTTCGTTCCCTTCTTATTTCCTCTAAATTCACTTTGGATGGAGGACAATGGAAAATATAGAAAGAAAATAAAATATTATATAAACTAAAATAATTTTAACTAGAGTAGAACTCTGGTGTTTTTAAGCTCATCAAACTTTTTGTTGAATTTTAACTCAGATTTTTATTAAATTGGCTTTAAATGATAAATTCAAACTATCTACTTTGCAAATATATAAATAATGCATTTACTACAAAATTTATAAATTTTTAAATTAATTTTATATAAATTACGCGGTAAAAAAAATTATGAAAAATGAACATAACAAAATTAACTTATGGACATTATTCTTTTTATTGCTTGACTTATATTAAAATAAATTCAAAAGTTTATAAGTTTGACATACAATAGCATTACTCTTAAAATAGATCGGTTTTAAAAGTTTGTATCTATCAATTATAAAGGTTTTGAAGTTAAGATCACTCTAATTCTACTCGTTTCAACACGATGTTAAAATTAGATTACTTTCTCAACTTTTTTGAAAACCAAAATCTTATGTTTTGTTACAATTTTCATTGTAGAAAATTATAAGAATGACTAATTTTGTAATATTACTAAATTATCCGTCCACGAATAACACATCAACTTAAAATTAATTTACTGTTACAATTATAGGGATGCAAAATTTAAAATTGCCAAATTACATTTTTAATTGAAATAAATTGAATTGTGATGATGAAGATGATTGAGAAATAAATAATTGATAAAGACATTGATTTGGCAAAAACATTTTTTTTTCTAAATTGCAAAAATAAAAATACTTTTATATCTAAAAAAGCAAGGTACTAAATAGTGATTATAACGCTATAACTTTTAAGGTCCAAAAAAACTATAGCGCAATCATAGCTAGCTATTTATAATCATTATAAAAGAAAAGTGATTAAAAACGTTATAGCTTTGATGCCTGAAAAAGCTATAATACAATTATTGCGTAGCTATTTAGAATACTGCAAAAAGATAATATATTCAAACAAAAAAGAACAATTATAAAATGTCTGCATTAATTGGGAATCAAAGCAAGTTGACACTGATGGCTACAAAATGATATTGCCGAAAGCAACAAAGAATCTAGTAAAAAAAAAAAAAAAAAAAAACCTAAACAATGATGAGCACACAAAAACAAATTTTTGAAAGGAATAAATCAAGCTATATAGATTCTTGAAAGAGACGAAAGAGAAGGAAAAGAAATGACATAGGTGTTACTGTTATGTATTGAATTCAACTGGCTCACAAGTTCTCTCTAATCATAGTGCATAATTTTGCCAAATTTGATTCTGCTTTCTGGTATGAACAAGTTTGAAAAGAATATTATGTATGAAGTATTTTTGAAACACAAAATTGGAGGTGGTTCGATAGATCTTGGATCAAATTTGATATGATGTTGGATCACAACTATCCGATTAGCATCAAAATTCGCACAGACGGTCTGACTGGATATCAGACTAAATTTGATTCGATAAATTTATTATTTTGTGACTATTATATAGTACAAAGAATATCCTTTAATTTTGACAATTTTACAGCATCAAATGAATTTAAATTGATGAAAATGTCGATAGAGATGCACGATGATCTGTAAACTAATAATTTTTTATTATTTGAATTGATGTTATATATTTTCCTCTTTTATAACTAAATCACTAGAGATTTCTCATGATAGAGAGAAAAGAAATAACACATGCATTGAAAGTACATTAAACATAAATAAATATGTAAATTTCTGCATGTAATTAGATCCAACAATCCGCTGTGAGTATCTAATCAACACTTGATTTGATTTACGTTATTGTGTCGTGATAAAGTTAAGTTATTACATGTTTTGTTTTCATTTAAATGACATAAATGGTCACATCATAATTTGTGATCGAACATGATGTGGTTACGTTTAACTATTTTTTTTTTAAATTAAGTTTGTTTAAAAGAAAAATCAGAAAAATATTCAAAAATTTAGAGAAAGAAATAATGTGTAAAATAATAATTTTATTATTCAGAATTTAAATTACTGTTTGAGCTAAATAATGACATAAATTTTATATTCTTTTGATCACATATAGTTATATTTACTCATGTATCATGTTGTGTTAATTTCTTTTATAAAACGATTACAATACGCAAAGAGCGAATAACATCACGTGACCAACACACGTACGGTATCGTATTGTGCCAAAATTATACCGTGATGTGGTGTATCCGATAACAACATGACTTTAATATTCGCATTGAATCACAAACATTTGAAAATTAGGAGAAAGGCATTTGGAATACCGTGTATTCCAAAAGGACATTTTAACCCGTTTGGCCTCGATGGAATAAGATTTTGCTAAGAGAAAAAAAAAATGATGCGCACTGAAACTGACGGACAAGATCAACTCAGCTGTCCAGTCCTTCAGGATCGACGGTCTAGATCTCCTCCAGTTCTCCAGTAAAATCTACCGGTCCCGCCTTGTAAATCTAACGCGCTTTCTCTGCCGATTTCGCTGCGACATTTCAGTGTGCAACCGAAATATTGCGAGTTAATTTGTGGCAGTTTTTTCAAACTTCCATAGGTCGCTACATGGAACACTACAGATTATCCGCCACTCCAAAATGTTCAGAAAAATTATAACAAATCAAAACCGCTAGATCCTTCATAGATCTTGATGTGATTTAACATTTCGGGGTAAATATTTTAACAGAGCAGTTTTGGCTTCAAGCAGAGTATTAAACCATGCATCGCTCAGATCGCTGTTTTTATTATAAAGTCCGTGTGCTGCATGAAGCCAAAACTAATCTGTTAAAATATTTACCCATATTTCGACATAAATCAGCAGGTCTTGGTCTCCTCCGATTAATTATTGATTGAAAAGATAATATTTTTCTCTCTCAAGGAACCAATTTGTGGGGCCGGAAAGTAAGTGGTTCACACATTGCCCTCTTGCAGCCAACCAATTTTTTTTGTCGAATCAATTATATGGGTCCCACGTGGCAACAACTTTTTGCTCCGTTCATTTCATTGTTGAAAAGGAGATGTCCTGGCTGGCTCACATAAAAAAATAATGAAATGGTAGAAATAAAATAAATAAATTAGATTTATTATTACAATGAAATGAAAAAATTTAGTTATGTTTATATTTGGCATTTTATATTTTAAGTGCTCATAATTTTATATAAAATAAGGCGAAGGTTGAGTTGCCTTCTAGTTCTCCATTTAGAGGTAGAAATGGAGAGAGACCTAGATTCTATTTTTTCTTAGCAAAATAAAATGCAAACACTGCTGCAATGATGATTTCACCCACTCCGCTTCTTTTCTCAACAATAATATAAGGGGAATTTAATGTATATCCCTCAAAAACCATGAAATTACATTTTTTTTTCCTCTATAATTCATAATATCATATTTAACCATTTAAATTTTAAAAAAAATCACAAATATCCCAATTTATTTATTTTTATATTAAAACTCATTTCAAATTTATACACTACAAATTTTGCTCTTTATTAAAATATAAAAAAAATATGCAGTCTATATAATAAATATTCATTTTTTCACTCGTGATGCATGTACAAGTGTATACTTAAATATCATTGTGTATGTGTCAAAAGTAGAGAAGTGAACATTTTGCTGTCACAAACTGACTAATTAAGTCTTTTACACATGATACATATTTTTTTAATAAAAATAAAAAGGACAAAAATTGAAAATTTTGTGAGTTTTTGAAATTTAGAATGGTAAATATGATATTATGAATTTTAGAACAGGCATGTAATTTAGGGATATACATGAAATTCCCGAATAATATAACAGCAATAGATCTCCTCTAAGATTACGACACGTGTCCCCATCCAAAAGCCCACTCTTGCTGCACACTGTTTGCTGTTTTGGTCAATTTCCTCTCCTCTCTCTCTATATATAAACCCCATCTCTCCCCTCTCCAGCCCCAACAAGTCTCGCCAAGATAAGAACAAATCTTCTAAAACAGAGACCAAGTAAGAAAAGTCAAAAATGGCAAACCCTAAGGTTTACTTCGACATGACCGTCGGTGGAGCCCCCGCTGGTCGGATCGTGATGGAGTTGTACGCCGACGTGGTCCCCCGCACAGCAGAGAATTTCAGAGCTCTCTGCACCGGTGAGAAAGGCGTCGGCAAATCCGGCAAGCCCCTTCACTACAAGGGATCATCGTTTCACCGTGTGATCCCTGGTTTCATGTGTCAAGGAGGTGATTTCACTCGCGGTAATGGCACCGGTGGTGAGTCCATTTACGGCGAAAAATTTGCTGATGAAAGGTTTGTTTCTGATTTGATTTCTCTCTTCACAATTTACCAAATAGCCCAAAAAAAGTATGATATATGTAACAATTGTGCCAATTTGACATGAACACAGATTTGTAAAGAAGCACACAGGGCCAGGAATCCTGTCAATGGCAAATGCGGGGCCAAACACAAACGGATCGCAATTTTTCGTCTGCACAGCAGAAACACCATGGCTAGATGGGAAGCATGTAGTATTCGGCCAAGTTGTCGAAGGATTAAACGTTGTCAAGGCCATTGAAAGCGTCGGATCTCGTAGCGGTACCACTTCCAAGCCTGTTGTTATTGCCGATTGTGGTCAATTATCCTAGATCAAAACCAATTTTGATTGGATTTGTGATAAAAATAAATTAAGGGGTTTTCTGGTAATTTTTCAGTTATCTATAATATTTGGTACTCTGAGGTTTGGCTTGTGCTTTGCTTTGCTTCGAGGTGAATCCAATTATGTTGTAATCCCATGGAGTATTTCATTTTTATTTACTTAAATTAAGTCGGATTATTAATTACTCAGCGTGTTCCTTAATTATTATCTTATATTTTTTCTCTTACATTGGTAACAGAAAAGTGATGCAGGAAAGAAATCGAAATTAATTAGATCACAAAATTCTATAGAGTAAGGCTTGAGTGCTATGAGACTGAATCCTCTGCCCTCCGGGGAGCAGGAATTTCCTGTCCCCAAAGTCTCTGTGAGTGGGATCCATTTAAAAACAGTAACAATAGTTAAACCTTTTAACAGTAACCGGTCTCATTCCGGTCCCACCCCGCAGAGACTCTGGGGGCAGGAATTTCCTGCCCCTCGGAGGACAGAGGATTTGGTTTCGGGTGCTATGGATAGCATAAGGCTATCTGTGCTATGGTAACAAAAATGTTTTGTATAAATTTCAAGTTTCGATTTAAGTAGCTCAATAAATTAGCTATATAATGAACTTGTAGAATACCAATTTTTTACTATTTTTGAATTTTTTTTATAATTTATAAAAGAGGCAAATAATAGTCTAAAATACTGATAATTTTTTTTTATTTTTAAATTTTTTTTTGTCATCTTTCATAAATCATAAAAAATAGTAAAAGAATCAAAAATAAAATAAACTAATATTCTACAAGTTCATTATATAGCTAATTTATTGAGCTACTTAAATTGAAGTTTGAATTTTATGTGATAGATTTTTAAGACCGTAGCACATATGGCCTTATGCTATTCATAGCACCCAAAACTTACTCAATTCTATATATATCTTGATATAATCAGATTTTTAAATTTTTTGCATGAGTTAATTATTAAACTAAATTTAGTTTATTTTTGGCATTAGTTAATTATGTCATTATTTGTAATTGCATTGTAACTTGTGCTTAAATCATTCTCTTTAGCTAAGAAGAATTTGTATGAATAGCAATATTCATCCAATATTATATTTTTACTATTCAAATAGAATTATTCTAGCCATATTTTTTTATTTTATTTGCCACACAAGTCCTAAATGTTGTGTAAAAAAAAAAAAGATTAAGGTCGAATTGGTCATTTACATAAAAATAATTGTAGCAGCTTGTGGTACCAAAAGATTACGGAATTAAAATCCACATCAATCTTACATGGTCAATCTTCCCTGTGTCAATATTGAAATGTTGTAAATGTAATACTACTTTTCAAAAGTAATAGAATTTTGTCAAAAGAAGAATTAATTCACTTTTATACGAAAAATTAATATTTTTTTACAGATAAGAGTTTCATTAACTATGACTCTTATACAAAAATTAAAACGCTGTCTTTATGTAACTTAAAAGTAATTGTTATAAATATACTACTATGTTTTAAAAGTAATAATATTTTGTAATGAAAAAATTAATTCACTATTATATGAAAATTAATCCCTTCTTTGATACATATAAGGGTTTTTGTCAAGTCCGACATATTTTAAAGAGTGAGTCTATGGTACTATGCATATCACAGATTGTTACTGTGTTACGGCTCTATATTTGAGTTTTCAAATTCTAACGGTCAATCCGAACCGTTCATCTTGTTCTCCATATTAATATGTGTTTGGAGACCAAATTTTACATTTTTTGAAATTTTTTTACTATTTTTTTAGATATTTAGAAAATCACTTGATCTGAAAATTCTGGACCATCCAAAAACAGTGATTTTCAATATATCTAAAAAAATAGTAAAAAAATTTCAAAAAATGTAAAATTTGGTCTTCAAACACATATTAATATGGAGAACAAAATGAACGGTTCGGATCGACTGTTAGGATTTGAAAACTCAAATACAGAACCGTAACACAGTAACAACATGTGATATGCATAGTACCATAGACTCACTCTATTTTAAATATCGTACTACATTTCAAAGGTAATTGTAGTGAATGTACTGCTACGTTTCAAAAGTAAAAGAATTTTGTCATAAAAAATGAATTAATTCACTCTTATATAAATAATAATATTTTTTTTACATATACGGACTTATGTTAATCCTGATATTTTCTTAAATGCTTATTGTGAAAATATAAACTAACGTCTTTATGTTAGTAGAGTAGGGATCTAGAACTATCATGGCCTGACTGGATACATCATAGATGTATCAGACGAATACATGATCACGTGCTGTGATTCGTATGTTTCATGTTATGATCATTCGCGTAATATGACCATATTTTGAAAATTTGACGTACCAAGGCATAGAAAAGATCTGAACACGTGGTAATACGAGTCATGTGTAATTATGATTGTTAGATCTTGATCAAATGATAAATCTTGAATAAACTAATTTAATTATAAAAAAAATAGTTGAATGCATGTGACCAATCATGTTTGAACACATCACTTGTAGTTAGAGCGTGACTAACATATTATGACCATCCTTCTAAATTTAGTCACAACAGATATATATCTAACTTATCATCAATACTGAACTCATAGTTGGGTGGGCTTTTGGTCCAATAGATTTTCGACGAAGCCTCATCAAAATTCGGATCTAAACTGTTTGACATTTGTTGAAATTTGTACATATGATTTAGATTCACGGAACCGTTTAATTTATTAAGTTCTCAATTTGTTCGCATGAAACTTGATGAAAATTAGACGGTGTAAGTCTTACTTAGAATAAAATTTGTCAAAAATCTTTTGGATAATGCCCAATTCGTCTGTAGATTATACTAAACATCATTGTAATTTGCTAAACTAATTCTTTAACTTATCCAGTAGTACTTATGGGGTGAAAAAGTTGCACATCAATAGTGAACAACGAAGATTTTAACAGAGCAGTTTCCACTTCACTTAGAGTCAAAACAGTGATGTGTGAAGCCAAAATTGCTCTGTTAAAATCAATCACGGCGACTAAATTCTTTAACTTAAATTTGTATTGTGACTAAATTTGGAAAGACAATCATAGCTTGTTAGTCATGTCGTGATCACACGTATTATTTCCAAATATAATTTATTTGTTATATTTAACTATTTTTTTCACAATTTAATTTAATTTATTCAAAATTCACTAATCAATCATGATTTATAGGTTGCAAATCACGTATGACTTATGTTACTTCATACCGTGTCAGAATTATGTCGTACCAATTTTCTAAATAATAGTCATGTCACACAAATAGTTGATCAAAACACGAGACACATGAATCACTCAACCTTACACGTACTGACGTACGATCACGGCGTGACATTTTAACATCTTTGGGAACATCCATAATATAGAATATTATGAGATCAAACAAATATGGGAAATCAAGAAGAATATGTCAACAATTATTTATTTCTAAATATAAAATGCAATGAAGAATACATTCGTTAAAGAGTCGTGCATCTATGCTTCCCCCCACTATGAACTCCATTATTCCTTTCCTCTTCGCCTCCACCAAAAATGGATACAAAAAGAGCCCAGCGAATATTTGTTTCTTGTTTATTTTCATGCTTGAAAATTTCACGCATTACCCCTCGATTCTAGTCTATTTTCACATCCTTTCAAAAATATTGTTTACAAGTTGGTTGACAAATATTAGCAACGATTTTCTGAAGAAGCCAGGAAAAAAAATAGAAAGTAAATAAAAAATTTCGTAGGCATGTGGTTAGTCTTATTAATTAATCGTTTGCTAAATTTTATACAATTTAAAATGTTATTAAAGATTTCATCAGAAATTGTTAAAACAAAGGAGGTGGTAAATTTTAAGTTCATTTGATTACAAGTAAAACTTGTACATGTCAAAGGAACCCAAAAAAATATTTTATCATTTTAAGAATTTTGTTATACCTTAAATGCGTGAAACACAAAACAACTTTTAATTTTTTATAAATGAGGTGAGTAAAATATGAAGTTTTCTAATCAAATCAAAATGTAGAGGGGAATAGATTACATCAAAGAATTAAATAACGTTTATCGCATCACGGTGGAATGGTTAAAAAAAAATGCCATGTTCATATAGCGCTGATAACGATATAGCTTTTGTAGTCCGAAAAAACTATAGCGATGCCAGGAGCGAACCCAAAATTTTCGTCAGAGAGGACAAAAAAATATTGAATCGAATTTAAATAGCTTATCGAATTAAACACATTAACTAATTGAGTACTCAATAAAAAAAATAATGTTTTGATTTATAATTTCTGATCCTATAACGTATAATTAATATTACCAATCATAATTCAAAAAATTTATTTTGATTTTAACACTAAATTTAACATGAATTACAAATCAAACATCCATAATGAAGCAAAAAAAATTCCAAGAAGAGACAAAGTCAATCAGTACCAATAGATCATCACTAAAACTCAAAATTCGGGGGGAACGGCTATCGCCCTATGCTATAGTAGATCCGACCCTGAGCAGTGCTATAGTGTGCTATTTAGAAAGGCAGTATAGCACGCTATTTAAAACCTTGAATTGCATAAACGGCACTTGGGGCACGAGAGAAATAAATCAAGACTTGACCCTCTTTGTAAATATAGATATGAAAATTTCTAAAGCATTTAGCTGGTACCCGTAAAATAAAAAAAAATTATGGTAAAACTCGATCCAATCTGGACCGTTCCTCAAATGGGCAAAATTTTGGGGGTCTAATTTGAATGAATAATATTTGCTCCATTCCCATTCGCATCTAATATATGCATAATTCGAAGTTGCTTATCTGATGATATGTTACCTTTATTCAGACGTAAATCTTATGCGACATTATTCGCATAAATGCCACACCCCACGTTAAGGTCCATGCTTGAAAGAAAACAAAAGGTATCTGTTAACACAACTTTATTTTTGATATTATGTAAAAAAATGAACAAATACAAAAGGATTACACCATTGGCTACTTGTTCTTGCAAGCTGCAAATAAATAAGGAAAGACAAACCTAATTGAAATAGCCAATTTACAAAATTTTATATCTAAAAGTTACATGACAGATGACAAATTTAGATATCATGTTAAAATACATACTAAAAGGAGCTTGCTGCTTCAAGGTATTTTAAATTTATTTGTGGTCGTTGAGTTGTTTCCACTGTTCTCTATTTTGTAACCAGTGGTAAAAATTCTCCCTGTACCAAACAGTCTTGAGAACATAATTTTTTTATTAAAAAAAACAAGTGCTCACCAACGATATAATAACCTTGTATCACAATTGACGAATGAAATAAGCTTCCGAGTCATTCAAGCAAAAATATTACAGCACCATACACAGCAGTTAGAAATTGACCAAAAGGAATGAAAAAATGAGGAATTTCACTGGCAAGCTGGCAAAACTTACCAAACCTACCTCTACACTTTGCATAACAAACCAGAGCTGCAGAGCTCGGCATGCCACAGTGCAGCGTCCCCATCACCTGGAACAGCACCAAGCAACCAAGGTTTAAATTCACCAACCTTATCTCAAACAAAACGACATCTGCAGACAACTTTGCATGAACAGCACCAAGCAATCAAGGTTTAAATTCACCAACCTTGTAATTAACTTACCAACCTTATCTCAAACAAAACGACTTCTGCAGATGACTTTGCATGCAAAGAATAAGAAACAGTAAACATCTAAAAAAATTAACGGCACAGAGAAACCAACGAGGAAATGAATGCCAAGCTAACAATACTGATAACATAACTAAGTTGTATAGTAAAAGCAAAGGGAGAGCATAAAGAGAGATTTCTTTAGTCTCCCCGTTCACCCCCCCTATACCCATACCCGCACCATCAAATCCCACAGAGGCAACAATCTCAGCAACTAAAACACCGCAGCAATAAAGATACGACCAACATCCAGAGCACAGAAACAACAACACGAACAAACAATCCTTAGCAACATTCGACAAAAAAACACCACAACACTAATGATGACCAAAACCCTAATCCATAAGGTGACAAGGTATACGATACATGCAATATATCATATAAACCAAAAAGGGAGGCGAGGAGTGAATCTATTTGGAAGGGCAGTCCCGGGCAATGTGACCCCCCTCACCACAGTTGTAGCAGGAGCGGTCACCTCCACCGCCGCCACC
Organism: Carex pumila; assembly: GCA_033356055.1. NCBI lineage: Eukaryota > Viridiplantae > Streptophyta > Magnoliopsida > Poales > Cyperaceae > Carex > Carex pumila. The sequence goes on along the minus strand of JARJHM010000058.1, from coordinate 150,855 downwards.
GCCGCCGCCACGGCTGTAACCACCTCCGCCACCACCCTGGCAGTCACGGGCCATATGACCCTGCTCACCACAATTATAACAACTACCGCCACCTCCACCGCCGCCCCCACCACGACTGTAACCACCTCCGCCTCCGCCTCCTTGGCAGTCACGGGCCATGTGACCCTGTTCACCGCAGTTGTAACAACCACCGCCACCACCGCCGCCGCCGCCACCACCACTCTGGAAGCAATCCCGGGCCATGTGACCTGCCTCGCCACACTTGAAGCAGCCCCCACCTGTCAGAAAAGGTTTCATTTCATTGAGATTCAACACATCAACTATAACAGCAACATGAAATAAAATTTATAAGACACCCATGAACTAAAAACACAACAAGCAATGCATAAATATTTCAAACAAAAAAGCATGTAGTAAGTTTAATCTTAATGTTAGCATACAAAAATAACATATTACAAGTTTCAGTGTGACTAAAACACTTAGCTAGGATTTTCAGGTCAAACTGCACCTGAAAAGCAGCAAAAAAAAATTTAACAACACACTGCTATTTCAAGTTCTAAATTAGCACAGTAGTTGCTCTAGAAAAAAAAAAAACACAAAAAAAACTGTATATATTATCAAACTATCGTTTCACATTTCAAAGTTTAATAACAACATATTACGTTCTGCTTCTAATTGCTGCATTACAATAAAAAATTATTAATGTCCGATTTGAAAAGACTACCTCTGTAACGTAACCTAAAGTATAACTGAACATTTTAAAAGCAAACATGTATTAAGTAAATAACATCAATCATGCTTTCATTACGAAAAAAATATTTTCCATTAAATAATACCCCATTAGCTAGCTACTTCCTAAACAAACTACAAGATCAAGAAAAAAAGCGTCACATAACACTCGGATCTGATTGAAAGTAGATCCGGAGGCAGATCTAAAGCTTCAATCAAGGGAAAGATAGTGCTTTGTAATATCATAAAAGGAAGGGTCCCAAATGAAAACGACTTTATTATTTCTAAAGAACATTGCAAACGCCTCCACCAACAAATACTACTTATCGCTCATTCTATTTACTCAAATCACTTGTCGCAAACACAAATTTAAGAAGGATAAAAAGGAAAAAAATATTACCTTGACCACCGCCTCCGCCGCCGTATCCACCACCACCGCGACCGCCTCCACCTCTTCCGCCGCCACCATTGAAACCGTAACCACCACCACTTCTATACCCTCCACCACCGCCGCCACCGCCTCGAGCACCCCGACCTCCTCCGCCGCCGCCGCCAGATCTCGCGCCAGAGACGCTAGATCCGTCAGGTCCGGTCACATCTACTGCCTTGGTTCGGCCATCGTCGCCTTCTGAGACGACGTACTCAACAGCTTCCCCCTCGGACAGTGACCGGTACCCATCGGACTTGATCGACGACTGGTGGACGAAGAGATCCTCTCCGCCGTCTTCAGGAGAGATGAAGCCAAAACCCTTAGTGTCGTTGAACCATTTGACGGTTCCCTTAAGCCTAGAGCCTTCTTGCGCCATTGAATGGTTAGAGATGGAGAAACCCTAACCGAAGAAAAAGAGAGCGAAAAGGATCAAGAAACCCTAACCCTAGGTTCTCAGTTGAAGGCTTTATATTACTATTTTTACCCTGGTATATTTTTGGTGAATATAATATTTCCTTCGGCGGGATTAAATGTTGAGAAATACGAGGCTATTTATAGGGGATGGGGACCTACAAACCCCAAAAAAGGAACTTAATAATTCTTATATTCTTCGTGTACCCAAAATGTACCCAAAAGAAACTTAAATACTAATAAAAGTTGCGAATTCGTTCCGGTAGTGCATCCTTCGGTTCAAAATTTGAATAAATAAATAAAATGTCTTTCCAGGGTAAACTATCTTTTATCCACTAATATTCCGTTAGCATACGTTAGAAAATATTGACCGACCAATTTGAATCGGACGCTCAAAACTAAGTAATAATACTACAGTGTTCTTGGAAAGTTGTAGACGATCCGAATAAGTTTTGGAGAACTCAGCGGGGTCATGGGACCCACCATGCTAAATATTGTTGGGTCGTTTGTGGCATTACGAACCAAAAGTTCAGGTGTGTCGTAGGATCAAACGGATGATGTCAACTGTTGTCATCCAGTCAACTTGATCGAACGGTCTGCGATTATTTCAATTCTCTTGCGCAGGACCGTGTTGGCGCGACGTTGCGCGCAGGGAATGAACGGCTATTTTAATTTGATCCGGTGCAACACTAGTCGCAAACGGCCATTACAAATTTACAATCCATTACACAGGATGCCCGAACGACACTGGGAATGAACGGCTGCGATCAACCCATTGAACCAAGTGCCTGCTACTGCTAACTTGTCTTTTTCCGCCAGATATATGATAATTTCGGTGGAACAATTTTTCTTGTAATTTGAAAAATGTATGATAATTTTATGAATAAAAATATATTTTTAATGATTTCGTTCAAAATGCCATATTGGTTGAAATATTTTTTTTCTTATTTGCACGTTCATCTCGAAAAATATTTTCTGCGATGTGTGAGATTTTCTTTTTCAATTTTTGTGAACGCTAAAGACAATCAAAATTAATTGCACGAGCACAATAATTTTGAAATTAATTTAAAATTGATCTCAGTTATTTCTATTCTTATTTCTGTCTAATTTTATAACTGTGAAGAACATATTATTAACAATTTATGATAGTTTAGGGACATGTTATTTTGAAAATTATGAATTAGTAAAAATTTATCTGAATAAAAATTGTAAATTATAATTATTTTTAGTTTTTGTCCAAAGGATTTTAGACAAAAATGTGTTAAAATTTACACATAATTCAGATTTACAAAACCATTTAGAGTTATTAAGTTTTAAATATATTGGCACGAATCTCAAAGCAAATCAAATGGTAATGCTCAGTTTTGGATAAGATTTTGTTCAAAACCCTTTGAACAAAATCCAATTCCAATTCCAAACCCTAAACCCTAACAGATATTTTACAAATCCATATACTTAACAGCATCCTCTATAAACATCCTCCTATTTATGGTAATGTGAACATGGATTCATAATTTTAATTAGCATATAATATAATTAAGTAGGTTCATTGTATATTTGTATGTGACTAAAATATTTTATACACACACACACACTATGTATTATTGTAGATATAAATAGAAGGGGCGTAATTGTAAAAATGAGTTTCCATGTTTTGTAACGACTAAATAATAAAAATATAAATAGCCATTTATTATTTTTATTTATTTGTATGCTATGTCAGTGTCTTAAAAATTACAAATGAACCCGAAACATGATTTCGTAAATTTTATATTTTCTCTATTTGACTGATAAAATTTAGGATTGATGCTGAGAACATCTATCAGTGTAATTATGAAAATAAATAAAAATAACCATCAAATATTAAATTGAAATAAGTTAATTTTTTATTTTTAAATCTCTATATTTGAGCAATTAACTTTTAATTACTTTTAACGGTCACATCAACATTTATTACCACAAGGCACAAAAGAAAGAGTGATGAGAAATTTTTAAAATAAAAAAGAAATCCAATCCAGATGCTCAGACCCAAAACAGAAATTTAATAAAAAAAAAAAAAGTGGCAACTGTGCATTTCTATATGATGCTATTAATTTGCAACCAAAATGGCTAGAATTATAGTACCAGTAGAATGAAATGTAAAGCCGAATTGACATAAATTTACATGGATTAATATGAATAATTTAATTTGCGGTGGCGTAAGTTGCGTCTCTTTTCAAAGAAACACTTATTCAATTCGCAACAATAAAACCTAAAAAGATATTAAAGTGCATCGGAGCCATTTAATAAAAAAAAAAAAAAAAAAAAATTTTCAGTGTACCCATACAAATTTTCAAAATAGCCAATTTCTCCATGATAACACCATAATATTCAATATTCTCATTAAAATTCAACATTATTGATAAGCATAAATTATATACACAATCGATCTAGATTTTATCGTAAAACAATCTTAAATATCTTGTATTTTTAATACAAATTGATCTAAATACACCTAGAATCAAGTTACTTCGGTTGTTTGGCTTTTCATTGCAGGAAATGATGAAAAATAGCGAAAATATCCCTCGGTGTGAATCAATCTACCCGCAGTGTGGATAGGACAAGCCGCACTGAGTACTTAGTCGTATTTCCAACATCCAAGCATTGCACAGGAAAAAGTCCGAGTATAGTGCGGATTAACACCCACCCGCAGTGCGGATGAGCCAAGCCGCACTCAACACTTAGCCGATTTCAGAGACTTCAGAGAAGCAGTTTTCACCCGCAGTGCGGATCAGCAATCCGCACTGCTATCCGCATTCAACTAATTTGCAGGAGCTAAATAAGAAAACTTAGAGCCAGTGCAGGTCAAACAACCCGCAGTGCGAATTGGGCATTTGCACTGGATCCGCAGGAATGCCAAATTTACACAGATTCAACACGGATTCTATTTTGGCACTTCATGGACACGTTTTACAGTCAAACGTGGACAAGACATCCTGAAAAACAATCAAAATATAGCACCCACTAACTCCACTTTTTAGGTTCTTAATTGGGCATGGTTCTTGGCTATAAAAGAAAGGGTTCATTTTCACATCCATTCAACATCTCTCATTCTTTCATTTTCTCTACACACACACACACAATACTTAGCAATATACTCTGGAGAAAGGAAAGTTTTCAAGTAAGGAGAAGAAGGGTTTCCTGAGTAAGAAGTCGGGAAGATAGAGGTTTTTGATTTGTCAAAGGGTGTAATTACTTCCTTTATTTCATTTCTTCTTACTTTGCCAATTTTTGTAATGGATCTCTCAATGAGAGAGTAGTTCTCTCTCTAGGGGTTTAGGTCAATGCATGAACTTGTTTAATTCTATTTTATTCAATTATTTGTTTTTATTATGATTGTTTTATGGGATTTGATTGTTAATTTCTGTGATTTAATAATTTGTGTTAATTACATAATTAGTACTTGAATTGTAGTATCCCATTTTGGATTCAAAAGAACCAAAATTGACTGTGATCAATAGGATAGTACCAAATTATGAATGCAAATACCCTAGGTTTAGGTTAAGATTGTAACAAATTTAATCTAAGCCGGAACTATAGAAATTAAGGTTAGGAACTTGGTGAGGAACCTAATCGAGAAGCCAAACCCTAATTAGAACATCTCAATTCGAATTGGGTATTAGTATGATGGACTTAATTGCGAAGTACCAATATTTGAGGAGAAGAGAGACTACAAGCGCTCAATGAGTCTAATAGCTAGGGTGAGGAACCTAATCGAGAAGTCAGAATTACCTAGGTACGTTATTAATTTACGAAAGTAACCCTTAATAACATATTAGGTTAGAAACCTCGTCAAATCATACATAAATTCAAACAAATACCGAACTAATAGAGTTATCAAGGGATTGTAGACCGAATACCCCTAGATCTTTTCATCTAGAAAGCAAACCAATCTTTCTTTCATTCATTTACTTTTATTGTTTTAAACTCTCTATTCGGATATTGAACCCAAATTTAGGAATTGTTAGAACAACTCCCCAATTTACTTTTATTGCATTTTGCTTTATTTTATTTTCTGAAATTTATTATTAAAGTTTAAACTAAGTTTTTATCGTACTCCATGTGGATCGATACCTAAAATATTACTTTTATAAGAATTTTGCACTTGCAATTCAACTCAAACGCGTGTTGAAAGTTTAAAAAGTACATCATTGTACTGAAACTTTGCACTATACCTTTTTAGTGCATCAAGTTTTTGGCTGCATGCAATTATTTCTTTTATCCCCTTTCATTTATTTTACATTTTATTTAATTATTTTAAAAACAAAAATGACAAATATGCCGTCATCTCTCTTTCTCCTTCACGGCACAGGCAAACCTAAATAAAAGTATTTTCCCGATTAGTGTCTTTTAGACATTTTGAGCAGGATAGCAATGTACCAGAGCTGCCAACCATGTTGGGGTCACCTCGATGATTTATCCCTGCTAGAACTAACCAATTTGTGGCTCTTATGAAGAAATTGATTTCTAGGTAATTAGCCTATAAGAAAAATTCAAAACCAAACGATAGTCTGTTTCATATCGATCTGACACAACCCAACCTATATAAGTAACTTGGTTCTTATAATTAACTGATAACCTCACAAAGAGGAGAACAAATTGGACCATGTAACCGTTGATATCAACCCAATTGCTAGCATATTGAACTAGGACCATATTCAACTATTCAAGTATTATTTAGACAACTTTCTAAAAGAAATTGAGAGTTTGATTGAGCCCAGAAAAGAGATGGATGATAACTGGTAAATAATTAGTTATACAGTAATTGTTATAACATTTAATCATGGATGGCAGTAAGCATCATATGTAGTATTTTATCATTTATGAATTGGAGAAAAAAAATGTGCTCAGGGTGAATTGTAAATATCTTGCCTTCGGGTTGTAAATATCATATCTCCATGTATTTGTATATAATTTCAGTTCAACTTTTGAAACTTTTTTTGCCTAATTATTTAAGAGTGAGTTTTCATTTCAAAATTTCATGGGCAATGTAGCCTATCCTAAAGGTCTGATAGAATTACCAGTAAATCCGGTTAATGGACTTTTCAGTCAGAGAGTTTGTTGTTTACTTTTTTATTAGAGGTAGATAGGCAGATTTGGGAAATTTTGGCTTTTTACAGTGGAAGTCCCAAGTATTTGAAAGGCAAAGTTATGTCTTTTTGGAAGGAAAAGGCTGAATGCCAAAGGAAGTTATCGGCTAATAAATAACTTATCTTTGTAGCATTCATCCCAAAACCAGTACATAAGAGGAACAAACCTATCAGGGTTCTCCTTGCATGTAACTATCATGTATTTGTACGCATCATTGTTAGTGATAATCCACGGCTAAAATTTTAGCTACAAACTGCGAACTCTTCTGTTTCTGTATACACTATACAGTGAAAGAGAAGGAGAAGGAGAAAGAGAGATGAAAGAGGAGGGTATATTTGTTTTTTGTATTTTAAAAATAATTAAATGAAAGGGGATAAAAGAAAGAATGTTGAATTTTGATGAGAAAATTGGATATTATGGTGTTATCATAGGGAAATTGGCTATTTTGACAATTTGTATTGGTACAATGAAAATTTTCCCAAAAGAAAAAGACTTGAATTTTGCTTTTAATTTTTTTTTTTCAATTATATGTGTTGACTTTGCGTATTATGTAAGGAATAACTAACTTCAAATTTTGCTACATAGATGTATGCATTTCTCAATCTTATTTTGCTGGTCCAACTTTAAAAATATAATTTTTTGTTCGCTATAGTACTTTTTTATATGCACATGCATTTGAGGGGATTCAAATGCCTTCATTTTTTTTACCTTTACTTTGTCTTTGTTTTCTAAAACTTAACTTAAGAGTCAAAATAAAAATGTTAGATGTGATCTGTGTTATTTTATCTATGTACTAAAAAAAATTACATTTCAATTTTGTTTTTATGTGAATCAATAAGTTGAAAAATCAACGTCTAAAAATTATCTACATTAATATGTTTTTTACAAGTTTCTGATGAGAGCCAAAATAAAATTGAAATGTCATAATTTTTTACACGTATATAGATAAAATGATATAGATCATATCCAACGGTTATTGTTTTGACTTTTATATTTTATTTTTGAATTATGAAAATTTTACAAAATAAAAATATGAGGAAGACACAAAAAATAGAGGCATTTGAACCGTCCTCTGTGGCTCTATGCATTTATAATCGGGACTATTTAATATTGAAAATTTATGTGTGATCCTAATCGCTACATGCATCTTCTAGAACGAATTAAAGTTATTCTTGATCATAAATTTGTAATTATGTGAGATCCTGTATGAATGTATTTTTATGTATATTTTTAAAGAAACTATTTTATTGACTCATTGTCAGTAAATTGTCAAACGGAACTAATTTGTAGTAAAAGGTTAAAATGCATCATTGATTTTGTACTCTAATTATAGTTCATATTTTTATCTCTATTTTCAAAATTCAAACAGTCGATTGGAGCACAAAATCAATGATACATCTTAACTCTACTCTTTAATTACATATATGATAGTCAAATAAATTTATTATAAAATAATAAATCAAGTTTTATGTTAGAGCAATGCATGAAATTTTAAAGTTGCAATTTAAAATACTAATTTAATATTTCATTTTTTTAATTATATTGTAACTGGAGGTATATGTCAAATTTTACAATGCTATGTAGAAACAAAAATATGTAATAATTTAATACATATTTCGTACTTAACTGTACATATCATCTCTTCTGCGTTAATTATTTCTCCAATAAGTAATAATCTATGGTTTTTTAAGTTGATTTAGCTGATTATTTCACGACGGAAAGAAAAACTTGACCTTAAATCAGATGATTTATATATTATTTAATATTATTTAACAACAATTTTCTAATCAACTAAAAGAACATTATTTTCATATTATTTAAATAATATTTAAATTTTATTAAAGACTGTCAAATAAAACTATTACTACATAAGTAATAGAGTATGACTAATATAATATCAGTGTCATTTCAATCTATATAATACTAACTCCAAAACTTATCAAATTGAGTTCAAATGGTGACTCCAAACTGTTCAAACCGATCTACTTTATTAGTTGTGTATTTATATGTAAAATTTATAAGTTTTTGAGTTTATTTGATATCAAGTCAAGCGGTCAAATGTTTGAGTTTTTAAGTTAATTTTAGTACATTCATTTTTTAATTTTTTTGCCGCTTGATTTGATACTAAAATAACTTGAAAATATAAAAAGTTTGCATGTAAATGCATTACTCACAAAGTAAATTGGTTTGAACAATTTGAAACTTTAAATTCACCATTTAAACTCGATTTGATAGGTTTCAAAGTTAGTGTTATATAGACTGAAATAACACTAATGTTATATTAGCTATTCTCAAGTAAATACGTTTATGATATGCACAAATTGTTAGATATTTCCCATCTCTTCATCTCCATATTTTATTTTTATAATTTTTTTATTAAAGAGCTAAAAATATATTTTTTTTATTAAAGGACTCCGGTACACCTTTACATATTTAAAATGTTATTTTTGAAAATTGAACGTACGTTATTAAACAATTAGAACAGAGATGAGAACTCGTGTCATTATACCAAAACCATGGTTCTATTCCTGATAACTATTTGATACTCGACCCTTAAACCAAGAAGATATCTAACGTAATAAAAATATACGATCAAATTTTAAACAAGACCAAAAACAAAGGAAAACTTCCGAGTTAAAAGGATTCTCCCTTTCCTACTCTGTTAGCAAAAATTTAACTGAAGGTGACAATGAAGAATCTATACAAAGACAAATAACAAAAGAACCCTTATGTTAACAACAATTTCCTCTCTCGAGAATCGGCTTCTAATCTAGTAGCAAGCACAATGTTTTTCGTGTAAAAGATTGCAGGTTTGAAATTTAGATGAAAAATTCTTTGTAATATTAAATAATTAGGTGACTTGACTAAAAAAAAACAGTTCTCACTCCCTCTCGCCCTCTCAAACTTATCGATCCAGACACGCAAGCAACTCTATAGTAAAACTGTTTAAAAAAATATTGAAAATTGGATACAATAGTTATCTATCATTGCTTCCAACTTTTTAAACATCATCAAGACTTCACATCCCCTCAGATATCTCAAATTTTGAGTTGCTCTGTGGAAAATCTGAACCGTTCAAATCCTTTTTGTGCGAATATCAAAGCAACAATAATACTACCCCGTGCATTTCGAATAGGCACCGAATTAAATATGGCCTGACTTCTGATAAACTGAAATCTTCAGTTATATCAGAGGATACAGAGTCCATCATCAGCCGCCAGACTTATGAAGGAACTCGCTCTTTAAACTCTCCTCCAATTGAGAGCAAAGCAGCTGGAAAGCTCCTACAGAAGTAAGAACCAAAATTTAACAAACCGTTTTCAAACAACTTAGAATATGTACCTAAGAAAACTATTATTATAATCCTTTTTTATACATAAAGATTTAAGAAAAGGAAAAGAAAGCTTATCATCGAGACATATTTGTCCTGGTAAAGCTGATAAAACACAAAATAGCAATAGCGAGAACTATTTTTTATTTTTTTATTTTTATAAAAGGCCCCGGTACCCTGGCATATTTTAGATGCCTTTCTTGGGAATCATCAAACCCGCACCTCTCCGTAGAGATGGGGCATGCGCTACTGCACTAAGCCCGCGGTTCTTAGTGAGAACCAACTATTAGTCATGTATAATATTAAAGTTACTTGCCTGCATTGGAGCTCTCCTTTAGCAATAAGGAGCCTTTCAATAATAATGTACCCGGAATCTGTTCAAAGATCTACAAAAAATTGAAACATTACAAAATGAGAAAAATGAAACTTATCCCCTAATATTAAGACAACCATGAAGTAAATCAATTAAAAAAAATGCACGCCAATTTCATGCATCAAAAAAGGTAGTATAATAACTTTTGTGATTTCAGCCAGTATTTATAGCATGAAGAGAATTTTGGTGCTGCATATATCCTCTCCCATTCCACATCACACAGACAAACAAAATCATACCGTAATACGAAAAGAAAGCCCATCAACTGCAGAATCCAAAATATCAGGCCCATTTCTCTTAGTACCATCATTAAGCATCTTACCAATCTGTTCATCTGATAGTGTAACCTGTTATAAGAAAAACATTCCTAACATCAGACTGGTACCTAACCCAGGAAAGTCAATAAAGATCTTGATAGACCGGTACCAAAATACCAGAAAACCAGTATTGGTTATGCTTTACTGGTAACAAGACTACAAAAGAATTCTGGTATATGATGCATTTACTCTTGAAGTTGATGCACACAAAAAAGGTACCTTTTAAATTATACCACTACTAGGGGAGAAATAATTTCTTACATTAACAGAAAAGGCCGTCATGTCAGATTTACATGATGCACCTATAGAAAGGAAAAATGTTTCAACTGATTTCAGTACTTGAAATGCGGCGCCTTTACGTGGAAGACCCTGCAATTATTGAAGTATCTTCATTATTACTTGTACTGTTAAGACCTCAATTAACCTTTGTACTTCAGTTTTAGGAGCCAAATTTCAAAAATATGCTTCTATTTCAATTTTTTTTGCAGAAAAATCGCAAAAATAATTATAAAATTACGTCTCATAGTAAAAATTTTCCCCACCTACTACATATCCCAACTCAGTCCCTGGGTATCATAGCAGCAATAGTTGGATGTGTGAAAGAAGAAATGACAAATTTTGTGATTATTAAGCAACTTATCATGTATAGCAAAAAAAAAAAATGAGAAGAATAATTACTTCAAGCATGAAGGAAAAATTATTCTTAATCGGAACATTTGGAGAAATCAAATTTCTTTTCGGAGGGAGAAAAGACCATGCTAAGCCCCACCTGGAAGTCTGACCTTGAACAAATTCGGTTGTTCTAACTACCGTAGCCCTAGCTTCCCGAATTTTTGAAATTAAGAACTTTAAGTTCACTTTTCTTCCAACCATTGATGTGAACCACCTAGAAGTAACATATAGGAATAAATAGTTAGGAAAGAAATGAGGAAAATTTTGTGTATGCACTGGAATAACTTCAAAGTACCATGCATAACCATCTCTAACAGTTGCAAAAAGGGAAATAGATTAGTCATCCATGTAAAACAAGGAACCATATAATGCGTTCGCCCCCATTTTCTTCATAAAATGCTAAAACTATCTATTCATTGGGAACCAAGGGACATAAGAATAAATAACCATGTTTTCTAGTAGTGTATTTCACCATATAATGTGTTCCCCTACAATTTCTTCATAAAATGATAAACCCATCTATTCACTGGGAACCAAGGGACATAGGAATAGATAATCATGTTTCTAGTAGTGTATTTCATACTGGCTTAGTTTAACGGTGCAAGGCATAATATATATTGTTTTGCATTGCTAGATGCTAACTTCTGAGGTTTTGCAGGATGCAAATGAGGAATAGCGCCCAAAAAAAAATTAAGAAAATTTTCTTGCCTCTTTTCTCAAAAAAAAAAAATAAAAGAAAAGAAAAGAAGAAGAAGAAGAAGAAGAAGAAGACATATTAAGCTACACCTTTTAAGAAAAAATAACAATAATACAAAATGAATGCTTATACCTAAATGAATGCTTGAGAGAAACACTATCTTCTATTATACGGCTAACAAAAGCTTGTTCCCCACCAGGACAGACCATTTCCTTGGGGGTCCCACCACACGCAGTTTTGGGATTGAGGCCGGCATCCTCTATGCTCTCAAAGAAGGGTGGGTTGCACATGCAAAAGTCATATCTTTCCCCTTCCTTCACCACACCCATCAGCACATGGTCTGATGGTACGGATGCCGATGCAAATTCATCACCGTCCAATGATTCAGATTTCCTGGCGTCACGAATTTCGATGAGGTGAGAGATGTGTGGATTGCTTTCCACATTTTTTCTAGCCCATTCTAGGGCTACTTCAGTCACATCTGCAAAGTTGCACAAGAAAGAGGTGCACGACTAAGGATTTGTGTAGGCTTAACTGAGTTGAATAGAGGATTAATTGCGCAGTTAATGATTGAGATTGCATGAGATGAAAATGTTAGGCTGAGTTATGATATAGTTATAGTTTAGTTGAAGCCAAAAAGAGGTCAAATCAATGATTCACCATCAATTGAGGATCAATGAGGCAAACTTTTAATGTTTTATGTGCAATAGGCAATTTAGGGATAAGTAGAATCAATTTAACCGAAAAGAAACTTATCACGGCACATTAAAATTTGCCCTGTTGAAATTGGGTTGACCGGAGTTCTAATTGCACAGCTGAGAGTTAATGAGGAAAAAGCCGGATTAAATTGAGGAACCATTCAAGCTTATATTCTAATCAATTCTTTAAAATATTGTACAATTTGTACCTGACCCAACAAAACTCCAACCCAGTAGAGAAGCACCGAGCAAAGGATAAATGCAATTGGCACCAGTACCAATATCGAATCCACACACAGGTTTCTCAGAGTTAGTATCAGAATCTGCAGGGATGAGATTGGAAGAGAGAAGGTCTCCTATCCAATGGATATAGTTGGACCTGTTAGGTACAGTCGGGCACAGTTGGCCATCCGGGACCCACCTGTCAGAACCAAACAAACAATTCGGTAATTTGATAAACATTTCTTTCTGATCCACTTGAACAGGAAAAAGAGCAGAGGAAAACAACTACCAGTTGACACCGTGGTCGTGGAGGAGGAGGACACGTGTCAGCTCCCGAGTGGCCGAGAAGTCAGTGAAGTCGATAGTGGGGCGGTCTGAGGAGGAAGGGAAGATGAGGTAAGGGCTGAAGGAGGGATAGAGAGAGGCGAGAAGAGAGAAGTCCGGTGGAGATTCCTTGTACCTGTTATTGCGATGCATCTCGGGAGCCGGCGACCGCCGCCTTTTCCTGTTGACACGTGGCATTCCGAATGTGCGCGCGCGCGCGCCAGAAACAAATACGAAGTCGGCTGCTTGCCGGAGACTGAAAAATGTGTAAAGTTTGGAAAGAGCCCCCTCTTTTTTATCAAATTGTAAAAGCTCTAAATTCATATAAAAAGGTGATCGATCCAAATATGTAGTTGTTGAGTCCTCTGCATTAACGCACCGTTTCAGTTTATCTTCAGACCGTCCGATCAGAATATGGGCCTATCTTAGCCTACACCTGTAATGTAGGTTACCTTCAAGATTCGTGCTGGTTTGTTACAAACGGATTGGATGTATATCTTGATCGGAATGAATTCGGAATTCAATCACATGAGGAAAGCGTCTTTATTGGCTTTTGCACATTTCGAAAAGAAAAGGGAGACAAAAAAAAAAGGATATAATATATTCTTCTCGCTTCACCATCCCCGTCTCTCCCGCCGCCCCATCTCTCAAATTCTCCAAAACCCTAAACCTCACAATAGAACACAACAGCTCTCTCTCTCTCTCTGTTACCCTCGCTTCTTCTAGCCTTTGATGGCATCAACCTTGCTTTCGCCAGATTGCTCCACGTCAGCCATCACGGCGCGCCACCTCATCGCCTTGAAGCGCAAGCTACTACCGGCCGCCATCCAATTTGTCAGCTTTGAGCGCTCTCTTTCTTCTCCTTGGAGTCCCTCTCTATGTCTCTCTCCCTCCGCTTCAAAGTACCGGACTGCAGTCTCAGCTGCTGATTCTGGTATGGTGTTTGTTTCATTTCAAATTGGTCTATTGTTCCTCGCATTGATGTTTTTTTAGTCAGTTATGCAATTTCTAGGCAGTGAGGTATTTTGATGAGATAATTTTTCTTGGTTAAATCTCACAAGACGTAAAGTTGATTACGGAGGGAACATTGTTGATTTTCTATTTTTTAAATGGACAACTGAAATGCAAATTGAAACTTGTGACGTAGATATTGTTTGGTTATGTTCAATTTTGTAAGCAATGGAATGTGAAAATTGAATGGTTTTAAGTGACAATTTGGAAGGTTGAGGTTTTGATATAACTTAATGCTTTCTATAAGTATGGAAACATTTTCTATTTTCTAAAATTTTGTAAGAAAGACAAGTCTGTATGATCTTTAGCAGCTTTTCGACCGGTCAAGTTGCAAAATTGTAATGTGCTCTTAGGTTATTTTTAGCAAAATCCATTTTTTTATGCAGAAAAATAAAAATCTCCAAAGTATAACTGTAGAGCAAAAATCATTATTTTTTTTATCAGCCATTTGAAATTTCTTCATTCAGGGTCGATGACAACATTGGATACCACTGCAAAAATAATTGATGGTAAATTAATATCTCAACAAATAAAGGATGAGGTTTCAGCAGAGGTCACACGATTGAGAGAGGCGACTGGCGTGGTACCGGGTTTGGCAGTGATCCTTGTGGGGTCCAGGAAGGATTCTCAGACATACGTCAGAAATAAAAAGAAAGCATGTGAGGCGGTTGGCATTAAGTCATACGAGGCTAATTTGCTGGAGGATTGCACGGAATCCGAAGTGCTGAGGCATATAGAAGAATTCAATAACGAACCCTCGGTTCATGGGATTTTGGTTCAATTGCCTCTCCCTCGTGTGAGTTATTTTTATTAATTCATGGTTGTTACATCTATAGTATTTTTCAACACACCATAATACAATGCTTGGTATTAGTACCATGTATCTATTCGGAAAATGAGCAAAAAAAAAAAACTCAAAATTAGAAAATATTTGAAATGTGCCAGCACAATAAGTTCTTGCCCTTTTTTATTTAATATACAAGTAACTGGAAGTCTTCTTCATTCGACTTAAATAGCATTGAGAATTTTAGATCTAGAAAATTTTGACATGTTGTTGTACAATACTCATTTTCAGTGCTATGTAGATGTACCAAGCAAGATGAATATATATCATTTTAGTAACTTCTTGATTATAATTATAATTACGGATATAATTCTAGAGACCGTGATCAGATTTTTTAAGCGTTAAACTTCAAAAACACAATGTGACATTTTAATTTTTAGGGATAAAGATGGAAAAGATTAATTTTTTTTTTTTAAATTTTGTTTTGCAGCATATCAATGAGGAGAAGATCCTTGCTGGGGTTAGCATAGAGAAAGATGTAGATGGCTTTCACCCGTTAAATATTGGCCGGCTTGCGATGCAGGGACGGGACCCGCTCTTCATCCCGTGCACCCCCAAAGGATGCATGGAGTTATTGCACAGATACAATATCGACATTAAGGGGAAGAGAGCTGTTGTGATAGGTCGAAGCAACATTGTCGGCATGCCGGCTGCTTTACTGCTGCAGGTAGTGTTTTAATTGTATGATGGTTTGTTGCTCGTGTATACAATACATAAGTTTTGCAGTATTTATTATATATAGAAATTAAAATAATATAGGTTTGAAGACGGATTATATGGTATTTAGATTTGATAGAAAGAACTTCAAAAAATTTCGGTCCCTTTAGGATTGTGCATGTGTGAGGCAAATTTTTTTCGGTTTCTTTAGGATTTTTTTAAAGGGATCGAACATTTTTCTAAAAAAATTTTAGTTCTTTCTCGCAAATTGAAATATTCATGTAATTTGTCTAGAACCCTATATTATTTTAATATTATTTCTATAAGTAAAAAATTCTGTAAGTTTTGTCCTACGCTGATTTTTATTTTATTATTATTATTTGATTGTTTCTTTGTGGTTAATTTGTTGTTAATAGATGTCTTATACAGGGTTTTTTAGCACTATGGCTTTTTTTTCCAATTTATTTTGTAATAGGTGTTCTTGGAAGGGATCAGATCTTTCTGGAGGTTATAGAAAAAGTGAAAAGAAAGGAAAAAAATGCTGGTAATGCTTTATGTTTTAGAGCTACCAGTGGACATGCAATCAATCAACTTGCCAGTAAAATTTGACGTGTTTGTTTGATTGAAATAAAATATTGACATGTTGAAACTTGCTTTACAAACTAATTTTTTTGGTTACATAATATCACAAATTAATCTTCATTTTAGATGTTAAATGATTATAGTTTGTACACAAATGTAGAAAGCAAATGCAACTGTGAGTATGGTACATTCATACACAAAATCCCCAGAGGATATAACGAGGCAGGGTGATATTGTAATTTCCGCAGCTGGTGTGGCTAATTTGGTTAGAGGTAGTTGGTTGAAGCCCGGAGCCGTTGTTATTGATGTCGGTATCAACCCCGTTGATGTAAGCACAACTGAGTCCTTCCTTTTTATTTTATTTTTTCAAATTATTGAATTTCCGGAAAAAAAATTGTAGCCATCATCATAATTTCTGTACGAGTTATGGTGCGATATGTACTGAGCTGTAAGTTCGATTGCTACTGATTTGTCCTAATAAGTGAATATGTTAAATAATTCACAAAATGGAAATTAATAAATGATCATTTTTCTTAATATTTATTGATTGTGGCTATGGTCTATGTACACCGCATATTGCCCATACTATGGATCAATATTTCCGTTTTCAGAGTTTAAACAACCGATCTGAATCGTTCAACATGATCTCCATATGAAAATGCACTTGTAGATAAAATTTTACATTTTTTAGAATTTTTTTAGACAGGTAGAAATCACTTGATCTAAAAATTTTAGGCCATTAAAAAAGTAGTGATTTTCTACCCACCTAATAAAATAGTAAAAAATTATAAAAAATATAATATTTAGTCTGCAAGTACATTTTTGTATGAAAATCACGGTTCAGATCGACTATTTGAACTTTGAGAACAAAAATATTGATCCATAGTCCTCACTGTTGGACTCAGTAGACTATAGTAGTATAGTGTCTGTTTTATTATTTTTGGTTTTATTGTTTTGTAGGACACCAACAGCCCGAGAGGTTATAGGTTGGTGGGAGATGTGTGCTACGAAGAGGCATCAAAGGTGGCATCATATATCACTCCGGTCCCAGGTGGTGTGGGCCCCATGACCATTGCCATGCTGTTATCCAACACTCTCCTCTCTGCTAAACGTATCCATAATTTCAAGTAAAATTCGTCTCAAGTTAAGTAATTTTTGGAGGTATAATTTTGGCGTTGCGTAAAAGTAAAGTAATTGATATTTAAGCGTGCTTGGTGTTTTGTACCAAGAGCGCATTATTTATTCTCCTTGGTAATATATAGAATGTTGTAATGTAGAAATAAAATAATTGGTCTCTTTTGGACTTGTATCATAAAAAGAGAAACTTGAATTTCATTCTCTTTGATCAATGGTAGTTCCAAAACTCTCGTTGTGTAATAGGATGGAAACTGGACTAGTATTTTCATTTTAAAAGAAAATTCTTGTTTTTTTTTTTATAAAGTATATCCAGATAACGTGAATGTATGTTGCTTCTTAATGAAATAATTTTGGTTTTTATATTCGAAAGGCGAATAATAGAAAAATAAAAAGAAATGACGTTAGCTTTTGGGGACATGATTGCTAATCTCACATGGCTTGTTAAGGTTAAGATTTTCTTATAGTCTGTAACAGTGTACTACCAATGTTGAAAAAATATTTTTTATCTAAATAACAGTGATTTATTACATACCTTGGGGCAAATATTTTTAACAGTGCCTATCTTCAGGTTAAATATAGAAGTGTAAACTAGTAAAATTTAGTTCTGAATTAGATAGTATGATTTATTCCATTGGATAATTGCCTTGCTTTATACTACTGGCCAAATTCAAAATAGTGAACTTTTTTTTTAGAAAATTGACGATGTACATGTCCTATTTTCCCTCCAAACATTCCTTTCAAATTCTCTCTAGATTCATGAAGTCTCTTTAGATCAAATCCGCGTTCTTATATTTAGTTTTATTTCAAATTCTCAGGGGTAAAGATTTTAATAGAGCAGTTTTGCCCACATGCAATGCACAAACCATATGAACTATGAAGTTGTTTTGATTCTACGGTCTCTGCGTCACTTGCAGTCAAAACTGCTCTGTTAAAATCTGTACCCACTTTAGGTCAATTAAAGTCAGACCGTTTGTAGCTTCTATTTTGAGAATATTGCTTTGCTATCTGTCACAATTACTCAACAGAAAATGCGTTTTCACAGTTTCATTCTACAAACAAAGCACAACAATACCTTACAATGATTAGCATAATAGTTAAGAACTGCTCTCTACATAATCTCAAGTGGTTTAGTTTCTAAACCCAAATTAAGAATATATGTGATTCATCCTTATCTATGAGCAAAACTGATTTAGAAACGAACGAACCTCAATTAATATAAATATACTCATCATATTTAGCAAACTCTTAAAACCTGTGGGAATCAATGGAGTTCAACAGGGTACACCTTCTCTTTTTTGTGTATTCTTTTCTAATCCTCTCCCATATCTCGATAGCAACTAGTGATAATGGCAAAGACCAGCTCAAAACCTACATTGTTTTCGTCCGTGACACTACTAATCACGTAATACCTGCCACGGCTAATGATGTGATGCAAAACATAACAAATAATGTTGTACACAAAATAGAGCATCTTGCCGGATGGTATGTTTCTCTGCTATCTTCAGTCGTCCCCGAGAAATCAAGATTCATCTACTCGTATCGAAGCTTGATCAATGGCTTTGCTGCTCAGCTGACAGAGCAAGAGGTAGAGGAGCTCTCGAAACAAGAATGGTTTGCCGGTGCACTACCCTCGAGGAAATACAATGTCACAACAACTCACACTCCTGCCTTCCTCGGCTTGAGTCCCCCTTCTATCAATCCGCGAGGTGCGTGGAGTATCTCAAACCTGGGTGAAGGGGTTATTATTGGTGTCATTGATACTGGCATCACACCTGATCATCCTTCATTTAGAGATGATCACTTGCCGCACCCGCCAACAAAGTGGAAGGGTCACTGTGATTTTGGTCCCTCCTTGTGCAACAACAAGTTGATAGGTGCGAGAAGGGTATTGAATGCTGCTGAAGGACGCGGCCATTATCCCCCGATTGACAAGTTAGGCCATGGCACACACGTAGCGAGCACGGCAGCTGGATCATTTGTGAATGGTGCAGGGGAATATGGTAGTGCAGTTGGAACAGCATCTGGTATGGCTCCACGTGCGCATCTTGCAATGTACCAGGCGTGCAATGAATTTGGACAATGTGAGGCGGCGGATGTGTTGAAGGCGATGGAGTATGCTATCAATGATGGAGTCGATGTGCTCTCGCTTTCCCTCGGTTTAATGGAGAATTCTGATGGTCATCACTTGTACGAAGATCATGTCGCTATTGGGGCATTCAAGGCCACCCTTCAAGGCATTGTAGTTAGTTGTGCAGCTGGTAATTCAGGACCAAGCTTAGGTACAGTCGAAAACGACGCCCCATGGATCCTTACAGTCGGGGCCAGCGTGACAGATCGACGCGAATTAGTTGTTGTGGAACTTGGCAACGGAACAAAAGTTGAAGGTAGAGCAGTTAAGCAACCGAAGAACTGGCCAGGAGGTATGTTTCCGTTGACACACCTCAGTATCAAAGAATCTAATGGCTACACTGATATTCCACAATGCATCGGCAAGTTGGACAAAAGAAATGTTGGCGGAAAGATCCTTGTTTGTTCGGTAGATGGGGAGCTTCCATTTCAGAAGTCTCAAGCGATAAGTGCCGCAGGTGTTCGAGGCGTGATCTTCGTTAACCCCAACTATTTTGGGTATGTGTTCAAATTATTTGGAAAAATATATTATATGATTTCTAAAAATCTTAATACATATTTTTTTTTAATTAATCCTACATGCAATTTTCATAGGCTTGAGGATATTACAATGAATTATGACTTCCCATACGCACAAGTCTTGTACGCAGATGGCATGAAGATCTTCAATTACATAAATTCTTCAAAGAATGCCGCCGCAACATTCAGTTTTCGAGGAACAGTCATGAATAAACCGCATTCACCATCATTGGCTACATTTTCATCAAGGGGCCCGAGCGTCCCCTTCCCAGGGATATTAAAACCTGACATCGTGGGTCCTGGCTCGAGTATTCTCGCAGCGGTGCCACCTGCAATATTCCGAGACAGCACAAATAATAAGTCAATTTTGTTCGATTTCATGTCTGGAACATCCATGGCAACTCCACACCTTAGTGGTATCGCCGCATTAATTAAAAAGGCCCACCCGAATTGGTCTCCTGCTGCTATTAAATCTGCTATCATGACAACAGCAGGAATTTTCGACAACAATGGTGGGTTGATTACAGACAACGGTCCTATCCCGGGTCCTGCAGACTTGTATGGAATAGGTGCTGGTCAGGTAGATCCTAGCAGAGCCATTGATCCTGGATTAGTGTATGACCTCAATGGAAGCGACTATATACGTCTCTTATGCGGCTTGGGTCTTACCGATGACCAAATTGGAATTATTATTTCACCTCTAGCCCCTGTTACATGCTCGAAAGTTGCAAAGATTTCTCAGGAACAGTTAAACTATCCTTCAATCACCGTCTCTCTGAAACCAAATTCAACAGTGGTGATATCACGAACGGTGACAAATGTTGGGCTTTCTGCATCAACATATCGGGCGATCATAAACACGCCTAGAGGCATATCGGCTGTTGTACACCCAGAATTGTTGCGTTTTAATGCGAAGAATGAGAAGATCACATTTACTGTTACTTTTAAATGGACTGGGTCTGTCAGCTACCCGCTCCGAGGCCAACTTGTGTGGCTCTCTGGTAAACAGCTTGTGCGGAGTCCTATATCGATAATTCTTCTAAAATAAAATTATACTAATTGGTGGTGAGTAATGAATATTAATTAGACAATATATGTATTTCTTAATCGGTACAGTGAAATAGTAAAGTATATTATATGCTTTATTTCTGGTTGGTATGACAATAAGCAATTTGGTGTAATGGTGCGTGGTTCTCTTGTAAGAATTATGAAAATTTTACAAAATAAAAACATGAAGAAGACACAAAAAATAGAGGCATTTGAACCCTCCTCTATGGCTCTATGCATTTATAATCGGGACTATTTAATATTGAAAATTTATGTGTGATCCTAATCCCTAAATGCATCTTCTAGAACGAATTAAAGTTATTCTTGATCATAAATTTGTAATTATGTGAGATCCTGTATGAATGTTTTTTTATGTATATTTTTAAAGAAACTATTTTATTGACTCATTGTCAGTAAATTGTCAAACGGAACTGATTTGTAGTAAAAAGTTAAAATGCATCATTAATTTTGTACTCCGATTATAGTTCATATCTTTATCTCTGTTTTCAAAATCCAAAAAATTGATTGGAGCACAAAATCAATGATACATCTTAACCCTACTCTTTAACTACATATATGATAGTCAAATAAATTTATTATAAAATAATAAATCAAGTTTTATGTTAGAGCAATGCATGAAATTTTAAAGTTGCAATTTAAAATACTAATTTAATATTTCATTTTTTTAATTATATTGTAACTGGAGGTATATGTCAAATTTTACAATGCTATGTAGAAACAAAAATACGTAATAATTCAATACATATTTCGTACTTAACTGTACATATCATCTCTTCTGCGTTAATTATTTCTCCAATAAGTAATAATCTATGGTTTTTTAAGTTGATTTAGCTGATTATATCACGACGGAAAGAAAAACTTGACCTTAAATCAGATGATTTATATATTATTTAATATTATTTTACAACAATTTTCTAATCAAGTAAAAGAACATTATTTTCATATTATTTAAATAATATTTAAATTTTATTAAAGACTGTCAAATAAAACTATCACTATCACTACATAAGTAAATATGTTTATGATATGCACAAATTGTTAGATATTTTCCATCTCTTCATCTCCAGATTTTATTTTTATAATTTTTTTTTATTAAAGGGCCGAAATTTTTTTTTTATTAAAGGACTCCGGTACATCTTTACATATTTTAAATGTTATTTTAAAAAACTGAATCTATGTTATTAAACAATTAGAAGAGAGATGAGAACTCGTGTCATTATACCAAAACCGTGGTTCTATTTCTGATAACTATCTAATACTCGATCCTTAAACCAAGAAGAGATCTAACGTAATAAAAAGATACGATCAAATTTTAAACAAGACCTAAAACAAAGGAAAACTTCCGAGTTAAAAGGATTCTCCCTTTCCTACTCTGTTAGCAAAAATTTAACTGAAGGTGACAATGAAGAATCTATACAGAGACAAATAACAAAAGAACCTTTATGTTAACAACAATTTCCTCTCTCGAGAATCGGCTTCTGATCTAGTAGCAAGCACAATATTTTTCGTGTAAAAGATTACAAGTTTGAAATTCAGATGAAAAATTCTTTGTAATATTAAATAATTAGGTAGCTTGACTAAAAAAAAAAACAGTTCTCACTCCCTCTCGCCCTCTCAAACTTATCGATTCAGACACGCAGGCAACTCTATAGTAATACTGTTTAAAAAAATATTGAAAATTGGATACAATGGTTATCTATCATTGCTTCTCACTTTTTAAACATCATCAAGAATTCGCATCCCCTCAGATATCTCAAATTTTGAGTTGCTCTGTGCAAAATCTGAACCGTTCAAATCCTTTTTGTGCGAATATCAAAGCAACAATAATACTACCCCGTGCATTTCGAATAGGCATCGAATTAAATATGGCCTGACTTCTGATAAACTGAAATCTTCAGTTATATCAGAGGATACAGAGTCCATCACCAGCCGCCAGACTTATGAAGGAACTCGCTCTTTAAACTCTCCTCCAATTGAGAGCAAAGCAGCTGGAAAGCTCCTACAGAAGTAAGAACCAAAATTTAACAAACCATTTTCAAACAACTTAGAATATGTAACTAAGAAAACTATTATTACAATCCTTTTTTATACATAAAGATTTAAGAAAAGGAAAAGAAAGCTTATCATCGAGACATATTTGTCCTGGTAAAGCTGATAAAACAGAAAATAGCAATAGCGAGAACTATTTCTTATTTTTATTTTTTTATTTTTATAAAAGGCCCCGGTACCCTAGCATATTTTAGATGCCTTTCTTGGGAATCATCAAACCCGCACCTCTCCGTAGAGATGGGGCATGCGCCACTGCACTAAGCCCGCGGTTCTTAGTGAGAACCAACTATTAGTCATGTATAATATTAAAGTTACTTGCCTGCATTGGAGCTCTCCTTTAGCAATAACGAGCCTTTCAATAATAATGTACCCGGAATCTGTTCAAAGATCTACAAAAAAATGAAACATTACAAAATGAGAAAAATGAAACTTATCCCCTAATATTAAGACAACCATGAAGTAAATCAATTAAAAAAAATGCACGCCAATTTCATGCATCAAAAAAGGTAGTATAATAACTTTTGTGATTTCAGCCAGTATTTATAGCATGAAGAGAATTTTGGTGCTGCATATATCCTCTCCCATTCCACATCACACAGACAAACAAAATCATACCGTAATACGAAAAGAAAGCCCATCAACTGCAGAATCCAAAATATCAGGCCCATTTCTCTTAGTACCATCATTAAGCATCTTACCAATCTGTTCATCTGATAGTGTAACCTGTTATAAGAAAAACATTCCTAACATCAGACTGGTACCTAACCCAGGAAAGTCAATAAAGATCTTGATAGACCGGTACCAAAATACCAGAAAACCAGTATTGGTTATGCTTTACTGGTAACAAGACTACAAAAGAATTCTGGTATATGATGCATTTACTCTTGAAGTTGATGCACACAAAAAAGGTACCTTTTAAATTATACCACTACTAGGGGAGAAATAATTTCTTACATTAACAGAAAAGGCCGTCATGTCAGATTTACATGATGCACCTATAGAAAGGAAAAATGTTTCAACTGATTTCAGTACTTGAAATGCGGCGCCTTTACGTGGAAGACCCTGCAATTATTGAAGTATCTTCATTATTACTTGTACTGTTAAGACCTCAATTAACCTTTGTACTTCAGTTTTAGGAGCCAAATTTCAAAAATATGCTTCTATTTCAATTTTTTTTGCAGAAAAATCGCAAAAATAATTATAAAATTACGTCTCATAGTAAAAATTTTCCCCACCTACTACATATCCCAACTCAGTCCCTGGGTATCATAGCAGCAATAGTTGGATGTGTGAAAGAAGAAATGACAAATTTTGTGATTATTAAGCAACTTATCATGTATAGCAAAAAAAAAAAATGAGAAGAATAATTACTTCAAGCATGAAGGAAAAATTATTCTTAATCGGAACATTTGGAGAAATCAAATTTCTTTTCGGAGGGAGAAAAGACCATGCTAAGCCCCACCTGGAAGTCTGACCTTGAACAAATTCGGTTGTTCTAACTACCGTAGCCCTAGCTTCCCGAATTTTTGAAATTAAGAACTTTAAGTTCACTTTTCTTCCAACCATTGATGTGAACCACCTAGAAGTAACATATAGAAATAAATAGTTAGGAAAGAAATGAGGAAAATTTTGTGTATGCACTGGAATAACTTCAAAGTACCATGCATAACCATCTCTAACAGTTGCAAAAAGGGAAATAGATTAGTCATCTTTTTTTTTTTTTTTTGATTAAAAACCCGTAGGCACTGGAATAACAAGGAACCATATAATGCGTTCGCCCCCATTTTCTTCATAAAATGCTAAAACTATCTATTCATTGGGAACCAAGGGACATAAGAATAAATAACCATGTTTTCTAGTAGTGTATTTCACCATATAATGTGTTCCCCCACAATTTCTTCATAAAATGATAAACCCATCTATTCACTGGGAACCAAGGGACATAGGAATAGATAATCATGTTTCTAGTAGTGTATTTCATACTGGCTTAGTTTAACGGTGCAAGGCATAATATATATTGTTTTGCATTGCTAGATGCTAACTTCTGAGGTTTTGCAGGATGCAAATGAGGAATAGCGCCCAAAAAAAAATTAAGAAAATTTTCTTGCCTCTTTTCTCAAAAAAAAAAAATAAAAGAAAAGAAAAGAAGAAGAAGAAGAAGAAGAAGACATATTAAGCTACACCTTTTAAGAAAAAATAACAATAATACAAAATGAATGCTTATACCTAAATGAATGCTTGAGAGAAACACTATCTTCTATTATACGGCTAACAAAAGCTTGTTCCCCACCAGGACAGACCATTTCCTTGGGGGTCCCACCACACACAGTTTTGGGATTGAGGCCGGCATCCTCTATGCTCTCAAAGAAGGGTGGGTTGCACATGCAAAAGTCATATCTTTCCCCTTCCTTCACCACACCCATCAGCACATGGTCTGATGGTACGGATGCCGATGCAAATTCATCACCGTCCAATGATTCAGATTTCCTGGCGTCACGAATTTCGATGAGGTGAGAGATGTGTGGATTGCTTTCCACATTTTTTCTAGCCCATTCTAGGGCTACTTCAGTCACATCTGCAAAGTTGCACAAGAAAGAGGTGCACGACTAAGGATTTGTGTAGGCTTAACTGAGTTGAATAGAGGATTAATTGCGCAGTTAATGATTGAGATTGCATGAGATGAAAATGTTAGGCTGAGTTATGATATAGTTATAGTTTAGTTGAAGCCAAAAGGAGGTCAAATCAATGATTCACCATCAATTGAGGATTAATGAGGCAAACTTTTAATGTTTTATGTGCAATAGGCAATTTAGGGATAAGTAGAATCAATTTAACCGAAAAGAAACTTATCACGGCACATTAAAATTTGCCCTGTTGAAATTGGGTTGACCGGAGTTCTAATTGCACAGCTGAGAGTTAATGAGGAAAAAGCCGGATTAAATTGAGGAACCATTCAAGCTTATATTCTAATCAATTCTTTAAAATATTGTACAATTTGTACCTGACCCAACAAAACTCCAACCCAGTAGAGAAGCACCGAGCAAAGGATAAATGCAATTGGCACCAGTACCAATATCGAATCCACACACAGGTTTCTCAGAGTTAGTATCAGAATCTGCAGGGATGAGATTGGAAGAGAGAAGGTCTCCTATCCAATGGATATAGTTGGACCTGTTAGGTACAGTCGGGCACAGTTGGCCATCCGGGACCCACCTGTCAGAACCAAACAAACAATTCGGTAATTTGATAAACATTTCTTTCTGATCCACTTGAACAGGAAAAAGAGCAGAGGAAAACAACTACCAGTTGACACCGTGGTCGTGGAGGAGGAGGACACGTGTCAGCTCCCGAGTGGCCGAGAAGTCAGTGAAGTCGATAGTGGGGCGGTCTGAGGAGGAAGGGAAGATGAGGTAAGGGCTGAAGGAGGGATAGAGAGAGGCGAGAAGAGAGAAGTCCGGTGGAGATTCCTTGTACCTGTTATTGCGATGCATCTCGGGAGCCGGCGACCGCCGCCTTTTCCTGTTGACACGTGGCATTCCGAATGTGCGCGCGCGCGCGCCAGAAACAAATACGAAGTCGGCTGCTTGCCGGAGACTGAAAAATGTGTAAAGTTTGGAAAGAGCCCCCTCTTTTTTATCAAATTGTAAAAGCTCTAAATTCATATAAAAAGGTGATCGATCCAAATATGTAGTTGTTGAGTCCTCTGCATTAACGCACCGTTTCAGTTTATCTTCAGACCGTCCGATCAGAATATGGGCCTATCTTACCCTACACCTGTAATGTAGGTTACCTTCAAGATTCGTGCTGGTTTGTTACAAACGGATTGGATGTATATCTTGATCGGAATGAATTCGGAATTCAATCAGATGAGGAAACCGAAATTTTTATTAATAGGAAAAATAATAATTAAATATCGAGATTGAACAAAATTTTTGAATTTTTTTCAGAAATAGGGAAAACGGGATGGGACAGGATGGACAATGGCCGTTCTGGGGCATCACGGGCATAGTTAGTCCCTAATAATCCCCGTTAAACTCAATAAACTCAATAACTGAATGAACCGGAAAAAACCAAAAAAAATCGGTCCGTTATGGGGCAAAACGGACACTGTCCGTGATGGCGCGTAACGGCCACGATGCCCGCGATGCCTCGTGACGGACAAGAAAAAAGACGGAAGGTTGTCCGTGATGGCTGGTGACGGACAAGAAAAAAAAAATGGATGCCCGTGATGGGCCATCACGGACAAGGGCCTCACGTTAAATCCTCCGCCCTCCCAGAGCTTTCTCTCTCGCTCTCTCGCTATTTTTGGCTCTCTCTTTCCCTCGCTGTCTCTGTCTCCGCCGACCCCGCCCAGAAAAAAAAAAAATCAGTGGTCCTAATCAAGTCAAGCACGTCCACAGGACGTTATAGGAAGTAACGGCCAAGTCTTTTCTGCATTTTTTTCTGAAGTGAGTTTTTTTTTTCTTTTACTAAAATTAATAATTTCTCCATAATTGATTAATTTAATTTGTTGTGAAGACCATTATTAGGTTTAATTCGGTGAAATTACAACTAATTAGTAATTTTTGAAAATTATTATTAGATTTAATTAGGTTTAATTCGGTGAAATTGCAACCAATTAGTAATTTTTGTAAATTATTGTTAGATTTAATTAGGTTTAGGTTTAATTCGGTGAAATTACAACCAATTTTTAATTTTTTTAAATTATTGTTAGATTTAATTAGGCTTAGGTTTAATTCGGTGAAATTACAACCAATTAGTAATTTTTGAAAATTATTGTTAGATTGAATTAGGTTTAGGTTTAATTCGGTGAAATTACAACCAATTAGTAATTTTTTAAAATTATTGTTAGATTGAATTAGGTTTAGGTTTAATTCGGTGAAATTGCAACAAATTAGTAATTTTTGGAAATTATTATTAGATTTAATTAGGTTTAGGTTTAATTCGGTGAAATTGCAACAAATTAGTAATTTTTGAAAATTATTGTTAGATTTAATTAGGTTTAGGTTTAATTCGGTAAAATTGCAACCAATTAGTAATTTTTGGAAATTATTGTTAGATTGGATTAGGTTTAGATATAATTCGGTGAAATTGCAACTAATTAGAAATTTTTGAAAATTACTGTTAAATTTAATTAGGTTTAGGTTTAATTCGGTGAAATTGCAACCAATTAGTAATTTTTGAAAATTATTGTTAGATTTAATTAGGTTTAGGTTTAATTAAAATTTAACAAATAGTATGTACAAAATTCATCATATTATGTATCTAAAAAATGTACAGTTGAATCCAAATTATTTGAAATATTATTCTTGCAGGATGGCAGAAAATTTTAGCAATCTGTTATGGATGCCGCATGCACAACATAAAATATCGTTATTCTCTGATCCTGTAAGTTACTCAATGAATCTTGTAAAATTCAAATTTCACATAATTTTTGCTATGATATATAAATGTTTGAATTACGATATTGATTTTAACCAAATTGTATACAAATGACAGACTTATCACGGATTGGATGTTCGACACCCCCGAGCTGTGATTCCATACCACGAGCGTTGCGAGCCGTACTTGCTGAGGCTAGGTTTGTTGCAAGTTTCTAGAATGAAAGAAATAAATATTGACAAATGGCTCCTCGCTGGCCTCATTGAACGGTGGAGACCAGAGACGCATACGTTCCATCTTCCAGTGGGAGAGATGACAGTGACACTGCAAGATGTTTCATATTGATTTTAACCAAATTGTATACAAATGACAGACTTATCACGGATTGGATGTTCGACACCCCCGAGCTGTGATTCCATACCACGAGCGTTGCGAGCCGTACTTGCTGAGGCTAGGTTTGTTGCAAGTTTCTAGAATGAAAGAAATAAATATTGACAAATGGCTCCTCGCTGGCCTCATTGAACGGTGGAGACCAGAGACGCATACGTTCCATCTTCCAGTGGGAGAGATGACAGTGACACTGCAAGATGTTTCATGTTTATAGGGATTGCCAATAAAAGGGGCTCCTGTGACTGGTTTTGCAGACGTAAATGCGTCTGAATTAGTGGAGCGGCTTCTTGGAGTTGGGCTTGCAGCTCCGCTGCTTAAAAAGAAGAAGAGAATGGGACCAAACGAACAAGTTGTTCGCACGACTTCTGGATATTCCATAGAACTGAAGGAACTGCGCAATCGATTTCTTGTCATGCCAAATCAACAACCTGGTGAACCTACAGAGGAGCAGGTACAACAATACACTCGAGCTTACATACTTGACTTATTCGGGAGTATGCTTTATGCTGATTCTTCGGGAGATTCTGTTCCGGCAATGTATCTGCAATTTCTTGAAAATCTTAACTCACCGACTCAATACAATTGGGGTGGTGTTGTTCTAGCAGTACTATATAGAAACCTATGTAATGCCGTTGAGCGTAAGACAAGAACAGTGTGGGGACCAACTCTTCTTCTCCAACATTGGTGTTGGACTAGATTACCGAATGGACGTCCTCGTCTCCTAGGTGGATGGACTCCAAAATGGGGTGAGCCGGATTTAGAAAAGTAAGTATAAAAAACTTTACAATAGTTTAATTTGTCATTTATTATGTTTATTAAGATTATATTTTTTTTTATTGTAGGTGTCCTGCAATCGGGGAACAATGGTGTTATAATCGTGACTATAGGGAAGCTCACGGTCGTGCTGGAGTTGGCTACTTCCGCTCGACACTACAAGATCTTGAAGATTACATGGTAAAATGGGAGCCTTACAAAGATAAGTTACTAGAGAATCCGTCCAAGCTGCCGTTACGAATTTACGATGAGAGTGATGTATGGCTTGCCTGTGTGCCACTAATACACTTTTGGATAGTGGAATATCATTATCCTAATCGAGTGATGAGACAGTTTGGGTATGCACAGGCCATCCCACCTCCTGAACCGTTGTTGAACGAGATGGAGGTACGCAGGTTACATAACATTAGTCACAATGTTGGTGTGGTTAGAAAAAATTGGGCCAATGAGCACCAATTCTACATTGAATTGGCCATTAATCCTGCCGACAACTTGGCTGAAATAACGGGGATATGGACGGATGACCAGCTTTTTAATTATCGAACTTGGTTTCAGAGGAATTGTATGTTTAACGTCTTCTTGAATAGAACGTTCATACAAGGTGTTGATAATCCCATGCCCGAATATAGAGATGAGCACGGCGAAGTAGGGTACATTCCCAGTGCCCCGAAATCCACACGTGTTGTAAGTTAAAATTTAATTATAAACACAATTATTTTATGGAATTATTCTATTAGATAAGTTACAATCTTTTTAATGTTATAGGGACTACGAGGGATAAAGTTAAATGCCATTAGTATAGCTCTGAGCAAATCAACCTCAAACACTTACAAGGCTATCGGGAAGTTTTTGCTAAAAATAAGTTGTGGCCTTCTACGAGATAATGGTATGGAAACTAAATATCGTAACATGATGAGAGCAGCCAATCTTCCGGAGAATCCCGATGACATTGAAGTTGGTGATATTCCACCTGATCAAGAACCCATCCCACCCTTGCCCCAAGATGATAATCCCAACTATCAACAAAACTGGATCAACTCTGAGAACGGGCTAATGGACTATCTCGCACAAGTCGCGAACATACCACCTCAGTACGATCTGGTAAGTATATAAAACTTTACAGTAGTTTTAACAAAGTCTTGATTATGATGCTGATTATGTTTATTGAAATATTAATGTAATTTTTATGATAGGGAGCACATGATCACGTTGCACAGGGAGACGCAGGTCCCAGCCAGCCACCTCAATATGATCTAGTAAGTATAGAAAACTTTACAGTAGCTTTAACAAAGTCTTGATTATGATGTCGATTATGTTTATTGAAATATTAATGTAATTTTTATGATAGGGGGCACATGATCATGTTGCACAGGGAGACGCAGGTGCCAGCCAGGTCTATTAGGTAATTGCCAACTTTTTTATGTCAGTGTTGATTATGTTTATTAAATATTCAATTTTTTTTATAGGGATTAGAACAATATGTTTGGAACCCGGATTACTCAGAGTTTTTTGAGGATACGAGTTACCAGCAAGGTACTGCTCATGAGGGGCAACACACAAGTCATGCAGGACCTAGTGACGTCTATCAGGTATTAATTTTGTATTTGGCCTGAGATGAGGAAATTGTCCAATGTTAAATAGTAAAATAAGAAAATTATTGGAATAGGAACCGGAGAATCCCATGTACAGCTTCCCGCCATGCATTGCAGAAACGCAAGCTGGCGCAGGAACTAATCCGATCTATCAGGTGATAATTTCGTAATTGTAAGTTTTTCAAATAATTGTCTTTTGTTGTTCACTAAAATATTTAAATAATTAGAATAGGGACCGGAGAATCCCATGACGTGGATCCCGCCAGTTTTTACAGGTACGCAAGGCGGTGCAGGACCCAGTCAAGTCTATCAGGTAATAATTCTGTTATTCAAAGTTTTTCAGATAATTGTCTGTTGTTCATTATTAACATATAGAAATAATCACTGCAGGGATCACATGACTATGAGACGGTTGTTACACCACGTACTCAGATAATGGAGCAATTTTTTAGCACCTCGACGTACCCTCAAGCATCCGTCCAAGATGCACAAGAGATATTAGCACCTAGTCAGGCCCCCATCCAAGATGTTACTGATGTACAAGACAACGTAAGACCTAGTCAAGACGTTACGCCACATTACGTTCCGTCGTACAATAATTTTTATGTCAGGCGCAAGCGAGTTGACAAACAAAAAGATGTTGTACCAGAACGAAGATATCCAGAACGAGACCGCCGAGCACCAGACCTGTTCACCTTTGATTAGGTATTTAAATGGACTATTAGTTAAATAGACTGCTAGTTTGTGTTACATCAAAATGTATTTAAGTAGACTGTTAGTTAAATGGATTGTTCGTTAAATGGACTATTACTTATTTTGGAGTTCTTTATATGGGTTTAAAGATGAATGAATGGAGAGCTTTTTGAGAGTGGAATCATGTCATTTGGATGTTTGGTCTAGCTTTTATTCAATTTGCAAGGTGGGTAGATTTTAGGAACTTGGTCATTTAGGGTCATGCAGGATTTAATCAGGGTGTCACTTTGTGACTTAATTTTCTCCTTATCGGTTTATCGTTTGGAGCTAAAACTTATTCAAGTTGTTCCCTGTTGTCGGTTCTCTAGGACATAGTGTACAGGACTCCACAAATGTTTCAAAACAGCAAGGCAATATATTTTTCTGATAAATGGTGCAGTGGTATTTTTCTGACAGCTGATCTTTGGAAATTAATTCCCGCTAATTGGCTACACTAAATTTTGTGTTCTTCATATGAAAATTCTCCTCAAGTCATGGTTTATATGCATGCGAAACAGTTTTATGAAACTCAATTCAGAACTATGTGAAACAGGCATTTTTGTACAGGGAATTCTGCTGGTAAATAGCTGTTGTTACCATGCTGGTAGCTAACTTCCGAGTTTAATTTCAAGAGTTCTGCTGGTCCAAATTTTATGTTTTTTATATGAAAATTCTCAGGACAGAATCTTCTATATTCTGGTAAAATTTTATGAACTTTGGAGCTATCTAGGTGTATCAAACAGGGAGTTGAACATAGGGGCAGATTCAGAACTGGTTCTGGTATTTGCTGGTTTTCGGTATTTCAAAAGGCTGAACTTGGAAAATTCATAATAAATTGAATAAAAATCCAAATAATATGAAATTTGAGTCCATTTCGCATATTTTTTTATTCTCCACATGATGGTGTAATTATTTTTATTACTTGACCCCTGCATCAGTCCAGAATCACTGTTTCAACAGCAGAGGGCAAAAATGACACTTTTGAGGCATGGCATGGTACCAATGGTACTTGTTATGCATTTAGTTGCTGAGTTTAAGTCACATATCACATATTTTACAGTTCTCAAGTGCTTTAAATGGTTGGTTAGATACAAATACAAATACATATTGAATATTAAACAAATACGAATATGAAATATAGATTGAATATTAAATAAATATGAATAGGATGAGATATCGAATATTAAATAAATATGAATATGAAATATAGATTGAATATTAAATGGTTGGTCAGACGTAGAACGCCTAGCTTGCTGTCCCATTGTCCTACTAGAAGAAGCCTCTAAACCAATAACACAACAACATGGTCATTAATATATTAGGTACATATATTTCAAATGGGAATGAAACTGAAATTCATAAATGAAAATAAAATTAACTAACCTGTCGCATGTCTGTCGGACGTAGAACGTCTAGCTTGGTGTCATTTTCTCCTTCCTTGTAATTCATCCATCGTCATGACTATATGGTCGTGCTTTCTTCTATCCTTCTTGATTCTGTCTTTATCCGGAATAATGGTTGGACCGACATGACGTGGCCACTCACATTGGTTGGCAAATCCGTGGAACTGGCCACTCCAAGTTTCAGCAAGTGTGCCAGCGGAATACAAATGATGCACGAATATATTGTGGTTGTATCTCCGTTCCCGGCACATGGCAAGTACATGAGCGCATGGTATACCAGTAAGTTGTGGTTTGAGACATGCACATGTTACTCTGTTTCCATCATTTATGATAACCTTATACTTGAAGGTTTCTTTTTTGTAAACAAAATTACCGTCTCGTTCTTTGTATACGACTCTCTCGTCTCTGACCTTGACATCGTGTTCACCGATAGGCATTGAATGCATTTCTTTGCATTTCTTTATTCTTTTTGTCAGTATTTCTTGAACTCGCTCTGACCAGGGTTGCTGCTAGTTTAAACGAGCCACTGCTTTCTCCCGTCTTTCCCTAAACCAATTGAGACACTTGTAAAATGTGTCTTCCACGAGTGCAACGACTGGCAGTCTTCGACTATCTTTGAATACCGCATTCAACAATTCTGATCCATTGGTAGTCATGATTCCCCAACGGGCGCCACCGTCCATGCATTGATACACCTTCCATGGTTTAGGGATCTCATTATGGTTGGAATCTCGGTATTTACCGACATTTTCTAAGTATGCAACTGCAGCCGGGCTTTTCATTCGTAAAAATTCAAAATATTCCTCACACCTTCGTGGCTTCTTTTTGTTTACTAGTATTTTAAATATGTCACATATTTTTTTATCGTGTATTTTTTTCATCAAATTCTCGGTGACGTGTTGAGAACACAATCTATGAACGCACTCGCCACCATCCTCGTACCAACCACCATATCTATCAGTGAATACTTTCTTGATCCCCATGTGCCGGTCGGAAATAACACACATGAACTTAGGACCGATTACCTCAAAACGCAACCACCTCATGAACCATCCCCACGTCTCAAATCTCTCTTCCTCGACTAATGCAAAAGCCAGGGGAAGCAACTGGTTCTCGGCATCATAACCGCATGCCATCAATAATCTCCTTTGATACCGACCGGACAAGAAACATGCATCAATACTAATAACTGGCCTGAGATGAGGAACTGCAGCAATGCACGGACCGTAAGCCCACACAGCTGCCTTAAACAACCTTTCTGTTGGATCTGGCAGGGGTGCGTGCGCAACTCCAAATTTTGTGCCAGGAACGGCTCTTTTAATTGCTTCCAACAAGGGGGTAAGAAGGTTATACGAGCCTGACCAACTACCAAACAATTGTGCGATTGCCAGCTCCCGGCCACGCCACAACCTGTTATATTTGGGAATGATTCCCGGGTATTCTTTACGGACTAGCCCTTTAACACTTTTAATGGTCAATGTAACATTTTTCCTAATATCTTCTCGTATAACATCGGCGATCATTTCTGCAGTTAATTGTGCATGATCAGTATGAGAAGCATCGGCATTGCACGTATGTGGTCCTGAAATTGTTCTAATTTCCCACTTAGACGGAAAAAATCCAGACACGGCATACAAACGCCACTCACACCTAGGGTCCCTGCATTCGACTATAATGCTGGTTTTATTACTACCAGTAGTTTTTATTTCAATATTGTTTTTTATGTGATACTGATATATTTTATGTTTTAGAGCCTCTTTCGAAGAGAATTCTTGATCTACGGCAAGTGCATCACAGAGGGGTTTGGTCCTACCAAAGTAGCTGACGTCTGCTTCTCGGAATGCTGAGGTGTCATTGAAACTTGCCACAGGGTGACTCATACCGCGATTAGATATGGAAAAATGTTGAGCTTGAACACGGGGTTGATGCAATTGTCTCGGGATATTAGCAGGGACATCTCCTTCTGAATCCGCTTCATTTTCCCAATCGGTATCATCCTCACACGAGTCGGCGTCATCTTCATCATCACTCAGAGGCACGTCGTCATCAGGACAAGAATTATCAATCCTTGGTGGTTCAACCCATAGACTGTTGTCATTATTGTATCCTGCCTGACCCATATCTGCCTGAACAGGCAGTGACAACTCGTTTACATTGGGATAAGGGTCACGATAAAGGTCTTCCCTCTGTGTTGGTTGTGTTTGATAGGGTTGGAATAGACTGGGACCCATTTGTGGAACACTGTATTGGGTATATACAGCTTGTGGTTGTGTCTCTGGTACCGTACTATCAATAAATAACTGCAGTTGCATTGAACCCACAATTGGAATCAACTCGACGTATAAATCAACATAAGTAAACTGGATACTCGTGTTCACACTTTGGGTATAAATACCTCTCCAAGTCTGGTCGCAAACGATTTCTAGTATCTCATAATAACGTCGAGATGTTGTACCAACATTGACCCGTGCAAGTATTTTTAGATTGTACTTACTCTCAGAATATCCAAGCTGACGATAAATTTCACCTTTCACATCATACCAGCCAAATTCATCAGTTGCCGTCAATGAGAATCGAGGACCAATGCTATATGTCGCTCCTTTACGACCGTGTCGTACTTCACCGCCGAAATGAATCCTTAGCAGGAGCATGATTAGTTGTTTTGATAAATTAACCTACACAATAATAAATAAATTAGATATAATTTATTATTATGTTAATTAAAAATAAATTGCATATTATAAACTACTTCATTTATTTACATATTGCATCTCTGAAATCTAGAAAAACAAATTTCAAATATCAAATATTTGGAGTATCCATGTTCTTCCGAATCTCTCTTCTTCTTTTTTTTTTCTTTTTTTTTTTGCGTTGATTACTGATCAACATGCTATTTTGTTTTTACTGTAGAATGTGAGATGTAATATTTTGGGGATTACTTTACTAGCTTTTTTATTTTATTTTATTTTATTTTTTCGAGAATAATTAATTTTAGCACGTAAAGTAGATAAACATGAGATGCATGTTTGGTAACTCTGGTTTTGCACTTAAGTTTTAAAGCATAAATTTCATATTTGGGTGCATATAAAAATAAAAAAGAGTAATAGGTTAATTCGAATGCTATATTTAATTTCCGGGCGAAGAAAGTCGTTACAATGACTTCTTTTTTTTTTCCCAGAATTATTTTGTTTGTGATTCCATTTATTAGTTGAAGATGAACTCTATTAAAAGTTAAAACAAATATCATAAACCGTACAAAATAATAAAAAAATTGTACGTTAGTCATATAAAGCCTAGTTCGCTAACACATACTTAATAAACTTCCCAGCATTATATTAACGAAAAAAAATTTATGAACAATCAACAATTTAAAATTTTCTAATAAAACTGCATTATATTAACAAAAAAAATGTACATTCCTCTAATAATAAAACTGCTATGAAATGAAAGATTTTTTTTGTACGGTCCTTTGTTGAGGATCAGAATTAATTGCAAATATAAAAAAATGTACAGTCCTTTGTTGAGGATCAGAATTAATTGCAAATATAAAAAATTTAGTTCATTTTTATTGAGGATCAGAATTAAAACTTCATAACTAAGATAATAAAAGAAATAATATGTTCATATATAACTCACATTGATTGAAGCTATGATTTACAAACGGGAACCTGAGAAAGTGATGGGAAGCTTTGCAACGTGAAACAGATAAATGTTCCCCCCGTCCCACCGTCAAAAAATCTAGTTTTCATCTATGACAATAATGACATAGAAAAATTCGAAACTAAACTGTTGATGGTGGAACGGAGGGAACGAATATCTAATGTGTATTTCACAATGCAAAACTCCACAACACTTTCTACAATAAATTAATTACTATCTCATAATTGAAAAATTACCTAAGAGAAGATTTCTTTTTTTTCAGAGGAGATAGCGTAATCTTTGAAATTAAAAGTAGATTAGTTGGTGTGTATATCTGGACGTTTTGAATTAATTTATAGTATGGTTGGACGTAATGGGAAATAGCGGAACGGACAAGGTCAGGATAGAACATCACGGGCATCTGTCCGTTATGGGCCATCACGGACAATGTCCGATTTACCCCATCACGCACATATTTACACATTTTATTTATCGCTGATCTCATGGCCGTTATGCCCCATCACGGACACATATTTACACATATTTTATTTATTTTTTGGCTGATCCCATGGCCGTTATGCCCCATCACGGACACATATTTACACATATTTTATTTATTTTTTGGTTGATCCCATGGCCGTTATGCCCCATCACGGACAGTGGCCGTTACGCGCCATCACGGACAGTGTCCGTTTTGCCCCATAACGGACCGTTTTTTTTTTGGTTTTTTCCGGTTCATTCAGTTATTGAGTTTATTGAGTTTAACGGGGATTATTAGGGACTAACTATGCCCGTGATGCCCCAGAACGGCCATTGCCCGTGCTGCCCCATCCCGTTTTCCCTATTTCTGAAAAAATTCAAAAGCTTTGTTCAATCTCGATATTTAATTATTATTTTTCCCATTAATAAAAATTTCGGTACTATTTTCGATTCTGACTGAGCCAAGCCTTTACGCATCCGAAAATTCTCGAAAACTAACTGAAGGCCGGTTTAAAAAAAAATCGGCTCACACCTACG
This sequence comes from Carex pumila, assembly GCA_033356055.1. Classification (NCBI taxonomy): domain Eukaryota; kingdom Viridiplantae; phylum Streptophyta; class Magnoliopsida; order Poales; family Cyperaceae; genus Carex; species Carex pumila. The sequence continues at coordinate 112,598 of JARJHM010000058.1, read as the reverse complement.
GCCTACCCACGTAAGCCGTAACCTACAATTCGCATCCTCTGAGATACATTATATTTTGCATGACTTTCTGGAAAATATTAACCGTTAAAATATGTTCCGCACGAATCTCGAAGCTCAATTAATACTGCCCCTGCGCTATTCCCGAATAGCCACCGGACACGTCGGTCACGCAAAATATGAGATATCTCATAGGATATGAACTCCGTAACCCACCGCTTTTCCTTTTCTTTTTTTTTATCATTATTTCCGAGCTTTCCCGCCATTTTCCTCCGATGGATCGTCTACCTTCCAATTACTCCGTTACGTATAGGCGATTCTAGGGTTTTTGCTTTTTTGGTTTTTCGGGCCTCTCTCTAATGGCAACTCGGCATGGTGCCGGGATCATATCAAAAATAAAAGTCGAGAATTTCATGTGCCACAGCAGCTTGCAGATTGAACTCGGCGATTGGGTCAATTTCATTACTGGTCAGAATGGAAGTAAGAGTTCTTTCCTTTTCGTTAAGTCACGTCTCTTTAACCTCTTCTCTGGCTGATTTCATCCCATACTTCATTCAGTTTTTGTGTGGGGTTTAAACCTAGGTTTTTTGTTGTTGATGTATTAGGAGGTTTTTAGTGAAGTCTTCTCTCAGTGGATTGATTTCGAGTGATTGCTCCATTTTTTTTCTTTTTTAAGTTTAACTCCCCTAATTTAACGGTGTTTTTTGTGATATTTTTCCTTATTGCAACTACAATTGAACTTTGTCACACTAATTTCACTAGGACCTTAATGCGTGCTTAGCCAGTGTTTTTTAGAAGGGAGACACGTTTAGTACACCCGATTGTGAATTAGAGTTGTGGAGATATCAAATCAGGAAAAAAGTAAACTACCAGACATTAATTTGATTGAAACTAGCAGATCTTATTCGAACAAAAGAAGAAACAAGAAAGAAGGGAGAAAATAAAAGAGAAAGTTTAAAAAAGGGGCAGTTGAAACTTAGGAGTCAGATGTTTTCTAAAATTACTACAAGGACTGAAGTGAAACAATTTTCTGTTCTATCTTCTCATGTTTTCAGCTGTTCTAGAGTTGTTTAATTTAAGAAGCTGTTTAAATGGCAACAGGTGGAAAAAGTGCAATACTAACCGCACTTTGTGTGGCTTTTGGATGCCGAGCTAAAGGAACACAAAGAGCTTCTTCTTTAAAGGATTTCATAAAGACTGGTTGCAGGTGCCATTTATTATCTAAGAAATTTCTGATATAATTTCTTTTGCTTAACCTACTGATAAGGTCCTTCCAATGTAGTATGTAATGCCAACAATTGGTGCTTAAACCGTGTCAGTTTAAGTACACTGGACTTGTTTTCTTTTTGTTAGTTCCATCGCCTGCACTTTTTGACTCGTCACTTGCAGGGTGAGTATTAATTAATTCTCTGACAATAGATCCAGCCAAATAAGGTACACTTTTGAGTAATACCAAGTTCAGCATCAGTCTGTAGACGGTCTATTCATGAAAATGCTCATGCAAATACTTCAATAACCGGCTCCCTTAAACCTATACATGCCAAAGAAAAAAAATGCAATTTGTGCACTAAGTGAACCTTGTCGAATGTCTCTCTTGTTAAGTTGTGCCTTTTCATCATAGTGAAATTCTGATAATGTTGAACACTTTGTAGTTATGCAGCTGTATTTGTTGAGATTAAAAACCGCGGAGAGGATGCATTCAAGCATGAAGTGTATGGCGATACTATAATCATAGAGCGCAGGATAACAGAATCAACCAGCTCTACTACATTAAAAGACTCTCAAGGTTACTAAATATGTCTAAAGTCAGTCATTGAAATTATGTACTCACCATGACAAGAGTTTGTCTCTGATAGTCAATCAGGGATCCAATTAGTTGGACGATTTAACTGTCTTATGTTAACTATCTGGGCATATTGTAAGCTTAAAGGCTTTTGCAATAAATTTTATCTAATTTATCAATTGCACAAACAGGGAAAAAGGTATCCCAGCGAAAAGATGAACTTCGTGAGCTTGTTGAACATTTTAATGTGAGTAATGCGTTATCGTATTCTTCTTAAACTTAAGCATGCCCATGGTTTTATTAAAGCCTATTATACAATACATTTAGAAAATGCTGCCAATTTAATTGTAGTTCCTTTGGATAATTACAGATAGACGTTGAAAATCCCTGTGTAATTATGACCCAAGACAAGAGCCGAGAATTTTTGCATTCTGGAAACGATAAAGATAAATTCAAGGTACTTTTTTTTAGCGGACCTCTGTTACTTAATAGTCATGATCAGCAGTATAAAATTATTGAGCAAAACCCGGCAGCAGTCAACCAAAATTTATTTAGACTTTTATAATTAAGAAAAATGAAGTAATAGGTTGATTTAAGAGCGAGAAAAAAAATGGAACAGAACTCCTTTCTTAGGTTATATATAGAGAGAGACAAGTCTATGGATATATTATATCACCTAATTGACATTATTAGAATAATTCCTGTTACAAGATACTATGCTTCATTCTTTCATGTGGTATGCCCATTCATGTGGTGTTTTGGGTGCCTGCAGTGGTGCAAGGGGAACGGGGGTTGGGGGGGTATACATTTAGGTTCTTGCGTGTAATGAATTGCAAGTATGTTTATATAATGCCTATTTCCTACACAGTTCTTTTTCAAGGCCACTCTTCTCCAACAAGTAAGCGAACTCCTCGACAGCATCAGGTCACAACTTGTGAGTGCAGATTCCATCGTACAAGAGCTGGAGGCATCCATTAGGCCTATGCTGAGGGAGCTCGATCAATTAAGGGAGAAGATTAAGAACATGGAGCACGTGGAGGAAATTGCTCAGGAGCTCGAGGTCTTGAAGAAAAAACTTGCCTGGTCATGGGTTTATGATGTTGACAGACAAATCACGGAGCAAGCTTTGAAAATCGAGAAGTTAAAGGAGCGTGTTCCTGCATGTCAAGAAAAAATTGACCGGAAATCTGTAAGCTGCTGTTTTATTCAGCACTTTAAGAGAGCGATAATGATTGCAGAAGGGAACTGAAAAATGCCTGAACAATTTAAAAGGGATCATTAACTGTAAAAGAAATGTATGGGTAAGTGGGATCAGAAATGTATATACTATCAAAATGTAGTTTAGACCAACGTAAGGTATATCATGTATGGAAAGGAGGTCTTGCAGAGTGGTTTGGCGATGCCACTTTAGCTACAGGATCCTTCTGTTTCTTCTTTTGTAGTTTTCCTTTTTTTAAACTTTGCCATACAGAGTATGAGGCAGTATAGTTAGTTACCAAAGCAATGCTATAGAAAGTTGCATATTTTCTGTGTGATTTATCCATTTGAGCAAAGAAAACAAATCCTAAAGAGCTAGAAATGTTGAAAAGAATTTAATGAAACTTGTAAATCTAATGGTACAGGCCTTGTTAGAGGAGCTGAAAGCCCGATTGCTTGAACAAAAATCTCAAGTTGCATCCCTAATTGAGAAGGCTTCTGGACTAAAAGTGGCACGGAATGCGCTCCAGCAAAACATTTCATCAGTATGATAACACTAAATTGTTATTTATTTTTTGGAGCAAACACTTCCTTTCTATCTGTTAAGACCATTATTGTAATTCTTTTGGCATTTTCTTTGCTTCCTAATAGTAATAGAAATAGGTAATGCTTACTGCCTTCCAAAAAAGAAAAAGAAAATAAAGAGTCTTTTGTCATTCCTGTGGCTACAGATTGATTGACAATTGTATATTTTTGTTGGTTTCTTTAATATATACTTTGTCTATTTCACATTATTGTGTCCAAGTCTGTTATTTTTGTTTTTCTGTTCTTGGTCACCCTTTGAAAATAAAAGCTATTATATTTAGGCTACAGAAGAGAAACTCGAGCTAGAAGAGGAGTATGCACGCGGAGAAAGCCTGGTTAAAAAGATGTCCAGTCGGTTGAAAACCCTTGAAAGGCAAATTCAGGATGTTCATGAGCAACATGTACAAAACACACAGGTACCATTGTATCTAATAAATTGTACTGCTCATACCTTGACCAGTAGTGATTAGTTTGTGCAATAACATTTAAAGTGCTTTGGCTGAAAAGATATTAAATTTCACAAGCAACCAAAGAGTGGAATGCTATGGAAATGTGCTTCGGCTCCATTTATTCTGAGAACTAAAGAGGAATGTTATGGGGTTTGCCAAGAGGCAAGATCTTTTTCCCCTTTTTGAATAAATAACCCAAATAATCACTGGCTTCTATTCAAGCAAGAAAAAACTTAACAAGAAGACTTGAGAAAGCATAATGTCCTATTTAGAAATGATGGTTCGTGAATTCAGCTTTGACCAAGAGGAGACTAGAACCTTCCTTCTGTCCCTTTTACATATTTAACTGCAGGTATTTGTTGTATGTACTATGTTTAAGTTAAGATAATTCTTGAACTTCCATTTCTTTTCTCTTCTTGTGGAATGTTGCAGGCTGAAGAATCAGCAATAAAAGAAAACATGAAAAAATATCAAGATGAAATTGATGCTGCCCGGTTAAGTGTAGAAAGGTCACTACCCTTTTTCAAAATGTTTTTGTATGGTTTTACAGGATCTCCTTCAAAAAAAATAAAAAGATAATGCTACAGGTCACATTTCAAGGAATATTGGTTTCTTACCAGTTCATTTAGGTCACATTATGGTCAGGGGCGGAACTAGAATATTTTGCAAGTATATTCAATACACGACGATTGTATAACAGGCACAAGTGCAATTCCAATAGGGTGTTCAAGTATTCAAATATTCATCAGAAGAACTTAGTATCATATATATGTGGTTTTTTTTTCTTCTAAAATTTGAATAATTCGATTGAATACTTAAGGCTATTACAAGATTGCCTATGAATATGTTGCTGCTTTCTGGTTGACAGTATAGGTTCATACTATTTGATTTTATCTCCTCTCTTAGTATCTGTGTAGCTCCTTGCCTTCTTTATTTCTCAACAAAATACCTAGCTGATGCTAAAGTGAGCCTTAAAACACTAAATTATGAGAAAAAGGGTGGAACTATGCAATCTTAGTACGATGCAGTAGCATGTTTAAACTGTGCCAGTTAGGTCTGGACTTTCTATTAAAACCTTGCAACCTTGTATGTTTTTTTCAGAATGAAAGACGAAGAGCATGCATTGTCTGAAAGTCTGAGAAATATTGTGAGTACAATTGATGAAATGTCCAAAGAGGTACAGCTCAATTTGCCCAAGAAAAACTAGTTAGTTTTTTTTCCTTGCCGTCTTGTAAAAGTTGCCAACTTAATCTGAGTTACCTTTTTCAGATAGACCAAAATAAAAGGTTCTACAATGACCTATGCACACAAGCCCGTGAACTTCAACAACGGCAAACAAATAAGGCATGGTTAAGTTCCTGTCAATTCTCATATTTTTCCTTTAAAGATTTTATGCACACCTTTCTATGAAACTTCAAACTATCATGTATGCTTGCAAAACAACGAAACATTATATACTGCAAATTAGAAATTATTGCCCACGCCCCTAATTAAATTCAAAAAGGAAGGATGTTACTCTAGCTCCTCTTTCTGGTACCTTCTACTCTATTTGCGGGATAATTATTTCTTTCACAAGAGGAGAATCATAGGCTTGCCAAATAAGTTTATTTTACTTTTTCAGGTAACAGCTTTTGGAGGAGATAAAGTGCTCCGACTCTTGAGGTCGATAGAAAGCCACCATCTGAAGTTCCAAAGACCTCCAATTGGTCCTATAGGCGTGCACGTGGTAATGAATCTATGAAACATGGAATCTTGCCTTGGTTTATTTTAATTTTTTAATTAGAGAGTATGCTATATGAAGTTAAAAAAGACAGTACAATCATCACTGCTTGTACTCATGTATTAGCTTGGACTACTGTATTTAGCTTGCCCCCTTAAATTTCTTGTTTTGTATAATCGTTCCTTCTCACCAGATATCTGTAACAGATTAACTGACTTTACTCACCTCGGAGACCAAAGAATGCACAATATCTTTTGTTTTTTTACTTTAGCTTTTGCAATCCAACATCCAATTGAATAAAAGATTATTAAAGAGTGTTTGTTCTTTGTAGAAACTAGTTGGAGATGACTTTTGGGCCCTTGCGGTTGATAATGCTATTGGGAAGATATTAGATGCTTTTATTGTGACAAGTCACAAGGATTCACTTGTTTTGAGGGATTGTGCAAGAGAAGCCAATTATCGCAACCTTCAAATAATTATTTATGACTTCTCTAGACCCAGGTTATATTGCTGGAACTATTAACCCTAGTTTTTTTCCAAGTAGCAAGGATTACCTTATACAATATCCAAGTCTATAGTTGTATTTTTTTGTGCTGGATGAAACTAAGAAAATGTTGACATGTTTAAAACCTCATTTTGTAATACCGAATCTTTCTACAGATTGCACTTAAGACTTACACCTGGCAAAGTCTGATCCAACTGAAATAAGCCACCTAGTAAACCAGATATGTGATCCCTACTTAGTTAAAAATTATATGATCCAAACTTGTCATGACCGAAACCCATATAAACCGGAACTCGAATAACATCAAAAATGTTAAGTATCTGAGTAATAAATTATCTGAACCCAGATGACATGCAAGTCTGTAACCCCCAAAAGATCCAAAACTGAAGCGATTCAAAACTACGTGATACTCAAACCTGGATTATAACCCAAATCAAGGACTGAAACCTGAAAGTATATATAAATAAAGACAAACTACTATCCAGACAATAATTAACTCTGTGCATGAAATGAGAGTTAATAACACGTGTTTTTTTTTTTAATAATTACAATTGCACCTATATGTTTTGGGCTTTATGTATGATTTCAACAGTTATAACTTAGGGGGGAATTTCACGTATACCCCTCAAAAACTTCAAAATTACGTATTGCCCCCTCTAAAATTTGAAATTACATATTTCCCCCTCTAAAGTTCAAAAACTCACATATTTACCCATTTTATTGTCTTTTCTATTAAAACACATTCTAAATTTATAAAATACCTATTTTACCCTTTTATTAAAAAGCATAAAACACCCATTTGACTCAAATTTGAATCTAAAGGTTCCTCTACCGTCTGAATTGCTTTGAGATCTGTGCACGCTAGATCAGCACGAATCTTGAAGCGAACAAACACTGAAATTGATGCAATGTACACAGATCTTAATGCAATGCACAGATCAAAATTGCTTTGAGATTCGTGTGGGCTAGATTAGCACGAATCTTGAAGTGAACACGCAATAATCTTATTGCAATACGTGCGGATCGGACGGTAGAGAAACCCTTCAGATTCAAATTTGAGTTCGATGGGGGCATTTTATACTTTTAATGAAGGGTAAAATAGGTATTTTATATATTTAGAATGAGTTTTAATATAAAAGACAATGAAATGGGTAAATATGTGAGTTTTTGAACTTTAGAGGGGGGAATACGTAATTTTGAAGTTTTTGAGGGGTATATGTGAAATCCCCCCTATAACTTATGAGCAAGATGAAGTTTAGCAAGCTCTTACCTTCTTATTGAATTGACTTTCCACACGGGCTTCACCAACCATCCTTAAAAACAAAAAAAAATCCACACTGATTCATGTAGTCACGCACTAAAAATTCAACTTATTTTGACTTTGATTTGGGAGATTGGTGGGGGAGGGGGGGGGTTGATCGTTATAGTCTGGAGAAAAATGTGGTATCAAGTGAAAATTTAGTCCCATGATTGTTATGAACTTGCATTGATTTCAGTCTTGATGTTGTTATGCAGGTTGAATATTCCACTGCACATGCTTCCTGCCACAGATCACCCAACTACACTCAAAGTTATACAGTCTGACAACCCTACAGTGCTTAATGTGCTGGTAGACATGGTTAGTAGAGCTTCATGTTTAGCTTTAATTTTTGGTGACTGATATTTGTATCCTTCATGTGGCAATCAAGTTGTACTGCCTGATGTTTTCATTACCATCCTTGTTCTCATGAAATGTTCTATTAGTAAAGTACTGCCCTGTAAATGAGAAAATCAGGAACACTTATTCTATTAAATTTTCTCAAGAGTATTTGTGTAGACTATTTCTCGCTCTTATGTTGACATCCTTGTATATTTTGAATTGGTGTGATTTTTAAAGAACAACAGGAGCTACTTGGATACCTTTTGAAGAATCAGAAATTAATATATGTGATATTTTTTGCTGAAACTTAATTTATCTTTATGTTTTCCATTTGTAAGCAAGTGCCACATAGTTTGCACATTAACCATTTTTTTTTTTTTTTTGCAATTTAGTACTGTATATTTTGTATTTACAGCTCCACATAATACTTGTTACAGGGTGGAGCTGAAAGACAAGTCCTTGTTCAGGACTATGAAGTGGGTAAATCTGTTGCTTTTGAACAGAGGGTGAAAAATTTGAAGGAAGTCTATACATCTGATGGATATAAGCTGTAAGAACTCTAATTTTTTTTATTGTAGGAGATTGCTTTTATTTAGTATACTGGAGCTCACAAAGGTTTTGAAGTGGCTGCCAAAATGAACTTCTCCTGTAATTTTGATACCTTTTTATAGGTATGCAGTCAGGTACACAAAGGTATATGCTAAGTCAGTATTGCCTGTTTATGTCAAAAAGGTATATTATACAAGGATATTGGGCTATAAAGATATATCTGCAGTCAGTATCCAACATTATATATATATATAAACTCCCCTTATTTTTCATATGCCATCGACCTAATTATCCATTTATATAAAACTCCTAGCACAGCATCTTTATCTGCATTGTTTGATTTAGTTAAATTTGGATTTAGAAAAATAAAAGGGGGTCAAATTTGTTAATGTTAGTGTATGCCTTTATGAATGGTCATTGTTTTTTGCAAATAGCTCAGAAATGTTGTCTCATATTGTTACTTCTGGAGTTGAAAATATTGTTGATTTGTATTCAAAAGCACCTTTATACCTGCTCTTTTTCATATCTGTGACTATGATTTTACCTTATTATCAGGCTCTGTAGGGGTTCAGTAGAGACCATTCTAAATCCAGATAAATGGCGTCGCACAGGCCGCTTGTGCAGTTCTCTTGATGATAGAATTAACGATGTTAGTGAAGAAGCCTCTAGGAAGCAGAAATTATTTCAGGAAGTCATAGGCAAGAAGCGAAGAGGTGATGAAGAACGAAGGAAGCTTGAGTCTAGGCTACAAAGTTTGAAGGTACATTTTTTTATTAATGGAGTTATTCATGTATAATAAACTTGAAAATACTGTATATATACTTGCAAAATGCAAATAGATCTGAAATATTGCATGATCCCCTGAAAAACATAGCAATACCTCCTGATCTTCTTCAAAGCACCACCAGAGTCATGATTTTTTCTCTTGTGATTTTAATTTGGGTGGCGATAAACAATATGGAAGTAGGGTTAGCTTGGATATCTTTTAAAAGGGTGGGAGCAGCTAATATTTCGTCATGTTTGGTACAACTGTACAAGTATACGAGGTATCTTTTTGGTTTGTTCAGAGGAAGGTTATACTTGTTTTCACAGCTAAGTAGGTGTATTGGTCCATTTAGTCTATTTGTCTATTGTTACTTATAAAGAGAAAATCAGGCTTTTGGTTTGGTGAAGACAAATAAGTGAGAAACCTGGAGAAACTGTGGCAATTTTGTTAGGAATTATAGCCAAAGTTCCCCTGGGAGCTCTCATCATGCACATGCAAAAAGAAAAAGAAATAATAGAGGAGAGAGGAGAGAGGAGAGAGGAGAGAGGAGAGAGGAGAGAGGAGAGAGGAGAGAAAGAGACAGAGAGAGAGAGAGAGAGAGAGAGAGAGATGTATCAATTGGTCAACATAAACCGCACTACTACACAAGCATGCATGTTTTCTTATTGACATGTGACATTTTTTTAAATCCTCTTAGAAGCGTAGGCTGAATGAGGACCATGAGCTAGCTAGAAAAGAAGATGCATTACGAGATATGGAGAATGATTTTGCAGCAGACACTAAACATGACCCGGTTCCTGATATTGACGAGATTTATGAAGAAATTGCGGTTCGTTTGAATAAACTTTGTCCTTACGGATACCGTTGGTACGGCTTGTGCCAGAAATGACCCGTACCAATAATTGTAAGGTTTAATTGAGCTTCGATGTGCCTTAATAATGGAACTAAACACCAAACTTTTAATCCATGAGTGATAAAAAACTGAACCAGATATGAACAATATGGTAGGTGCTGCTGGTGTAACTGATATTTAAAATAGTTTGATAGCTTGGTTGGTATCAGGGCAAGATAAAACAAATTACTGCTGAGTCTTATTCTAATTCTATAAAGCACAAAGAAAGATCAATTACTGTAAATGGCCCTATATCTCTATTTGTACAAGTACTGGACTGAACATGTAATTAGGGGTTATGGTCTTGTTCAGCATCTGAACTGTTAAAGGGCTTCATTTTTGTAAATATTTTTTAGCAAGTGCAAGAAGACAAGCACTCAAGGGAATTGTTACTTGAGAAAGTTAAAGTTAGGATAAGCATCACTACCAAGGAACTAAACGACCTAAAGAGCAAATTCAAAGACTTACGTGGTATGATCTATCTCCAGTCTTTCATATATATCTTTCAATAAAGGAGCAATCAATATATCTTTCTGGGTTGTTCGGTGGTGCTTTGCAAGGCATGGTGCATTTGTCACTTTGGGTCCAACTCTCATTTTCCAAGATCATAATGGAGGATTGTAGTCATAACTGTTTTGGTTGTGATCTAAACATCAAATGATCTCTAATTGTGAAGGTTCATTTTCATTGTTTTTTACTACTTGATAGGGACGATATCTATTTTCAAAGTTTTCAAAAAACCTCCCCTGATGATATTATATTGTATTGTATGGCTCGGATTTTCCATTTGCATCGTGAAGTAAAATATTTGACCTAAGGACCAAATTATCTATGCTTTACAAAGCACATAGCAAAACTATCATGAATATCCCTGCAAAACAAAAGATATTGGGTAGATCACTATTAACATAAGAATTTACATACTTCACAAAAAAAAACACAAAAAGAAAATGAAGCACAAGGAATATCACATGTATCTGTAGAAATTACAAGTATATACTTCATGTCCTCCTTACCCATTTAATCTGAGAGATGCCTGAAGCACCCCCTCTTTTGTTACTTATTATCTCTATCCGAATGAGGAAAAAAGGTAGGGCAATTTTTTTTTTTTTTTTGAAGTAGAAAAGGAGTGTTGTACCTTGATATATTTTCCGGTGTTTTACAGGGCATATGAGATGCTTCTTTTTTTTTTGGCAGTATCACAATTTTACTATGTTTTGGACATAGGCAAAATTGTTCCTACAATTTTCATCTGGACAGTAGTTATTGTGTTATCTGTTTTTTTTTTTTCCTATGATGCAGAGTCTATAGATGGAGTGGTCAAATCTATTGAACTAGCTGAACATGAAATATCCTCTACTGAAGAGAATTTAAGATCGGCAGAGGATGTATGTTTCTATAGATGGTTATTATATTGAAAGTACTATGGATTTTTGTCAAATAAGGAACTATTGTGACTATTTGTTGTCATAACCTGGTATGATTTCATACTGGTATTGGATTCGAGTAGTACGGTAAGAGAAGTTTGAAATTCTTCTGCAACTTTTGGGTTGCATATGCTCTACTGTCTGAAGTAACAAGGTTACGAAAAGAGCAAAAAAGAGAGTAACAAAACACAAGGTTAGAAAAGAGCAAAAAAAATATATTTGCTGGAGAAAATGGGATCTCAAACCTGCATGATACTGGAACATAATTTCTTCTTCCTTTATATTTGCTATTTATTATAGTTGTTGATCTGACAGTGATACATAATAAGAAATGTATTTAATATGTTTATTAGATTTTCTGATTATTTTATGTTTTTTTTATACCAGGAGAAAATCCATTATGAAGGGCTTATGGAGAAGAAAGTACTGCCTGATATTAAGTTGGCTGAATCAGAATACAAGGAGCTCAATGGCACTCGTCAGGTTTGCATAAGATTAAATAGAGAACTGAAACTTTGTCTTCAACCTTCTGTCATAATTTTTTTAATTGTGTATTTGTCTAATCTTTTATATAACCAATAATGGAATTGGGTGAGGTAACTACCTCCATGAACTCACCCCTTAAATACCCCCCATAAAAATTTCCATGCACCTTAAAATGTGCACTCAACTATTGCGCTCTGTTATTGCAGTACTCACAGTCGGTTATTTGCTGAGGGCATGTTCTATTATTTCGACATAGACCCAGCTTTTAAAAAGCATGATTGCACTTGCAATTAAATGGATTAAACAGTTTATAGATGCCTTTGCATTAAACAACGGCTCACTGTTAAATGACAATTAAACATATATGTAACAGCATTGGTGTTACAGTAAATGAGAAAAGCAGTCGGGGGTATTTGGGAAGTGAGGAACTGGGGACTAAGTATAATATTCCTACCGGAAAATATTCATAACTTGAGCTTTGGTCGGATTACATTGGAATTGGTTTGTTTGGGAATTTGACTATTCTGTTGGTTTATGGTTTACTTTTCATGTTGTTAGTTTCAATTTTATATGAGCCACATCAAATTCATGGTTTTACACATTCATGTCATGAACGATCTTACTGAAATGTCCTTATGAGTCGTATTAGTATTATAAATGTGTCTTATATGTCGCCATTTTTAGTTTACTCTGGAAACTTTAATGCTCTTAGGAAAACTATGGAAAGGCCTCTATCATTTGTTCTGAATCAGAAGTGAAAGAGTTAGGAGGTTGTGATGGTTTTAACCCTGAGCAATTAAGCGCGCAGATTAACAGATTGAAACAGAGGCTTCAAAAGGAAACTAGTAGGTATGTTATCCTCTCTCTCTCTCTCTCTGGAAGTTCTCTATCTCACACACGCACGAGCACACAGACAGACACTGTGATTTTGAATCGTTGAACCTGATTTTGCATGACAGGTTTACGGAATCTATTGATGATCTTAGAGCAATGCAAATCAGAAAGGAGAATAAGGTTTTGAAAAAGCAACAAATGTATGGAGCTTTCAGAGAAAAGCTAAACGTAAGTTCTTGAATGATGTTACCCTAAGGAGGATTATCAGTTAGGTTACTATGAGTGTATTGAACAACTGCTCAAGAACTAATTTCTGTTGTTCCGAAGTACACGGTAGATCCTAAGTACATGGTAGAATCTACAAATCTATATACCTAACACCATACCTGGTCCTGAACATTCTAGTATTGATTATGGTATATTTCCATTTTCTTTTCCTTTGTTGGTCATAAAAAAAATCAGTATGTAATTATATTTTATGATCCTTCTTTCCCTACATTGAATTCTTCTAACTGCAAAATGATTGAATTGGTATTGTAGGCATGCCAAAAAGCACTGGATTTGCGCTGGAATAAGTTCCAACGAAATGCCAGTCTTTTGAAGCGACAGTTGACCTGGCAGTATGTTCCTTATTTTTCCTCCCTCCTGAGAATATGGCATGAACTCAAATATCACTCGGTTGACTTTTTCTTGTTCAGCCCCTTAAACTCCCCAGCTCCCTTTTTGGTCCTTAAACATTCAGCTTATTCTTCTGCCCAACTACAATCAGTGAAAATTCTGGTTCTCACTATCATGGAATGGGTCATTTTGGTGGATGTCTTTGAATCAAAGAGCTAATGCCACATCAATGCTGAGTGTGCATATCCACTCAATTTCGACTAAAATATTATGGGAGAGACCAAAATGCAATTATAATGCTTAGGGATGCAAATAAATTTTGAGACTGTTGGGGACTAAAATGGGAAAAAAGTGATGGTGGAGGGATTGTTTTGTGTTTTTTCTTCTATTTTTAAAATATTGTGTTCTTCCTCTTTGTTCTGCTGCTGAATTTCTTCTTTGTTTGTTTTTAACCTTTTCCTTTGTCTTTACATGATATGTAGATTTAATGGGCATCTCAGAAAGAAAGGCATTAGCGGGCATATCAAGGTTGATTATGAAAAGAAGCTTTTGTCCGTAGAGGTGTGTTGCTTCTCACTTTGTGTCAGTTTTGAATATATTCAATATGGTACCTGCCAGTACATTATTGTAGAAATCGAGAACTCCAAACCGCTAAAACAAAAATGAAGCAGCATGCCATAAAATTTCAGGTTCTATAAATGGGTTGTATACTTACTGGAATGTACCTACATCAGCTACCACTGATCAGTACTTGCTGAAATATAGTACTTTACATCTTGCTTCAGTTACTAATAGATACTAAATTACTTAATTTACCTTGATGCTACAGGTAAAAATGCCTCAGGATGCATCTGGCAATACTGTTCGGGACACTAGAGGACTTTCAGGTTATTCCTAAGATGGAAAAATTGTTTTTTAAATTATTTTGAACTGCATGCTCCAATGTAATTTTGTTTCTGCTCAACGATGAGAGAGGTCCTTCTTATTGTCTAGAATTTAGGTGCCTCAATCTCAGGGAAGATACATATGTATGGTATCAAGCCCAGCATGTTGAGTTTGATGAATTTACAGTTTGTCATCACTTATTTTTGGGTTTCTCAATCATTATTGGTTCTGTCGTATTTACTCAGTGGGGATTTAACACTCGAAACTCGAAAGCCTTTTCTAAGCTCCAATCATTCTGATATCAAAGGAAAAAAGGAGAAAGCATCCAAAGTCATTCTGAAATCCTGCTAAAACATAAATAAATTAAAAATTACAAAGTAGCAATAAATAAATATGCAATTAACTTGTTGCATTTTTGTTGGTGTTTATGTAGGTGGGGAGAGGTCCTTTTCCACTCTTTGCTTTGCTTTAGCTCTACATGAAATGACTGAAGCACCCTTTAGAGCCATGGATGAGTTCGATGTTTTCATGGTAATATTTATATCTATTTACCTTTATTTCTTCTCTCAAATGTATTGAGGATTGTTTGAGGTTATTAGTTATTACTGTCTTTTTGTAGGATGCTGTGAGCAGGAAGATAAGCTTAGATACACTTGTTGATTTTGCACTTGCTCAAGGCTCCCAGTGGATCTTCATTACCCCACATGATATAAGGTAACATAAAGAATTCTCACTAGCTTACCAATACTGGGACATATAGTCATATACCAAAATGTAGCTAAACTATGCACTAAGAATAATTAATGAACCCTAATTATTCCAGAAATGTCAAAGATAGCTAAATACAAATAAAGCATCACTGTATGACTTATGTGGTAGCAAACTAGTGCACAGCTGTACCCATCCTGATTGGTACTCAGTAGTTCTTTTTCTAATCGAGTTGATTTCTGGTTGCACTAATTTCTTACAGCATGGTGAAGCATGGGGAAAGAATTAAAAAGCAACAGATGGCTGCTCCTCGTGGTTGACTCGGATGTATTTATTACTTTCTAGTGTTAAGCTCACTTTACAACTGTGTATATTGTATAGTATGATTTTAAGTTAGCGCTTCTTTTGTCTAATGTCATTTCTATACCCTTAGTAACTGATCTAACCCTTTCTGGGCTTCAGTGGGAAGCCTGGTTGTTCTCATCACCACTCTCTTTTTTTAATGTTGGGCTCCGTCCTGACGTACGTGTATGGGGTGCTTGTTTTTTGCTAAAGCTGTCTGAGTACCTTTTTAAGGATAAACTTGCAGGATTGCATCGTATATTTTGTTGCACCTGTTGCTTAGAATGGCCAGCTCTAGCCAAGGTTGGCCAATCCAGGCCTGAATCGCTAACATGCCCAATTCATAGTGCTTGGAACAACACTTGTTTTGAAATACTGAACCCTAGCTGTTGCGAGAAACTAGTTCTTTATCATATTACTGGTCTGTTTATTTCACGAGTGTTGTATTGATGGGTGTTGACACGTCTTGAGTCGTTATTTCATGAAAGTGATATCTTCTGATCTCGACTGGTTGGTTTGACTCTGTTCGGTAGTTACGAGGATGAAGAAATTAAAAACTAATATCAAGTATTAAATAAAAATTAAAAAATATAGTTGTTTTTAAATTTTAAATTTCTATACATGCAACTTTTAATGTTTTTATCAATCACGTCAGCTGTTATTATTATCAAATTATAAATTACAAGTCAGTAGAGACTAGAGACAATTGGAAAGCGAGTTCTCTAAAAAAAATATTTTTAAATTAAAAATTACGTCAAATAAGTTGGAAGCCTGGAATGAATGGGCGAAACGGATGAAATGGGACTAAGTAGCATCTGGGTTTTTTCAAAGGTAGAATAGAAAGTTCGGTGTGTTTTTAGAAATTAGAAGGGAATCTCAATGCAGATATATTAATGCTTATCGAAATCAAGAGGAAATTGTAATGCAGATGTTCTAATGAATTAGGTATAGGGGTGAAAACGGTATAGATAATATCTTATTTGTATTCGATTCATATTTGAAAACTTAGATGTCGATATTCGACATCTAAATATCTATGTGAATAAGAATACTGATATGGTTTTACGTTTCAATTATCCATATATATCCATATATGAATAGTAAATATATAACATAAATTTTAATATATGTTATTAAAAATTTATGTTATTCACTATTATAATTAGATAAGTACTACGAACTTTATTTTTTTTAATATTATCTAATATTATTTTATTAAAAATTTGATTTGATCTGGACCCATATCTGTATTAGTCTGATATCTGTATTCGAAAAATAAAAAAAGAGATGGATATAATTTTACCACTATCCGCTTCGTACCTGCTCCGTTTTCACCCCTAATAAGGTACCATAAGAGGACTTCATATCACCTGAGTAACCTCAAATTTTGAGTTTAGATCCGGACCGTTTGATTAGGGATATCAATGGGTACGATACGGATAGGATGGAAGCATTTTCATACCTATACCAATTAAGAATGACCTTACCCATATCCTACCATTACCTGTTAAGAATTGACATTATCCTATCTTACCATTACCCGTTAAAATTATCGGGTAACGAAACGGTAGCGGGTAAATAATGAATAATACTAGTATGATAATTAGTTTTAGGGATTGACTAACAGTACCCCCTCATTCCGTCCCCTATCTGTCCCCCGCGCTAAATGACAAAAAAAGTACAACGGGGGACCACCAACTGACGTGCACATGTGGTAACTGCCGGCAATGAGCAAGGGCTGGCACGATTTGTTTATTGTCAAAATGTATAGTATTCATACCTACGAATTTAAGTACTATTACTTATTATCTATAATATTCATCAAATATAAACATAAACTGGAGGGGATCATTAATCTTAGGGACTAGTAACAACTAGTGGGACCGCTAAGGACGTCTGACAGCCTGGATTGGGGACTGCAACCATCTGAAAGTGACATTTGTCAAAATTGGGGACCACTACCAAGATTGGGAACCATTAATTATTAAGTATTCATATCTAAGTAATGAAGTATTCATATAATCTTTATTACTGATAACATATGTGGACAACATAAAGTATTCATATCTAACTAATGAAGTATTGACATGTACAAAATAATTTATACAATTCAAAATCAAACACCTCTTCAATTCATTTAAAAAGTTTTTTTTTTATATAGTAAGTATATTATATTCATATCTAACTAATGAAGTATTCATATCTAACTAAAGAAGTATTTATAACAAATTAATGTAAATATGAAGTATTCATATCTAACTAATGAAGTATTTGTATATTGCACTCTGACAACCTTCGCTGGTCTAGCATGGACCTCCTCCGACCGTGCACCATGCTCTCCCCACTAGATCTCATCGGAGACGAGGTAAAATTGTGCCATAACGCACCGGATCTCCTCGCTGGATCTTAGCGGTGCACCACGCTCTCCTCATCGGATCTCGACGGTGCACCACACTCTCCTGTGGTCGGCGATGAAGAAACTTTGAGATCGGAGAGGAGAGTGATGAGGCATTGACTGTCAGAAGTGATGGGGCGGGAGAGACGTGTTTTTTTTTTTAAGCTACTTATTTTGAATATGGATAAAGTTTGTTAGATAACTGAGTTGGGGTGGGGGGGACTGTTAGGGGACTAGAAGTAGGGGAATAATATATTTACTCTTAGTTTTATTATATTTTACAAATAGAACATCAAAACTCATTTTATTTCGCACATATGCAATGATATTAGGGGTGTAAACGAATTCAAATTATCTATTTTGAATCTGCTCCGTATCCGATCTAGATTCGAATTCGACTAAACGAATCAGGATAATTTCCGGATATGAATTTGAATAATTATCAAATACCCAGAGAAGACCCGGATTCGAATATGGATACAGATTGTAAGTCTTAAACGGAGCGGATATTCGGACCATCCGAAACCCAATAAGTATGGTCGGACCCAAATAAAAGAAGAATTAAATTTGCTCTAGGCAGGATTCAAACCCCTACACTCCTATATTAAGACCTAATAGACTAAGTTTCAAACCACTGCACCACAATATCTTTTGTTACCATTCATTTATTTGATACTAGTTAAGCGCCCGTGCTTTGCAACGGGGAAACAAAATATTTATTCACTAATTTTTAGATTATAAACTTACAATGTCATCAAAAATAGTTTTTGAATTTCTAAATTGTATGAAGAATGGCTTAATATGTCTTTAATTTTATGAAGAGGAGGGATCGGATTACACCACTATTTTGGTGACATGGTGTGACAATGTCCATTTTTGAAATTTTAAAATCCAAATAGTCGATCCAAACCGTTCAATATGATGAATATATTAAGAGTAACTTGGAAATCAAATTTTACATTTTTCTGAATTTTTTTACTATTTATTAAGTATTTAACAAAATCGCTATATTCAGACCGTTGAATTTTTGAACCCCTCTAAATAAACCAAAAAAAAATTCAGAAAAATGTAAAATTTGATCTGTAAGCACATTTTAACATATCCATCAAGTTGAACGGTTTGGATCGACTGTTTGGACTTTGAAAATGGACGGTGTCATTCCATGTCATCAAAAAATGGTGTCATTTGATCCCTCCTCTTTTATGAATTACAGTGATAAGTTAAATCTTGAAATTTATTTATTTATATTTGCATCTAGGTTTGATGTTATGGAAGATGATGAAAATAACTAATTAATTAATCTGAACTATATAATGATGATATTAAAATAATGCAAACAATGATGATATCAAAATAATGCAAACGATATTCTATTTTGTCATAACTAGAAAAGACCTCAGTAAAACAAATTTAATTAATTTATTTATTACTATAGTACATAACATCAATCACGTTCCGTGCAACTACATAAATATAAAAGATCCTCTAAAATTCATTTAAAAGTTGTCTCAATCCTTAGACAGTGGCGGATATGTAAACCCCTCATAATCCCATAATTTGTTGTCAGTGTAGAAGCTCGCATTGTTAATTTCTTCCTGTAAGAGTAGAAATTCAAGAGCCTTTATCAAACTTTACCATTTCAAATCAACAACCCAATTATTAATTATAGAGCAGAAATCGGTTCAAGTCACAGATTTAAGCATTCCACAAAACAAATTATATTTTGTATTTGTTTTAAAATGTTCTTATTAAGCCATGTCCGGTGAGTTAAAAGAAGCCAATTGTTACACTATATAAATTTAATGCTACATGTATTTGGTCAATTGTAACATTATATATTCATATTTCAAATTAAGACTTAAGAGACCAAGGTACTGCTATCAAATTTCCACACTGAAATTGCCACAAAAGATCAGAGTCTTTAGCTATGGATTACTAACAGAGGAAGAAGAAAAAGGCATCACGCGTCAGAAAAAACGCGTCAGGAAAAGCGCGTCGTTTGTGATCAAACGATACAAATTTGAGTGCGTGGTCTTTGATGTGGCGAGTATATAGGTAACTAAATTTAGACTTATTTACTTTTAACAACATGAAATAGATACATAAAATCAAAATTTTTGATTAAAGGCTTAGATTGAAATATATTTATGATGAAAGGCTGAGATTTATTCAATGGAGGGCTCAGATCTTGTCTGGGTGAATAGGTGCTTGGGATCCAAATTTTTCAACGTGCTATTTAGTAGGGAGGATGTATATTATATCAATAGATTATCTCCCATCTCTCCATCAACTTATAGTTATCATAAATATTTATATTTAATTTTTTAATTAATATTTGTATCTTAAAAGTTCATATATCTTAATTATCTGACTATTATTTGTTTTATATCCGTATTCGAATTCGTATTTGTGGACTATCTATTCCGTATTCGTATCCGTTTAAGGCGGATTTGGTTTTGAATTTTGATATCCGTTTACTATATGTATCTGTATTTGTATTCGTATCCGCTCGTTGAAAGATGAATATGGATATGGTATCAGCATTATCCGCTCCAAATTCACTCTGTTTACAACCCTAAATGACATTAATAATAAAAACAAATGTGCAATCAATTTCAACTAAATTGTATTTTTTATAAAACAAGAGAATTCCAAAACAAGAATATATCTTCCGACAAATTTAATTATGTAATTAAAGTACAAGACATGCAAATAAAAGTAATATGTTTAATATTTTTCTTACAATAAAAATAATACACAAAATAACAAAAGTACTCACTAATTATTGCTTAAACATTATTATATTTAATATAAGAGGAGGGATCAAATGACACCATTTTTTGGTGACATGGAATGACACCGTCCATTTTCAAAGTCCAAACAGTCGATCCAAACCGTTCAACTTGATGGATATGTTAAAATGTGCTTACAGATCAAATTTTACATTTTTCTGAATTTTTTTTTGGTTTATTTAGAGGGGTTCAAAAATTCAACGGTCTGAATATAGCGATTTTGTTAAATACTTAATAAATAGTAAAAAAATTCAGAAAAATGTAAAATTTGATTTCCAAGTTACTCTTAATATATTCATCATATTGAACGGTTTAGATCGACTATTTGGATTTTGAAATTTCAAAAATGGACATTGTCACACCATGTCACCAAAATAGTGGTGTAATCCGATCTCTCCTCTATATTTACCCTATATGGTAACGTGTACAAAATAGCCTTGACCCGTACCCTTATCCATTTAGCTAATGAAAAAAAATCCTTACCCGTACTATACTCAATAAGCTAGTGAAAAAAAAATCTTACCTATACTAGCATTATCGAATACGGTATGGATCGGGTAAATGATTCAAAGGGTATGTTTTAGCATGAATATTAAAGAGATGTTGTGTGTTTTACTTTGAATTAGATTGATTCGAATTAATTAGAATTCTGGTCGGATTGTCTGGATCTAAACTCAAAATTTGAGCTATTTCATATGATCCAGACTCATAAAATGAACCAATCTAGAAACTCAATTATGCGTTAGCTTGAGCTAGAATTCGTAAATATCTTCCATTTATGCGAGAAAATTTGCATAATTTGAAATCTGGAGATGAATTGGACAAAAATTTGTACAAAAATCAAGGTATTTAAACTAATGGACACCATACTCTACAGCGTCCAGCGGAAGAAACGAAACTGAGAAGTGAAACACCACACCTTACACCCTTTCCTCAGTCCAAGCTCCCAAGCGCCCCCCTCCCCCCTCCAAAACTGCCCTTAGTTTATTTGTTTGAAATCCAACATTCGGTCCATACGTGCGGGACGTTGGTGGAAACCTCACCCCTCCTACTCGGGCTACTGCCGTCTTCATCGCCCGACTCCTCTCCAGTCGCACTCCATTATCTGCTATGTTCTCCCTGCAATCAACTCTCCTTCCTTCAAGTAATTTTTTTTTTTTTTGCTTTCAAACGTTATAATTTATAGCGTCCTCTCCGACACTATATAGGTTATACCATTGCATTCATCTTATGAATCAAGATTTTCTAATGAGTGTGACTAATATAACATTAATGTCATTTCAGTTTATATAACATCAACTCCAAAATCTATAAAATCGAGCTCAAATGGTGAATCCAAACCGTGCAAATCAATTTACTTTATGAGTGATGTGTTTACATGCAAACTTTTTATATTTTGAGTTATTTTAGTATCAAATCAAGCGGCAAAAAAAATGAAAAATGAATGTATTAAAATTAACTTAAAAACTCAAGCATTTGACTACTCGACTTGATATCAAGTAAACTCAAAAACTTATAAATTTTACTTGTAAACGCACAACTAATGAAGTAGATCGGTTTGAACGGTTTGGATTCACCATTTGAATTCGATTTTTGATAAGTTTTGGAGTTGGTGTTATATACACTGAAATGACACTAATGTTATATTAGCCATATTCTTTTCTAATATTTGTGATTTTGTATTTTTTTTTAATTTCCGTTAATAAAATATTCAGGAGAAAAAAGTGTAGAGACGGAGTCAAATTGAATTAGGAGGATCTCATCAGCAATATCTTTAATGGGTAAGAATTTAAAAATAACATATTAACTTGATAATTTCTATAATTGTTAAAAATAATTTATAATTTTATAATTCGGAAGCAATGTATACTATACTCTATATACATTGTAAGTATGAAAAATAATAAATTTGATGAAAGTTTTATCGTTCATCAAATGATATGAACTTTACAACAATCTATTTTTAAATGTTGGAGGTAATATATCGAAAGTTCACAAAATAAATGGATTAATTGTCAAAGAAAATAGGTATACATAGCGAATTAGAGGTTTCGATTTCTCATTTCGAAATATTAATATAAAGAGTTATATGTTAATGTTATTGCACCTCACCAGATTATTGTCAACTCAGTATACCACATAGCTAAATTAAATATTATATACGGACAAAACGCACCTTGTTTGTATGGAGAGTACAGGAAGGGAGGGAATGGAAAGGAACAAAAATATTCGGTTGAATTGTGTTTGGTTGATAAAATTATATCAAAGGTGAATGGTATATGAGGCGAAAGGTTTAATCTTCTATCATTATAATTAATAGAATCGATTTCTGGAGTGTAACGGATAGAAATAAATTTTATTACAAATATTTTAAAAAAAATGATATAAATGTCCAACCATATATCTTACATGTATAATTCTTATATAAGATTTTTTTTCCAAACCTACAACAATTACCAAATTTCTCATTAATCTTTTAAATTTTAATCAACCAAACAAGAAATAAGATGGAAAATAAAGTTAAATTTATTTTCTCTTATTAATCATTCAAACACGAAAAAGTTAAATATGTTAATTTTTATTTTTATTTCATTTCATTTTATTCTTTACTTCTCATTTCTTCCTCTATTCTCCATCCAAACTGGGTGTAAAGTTACAAGATAATGCATATGAACTAGGTCGAGCTATGATAATTAATAAACGACAATTATAGGGGCAGCAATTAACTTTGGAAAAAAAAACATTTTTTATTTATCTGGAAATTCAGTCTTAGATGAAACTTTTTTTTTTTTTTTTTAAAATGTGAAATAATATATGGAAAGAGTTTTGTTTGAAGTTGAAAGCATGATTATTCGGGAAATAGCTAGACAAGGGTACTTATGCAAATACACCAACGAAGAAGGTGAAAAATAAAAAGGAAAAGAGAAGGATTGAAAATTCAATTCTCTCCATTTCATCTCTCACTTCCCGTCCTCTCCGACTTCCCTCGCATCTGAACCCTAGCCAGTTTCCTCTGCTCCAAAACCCTAGCCAGTTTCTTCCTGCTCCAAAGCAGACACTCTCTTGTTGGCTTGCGACTTGGCTATCGCACCCGAACACTGGATCGGATAGATGGAAGGTCGGGATTCGTCTCCATCGCCCGGGGATGAAGAAAGTCTCTCAGCCACGGCGGCGCTAGCGAAAGAGGCTGCCGTACTCTTCCAAAACCGCCGCTTTTCCGAGTGCATCGATGTGTTGAAACAGCTCCTCCAGAAAAAGGAGGATGATCCAAAGGTGCCGCATCTTTCTCTTAATCTGGAGTAGATCTTCCGTAATTGACTTTGCGCTAGCGTGAGGGATTAAAGATTACTTAGCTGAGAATTGGTTATACATGCTTCATATTTGTCAAATTACAAATTGTCATGGCAAATTTTCAAGCAGGATTCCTGGAATAGCTCATTACCTCTATGAAGCATCTTTTTAGTCTTTCTTTTTCTTATTTTTGACATCTATGAAATGTTTAGTGTTTATTTTTGGAAGTAGAACTTTTGAAGATGCTTTGGGTCAGCAGTATCCATGTCGAAGTTCTGTAAATTTCTTTCAGTGGCCATATTTTTCATATTTGACAACTGTGGAACACGCACCTTAGTTGTAGGGCTCTGGTTGACATGTTTTGCCACTCAATTTATTTATTTATTCTGTATTAATTTGTTAGGTGCTCCACAACATTGCTGTTTCCGAGTACTTCTCTGAGAGCAGTTCAGATCCAATAGATCCACGAAAGCTTCTTGGAATCCTTGAGAAGACGAAAGTTAGTAATTTCTGCTTATTTTCATCATACCTAACATCGTACCGTACCAGTTAGGTTTGGTAATGTTTATTCTAATTGCTTTAGATAAGGCATTCTTACCTTGGAATCTTTACTCCAATATCCTCCAACATCAGAATTATGCAACGTTATAATTTCCCTGCATGCTTCATGCTGCATGTTGCATGCATATATGTAATATGTTGCTCACTTTTTGTTTATAGTGATAAAATATAAAAGAAAAGACAGATTTATAGATTTATAAATGATCAAATTTTAGTAAAAAAGAAAAATGATACAATTAATTCATTGGCCAATTTGAAGTTTGCCCCATTGTTAGTCGCTATTTGAACCACCTTTCGTCACCCACCTCATCAACAGAGTCGAGCATCGTAAACTACCTCTCTCTAGTTTGTGCAATTTAATTAGCATCGATAGACCTGAAGAACATGGATCTTTTTGGAGATTCACCAAGAAGTTTGTAATTTTTAAACCAGTTCTAATTGTCCATTTATCGGACATTATTGAACAACCAACCAATTTCCAAATTACTCTGTTCTTTCATCAAGCTTTTTGGTATAGTCGACATCTCGTGATAGCCGGGCAGTCTAAAGCTTGGACTATTGTTTGCCAAGCAATAAGAGTGGCTTAAAATCATCATACCGGCATATGTTAAAAGGAAGGCTTCTTCTAAATAACATGTGTCACACATATCGACACACCTCATCCCTTCTTTACTTATTGAACTTGCCTTTTATATTACTCTGGACCAGTCTGCTTCATTTATTGGAGCTCAAGCACCCTCTCAGGCTTAAGTACTGCGTATGAGTCCACAGGCCCTCTTTTCTATGCCGGTATTGCCTTGAGTTATTTCTCTTTACCCTTTCTATTATTTGCATCTTCACTAGCTGATCTTTTTCTACTTGCATAGATGTCCCCATCATTGTCATCTCCATCAATCTCAACCATATCTCAAACTCCTCAAAGTCGGGTGGTCGATCATAACACACCTTGTGCTTTTTCTTACCCTTGATGTACTCTGATAGCTATTGACATTCTCTGGACATTTGTTGCATGACTTTCCATTCCTGTTGCTTCCTATTATGTGTAGCTTTCCTCAATATCTACCACCATTCATTGCCTTCCCACAAACAAGGCACTTGATTCTATTCGTATCATCTGGATTTCGGAGGGTGATAGTACTTCCAAGCAGGGTCCTTGCAGTTGGGATAAGTGTTATTGGATTGTCCTTCTGCTTCCATTTATAGTTCACTGCAAAGTATAATACATGCATAACTCATCAAATATCTAGTATTGGTATTTGGCACTTAAATTAGGAAGATGAATGATATTACGATACAATGTAATCTACAAAGAATGCAAACAGGAATCCTTTCAAATAAAGATGCCCTTCAATAGCAAAAGTAAAAAAATTACAAATTTAGTGATAAATTTAAGTTAGTTTTGATTGCATGCTAGATTAGTAGATCTGATTATTATCGAAGTAAAATACAGGCTATATTAAAAACAAAATGAAATGATCAAGATGATCTGGTACCTTTTAATCTATATTAAAAATACACACTGTTATTAGTTGGGAAAAGATTACTTCCCAAAAATGGAAAAGAAAGGTGCTATAGATACAAGGTTTGTTCGGATTTGCAACAAATAGTCAAAGAGGTTAGGTGTGCCACATACTTTTTGAAGAAGAAGAAAAGAATTCCAATGAAAATTGATGTAATAGCAAAAAAATTACCTTGAGTGCTTATTCATACAAGTCTAAACGGGGCAGAGTCGTGGAGAACCTGAGAAGAAATTGTTCACAAAGACACAATTTGAGTTGTATTTGATACAGAACGAGTTAGGGTTCTAGTACAATTTCATAATCATTTTCATTTGATCCCCTTTTTGTCGTTAGCTTCTCTAATAAGCTCAGGCCAAAATCACTTATTAGGTGTATAAAAGTTAAAATTGGGCAGATGAAAGGACTTAGATTCATAACGAAATCAATATAATGGTAGGTGGGTCTTGGATGTAAATGAGTTCATGAAGTACGTGCCTCAATATGCCCACTGGCTTGATCGCCTCACAAAAAAGTGCACAAAAGCGCATGCTTTGTTAACTGTGCTCGCTCTCAGCTGAAAAAGGTGAGGATGCCTTTCACTGTGATTTTGTTCTTGATTGTGTGCTTTTTGCGCCTCTTACTGCACTGCTCTTCCCTCTACCATGTCCTCCTTTTCTCTCTCTCAATTTTGTTATATGCGAGGGATGGAACAAAAATCAAGCCTGACTGTGGCATTTTAGTTTATTCGTGCAAGAAATTTAGAATCTCCTCCAGCAATGCTGAGCGGTTGAAGTCATTTAAGGTAGTTTTGGTATGAAAATATCAAGGATAAGAGATTATTTAATGAGTCCGGCCTGATTTTTGTGATTCTCTAGCTTGGATTGGTATTGGAATTTTGTCACCTTGAGGAGAATAATTGTGTAGTCATTCATGTTTTCTTGCCTTTAAGCATTGGGCCTTTTGGCATAGATGTGATTTTTGTTTACTTTCAATATTGTTGGTAAAATTATTTTAATAGCCTTAACTGTAAAAGAATAAAACATTTTACAATAATACTCTCTCATCTGGTACCTTTAAGGTGATGTTCATGTAGGTATTATTACTAACTTCACTAATTGTTTTTAGATATAGTAACCCAACCATTGGATCTGTCTCTTATGACAAACATTTTTCATGGTCTTGTTAAATAAAATGTCATGTATGCTTATAATATTCCTTCTAATCCAATCTTTTCCTAACTTATTTATGCAGTAGATGCACGCTAGTTTAAATCTAGCTGGTTACATAATAGAGATATTTTGTGTGTTCAATAATTAGAGCGTTAATAGTTGAGCCTCTTGATAAAACCTTCGTCTCTGACAAAATCCTAAACAAAACATAAAAAAGAAATAGAGAAGAAAAGCAGAAACTGGACAGATACTGTACCACCAGGTTCAAAACTGGCTTTGTGTAACAACATTGATGTTATTGCAGGAAAAATGTGAAGAACTGGCTCGTGCATCTAAAGAGAAGGGTGATTCTACCAGCAGGGCTGGGGGTGGTGCTAGAGGAAGCTCCATCTTGTTGAATCAGATATCTGCCTCAAGTGGTGGCCTCATTGTTTATGGAGACGAATCTGACACAACAATTCCAAATTTGAATACTGTAAGTTTAACTATACATGGCGATTCATGTTTGCATCTGCAAAATGCAACTATTATGTGTGCCCTACAAGACATGAAATATCAGTTATACTCCTACGAAACATGACGATGATGTTCATTCCCCTATTCAGTGCCCCCCTTCCATTAATGACAGATGGAATGGGGATGCTTGGAATGTATTTCCAAAAAGAGAGCTGAGATTTTCCTCATGTTCTATATGATAAAAGGAGATATATCCTATTTTTTAGGGTATATATCATGCTTAAGCTTTTGTAATGGCATGAATGACAATGAAAAGTTCCTTCTTTATCTGTTATCCTTTCACCAAGACCGGACATGATCAGTATCAGGATACTGTATGGTACATTCTGACTCCTTTTATGGGAGTTGGCTCATTTTCTGGCTCTTGTTCTTTACCATCTACATGTCTCATTTCCAGGCTCTTGTTCTTTACCATCTACATGAATATCCTTCCGCATTGGCAATTTTAGAGAAGCTATATGAAACGATCGATGACATTGATGAGGTACTGTATAATTAATTCTCCTTATTTATGATTTCTAAATAATGTTTAACCCAGCCAAATCTTGTTTTGGTTTACAGACAACAGCCCTGAATGTGTGTTTTCTCTTGTTGGACATTGCATTCACCATCCAAGATGCGAAAAGAGCGGCAGTGAGTTAATTCACCCTTTGAGTCCTATTTGATTTTATTTTTCTTTGGCTACGCTGCTGTTTAAAAGGAACAAACAAGAAAAATGTGATATGAAGATAACGCATGTCCAGAAATGGGGTATAAAAATTATTGATGACATTTAAGCCACATGAGAAAATGATAAAAACTCTTCAAAGGGCATGAACTAGGTAGAGAATTAAGATAACTTAGTAAATAACTTGTTATTTTACTTTTTGATGAGATGCTAGTACTTGGAATGTGATTTAGCTTGACAATCTTGACAATTTTCAAGTCCGGTACTTCGAATGCTATGTAAACTTTGTGCATATCACATGAAATTGATAATTTGATGCAAGTTTACTGTTTATTAAATGATTTTAAATTACAATGGTCTATATATAATCGCCTTTCATGAAGTGACAAATGACCTTCAAGTTGCATGAGATTTGATACATAACCAATCTACAAGGCTAACAACACCTACAAATTTTTCTTTATCAAAGTCCTTTGAGAATTGGTGTCAGTATTGTCAAGTTAAGCCGTTGCCAACAGATCCCAACCCATTTTTTATATTGGTTGTTAAGATGCAGTGCAATAAGGAAGCATAAAATGACACTGTTTGCACTTTAGAGTTCAAGTTTGTGTCAAGTAGGATAAATCTCATTTTTTCAAAATAGTTAAAAGGATGAATTTCATCATCTAATTAAGAATTTAACCTATTATTATAGCTTTTAGTGACATGTCAGTGATATCTTTTGTAGGATGTAATTCAATATCTTGAAAAATCATTTGGCATCAGCACCGTCTCAAACCAAACCGACAATGGGACTGTTGTGCAGCCGCAGCCTGCCAATCCACCAAAACCTTCTGTGAAAAATATCACCGCTCCTCTGGACACTTCTTCCTCTGATCCATCTGCCCTTCAAAATGCAATTTCGATGGACGACCCTGCTTTACATGCACGCAACCTAACCGATGAAGAGTACGAAAACCTATACTCAACCCTAGATACTGGGCGGTTTTTTCTAACTGATCATTTCTCTAAAACACCAACTGACCTTGTCTCTATTGCCACTCACGCCGACCTAAAAGTTAAGCTACAACTCTTCAAAGTTCGACTCTTGCTCCTTACACGAAACCTTAAGGTGGCAAAACGGGAACTAAAACAAGCCATGAACATGGCTCGAGGAAGAGACTCATCGACGGAGCTGCTTCTAAAATCCCAGTTGGAGTATGCAAGAGGTAATCATCGTAAGGCAGTGAAACTCTTGAGCTTACCTCCTGGTAACCGCACTGACCCGGCAGCTGCTGCTATGTTTTACAACAACCTGGGGTGCATACTTCACCAGCAGGGGTCCCACCACACTGCAAGTATGTTATTTTGCAAGGCATTGAAGGAGAGCTCAGCCCTACATTCAAAGCCTCTAAAACTGAATCTTTTTTCCCAGGAGAAATCATGCCTTATTTCTTACAATTTGGGACTTAAGCATTTAATATCTGGGAAGCCAATGTTGGCAGCTCGTTGCTTTAGGGAAGCAGTTCCATTTTTTTGCAACCGACCACTATTTTGGCTCAGGTTTGCTGAGTGTAGTCTTTTGGCACTGGAGATGGGCCTCTTGACTGAATCAAGCTGTGGTAAAGAGGGTATTACTGTAAATGTTGTTGGTTCGGGAAGATGGAGGCAACTTGTAATTAATGGATGTGAAGGAAAAAAGTTAGAGAAAATTGATGGCGTGGAACTAATCTCTTTGCGTCGTGCTAGGGAGTACCTTGTCAATGCTATGCTACTGATGCAGGTTGCTGAGTCAGAAGCAATGCTTGCAATCCCACCAGACGATGTCCTGTCTGATCAAAGCCAAGCAAGAGCCTCAGGACAGAAGAACACCACCTCAGGTGGTACAGATTCCAAGGCAGCAACTCCCTCAGGATCAGGGCAAGCAGGTTCTGGCAATGGAGTAGCAATTGGGGGATCAAATTTGAATGCGACCTTGCTGAGCTCAGTGGTGTCTTATGTGAAAATTTGTGAAAATGAGAACCTGAAGATTAAGCAGGCTTTATTTGCTGACCTAGCATATGTTGATCTGTGCTTGAAGAACCCCTTGAGAGCTTTGAAATTTGCAAGGTCGCTTATTCAGCTTCCAGGCTGTTCGAGAAAGTACACGTTTCTAGGTCATGTTTATGCTGCTGAGGCACTCTGCCTCCTGAACCGGCTGAAAGAAGCCACAGAGCTGCTCTCTATTTACATTGAAAGAGAAAACAGTATAATGCTTCCATTTAGTGAAGAAGATGAGTTAGAATTGTGGGTTTTAGAGAGAGATGGGGATGGGGATGAGACAGTGGTTGATACAGTGGTAACAAAACAAACGTCAGAGTCAAAACATTTTTCAAGTCCCATTTTAAAGCCAGAGGAGGGACGAGCCATGCTTTATGTTAACTTAAGTGTTGTTGCAGCCATGCAAGGTGATGTGGATCAGGCTGCGACTTTTGTCAAACAGGCTTTTGGTTCCATGCCTGAAAACCCTAGAGTTGTTCTCGCATCAGTGTATATTGACCTTCTAAAAGGAAATGCTGTAGATGCACTAACAAAGTTGCGACAGTGCCAGAATGTGAGGCTTCAGTCAAGTGGCAGTGTGACTGTCTAGCCTTTGATGGTTGGTCACTTTGTTGGTCATGGGGAAGAAGGGATTGTTGTGCCAGTGTTTTGACTGAATTGTGGTGTATAAACATTGAGACAGGGCTTAGATTTTTTTTCCTCGTTTGTAGCTTCGTTCAAAATTCAGGGACCTCTCCATTTTTACTGGAATAACTAAGGGCTTCATGTAAAAGTTTTTTTTTGATGTATCAGTTCATCTCATTTTGTTATGGAGATACAGAGAGAACAAAGGCTGCTACATTCATTTAATTAAGCAAAATCAAGCGCAGTGCCGTTTTTTCATGATGTGCTCTGCCTGATTGGTTTTCTTGTATAGGATTTGTTTTTCTTGGACCACCCCTTTTATGAAAATTAAATCAGCATTTGACGGTCCGAATGGTTTAGTTAAAAAAAATCTCTGTGGCATGGGGGTGCTTCGCTCCTGCCTTCAACCGACTTTATTCTGCTACCTTTATCATAAATGTGAATTCTTTATGAATTCGAATTTCCATGAAACTTACCCTTGTCTGAAATAATTTATATAAGATAATATCTTAATTTTGCAAACTGTGTATGCAGTTTGCTATCGTGCTTAAAATGACATGCATACAGTATGTACATATATGCAGATTTCAACATGCAATCATGCAGACGTATACTACCACAGCAAGCAGCATCGTTGATGGGAAAATCTACCATGTTGGCATGTTGGCTTTTCATGGCTGTGATTTGATTATTATAAAATTTGGAAAAGCCAATTAGGGCATTTAAAATGATTATTATAATGATTTGATGTCATTATTAACGAAAATTATACATGTTCATGCGCAAGTTGTTCAATTTAATACAAAATATGTAAATGTTCTACAATATTTAAACTAAAATGAAAGAAAGAAAATAATGATTGAAACAAGTAAAATATAAATCATACTTGAACTAATATAATTCAGTTAGTTCAGTTTAATCGGTTTTAAAAAATCTAAACCGAACCAATCCATTTAAATCAAAAAAACTGAACCAATTAAACCGAACACACCGAACTATTTGAACACCCTTATCAATGAATCCCCCAAATTCTAGTTTGTAATACGCTGATGCCTTCTCTAATTTCTAGTTAGTTAGCTAGGCACTTCATTTGATTTTGTACGTTATGTTTTCTGACAGTGTGGGACCCACCCTACCAGATACTTACGTGTGCTTCCATTACGTGGTGGCCCCTTAATTAATTTACACATTGTACAATCTTTATGTTGCTCACGATCAAGGCATGTGGGCATACGTCTGCTCTACTTTAATTGATTAGGTTCAGTTCAGGCGTATTTTGTATCTTTGAGCAGGTGGGCAGCCCACAGCTGTGCTACAATACAAGTTGCTTGCTGTTTATTATATAACGGCATCACCTTTTTTTTTTAATATAAATTCACAACAATTTTATTTAGAAATCATTAATTGCACATATTATATTATGATGAGGGAAGAGGGATCATGTGATAATGATTATTGACAATTTTGACAATAATTTTTAAAATAAATTCAAATAAATTTGAAAATTAACATGTAAATTTGAATGTACGTTATTGGACATAAATAATCTAACAATTAAATTTAATGCAATTTATGTATCGTTTGATATTTGCTTCAAGGACTGTTAATTTTAAACCGTTAAAATTTTAAATCCTTTGATGTGCAGTAAATATATATTAAATTTCATCGCCTTTTTATAGACATAATATGTAAATAAGATAAATCATACATATAATGTTCAATTCAATTTAAGTTCTATATTGAAATATGTTAAAATAATTCAAATAATGAATCATCAAATAATTTCTTTTCACATATCATATCATGGAAATCAAGAAGAGAAATAGAGTATTTTATTTATTTATTTATACGAAACAAGTATTTTGAATGCTGGAATTGAAAAACAGCTTCACTGAAGCAGTGCCTCGGTGGAATGTGGAAACAACCATAACCCTATAAAACTTAAATCTAAATTCTCTGTCATTTTTATTAATACCCAAAAAAATATAAAATTTGAAGAATACCGTTGGTTTAAATTTTTTTTTAAATCTGCCCTGACCAGTGAGCGCAGGGGCAGTCTGTGCTCAAACCAAACCGCCCGGAGGCGTGGCGGTCTGCTCAAACCAAACCGCCCATCTAACAAGCGGGCCATTAATAATATAATATTCTATTTAAATTCTTATTTTAATTTTAAATAATATTAAATTCATTATTTTAATTTAAACCAAACCGCCCAGCTTATTAGTGGGCCATTAATAATATAATATTATATTTAAATAATATTAAATTCTTATTTTAATTTTAAATAATATTAAATTCTTATTTTAATTTTAAATAATATTAAATTTATTATTTTAATTTAAACCAAACCGCCCAGCTTATTAGCGGGCCATTAATTATATAATATTCTATTTAAATAATATTAAATTCTTATTTTAATTTAAAAATATGAAATTATTGTTTTAAATGTTTTAAATTTTTGACAGTGACATTTAATACCCACCCACCCGTGAACCAACCCCAACCCTAACCCACCCGTGACCCCACTCTCTTCTTCCTCACTCTCCACTCTCTGTCTCTTCTTCCTTCACACGGCGCACCAAAAAAAGATGGAAAAAAAAAACTCAAATTGCTAACTTCTACGCTCTCTCTCGTACTTCACTGTTGAATTCGCAACTCTTCTTTGTTGGGTAAGTTTTTAATTTGAATGGATTAAATATTAAGTTGTGTAATTGTTAAATTCGATTGAAATAGAATCGATTCAATATGATTCGAATCAAATCGTTTGAATGTTATTGGATGCGATTAAATGTGATTGTGATTGTAGTTATGATTGTGACTAAATTAATAATTATTATTAAAAAAAGTTAGAGTTTTCAGAAAAATAAATGTTAGGATTGTGAGTGTTTAGAAAAAAATTCATGTGATTGTTAGAACTGTGCATTGTGATTGTTAGAACTGTGTACTGTAATGTTATTTGGTAAATGGTTATTATTTTAATTCGATTAAAATTTATGTGTTAGAGTTATTTAGCTAGGATATAATTTTATATTGTCAAATTAGTAATTGTAATGTTAAGTGTTAATTGTATCATGTATTTTTGTTGTGATAATAAAAATATGTGTGTTATTAGTTATGAATGTTTGCATGCATGTTATAGCATGTTATAAAATATTGTAAAATATTTGCATGCATCTTAAATTTTTTTTCTATATGAATAATGTTTGCATGCATGTTATAGCATGTTATAAAATATTGTAAAATATTTGCATGCATCTTAAATTTTTTTTCTATATGAATAATGTTTGCATGCATGTTATAGCATGATATAAAATATTGTAAAATATTTGCATATATCTTAAATTTTTTTTCTATATGAATAATGTTTGCATGCATGTTATAGCATATTATAAAATATTGTAAAATATTTGCATGCATCTTAAATTTTTTTCAATATGAATAATGTTTGCATGCATGTTATAGTATGTTATAGTATGTTATAAAATATTGTAAAATATTTGCATGCATCTTAAATTTTTTTCTATATGAATAATGTTTTACAAAAAATATCATATGTTTTAATATAATAACAATTACTGTAGTTATATTATAATATATAGTTATATTATTATTAGTTATTTTAGAAAAAATATCATATGTTTTAATTATTCATAATTGTCTGTAAATGTAGTATGTCCAAAGAGCGCAGGCGATGGAGAGACCCTCCGGATGCTGTGGATCCTCCACCGGATGCTGTGGATCCACCACTGGATGCTGGGGATTCGAGAGGAGCGGGTCCATCCTCTGCGGCTGGGACATCATCGGGTTGGCATGATCCTGACACTTTCAATCCTCTTCTATGGACCCATCATGTTAAACACCGTGTCTTGTTGGCATCGCTTGAGGTACGTGATTATTATACATAATGTAAATTGATAAGCATAAATTATATACACATTTAATCTAGGTTTTATTATAAAAACAACCCCAAATATCTTGTATTTTTAATATAAAGTGATTTAAATATACCTAGAATCAAGTTACTACGGTTGTTTGGCTTTTCATTTGCAGGAAATGATGAAAAATGGCGAAAATACCCACCAGTGCGGATCAAACTACCCGCAGTGCGGGTCAGCCCAGCCGCACTGAGGACTTAGTCGCATTTCCAACATCCAAGCGCTGCGCAGGAATTTTCCCGAGCCTAGTGCGGATGAAGTTCCACCCGCAGTGTGGATGAGCCCAGCCGTACTCAATACTTAGCCGATTTCAGAACATGTTTGAAAAACAGAATCCACCCGCAGTGCGGATCAGCCATCCGCACTGTCATCCGCATTCAACTAATTCGCAGAAATTAAATAAGGAAACTTAGAGCCAATGCGGATGAGACCACCCGCAGTGCGGATCAGCCATCCGCACTGGAGCCGCAGAAATGCCAAATTTACACAGTTTCAACACGGGTTCTATTTTTGGCACTCCATGGACGTGTGTTACAGTTAAATGTGGACAGGAAATCCTGGGAAACAATCCAAATATAACACCCACTAACTCCACTTTCTAGGCTCTTAATTGGGCATGGTCTTTGGCTATAAAAGGGGGTGTTCATTCTCCATTCAGAGGATCCCTCATTCTTTCATTCTCTCTCTCTACACACACACAATACTTAGCGATAAATTTTGGAGAAAGGAAAGCTTTCAAGCAAGGAGAAGAAGGGTTTCCTGAGCAAGAAGTCGGCAAAATAGAGGTTTTTGATTTGTCAAAGGGTGTAATTACTTCTTTTATTTTATTTCTTCTTACTTTGCCAATTTTTGTAATGGATCTCTCCATGAGGGAGTAGTTCTCTCTCTAGGGGTTTAGGTCAATGCATGAACTTGTTTAATTTTATTTTATTCGGTTATTTATTTTTATTATGATTGTTTTATGGGATTTGATATTAATTTCTGTGATTTAATCATTTGTGTTAATTACTTAGTTAGTACTTGAATTGTAGTATCCCGTTTTGGATTCGAAAGAACCAAAATTGACTGTGATCAATAGGATAGTACCAAATTATGAATGCAAATACCCTAGGTTTAGGTTAAGATTGTAACCAATTTAATCTAAACCGGAACTATAGAAATTAAGGTTAGGAACTTGGTGAGGAACCTAAACGAGAAGCCAAACCCTAATTAGGACATCTCAATTCGAATCGGGTATTGGTATGATGGACTTAATTGCGAAGTACCAATATTTGAGGAGAAGAGAGACTACAAGCACTCAATGGGTCTAGGTAGCTAGGGTGAGGAACCTAATCGAGAAGTCCGAATTATCTAGGCATGCTATTAATTTACGAAAGTAACCCTTAATAACATATTAGGTTAGAAACCTCGTCAAATCATACATGAATTCAAACAAATACCGAATTAATAGAGTTATCAAGGGATTGTAGACCGAATACCCCTAGATCTTCTCATCTAGAAAGCAAACCAATATTTCTTTCATTCATTTACTTTTATTGTTTTAAACTCTTTATTCGGATATTGAACCCAAATTTAGGAATTGTTAGAACAAACCCCCCCAATTTACTTTTATCGCACTTTACTTTATTTTATTTTCTGAAATTTATTACTAAAGTTTGAACTAAGTTTTTATCGTACTCCCTGTGGATCGATACCTAAAATACTACTTTGATAAGAATTGTGCACTTGCAATTCAACTCAACGTGTGTTAAAGGTTTAAAAAGTACATCATTGTACTGAAACTTTGCACCATACCCTTTGGACCATCATAAATAGTACTTAAAGATGACACGATTTGAATCTCATAAGTTGATAATAAATACAGGACGATGTCATGCTTACGGTGAGGCACCGCAAGTCTAAGATTCCGTTCGTTCCCCATCCATTGATGCAGCGATGCCTCATAAATATCGGGTTGTATCCGATTGCCACCATGCCGCAGAGTAATATCAATCAGCCTCTGATGCATGGTCTAGCAGAGAGATGGCGTCCTGAGACCCATACATTTCATCTCCCGATTGGGGAGATGACAGTCACCCTTGGTGATGTGAGCGCCCTATGGGGTTTGCCTATTGATGGCGTCCCCATAGGTGGCATCTCAGACCATCCAGACCTGCAGAATATGATACCGGAGCTGCTAAGGTGTCATCCGAAGATTCTGCAGAAGAAATTGAAGAAGAAGAAATGGGACGAGGATGACTTCCGTTCTTCCAATTACTGTATTTCTCTAGCGGCACTCCGGTCTTACTTCTTCCAGAATCGGATATTTCCTGAGACTGAGGACGCTGATGCGGTCCTGAGGGACCATTACACTATTTAAAATAAACTTATTAATCCATCTATAATCTGAACTATTCATATCAATTATTTTATATTGCAGTTATACTAGGGCATTTGTGCTGGATTTGTGTGGTGCAGTCATGTTCGTGGACTCTAGCGGTGATGCAGTCCCGATCATGTTTCTCTCTCTGCTGAGGGACATGCTATCTCCATCGAGGTGGAACTGGGATGGAGCTGTTCTCGCCCACTTATACAGAGCCCTGTGTCATGCTTGTCTGGTAAGACTGTACTAATTTGGTTATTAAAAATACGTTTTGATTTAAGGTTGAATAAGTACCGAGTTCTTATTTTAACTTAAATTTTCAGGTGAAGAACAAACAGATTCACGGACCGCTTCTTCTACTTCAGCATTGGTCATGGTCACATCTGCCCGTATGTTGGCTAGTTATACCAGATCCATTACCCCTACGTTGGGGTTGGCTTGATCCAGAGAGATGCCCCGCATACGATGCCATATGGGGCAGTCATCACGACTACGAAGAGACGGGCAGGGGGATCTCTTATGTCCGGGGTCAGCTCCAGATGCTCCGAAATGCGAATATCGATTGGTTTCCATATCGTATATTCTATCAGCACTGCTATCTGAGCCAGCTCACGCTAGAGCAGAGATCACTCTGGTATTATCAGGGACCGATCGTATGTTACTGGATTGTAGAGTTTCACTACCCCGATCGGGTGTCTCGACAGTTTGGCTTAGATGCATTCATTCCGGAGGACCCGCTGGTGGGCGAGGATGGTACCAATAAGTACCACAAGTACTATCTACTTAAATTTCTTTATCCCTTTAATTTTGTCACTGTTTCCTGTTTTTCTAATTAACTGTACTTGCAGCACGGCGCACACTAGGCCCAAAGTCGACTAGAGACAGCATTTCAGCAACGAGTATGACTGGGCTCGACATCCGGACCAGCACTTATGGAGTCCGCCATCTCTTGAGTCGTTGGGTGCCGGTTCTGGGGATTTGAGATATGACATCTGGTACCAGAGATGGGGCATGTCGTCAGTCTACCTCACAGGCTATTACGGAGACATCCTTCGATGTAGACTGATGGATTCATCTAGGAATTACATGTCGTGGGGTTCGATCAATGCTCGCGTGGTAAGTATAACTGATACATACTTTAATTAAAAATTACCAATTTTAATTATTTATTATTGTCATAATCATGTTGCTTATTATTGTCATAATCATGTTGTGTGCAGCTGTTGACCGCTATGAGAGGAGTTGGACACAGCCTGGTGTGCATGGCGAGGGATGCTTGGCGTTATATAGGATGTCAAATGCTCAAGCACACAGCACCAATCGTGGAGACAGGTGGTTTTGAAGGCCGCCTCATTGGCATGCTGCGCGATGCTGGGGAGAACATTAATTGGCGAGAGATAAAGTCTACACCGCGAAATTCGAATTATCAACCAGAGGCCATCTATGCTCATGATATGCCGCCACCTCCTGGAGGTAGTATTAACACACACATTAGTTTTGACGTCAAGTCACCGCCAATTTTTGCATGAGTGGGTGTTTACTGTATCTTCTAGCCTCACTTGTGCGCACAAATTTCCAAGTGTCTCCATCCTACTGTACAACCGAGTTCGGGTGCTGAGTCCCAGCTAGGGGTTTGCTAACGGGTTACTCGTGACCCGTTCCGGGTTATCCGTTAGGGGTAACGGGTAGGACGGGTAAAGGGGTAGGTTGGATATGGGTAAAATCCGTAACGGGTAAACGGGTAATTTTTTCAAAACCTCTATCCGGTCCGTTTATTACCCGTACCTGTTGCGGGTTGACGGGTACGGGTACCGCTGGTACGGATCCGGGTATCCGGGTACGGGTCCGATCCGCCCGGTTTTTTTCTGTTTTTTTTCAAAAAAATCAAATTTTTTTGAAGTGAAACGGGTCGGGTACAAGTAACGGGTATGGGTATGCGGGTAGATGGGTACGGGTAGGCGGGTAGGACGGGTACGGGTATAACGGGTTTTTTTTCAAATTAGGTTGTCCGGTCCGTTTATTACCCGTACCCGTCTACTCGTCTACCCGTTTGTACCCGGGCAACGGGTACGGGTAGCTCGGGTAACGGGTACGGGCCAGGCAAAACGGGTTGAACCCGTTAGGGGTTTAGCAAACCACTAGTCCCAGCTAACTGAGGTGTAATTTAAAATAATAGACAATTCAGATTAATTTTAGCCGGATCAAATTCAACACTTACACCTCAGGTACAATTAGGACTGGCAAAAAAGCTCGTGGCTCGTGGTCTGCTTGGTATTCGCTTGTGACTCGATCGGTAACAGCTTGTTTGTTAGTGGATCGAGTTAAAATTAGCTCACTCGCTACATACTCGAGTCAGAATTAATGAATTTGAGTTTGACCTGGCTTGGCACGAGCCAGCTCGGTCGTTAACGAGCTATTAAATATACATAGTTTAATAGTTTAATCATATATTTTCACTTTAGATTGGGGATATTATGGTCTATGGATATTATAGCCAGTGTTATGGCAATTGCACTTTGAACTGTGTTTAAGTTGATTGGTAATTTTATATGGAATATGTGTGAATTAATTATTAGCAATTAAGTTAATTTGTATGAATTTGTTTGATTTGGTATGCATGAATTTATTCTGTTAATATATTTGTATGAATTTAGGATTTTGATATATTTGTATGTATGAATTTAAATGTAAACTTAATTTATAGTAGTTGATTTGCTTAAATATAATTGAATTAAGAGCATTCCTCAGTAATTAGTCATATAAATATTATTTTATTTTAGCCATAATTGATAAGATGTGTTATGAAAATTTAAGATATAGCAGGAAAGAAAATATACAAATTTATAAATTTGCCAAGCTAATAACGAGCTAGCTCGGCTCGCTCGCTCGGACAAACCATGAGTCGGTCTTGAGCAATAGTTTTAGCTCGGAACCTAAAATCTAAACTCGCTCGCTCAGCTTAATATACTAACAAACCGAGCACGAGTCTGACCTAACTCACTTTTTAACAACTCGTTGCCATCCCTAGATACAATCAGGCAGTGACTAGTCCACAAAACCATATTTCACAAGGAACTTTTTTTATATCCTTGATATTGTTTTGAGCAGTCCATTTATCAACAGAATTCCAGTATCTTATATTTAGGTTCCAGGACGTTCATATT
The DNA here is from genome assembly GCA_033356055.1 of Carex pumila. Lineage (NCBI taxonomy): Eukaryota > Viridiplantae > Streptophyta > Magnoliopsida > Poales > Cyperaceae > Carex > Carex pumila. The sequence continues at coordinate 72,222 of JARJHM010000058.1, read as the reverse complement.
TTATCTGAAGTATACCTCTGGTATATATAATCTGAAAAAAAACATAGAAAAGTCAAGGGAACCAAACTCCTCGTTACATGCACCGTTTGTCTATCCCGTATCAATACAAAAGCCTGGCCAAGTGGCCAGCAATTTTAACCGACTCAACAGGAGTCGCAGTACTGCGCGCGGGTACGGGTGGCTTAATCCTCCTCTATGAGGAAATTAAAGCAAAATTTGTAATATATATTTAGATTTAAGTTTTCCAATCTCCCACAAATACAAGTATAGGGGTAGAATAAGAAATTCATGATAGGATGCTAAAATATAAAATAAATAATATGTTGTTGATAAAAATTGAATCCAAATTCTATCTTCACAATCACGAAGTAAGTTCTAACTACTAAATTATAATTTCATAAGTAGATATATGATATTTTATGATGAGGTTAGGCTATATAAATGGTTCTAAAAAAATAAAATTCAATAAAATTTCAATATATATAACTAAAATTTTAAAAGCATAGGGTGGTTTAGTACCTGTACGGATGAATGTAGATCCGCTCCTGAATACAACACCATGCACGTCAGAAATTGTTCGGTCCGATCCGTTTTTTCTTAAATATTTATCAAGGAGATGACTCATATATTACTTTTACTTTCTTATTAGAAAATAATTATGTTTGATGTGTCCAATGAATAATAAAATTAGTAAAGTAATATAACTGCTTTGTTTTCCTCCGTAATGATTCTTGCACGACTAATTATATTATTTTTAAGGTTTTGACAAAAATGTTTTCCAAGATTTTGACGAACACAAGGTATTTCTAATTGAAATTTTATCTTATTTTGGTATTTAGTTTATTAGGTACTCCTCATTTCAAAACGAAATTCACATAAAAACTCTTAACAATATTTTTTTTTCATAAAACTCTAGCAAACTTAAATAAGGAAAAGAAAAAACTAAAAGTAGCTCCAATTAGTTTATTTCCCCACGGATTATCGATTTGCACAGTTCAATATAAAAAAACGAAGCTGACTTGGAAATTAATCTCCACTGAGTTAATACACTATGATTCTGTTGAGTAGAGACTATATTTAAGCTAATTTCATTACACATTCAAATCTATTTTTACAACTACATCTCTCCTAAATATTTCATACACCACTAAACTAGATGTTTTTCCGAAATTTGCAGTCCCATAATATACTGCTCTGGTAAATTTGAACTCTTGTGATTCCTTAAATTTATAACTTTTTAAATATATTTTTATAGAGGAGGGCTGAAAATACCTTCATCTTTAGTGTGTACCTTTTAGAACTATAATAATTTAAAAGTTAAAATTTAAATGTAAAAATAAAACTATTAAATATAATCTATATTATTTTTACTATATACAAATAAAAGATCACGACATCTAAGATTTTGGTCTTATTTGTATCAAGAGTATGCAAAAATAAATCGATTTGAATAAATTATAGATGTTAATTTTTTTAACACATTGATTTAAATATAAAACCAAGATCGGAAAAAAAAAATCGTATGCATGTAGAAAAAATAATATAGATCACATCTAAAAATTATATTTCGACATATAAATTTAATATTTTTTGTTATTAGAAAAATAAAATTGAAATTTTTATTAATATCCAAAAAATATATCAAAGTTCCAAATCTACAAACGTTTTGGGCAAAATTTCAAATCTGTCCAATTTACTGGAACCAAGTCCTATATTAGGTGAATTATTCACTGGATCCATAAATTCTATTTCCGGTAAATAATTTATCAGAAATAGGATTTTCTGATTTTTTATTTTAATTAAATAGAAGATGTTATGATTTTTTTATTTTTCTATTGAAATATTATAAATATTTTTATATTTATTTGAAAATAGATGGAATGCCATATAATTGAATTTATTTTAAAGACTACAACAAATAATTCAGATCAATATTTTTCAGGCCAAAATTTATGCGGTTGTAAGAAAAAGTAAAATATTTTGGATCTGAGTTATTGATTCTCGTTCAAAAATCACTTCTGGGTAAATAAAGAAATTATCGTAGTCTTTCTAGTACATTCAAATTCCAAGGTACTGCATCTTTTAAAAAAAAAATGATTTGATCTGTTGAAATGCCAAATTATTATTATTTTTTCAAAAGTAGATGAAATTGTTGACCTATGCAATAATCTACTTAGTATATTTGACTATATTTGCAAAACATATATTGTTGAATTTTACAGTTTTTTGTAGGTCCATGACGATATAAATTGCTATACACATCAATTATACAAGTGCAATTGCTATACATATCAAGAATGAGTCATGATAATATGAAGATTGGGTTAAGAAGCATTAGCTCAAGATTAGATTAAGTTAAAAATCTATAACATTTGAAAAGTAACCTTGAGATTGAGGTAATTTACATCAAGCGTTGCAATGGAAGATCAGGCGTTGCAACAGAACAATTCAAATACCAAATTTCACAGCATAATCGATTTATTTCGCTGCAACGACTAATTGGGCGTTGCAATGGAATAAATCAATTTGGACCCCAAAAACCTCCAGAGAGTTCCGTCGTGACCACCGTTGCAACAGCTATTGCGCATTAGGGATTTCAGCATAGTCAAACTTGCTAATTAGTGTTACCCGTTGCAACGGCTATTCTTCCGTTGCAACAGATGGCACCAGTTACCTTATTTTGTTTCTCTCTCTATAAATAGAAGAAAATTCTAGGTTTGAAAATCAATTTAGTTGCCCCCCAACTGCAATATTTTGAATTCTTTTCAGATCTAAAAGAACCCATTGTTGGTTGCACACACAACTTCAATATTCAATCAACAATTTCAAGCATACTCTGCCATACTCAATCAATTGTAAGAACTAGAGTTATTTGTGAGAGTTCTACTCCTTGAATCAAACACTAGAGTCTGAAGCTTCTTGTACTTTGAGCATTTAGTGCCCCTGAGCCAATTCTGTGCTCGAGCCGTGTGACTCCTCAAGTTTTGTAAGGGATCACCGGTTTTATCTTGTAATCTTTTTTCATTGGGTAAAGAAAGACGTGCCATCAAGAAAGTTGCGAAGCTCTGGAGACGTAGGCGTTAGTGCCGAACTCCGTAATCATCTCACGTGTCAAGTTTCTTAACTCATCTATTTATTTTATGCACACTTGTTTAGCTTGAGTATTCTTGTTTCTGCCAAGAATATTTTTACACAAGTTAGATAACTTTTAATTAAGTGAATATTAACCAAATAACATGAAAATATTAAAAGGACCATATTCACCTCTCCAGGTGCCTTTAACAAGAGTATCTTACAATTTGAATACTAGAAAGACCACGATGATTTCTTTATTATCCAAAAGTGACTTTTGAACATGGTCAATAATTCAAATCCAAAACATTTTATTTTTTCAGTAACACACAAAGAAATATTTTAATTTTTCTTACAACTGCATAAAATACAACCTGAAAAATATTGATCCAAGTTATTTGTTTCTAATAAATTCAATTATATAATATTCCATCTATTTTTAAAGAAATATAAAAATATTTCAATATAATAATAAAAATTAAGAAAATCCTATTTATGGTGAATAATTTAACATATGCTTGTTTCCGGTAAATTATTTATCAGATTGGGCAGATTTCAAATTTTGTCTAAAACGTGTATAGATTTGAAAATTTAATATTTTTTGGATACTAATAAAATAAAGACATTTGAAACCTCCTTGATTTTATAGGTCCTTTGGACACATTAACATGATAGAAGATAAAAAAAAAAAAACTAAACGTCTGTATCGATAATCCAATAATCTAACTTTTTTTTTTTGAAATAAAAGATGAAGGTTTAGTTTAAGAGCTTCTTTATATCATAGAAGATTTTTTCACTTTGTGGATTTCAAATTCATGACCTCTAACAAGAAAGCCAATATTGAGTTAGATTCAGTCGAGCTCTTATATTATATTTTTTTTTTGTTCTGTCGATCCTTAAATCATGAAATTCATTTAGATTTTGTCAATCAATCTTAAACTCTTAAATTAACTTTATCTCTTTTGCCTTCCTCATCTCTTCTGCTTACAGGCCCAGTGACAACACTTCATATTTTACCTCTACTAATCCTATCCGAAATTTGAGGAAAAAAAAAGTACTACTGATCGTAGTGTTCCACCTCCTCTAGAATATAATGATAAAATTTCTCTGAATTTGTGCTCAACCTGGGTGATTATGTTTCACATGAAAGAATTTTTTTTTTATTAAGAAATAAAATAACTTAATAAAAAAATTTCCTACTCAATTTCAATTGATCCCAGGGATCAGATCCGAATATAAAACAAATTCAACAATTTTGAAAAATAAATTAAAATTTAATGCTTAAATATTGAGGGTAAAATTCAGTGCCTCCCAATTTTTTTTTTTTACCTAACGCACTTCTAAAATCATTTGAGAGGAAATTTTACAAAATACCATTCTTTAAAAAACTATCAAACAAAATATTCCTCTTAATTATTAACAAAATGTCGGCTCCATCTATTTTCCTTTCTTTCCCTCCCTCCTCCCTCCAATTTACTTCCTTTCCTATTTTTTCTTCTTCTCCCTATATCGTGAAATTAAGTTGGCAGCTAAATAGATAGATCGATAAATGTTAGAAACTGGGAAAATTAAGTTAATAGGTTAATTGAAATGAAACTTCTCTATCTTGGGAAGCATGAGGAATCGGGCCTTGGGAAGGAGTTCAAAAACGGATCATGTTAATGTAATAGCATAAATAATTTTGTAATACATTAGGAACGGATGTTGTAAATACATTTATTAACACAATCTTGATAGCATCTACCAAGTTCTAAAAAAAAAAAAAAAAATTCTCTATCTTGAAACTGATGAAATTAAGTTAACAGAAAAATTGCTGATTATTGAATGCTAATTGTTCAATGAAATAAATATAGATTAACACAATCATATATTATAATGTATCAACAAAAGTGCTATGCAGAAAAAATATATTAAAATAGCCTACTGCCTACACTAAAAAAAAATTATATGCAGCTTCTTTATTAACGATAGTTCTCTCATGTATGAGAGAAATAACTTTTAAGTTTTCAACATCTCATTCAATTTTTTGTTCTTCTTCTAAGTTCTACTTTATATTGTCAATGGTTTTGTATAAGAATTTTCAAGGTAATTAACATTGAGGAGGGTTCAAATGCCTCTATTTTTTGTGCCTCCGCTGTGTTTCTATTTTTTAAAACTTTAATAATTCAAAATTTAAAACTTAAATGTCAAATAAAACCATTAGACATGATCTACATTATTTTATTTATGCATGTGTAAAAAATTGTGACATTTCAATTTTATTTTGATTATCATCAAGAGCTTGTAAAAAACACATTGATGTGGATGATTTCTAGACGTTGATTTTTCAACTTATTGATTCACATAAAAAGAAAATTAAAATGTAATAATTTTTTATGAGCACAGAGATAAAATAACATAGATCACATTTAACGGTTTTATTTTGACTTCTAAGTTTTAAATTTTGAGTTATTAAAGTTTTAAAAAATGAAGACATAGTGAAGACACAAAAAATGAAGGCATTTGAACCATAGTCATTAACATCAGGGTCAATTAGAATTTAGAAGTACTCTCTTTTTATGATCTTTTCTTTTTGCTCACTACCAAAGCACGACCTCTATTACACTGCATTATTGTTTTATTGGATTGAAGAAAATTACGAAGAGAAAAAATAAAAGAAAAAGAAAGAAATCTAATAGTAACTATAAGAATTATTTAAAATTAGTTACAAGTGACAAAAAATTGATGTTTCATTGTACTTCGATACTGGGTTCTAACCAGTAGAGCTTTAAAACCCAAATTATTAGATAAACATGACAAATTAATAGCAACTGATTAATATTAGAACTAAAAAAAGATACTAATATACTTGATATCAAAATTGTAAACGGTACCCGGCCAAAAAATGGTGAGATATATATGTCTGAAGTTGTATACATGTATAATCAAATCATAACAGGCAAAATAGAACTTTGAACAGCAATATAGGCCTTAAGTTGATGTTCGTCTGGAAATAGAAGATAGGGATCTAAAAAAATGAAAGAGAAATCAACAAGCAACGGAGGAAATAGAGTAAAACAAAAGAGAGAAAGGAGAGGAGAGGGAGAGAAAAATTGAGATCCACAAAAATGTTTTCTTTTTTTTTTATTCGACAAAGATAATTTATTAATACTTTTAAAAAAGAGATATTTATTTTTGATGATTTTTGAAAGAAAGACACTTCATAAAATTTCCCTCATTTGAGCTCGTCCGCTGTTTTCTGAGAAGGCCAGAGCAATAGCAAAATATCGGTAAAAAATTTAACAGTGTAGTTTTGACTTTATGCAGCACTCTGAGTATAGAATCAAAACGGTATTACTGAGTATTAGTGCGTTGCATGAAGCCAAAACTACTCTCTTAAAATCTTTATCCAAAATACCCACGAGAGACGCCGCGCCGCGGGAAAGCGGCTCATGTCGGACTCGAAGCTCACGCTGGATCAAGAGTCGAGTGTTACACACCGTTCTGGCGCTCTACTGGCCGATAAACCGCACGACTGTACCAAAGATAGTAAATATACAGATCTGATACACCTGTCATCTCGCCGCATAACCCTTCTTTTTTCCTCTCCATCTTTGACTTCGGTCTCTGCCTCTACTTTGTCTCGCTCCCCACCTCCCATTCGTGGCTATTAATAATTGTTTCCTCTCCCTAAAGCCGCCTCTTCCCATAACTCAGGGTTAGCTCTCTCTCTCTTTCTCCATCCAACAGAAGAGGTAAAAATTGTTCTATTTCGTGGGAGCTCCTTTTTTCGTCTTTTATTATAGTGAGGTAATGCATCTAGGTTGAGGAGATACTAGGTAGTTAGCTATTATAACTCCCGATTAAACTGATTCGAATTTCCAAGTTTGATCTGATGTTTTCCTTGTTGTCATTATTCTATTGGTCGGTGATATTATATTCGTGTTAAGCTTTATTCGACAGTATCCTCGATTCTGGTTCTTCGCTTTATTGAAAATTTTGCAAGAACTTCTTGTGTTCTTTATTCGTGAAGTAACGTTTTAGCTATTTCACAAGAGAATTCGAAGAATTTGGCCACTTTGCTAGAAAACGTTATAAAATTGTATTACCGACCTAAATAAATGTTCTTAGAACCAAGACGGTATCTGTCAATTAGGTTGTAGTTGTTACAGGTTTAATCATTTATCTAACAAAATGGCCTTTTGACTGACTGCATCTTTTGTCATGCTTTTGTTTTGCTCTTATTACGAAGTCAGGTGTTTGATCGAATCGAGTTGGCTAAATATTCAATGGAAGCTTGCCGTCCTTATTTCGATCCAGATTTTGAAAATTTCAATCAGAGGATATATGGACCAAGGTGAGCTAACACCATTGAAAGACTTCTTTTTGAGCTGAATTAAGCACCATGTCTTGCAGACGACCAAACTAAGAAGAGAAGTAAAAGAAAAATGATAGTAATTTTAATAAAAGATAAAAATGCCAGAGAGTAAGATACTAGCGCTAACGCTTGATACATCCTAACACACGTGACAATGAAAGTAAAGCTGAACAGCAAGTTTTAATAAAAGTTTCTTAATATTTTTCAGGGTCACGGTTGACAACGAGTCATGTGAGAACTGCACAGTAATCAAAGTAAGTAATATGTGTTGTAATCTCATAAATATTTCTACTTCCAAGGTAAAAGCAGTACTTATCCTTTCTCGTCTCTGTCTAGGTAAATAGTCTCACTGAGCAAGACCTCTTGCTTGAAGTGCTTCAAGTTTTGACTGACATGGATCTTTGTATCACTAAGAGCTATATTTCTTCTGATGCGGGATGGTTCATGGATGGTATATGGCTTCTCTTCCTTCAATTTTTACCCTTTGTTTTAAAAGATGCTTCTGGAATTTGAAATCTCATTAGTTAGTCATAAGATAATAGACAGAAAGCAAAAAAAGATGTTATGCTACCAGGAGAAGAAGATAGTATCTCCTTTCAGCAATTAGCTCTGACCAGGAAAGCTGGTGAAGATGCCATGCCTAGTATAGTACTTGTTGTTCTTAGTGCTGTCTAGAGCCTTGTTACTAGTTTATGATTTAGTGCTATTATTAACTTTTGTGATGTGATTATCTGTAGTAGCAGAGAGCCATATTTTGTGCTAGTTAGAGATAGCACCAGACAGAGAGAGTCATAAATGCTCTTTCTAGGGGATTATCCTTTTGTAACCCAAAACACTGTTTTGTTATGTTAAATGAAACTGGGCCTACACCTTTTTAGCCAAAAAAAAGAAAAAAAAAAAGAAAGCAAAAAATATTACCTGGACTCATATGATCCCAACCTTGTTCCCTTGAGGCGTGGCTTCAAATATAAGAAGTGACTTGTGGCCATCATGCCTTTTCTGAGAAGTTACTTTGTTCTCTTCTTTAATGTGTGCATTGCTTTGTTGCAGTCTTCCATGTGAAAGATCATAATAGTAACAAGGTGCAGGACAAGTCAGCTATTAGCTACATCCAACAGGCATACCTCTCTCTCTCTCTCTCTCTCTAACACATACAGCTGAGCACATCTTTTTGGGTTGTTGAAAGTATCCTAGAATTACTATTCATGCACAATGACTAATTTATCTTTCAACTATTCTTTGCCCCCATCATGATCCAAAGTTAGACATGATAAATTGTTGGCATTTCAGGCAATTGGTGCTGGATGGATTCATCATGACTCAGAACCAAGAAAACAGAAAGAGGCGACATTGTTCCCAAAATATGAAGAAAATTCATCTTCTGACTGCACAGAAATTGAGATGATCGGCCCCAATCGGCCTGGGATTTTCTCAGAGATTTCAGCTGTACTTGCTGAGCAGAGGTGGGTTGTTTCTATAAAAATAATAATAAAAGGTGCCTTTTTAAATGGAAGCCAGGTGCATTTGCATCCTCCAAGGATGAGAGAATCCCGTCTGCAGAAAAATCAGTGTCCTGATCATAAAGAGGATAGTATTTTCTGTTTACTACTTGTGGGTTATATTGTGCACTGTTGCCACATGAGAAATATCATTGATGCCCTTCTAGAAAATGGAAGTATTGCAAACTTCCATCTCACGTGAAAGTAAAAAAAAAAAAAAAAAAAACCTATTCTCTTCCGTACTTTTTTAGAGACAAAAAGCTTCAATTTAATTGAACTTCAGTGAGAATAATCTGAATTTAGTCTCTATAACATACTTTTTGGCTGTCAAGCTAAAAATCTTAGGATTGAGCTATACTTTTGGGTATCTTTATGGAAATTGGAAATACAAGGTTATAGAAGATATGATGATGTTTTGTACTAAGAATGTGAATTTCACGTACTTGTTAGGAGTGTGTTCATGGTATTTCTTCCATAATTCTCATTGTGTGGGGGTAAACTATGCGAACAAAGTTCTTAACATTTCTCCTACAAAGTTCATTTGTTAATTTTTTTAAATGACCCATCTTCTGGACTGATAGGTGCAACATTGTAGAAGCACATGCCTGGACTCACAATGACTGCCTGGCATGTGTGGCCAAAATATCCTCTGATGAGCCAACCTCACCTCAGATACACGACCCCAGCCGCCTCGCCACCATAAAGGACCACCTCTCTACTGTCCTACACAGTGGTGGTGTCAAGGCCCGTTTCCTAGGTTGCAATAGTACGGTGGGCCAGGCAGATGCTGAGCGTCGACTGCATCAACTAATGTTTGCCAGGCGTGACTTCGACCATCATTATTACTCAGAGATCGATGTGGGAAAATACGACTTGGGAGAGGGGAGGAGGACGGTGGTGTCTGTGGACGGATGTAATGAGAAGAGATACTCAGTGGTGAATGTGGAGTGCCTGGACAGGCCAAGGTTGATGTTTGATACAGTGTGTACTCTAGCGGATCTGCATTATGTCGTCTTCCATGCATCAATTGTTTCTCACGGGCCTTTTGCTTCTCAGGTGCATGTCTTGATCATGGGGTACCCTAATGCCTTCCACTCATACATATAAATTGAATGGTCACGTCACACCTGTACTGCATTTTTTTGTTGAATTTTAGTAGATCATAAGAAATGAATTATGGCTAGGTATGAACCCTTAAAGTATCTTTAGATACATTCCTAACTGCATAGATTATTAAATAAAATATGTAGATCTGTCAGTTATAGGCATGACCTGTACTCTATCCGCAATGCCTTGTTTCTGGTTCAGTTGTTGCTGGTTGATCCATTCCATATCTTATCAGAGTTGACATCCTCAGTAGAATGTATTAGGGTAACACCAACAAACAATAATGTGACTTTTTGGTCCCCACTCTAAATAAATCTCAACCATGCAATCAAGGATTATATCAGCCAAGGAAAATGAAAGGAGTTGTATGGCAATATTAGATTTAAACCAATATCCAGACCTGTATGGATTTCATAATGTCCTGACATGTAGGATATGAATATTTCCGCGCGGAAAGCACAGTGGTTAGGTGTATCAATTATCATTTTCCTTTAACTCTGTTAGGCTTCTATAACAGGGTTTATTAATAAAGGTTGTTTTCTTGCAGGAGTATTATATCAGACACAAGAATGGACGTGTATTAGATAGTGCAGACGAAAAGCAGCTAATTGTGAAATGTTTGGAAGCTGCAATTGAACGCCGAATCTGTGAGGTGAAGAGACATTTGTTTAAGGAATATTATATGCCCATCTGCTCAATATTGCAAAATCCAAAGCTATGAGCAAAATTATCATTTTGGGCCTACTTAGAGTTGTGGGAAAAAAAGGCACCAGTGTTTTCATCTTGGGCTACCAGTAAGTGCTTTTGAGCCATTGGTTGGTTTGAACTTCCACAAGAATGACACTAGGATGTAGGATGTATACTGCAATTTTTCTATGGCATGTTTAGAGAAGGAAAACGAAGTTTCTATTTAGTCAGATTGCACTTTTCTCCCCTTGTCTTTATCGTGTTTCCTAATTGCATTTACCAATACCATCCTAATATTTCGTCTATATTATTAAACAGGGTGTTAGATTAGAGCTATGCACAGAGAATAATCTGGGGTTGCTCTCTTACATCACACGGGTCCTACGAGAGAATGGACTAACCGTTGCCCATGCTGATATAGAGACCAAGGGAGAGAATGCGACCAATGTGCTCTATGTGCAGGATATTTCAGGCAACAGTAATATTGACCAAACTGTTCTCGAGACAATCAGAAAACAGCTGGACCCGCTTGCATTTCAGGTTGTGAACAAACCAACTTTCCTGAGAAATTGTTCTGATAGAGCTGTTTTCGGTTTTTCAGGCTTTTATGTCTCTGCAAAGTAGACAGCATCAATATATTTAGTCTTTTTGGAAACAACAACAAAAATTTCCCGTATGTTCAGTTAATGGCCAATTATTAGAAGTAACTTTTTAAGTTAAAGCGAAATTGGCAAAATGGCTCCTAGAATAAAAACAATGCTTCAGCTTGGTCATCAAAGTCGAGGACTTCTCGATCTATCATTCGTTTAATTTTAGTTTGGTTGGGTTGGTCCAGTGGATTGTAGAGGACTCATTAGGGACGGGTTTCAAATTGTCAATTTATTTTGCTTGGAACATGGATTCTAATTATTAGACCAATGGTTGTGATGTAAAGAGCAATTTGCAAATAACACAGAAGTGCTTGGTCCTGGTGGTTAATATGAGATATCCTTAGATTTAAAATGGGATGGGAAGGAGCTCAGGGATACTTGAAATTTAAAACTTTTGGCTTGTAAGAAAACCAGTTGCTACAAAAAAACTTGAGCTGGTGTGGAAGACCCCTTTGATCATTTTTTATGTTCTTAACAGGTAAAGCATTATGAGGTTTCTTCTCTTTCATCCTCTCCCAGGAGGAAATCCAGCATGTCACCTGAGAGAGATGCTATCTCGTTTGTAAGTTTGCTTAGGTCCAAGATAGAGAGGTTCTCATATGGCTTCATCTCAATGTAATGATCATGTTTCTGCCACCGCCCCCGTGTACAGCTGGATCATACCAATGACCAACCACGTTTAATAGAGAAGCGTAGGTGTTCATAGTGTACTCCTATTCATTATCTAACCTCAGTAGCTGTTTGCTTTTGTATAGTCAACATAAAACTGTTAATATTATCCTTCACCTTGATTGCATGCATTAAAAAAATAAGATCCTTCCATGCCCAGTAATTCTTTTAATTCGGTCATCATTCGCAGTATCTAGGCCCAAGTGAAAATAAAGGCACCCAAGTTAAAATATTAGCTAGAAGATTAAGGCTCTGTCAGGTTTGTATTTTGGCAAATTTTCTGAAATAGCTGTCCTTGAGAATTTATGGAGAAAAAAATTCAACTTCAGTTTTTAAGTTAAATATGAAGAGCCTTTTAACTATAGCTACTCTCATTACTAAAAGAGTGTATCTTATCGGATTGCTTTTTTGCTTGGGTTCAAACTAAAATTCTGAGATGCGCAACATGAATCAATTTAAAGTTTTTTTTTTTTTTGTACCAGTATTTATGAAATCAATTTGGAGGACCACTGTTATCCCTTATCACTCTATGGGGACAACTTAATTTGGTAGAACTAAACATCATCACCGCTAAAAAGCATGCAAAGGCCCCAATCAAGTGAAAGCCGGTATGCTTACCGATTACCGCAGTGTGTAACGTTTGAGATGACGGCCTCACGGGGTATACAGGACATGGATCCGTGGAAGATAGTTGAGAAGCGACTGATATATAGCGTTACAGCGGGAAAATGACAGATGTGACTTGGAGGGAAAATGACAAACATAACGGCCCAAACAAGCAGTGAACAGAACTACAGAGGTGAAGGTGAAGAAGCTATAGATGATAAGATCTACTGTAAAGTTAGAACAATTCGGTATTAATAGAATTTTTTTTTTTTTGTAATCTGTTAATATTTCAGTTATAATAAAAGGGACCCTACTTGCAAACTGGATAATAACAAAAAATAGTAAATATTCCTCGCAGCAGTGTCATTAAAAATAGTTCTTTGTGACTGGATCGGTAAATAATTTGCTGAATATACTATTTAATAGAGTACTTCCTAAGTAGCTACTAGTGTCATTAAAAATAGTTCTTTTTCAGAAGACAATGGTCAAGTAAAACAAAAAAGAAAACGAAGCACATTCATTTGTAACTATAAATATCCACAAGGTTCGCAAGCGAGAAAATATTAATATAACATTTTTAAAAGAAACAAGCGAACTGCTTTTTTCGTCGTATGTTACTTCTCTTACAACATGACAGCCAAAGGAATTGCTCAGTTGATTCGTGAAAGACAATACACGTAGAAAAACACAATAATAGTACATGAAATTTTCAGAAGAGGGTGATTATGGAGATGAACCAGAATAGCTTTTCAGTAACGTCTTGCCAAAGGATTGACTTGTCAATTTCTTACTTGTGCCATTCCCCAACTAAGGAAGCAATTTGTTCGGTTTTATCATACAAACTTGGAAGGCCACCTGTGAAGAGAATTTTGTTGCCTCGCCATTTTGCCGGGTAGGCATGTCCTTCAAGATACAATATGCGGATTTTCCACTGAAAAATCACATAAAAGTAAAAGAAACTCGTGATTTGTATTACAGTATTAGCGTGTTACTGTATTAGCATCGATTGAGTATGGTCCATGGCTCTGCCAGTTGCCAGTTGCTACACCCGGTACCACCAGATTGCATTTGGCAATTCAAATATTTTCCTTTGTGTAGGTTCAAGTTGCAAAATAACAACTTTCACAGGTCCTAAATAGTTTAAAATTATTGAATTTAAACACTTTCAGATTATTATATTTTAGTTACATTTTCAGAAAACTGCTAATTTGGTGGATAGTTAGAAAAAGAGTGATGCTTCTTGGAAATTCGAGTAGGTTATTGTGCAACAATTCGATTCAATTCATCATTTGTTTACTATCTGAAAATCAGAATTCATGTGTAAAACTAATTCGAAGATTTATATAGAGTTTATCACTAGATGTGCAGCGGATAATTCGAGTCCTAGCAGCAATCTTTTTTCTCTATTCGACTCATGTTGGATCAACGTAGCAGCATAACAACAATTGTGTCTCTACAAGTATCCACACAAATAGGTTCGAAAACAACCGTCAATCAATATGCTGGTTACCAAATTGACAGTCCCCTTTCTCTTTTTTGTCTCTTGCTCTCTCTCTGTTTTGGAGCGTGTTCAGATGGATCTAATCCCAAATCCAAACTCTCTTTTATTTCGTGGGATAAAACAAGTATACTGAATTCTGTCTGTAGAGTGATCAGATCAGATTTGAAATGCTGAACAGATATATATAGACTATAAACCAGTTCGTTCACACACACACATTTGTTCGCACTAATTGGTCTTGTCATGCAAATCAAGGTGCCAGTGAAAGCACATCAATGAGCTTTTGGAGTGCAAGAGTGGAAGTATTCTGTTTTATCAACAACCAAAATGCATGAACATGTACTACATATACAAAAAAAATTAGAAAGTGACAACCTCTGAATATTGAATGAAAAAGTTTATATGAAATTATATCTCATACAAACATTTGCCATCAAAATGCTCAATCTTGACCTGAGTGAGATACCAGCACAGGTTCCTCGGTTCCTCCACTGTAAAGATGAAAAAATAATTAAGAGAAATTTTTGTATTCATGTCATATGCGTCAAATACTGTCCTCCATATATAGTAAGAACTAAGAACAGATGTAAGATATGATAAACAAATTACATAAGAGCATAATTAACCTGTCACATGCATCAACAATGTCATCAAACTTGACCTCTCCATAATTCTCAACTTCTTGTTCAATCTCTCTTATAGTGTCGATATAAACTCTGAAATACCCAAAATCAGAATGCTAGTATTTAGATTGAGAATTAAATTTTAGAACTAAACATCTCACCAATTAATACTATATGGCTTTTCTTCCTTCTTTCTCCAAAATATTAATTCTTGAATGAATTAGCATACAAGGTAAAAATATGCATACGATGATCATGAAGTTACACTGAAATAAGAATTTATATCCTAATTAAAAAATAAGATTAATGTAGCGGAGCGTGCATCAACAACTACATCATACAAATCCAGCTAAGACATATGTTCAAAAAGACCAAGGAAATTCTTACAAGGAAATAAAAAGACATTGTCGCCCTTAACTGGCAAGCACTTTTGTCTTCACTGGATTTGTATTTACAAATTTGGTAAAACAACCAAGAGTTCACAACTAAACTCCATTTTGATCTCCAAATGTGCACCAGGAGAACCAAAGAAAATGACAAAATGAAAAAAGGGCCACAGCGGAGACCAAAGAACCACAAAAAAAGCATAAACAAAGCAGAGTAAACATATGAAAAAATAGTAAATAACCCTTTTATTAAAGTTCCTTCCGTGAATTTCATGGCACCCCCACCACTGGTTTTTTTTTTTTTTGAACCTTGCAAGCAAGCTTTGACTCCTTTAGGTTGCTAAATCTACAAAGTGCAAACAGAAGACAATTCAGCATTTCAGTTCGAACTTTTGTATATTGTGCATTGACTCCTTTAAAAAATTATTATTGTTAACTTAGGGAAATTAATGTTTTTGTTGAGTTAATCAATTTGCTCAGTTGGTTTCTTATATTCATACTTGATAATATGAGGTTTTTAGTCATAAAATTATAACAATCACTTTCACAACTTGATACAGTGTCTAAACTATCTGGGGCTTCACGGCACCGATTAGCCTAATTTATTATAAAATTCCGACACTTCACGGTTAGGATTATCGTACGGAATCCTAATTCAATACCTAGACTTCACGGTTAGGATTTTCACCTAGATACTAAACCATTGATACTTGTGGGTCTGGAACGGATATTGAATTTGGTCGATTCTAATTCAAGTTCCTAAGGTTATTCGTGCTACTATATTTAGTGCCAAGAATTAACGTTCATCATAAACCCAAGTCCTAAAACCTAAGCGGATATTCAATTACATGCACACAAACATAAATTCACAAAACTAAATATAACAACAAGCACAAACATATATTAAACAATCACAATATATTTAGAGAGGTAAATTAGTCTCTCATAGTGCGTTAACAACTGTGATCAACAAAGAGGAAAACATGTTTAATGACAGAAAATAAAGAGAAGAATGGACAAAACCAATTTCTACTTCTTTCGTCACTCCTTACGTCGCTCCTCAATTAGTCTTCAATCTGTGCCTTAAAATTGCTTGAGAGATGATAGGTGTGGAGAAGAGAAGTGTAAAACCAAAAGTAGAGCCGCCATGGGCCCATGAGTCAAAATTCCAAGATGTGTTTGGATGAAACAAGGAATAGAACAAGAATAGTGCATTAATGCTAATTTTAAATTTGAGAATAGTAGCTAACACAAATTTTGATTGAATTAGTAGAATAGTAAGTTAATCCACATAAGACAAAATAAATAATAGTGAATTAGTAATATTATTGCTTCATTCAAATATTGAATAGCTCAAAAGAATAATGTTATTATTGAATTAGTGCTATTCTTGCTCCATCCAAACACACCCTAAATAACTTCTTTGGAAAGCATCGCTATTCGACAGATGGCGAGCCGTGATCTCCTCTTGGCAGCCGCCGATGGGCTAAAATCTGCCAACTTTGCATAATATCTTAAATAACATATTTTATTTAATAACATACATAATTTTTTTTTTATCTTTTTCATATATTTTCAAACAAAAATCTCATAAAAAATAACATATTAAAAATGATATAAAAATGAAAATAAATAAAAAATTAATCAATCTAAAAATTCTTAAATAACATTTAAGAAATAAGAAAACACAAAAAGAATGAGACACTTTTCGCGAGGATAAAAAGTAACTTTTTGCGACGGACTACTTTCATTGTTCAGCTTTTTCTTTTTACAACGGACGGCCGTCGTAAATGCGTTTTTTCTCTCGCGAAAAGTGTCTACTTTGTTGTAGTGAAAGGATAATTTAGAAAGATGATATAATTTACATATGACGAGTACATATTTAAATAAATTTAGATTCTATACGTAAAAAAATGAGTAAAACTAGGGTGTTCTTAAGTTTACCAAGCCTCTTGGTGAACTTAAGTCTAAAACTTATCGAATCAATTTTAAATGACAAATCTGAACCGTTAAAACCCACTTACCTTACGAGTGATGCGTCTACATGTAAATTTTTTTGCATAGAGTCAAGTGATAAAGAAAGATTAAAAAAATTAATGCATAAAATTAATTTATGAACCTTCTAACTTTGACCACTTGAGTTTATACTAAATTAATTCAAATGTTTAAAATTTTCACATGTAGATGGATCGCTTATAAAGTAGGCGGGTTTCAACATTCAGATTCTTCATTTAAAGCCGATTCGATGGATTTTAAATTTGAATTCACCAAGAAATTTGATGAACTTAAGAAAACCTTAGTTCTATTCTAAAAAGATATCAAAAATATGCATAGAATCTAAAAAAAAAATTAATTAGACGACTAATATTTAATATGAAATTTTATCTCATTGGCGAATTAAGATATTTACGTGCTTAATATAACAATAGATATTAATAGCAGAAATAAATTACGTCACCACCCAAAACAAATATTGAAAGTCGGAAGCAGGCCTCGACACGGGTGTGCTAGACTACAAAAATAACAACACTTCTATATTTACGGGATAATAAAAAACAAAAAAGAGAAAAAAATAACGGGGGTACATCTTAAAATAGGGTATTGGAAGGACATATTACGTGCTCTCTATTTAATATAACAGAAGTCATCCGAAAAATCGTCGAAAATTAACCAAGGAAAGAAAAAGAGGGTTGTCTCTGTCACCGCCTGCCTTTGACACCAAGCGAAGCCTCGGCAGAAAAATCTCTCTCGCTCTCTCGTCCCCCCCCCCCTTTCGCTTGACCTAGGTTATGATCCTCTCTTATCTTCTTTTAATTTTTTTCCTGACGTAATTTCATTGTACGAGGCATTTGAAAGGTAGATCCATGGCTTGACCTAATTCTTATCCTCTTTTCGATCCTCCGGATTTGATTGAACAGGATCTACCGAGTAATCCACAATCTTGACTTATGGTCAAAGTTGATTTCTATTGTCAAAATAGGCTCGATTTTAGGGCTAGAGAATTAGGGTTTGGGTTCATGATAAGTTTGTGCATTGTATTGCACAAATTAGGCTCCTAATTGTACCAACGTGTTTTTTCGTAATTGTTCATTTCATGACAGGAAATTTGTAATTGTTTCTTTTCACGACAGAAAATTTCATGGATGATGACTGTTCAGATGGATAACGCAATAGCTACTTCCCCCTCTCGTGAGCTTGCTGAAAGCTTATTCAAAAAGGTTAAAATTTTCTTTCTTTTTTGCCCAGCTGCTTTACTTCTAGGAAAGAACAAACCTCCTCTATTGGGAACATCCTCTCGGACTAAGTAAATACTTCTGTTGTCAGAAGAATGATATTAGGATATTAGTACTGTTGATTTGCTTGAATTTTTGGAGTTATTAGTTTATTTTATTTCCTTTGTAGGACTTTAAATCTTATTTTCTTTGCACAAGGATGATAGGTTTAAACCTTTCCATATGAGCGAGTTCATGTGTCCTCCTAACCTAGAAAACATCATAATACCATATAGACCTTCCTGAATAAAAAAGAGTATGCACTTTTCTGAATGAACACATGTGCTTATACCGTAACAGAACGCATGTCCTAACCTGCCATGCTTTCCACTGTTTCTTATAAAATGTATGTAGAGAGTTGAGTCAGTCTGTATTTTTCTTAGCAAAAATGGAAATGAGTGGGTGATATTTCTCATTCTTCACACAGTTGTACTATATTGACATGTATTTAGGAATTCCATTTTTTCATTGTCGCCAGCCGTATTCAAAGAATTGCTATCTGTTTCTGTGCAGAACCTTAAGCTGGAGGCTCGCCTGAAAAAGTTGGCTGAATCAAAAGTACCATCTGACCCCAACATATGGCTTGAGATCCGTGAGAATCTTGAGGGTATAATTCTGGCGGACCATGACTTCTCCCAGCAGAATGAGTGCGAGACTGCCTTGTGGCAGCTGCACTACCGCCGCATTGAGGAGTTCAGGTACCACATCAATTCAGGCACCACTTCTTCCTCCAATAATCCTAAAAACAACAACCAAACAAATCCTGATCGGCTGAGGAGAATCAGGGGAAGCTTCAAGGTGTTCCTTTCTGAGGCGACCGGTTTCTACCATGAGTTAATGTTGAAGATTCGCTCGAAGTATGGGTTGCCACTTAATGGTGACACTCTGGTTGTGAATGTTAACGATGAGAGCAAGGCAACTGAGACGAAGAAGGGGCTGATGTCTTGTAACAGATGTCTGATTTATCTGGGTGATTTGGCACGGTACAAGGGGTTGTATGGGGAAGGAGAGGTGGTGGGTCGCGAATTTGGTGCTGCTTCAAGTTACTATACGCAGGCATTAAATATGTGCCCTACCAGTGGAAATCCACACCATCAGGTATAAATTTGAAAATAGGTGCTTGATCCATAGCAATCAGATCCTACCTTTTCTTTTGTTTTGATTCTAAGGATATTTCATCAAGGGCTCTAGAATTTTAAAATAACATCAACATGGAAAATGTAAAATATACCATGAATAATACTGAAGCATCAATTGTCCCCTGTATCAGATGTCTTCCATTTTAATTCCTTGTTAAATTGAAATAACTTTGAAAGTATTTCTCCAACATTGTTTCTATTGTAATAATGATTGTGACAAGGGGGGACAGTTTGAACTTCGAGTATTAGTTTCTCAAAGAAGTAGATGATCTTTGTCGCACTTTTTGTTTGATGTGATAGTTGATGTTTGTAAGACAACATATAAAAAGTTTCTATTTTCATTTTTTTTTTCTTGTGTTTGATGTGCAGCTGTATGCTGAATTATTACAAAGTGATGGTTTCTTATGAATTTTTATTCCTTTTTCTTCAGCTGGGTATCCTTGCAACATATTCCCGCGACGAGTTATTGGTGGTCTATCGCTACTTTCGGAGCTTGGCAGTGGATTCTCCCTTCACTATGGCCAGAGAGAATCTTGTGATTGCATTTGATAAGGTTATCTCCCTATTTTGAAATATTTAAATAATACTTTGGAAAAAACATTTATTCTTTCACCTTTTGAACTCAAAAAATATTTCTCAAATCCCTACAAAACAACTGTTGTTAAAGCATGCAAATATCACCTATTCCTTCCTTGCCAGTTCTCTCTGAGAGCATCAAGCTTACCCCTCCTAGAATACTAGGGGTAGAGGTAAGCAGTGATAAGGAGTCTTTTGATTAAAATGAAGAAGGGGTAGTATTGATTTTGATGCTTTGTAGAAGTGCTTATTGTACTCTATATCTTCTAGGTGTATGCATATAGTTTTTGGAATCTGCATGAAGTTGCCTCTCTGTAAAACTTAACTTCCATCATGTGATGTGCATATAAATTTGGCTTTTAATATATGCTCATTTGCAGAATCGGCAGCATTACTCTTCTTTATCAACTAATAGTGGTACAAAAGCACCTTCAGCAAGAGCCCCACCAGCACGCCCAGGTGGCAAGGGTAAAGGGAGAGGAGACAGGACGTCTCCATTAAAAGAAGCTAAGAAAGAGCCTGTTTCTCCCAAAGAACCTGATATCAGCATACCTGAAATATTCAAGGTCTTTTGTGTTAAATTTGTTCGGCTGAACGGCATTCTGTTCACAAAAACAAGGTTTGTTTTGTTTTGTATATTATTATTATTTTTTTTTTCATTCTGGGAAGAGAGAGTTTCATAAATTATTCTGACTTGCTTAGCGACAAATTTTGTTTCTAATGTGTGGCATGTTGTAGTTAGTATAGTAAGAGATTTGCAGATGGGCAGTGACAATGAAGTGCAATAACTGAACTGTAATAGTGTAGAAGTAACAGGAACAGTATTTAGGTCATCATAATAGTAATAAATATATAAGAATGAGAAAAAAACCAAATTTTTAAAAGAGAAAAATAAAAAGAACAATGCTTTGGGCATTTTCAATTATTTTAAGTCATGTCTTTTCTTTTTGACAGTTTGGAGACTTTTGAAGAGGTATTTTCTTCCCTGATGCGTGACTTTCAAGCCATTCTCTCTTCTGGTCCAGAGGAGGACCTTAATTTTGGTTCTGATTCTACTGAAAATGCCCTTCTAATATTACGCTTGGTTGCAATCCTAATATACACGGTGCACAATGTGAAGAGAGAATCAGAAGGAAAGTCCTATGCTGGAGTTGTGCAACGCAACTTACTTCTCCAAAATGCCTTCACAGCCTCGTTTGAATTAGTCGGTCAAATTCTAAGGCGATGCGCTGAAATCAAGGACACTGCCTCAAGCTTCTACCTCAGCGGGATCTTAGTCTACATTGAATGGCTTGCTTGTAACCCCGACATAGCTACTGGTTCTGACATGGATGAGAAACAAGCCAGTGCAAGGTCATTTTTTTGGAACCAGTGTGTATCTCTTCTGAACAAGCTGGTTCTCTCAGGTATGGCACCTGTTGAAACCAACAAAGACGTGAGTTGCTTCTTTGAAATGAGTGGGTATGATGAGACCGAAACAGGTAACCGGGTTGCGCTCTGGGAGGATTTTGAATTGAGAGGATTTCTGCCTCTGGTCCCTGCACAAGTCATTTTGGATTTTTCAAGGAAGAGTGATGGGGGTATAAAGGAGAAAAAAGCACGTGTTGAGAGGATCTTTGCTGCTGGTCAGTCTTTGACAAATGTGGTCCAGATTGGCCCGATGAAGATCTATTTTGATCCTGGTCCTAAGAAGTTTGTCATCAGCAAGGACCCACCTGAGACTGAAGCTCCTGTAGTTACTGGGTTACAACCCAATGGAATTCATCACTTTAGTGAAAACCCGTCAGAACAAGAGTTATATGTGGAAGGAGAGGAAGATGAAGTGATAGTCTTTCAGCCTAATACCTTTATTGAGAAGCCGCCACCTCCTTCTACTTCCATAACAAACTCTGGTGTTGATTTCATTCAGCATAGCTCGGTGTCTAATTGGGATGGCACCAGTATTGTCCCCTTCTCAGCTTCTTTAAACGGGCCACCTCAGATGCCAGCTATTTCTGATGCTTGTTCGGATCTTCAAAATGTGACAATGGATCTGCCTCCCTATGCCAGTTCCAGCAATTGGTTGGCTGAAAAAGAAGCCTTTTTATCCACCGGACTGAAGGAGTTGAGCGTTGCTGAGAATGGGTCTTTAGAGCAACGGTTAGTTGGGGGTGGCATAGGTGTGATTCCACCAGTTTCTTTTCCATCTCATGTTCCAGCTCCAGTAGGTTTGAACAATTACAACCTAGTGACAGGCGTGACTTCTGAGGGCTTTAGACACCAACTAACACCACCATATTTTCCTCCCGCTCCAGCTGTTAGTGCCAGTATGGCGTTGCCAGACCATCTCCTCCAATCAGAAGCTGCATCAACTATCATGCAATCTGTGCTAGCAGGTGTGAAATCTGACAGCTTTGTGCACCAACGACCTCCTCCATCTCAATTTCCTTCCCCTCCAGCTTTCAGTGATAAAACAGCACTGCCAGATCATCTCCTCACATCAACAGCTGCACAGGCTATCATGCCATCTGTACTTGATTTTAATGTCATCAACTCTGATGGGATGACCAACAGGTTTATGGAGAAACAGCTTGTGGCATCAAAGAAGAATCCTGTCAGCCGTCCTGTCAGGCACATGGGCCCACCTCCTGGATTTGGGGCTCCGGTGACTGTGAAACAGCAGAATGAAAATATTCCCTCAATGGTCAGAAAGGATCAGTCATTCTACCCTCAAACTGATGACTATGGATGGTTAGATGGTTACCAGGCATCAGCAAACCATAACATCACGAACCATGTGGGATACAACAACTTTGGTACTGCAGTTACTGGTGAGATGGTTGGTACAAGTTTTGGTTTTGCTGCTCCTGATACTCAGGTGTCAGGTGCATCAGCCATACTGGCCAATGGCAACACCAAATGGCATGATTTTCAGCTTTTTGAGCCGACAAATCTGCATAATAATGAGCATCAGGTGCCGCTGCAAGGAGGAACTCAGCTAGGACTTCAGGCAGAACAGCATACAGCTCAGTCTCTCTGGTCAGGCCGGTATTTTGTGTGAGAACTCTCAGTTCTTACCAGCATGGTTGCAGGTAAATCCAGAACTCATGATCCCAAAAAAAAAAATGGTAGTACCGCCTTTGCTATTGGGTACTTTCATGTGCCTTGTTTTCCATTTATCAAGTCTTTAATAACAAGTTGGTGAATAACTCGTGTCTTCTAAAACCTAATCCCAAAAAAGTAAATTGAATAACAAGAATGAGTAAATAAGTAAAATAAGAAAAGAAGCATGTGGTACCAATTTCATTATACATTTTTTAGGTTCAAGAAGCATGTCGAGCATTTTTGTTGAATCTTTTGTTTTAATGCAAACTGTTTTACTGCTTTTTCAGATGTTGTTGAGAATCAGTTGCAGTAATTGGCCTCAGGCTTGATTTGATGCGTATGGAATTATGGCGCACCACACTTCCAACCTTATTGTTAAGTTTCTTTTGGAGGAGAAATGATTTTTGGTAATTCCAAGCATTGCTGTTTGCTGCCCTTGGGTTTGGTGAGTTATTATCTTCTGTCTTGTTGATTAATGTCACAAAATGCATCTTATTGACAATAGTTCTTGATTCTGTTATTAACTAACCTTGTTTTTTTATTTTGCCTATTCAGGTTGTTCCTGATTTAAACGTATCTGAGGGATGGAGGATCTAATGGTAAGAAATAAAAGGATCTGGTAAGTCTTGGGAGTAACTGCTCAGTTTGTTGTCTTCTAGGGTTTACATGCAGAATCTTAAATATCTCTATACTTTGTGGTTCGTTGGGATGTCAAATCGGTGGTATTGTGTCTCAGTCTCTCAGTTTATTGGTACTATAGGTTTTAAGAAAAGGGTTTGTGCTTGTGTGGGTTATGTGCTGCTGGAAAGGTTGAAGCCTTGGAAGTTGCTTGGTGGCACTGCCAAGTATCTTGCGTCAATAAATTGGATAAAGCATGTGTGAAATTCCATATGGAGTTTTGTCTTAGGAAAAGGGACATCCACTGTTAGGATTTCCTTGTTTTGGTAATGTATAAGAGCAATGAACTTTTGTGTTGTGTACCCTATCAGTATTTAACACTGGTCGTCTAATAATATTTGTATGAGTGGACACTCAAGTTGTGTAAAATTATGTATGCAAGTATTATTCCTTTCTCTTGTTTATAATATTTTGTTCATTTCATGTCCCCCACCCCCCCCCCCCCCCCCCCCCCCCCCCCCCCACACACAACACACACACTTGTTTTGCAGATAACTTGGATTTTGCCGTCAGGCTTTTCTGTTGCAAAACCAAGCATGGAGTTCTACTGGAAAAATAAGTGTTTTCTTGTCAAAAATTACAACTTGATGAAATTGTCTCGTGAAGTCGTAGTAGGCTTGATTTGGGTACTGAGGCATAAAACAGGACAAGCCAACGAGGTTGTCACCTGTTTTTTGCCTCACAAAATAAAGAGAAATGTTTCTGTATCCCGAGTCACCAAACTCGAGTTCGTCTCCGAACTGGTTTAACTGTCTGCTAATAATGGTAATTTATTAAGCTTTCATTAATTAATGAATTGTTGTTTTAACGCATTGCAGTTTTACATTGATTGCTTTAAATGTTAGCTTTACATGCTTTTGTCTTGCGCTTTAATTTCGTGGACAGTTTGTTAGAAACAGTTGTAATCACCAATCCCCAAATTAGTTTCCCAGATTGTTAACGGTCCTCTATTCATTAATTAACTACTTACTTAAACGTACTTTAAAGTATAATTTAAACCCAGTTAGCTCGGGAATGCAATGGGGGTTGGTTCTAATTTTAATTATGCAAATTAACAGCTTTTTATATTTAATAACTAAAAATACAGTCTCCATTTTGAACAAGTAATCCATTAAATGAAGATTTTTCAATGTTTGTAAACACAGGTTTATATGCTTTAAAATATATTTGAAGAATAAGTTTTAAAATGTGTTTGTAAACACAGGTTTGTATATTTGTAATACAGATTTTTTTAATTTTTGTAAACACTGGTTTATATGCTTTAAAATGTGTTTGTAAACACAGGTTTAGGTGCTTTAAAATATTGTTTTCTTGCCAGTATATATTGGTTTACTTGCACAGGTTTATATGCTTTATACACAAGTTTATATGCTTTAAAATGTTGTTTTCTTGCCAGTATATATTGGTTTACTTACACAGGTTTATATGCTTTAAAATGTTGTTTTCTTGCCAATATATATTGGTTTACTTGCACAGGTTTATATGCTTTACACACAGGTTTATATTGTTTTGTAAACAATTATTGTTTCGAAGTAGTAGTTTCATTGTTATTTAATAGAGTTTTACATGTTTAGAAATTGGCATTATTGGGACAAGTTCTAAATTTATGATTGTTTCGAAGTAGTAATTTTATTGTTATTTAACAGAGGTTTGCATGCTTAGAAATTATAATTATTAGAGTTTTGACTAACATAAAATAATTGATGAGGCTGCTAACAATTGTTGTTTTGAACCAGTAGTTTCATTGTTATTTAATAGAGCTTTGCTTGCTTAGAACTAGTAGTTTTGACTAACATAAAATTTAGAGCTGTAAACATTTTAGTGGGGGACGCGCTCGGATATTGGTACAAATTTAGAGCTTTAAATTTTATACTCGGGGACGAATTCGGGGATTCGTTTTTATTTTAAAAAATGAAAAATTAACTCATTTATAATGAAAGTTAAACACTTGAACGCAGTTGTTTAAACGCTTTTCTTTATATGTTTAAATTATCCGATTGTTTCGCTGCATTTGGTGGTGTCTTTGTTAATTTTTTTAACATAGCGTTTTTCTCTTCATGCAGCAAAATTATGTATAATAAAGAAAGATTGATACTGTTATTGCGCTGTATAAAGTAAAACCTGATCTTTTTATTGCCGACATTCTAGAAGGTTGGGGAACGCGTGCGGGTACTTTGTTTGGAGTACAATTATCAGCTTCCCAAAATAAAATACTCATTGGAAAAAAGAGGTTCAACTAAATTTGCGTCTTTTAAGTTTTTAATCCTGATTTCAGTATGTTATCTAAAGTTGTTTTTGTGAGTTGTTGTCGTCGTTGTTGTTGTTTTTTTTTTCTTTTTATAAAAGGCATGCGGAGTGTCCGTTTCATATATGAAACCAAAGTTGTAACTGTCAGACTACTGTTCTTTCCCCCGAATTTTTTAATAATAGAAAATAAATTATTAAAATATCGAGATTCAATACCGTTTGCGTTTTTATTTTAAAACTAAGAAGAACGGGGTAAGAGAACCCGTCCGCAGGGACGGACCAATTTAACCCGTCCAGTTAACACAATTAATCACTCACTTAAACTAACCTAACCGGAAAAAAAAAAGGCTGGACGGGGAAGTCCAACCCGTCCGACAAATGGCGCTGCGGAAAAAAAAAAAAAAAAAAGGGCTGGACGGGGAAGTCCAACCCGTCCGACAAATAGCGCCGCGCGGATAATAAAAAAAAATAAAAAAAAACTGCTTTGTTGTTTAATTGTATAAATAATTTATGTAGTTTCTGTAAATTTGATAGTGCATTTGCTTATTTTATAAGACATTCTCATCCGAGAAATTGCAAAAAATAACATGTAATATAAGACATTCCCATCCGAGAAATCGCAAAAAAAAACATAGAAAACTCGGGACGGGGATGTCAAGCCCGTCCGAGAAATCTTCTTTTGCCAAACATAAATTATGACAGTAAATTTTGTTCAACCACCTGTACAAAAATACAAAACTATAAAACTATAGATCAGCAGGATGCCTAAAAAGTATAGAACAAAAATACAAAACTATAGATCATCATTATATTGAGCAGAATGCCTAAAAAGTATAGAAGAAAATTAATCAATTAAAATATAAATATGAAATCGCAAAAAAAAAAAAAAAGTCAGGACGGGGATGTCAAACCCGTCCAAAGAAGAAGTTTACCTATTAATATTCAACCATGGCCTGAATAACAGACATAAGCGATAGCAAAGTTGAAAGACAGAAATAGAGATAGAGCTTAATAGCAGACTGAGACAGAGACGATAACAAAGTGAAATTTTAAACAGGTAACTCTTCAATTAATTTTTCTGCTATGCTATTTAGTAATTGAAATGAATTATTTACAAAGATGCAAATGGAATGAAATAATTTATATTTACACTTTTTTTTTACAAGTATTTGGCTTGTGTAGTTACTGCTAATTTCATAGCATTATATAGAGTATCAAATGTTTTATAATGACTACCAACAGAGACATATAACATACGATTCATACTCTGAATATGATTTCCATGACCTACCTGGTTAATTTAATTCATTATGTTGTACCAACTTTTGTAAAATAATTTAATTTAAATTAGTTTTTATTATTGTAATAATAATAATATGTAATTTATTCATTATTGTGTAGGTTAATTTAAAAAAAAATTAATCATGTTGATGCTGAGGATTTATTTTGGTGGTGAAATACAACACGGTCGTAAAGGAGTAGAGTATAGTATTAGTCCTCGATTCTCTTTGAGTGTGACTGATGAATACGGTTGGTATGATGTGAAAGGTGAAATTTATCGCCAACTTAGATATTCTGAGAATGAGTATAACCTAAAAGCACATGCACGGGTTAATGTTGGTACAACAGCTAGACGTTATTATGAGAAAATTGAAATCGTTTGCGATCAGAGTTAGAGAGGTATTTATATCCAAAGTATGCGTGCCCAAACCCAGTATACTTTTCTTGATTTATACATTGAGTTAGTTCCAATCATCGGTGAAATACAACCGCAGTTATTCGTTAATAGTATGGTACCGGAAACAAATCCAGAACCTCGACAGACCCAATATAGTGATAACTATGCAGGTCCCAGTTTCTTCGAACCCTATCAGATACAACAAACACCGAGGCAAGACCCTCGACAGACCCAATATAGTGGTAACTATGCGGGTCCCAGTTTCTTTGAACCCTATCCGACACAACAAACACCGAGGCGAGACCTTTATTTGCATCCTTATCCCAATGTGAACGAGTTGTCACCGTCTGTTCAGACAGAAGGTAGCTGATCCTAATACTGATTTTGATGATGTGCCGCAAAGTGATGATGCTGACTCATGTGAGGATGACGCCGACTCATGTGAGGATGACGCCAACTGGGATAATGAAGTTGATTCAGAAGGGGATGTCCGGGATGATACCTCAACACAATCACACCAAACACCACGCGTTCAGGCTGAACATTTTCCCATAAGTGACCGCGGTGTAAGTCACCCTGTGGCAAGCTTCAATGACACCTCAGCATTTCAACTCGCAGATGTCAACTTCTTCAGTAGGCCGAAACATGTTCATGATACACTTGCTGTAGGTAATGAGTTTTCTTCAAAAGAGGCTCTACAATTGAAAATAAATAGTTATCACATCAAAAAGAATATTGAAGTAAAAATTACGGGGAGCAATAGAACTAGCATGATAGTCAATTGCAAGGACACCAGGTGTGCGTGGCGTTTGTATGCTAAGTCTGGATTATTTTCATCTAAGTGGGAAATTAGAACAATTTCAGGACCGCATACATGCCATGCTGATGCTTCTCGTACCGATCATGCACAATTAACTGCAAAAATGGTTGCCGATGTTATACGAGAAGATATTAGGGAGAATGTTGCTTTAACCATTAAAAGCGTTAAAGGGCTAGTCCGTAAAGAATACAAGGGAATCATTCCCAAATATAACAAGTTGTGGCATGGTCGAGAGCTGGCAATCGCACAACTATTCTGTAGTTGGAAAAAATCTTACGACCTTCTCACTCCATTGTTGGAAGCAATCAAAAAAGACAATCCAGGAACAAAATTCAGAGTTGCGCACGAACCCACAGGAGATCCAACAGAAAGGTTGTTTAAGGCAGCTGCGTGGGCTTACGGTCCGTGCACCAGTAACATCTAGCGGGACCAGCCTGATATGATCCAAATCCTACAACAATCATTTTAGTAGTTAGTAAACATAATAGACTATTATTTAAATAAAACTTAAAATTTTGAAATTATTACCTCATAATCCGGACTAGGTCCTGTGTAACCCATGTATTGCGCATCCTCAGGATATGCCTGATCATATGTCTGATGGACCTGATAAACCTGACTAGGTCCTGCGTTGTCTTGTGTGAATGTGATAGGAACCTTTGATTCCTATAATAATTATTTTAGTATTTAATAAACCATACCAACGATTATTAAAATTAAACATGAAAAGTTATGAAATTATTACCTGATGGACCTGACTAGGTACTATGTAATTAACTGGGGTGTACACCGAGCTGTCCAACAACTCTGACATGAACTGCCCAACTGTGTTGCCTTGCGTGGACGTGCCATGATCCTCCGCTCCCTATAATTAATATTTTATTATCCTAATAAACATAATCGACAACCAATTAAAGTATTTTTTTTATACTTACCATATCAACCTGACTAGGTCCGGTTTGAAAGCTTCTGAGGTATTCATTTAGGCTGTCATTTGTTTCTATCCATCTCTCATGATAGTTGGGATCAAAATCTTGAGGCAAGTTGGGAATTGGTTCAGGATTATCACCATCTAAGATGTCATCGATATTGTCTGGAAGATCGGCCGCCCTCAACATACTTTGCAATTTAGCATCCATACCGTTATCTCTGAGAAGGCCACAACTTGCTTTGAGAAATTTTTTTCCTATTTTCTTGAGTGTCTTGGATTTCGTTAATCCTATAGCTGCTGATATTATCTTTATTCCTCGTAATGACTGCAAAAAAAAGGTAACTCCACTAACATAATAATATCATCTCATAAATATTTTTAATTAATAAAACTTACATCACGTGTTGATTTCGGAGCACCAGGAATGTACCCTACTTCGCCAATCTCATCTCTGTATTCTGGAAGGGGATCATCAAGACCTTCTATGCACTGTTTTCCTAAGAAAATATTGAACATGCCATTGTTCTGGAACCAATTTCGATATGGCAATATGTGGTAATGACTCCAATACCCGATTGGAACAACCAAGTGGCCTAACGGATTAGATGCCTCATTTACGTAATTCTGGTGCACATTACCCCAATTTACTAGTCTCACATTGGCACTGTGAACAAATTTGTGTAACCGGCGTACCTCATTCTTGGGGAGCGGCAGTGGTGGCGGGAGTTCCTGTGCAAATCCAAATTGTCGCATCACACGATCTGGGTAATGATGCTCAATTATCCAAAAGTGCACAAGTGGCACACGAGTTAGCCATACACCCATTTCGGCAATAACTCTTGATGGCAACTTACACGGTACCTCAAGTAACATCGCTTTGTAAGGCTCCCATTTTACCATGTAATCTTCGAGCTTCTGCAGTTCATTGCGGAAGTAACTAACTCCACTCCGATTGTGACCTTGGCGATAATCATGGAGACAACACCACTTATCTCCGAATGCTGAACACTCTTGTTCATTTGGATGGCCCCAATTTGGACTCCAATCATTTAAGGGACGAGGACAGCCGATTGATAATCAAGACCAACACCAATGTTGTAAAAGCACAGTTGGCCCTGACATAAGCTTTGTTTTACGCTGAACCGCAACACAAAGGCTCCTGTAGAGATAAGCTAGAACAGCCCCACCCCAATTGTACTGTTCCGGCGAATCAAGATTTCCTAGAAATTGTAAATACATTGCCGGAACTGAATCCCCCGACGAATCAGCAAAAAATATAGACCCGAATAAATCGAGTACATATACCCTTGTGTACTGGCGTACCTGCTCCTCTGTAGGCTCATTCGGTTCCGGGTTTAGCATTCCAGCAAATTGATCACGCAATTCTCTCAAATTTATAGCATACCCAGATTGCGAACGAACCTCTTGCGCGTCATTCGGCCCCGATCTCTTCTTTTTTTTAAGCACCGCACTTGCGGTCCCATTTCCAAGAAGCTGATCCACTAAGATAGACCAAGCACGGTCTGAAGGACCCGTCACCGGTAACCCCATAATCGGCAGCGCCCAGAGACAAGAAACATCCTGCAGCGTAATTGTCATCTCTCCCACGGGAAGATGAAAACTGTGAGTCTCTGTTCTCCATCGCTCCACGAGACCAGCGAGGAGTGATGGGTCAATTTTCATGTGACCCATTTGAGAAACCTGATATAAACCGAGTCTAAGCAAGAATGGTTTGCAAAGGTCGTGGTACTCAATCCCAGTCCAGATACCTCGAGGGTCCACTCCTACATCTCTGTAATCCTGTCAATGTTATACAATTTGATTAAAATAAAAATATTGTAATTCAAATAGTTATATCATTTTATAAAAAAATATATTAAATGATTCATGGAATAACTTACATCATCATGGATTCGTGAGACCTTATGTTGGTCATGCGGCATCCATAATAAATTGCTAAAATTACTTGCTGACCATGACGAATCAAAACTAGAATCACCATATATAGCTGCAGCATGCGAAGGGCCACACTGATCATGACTGCTTGACATTCTGTATACATAACATTTTGAAAAAATTAATAACAATCTAAATTTACTAACCACTCACATTATTAAATAAATTACTAAATTAAGCAATTATCTATGAACTCTAAAACTCACAAAAATAAATAAATTAAGAAATAAATAAAATACGAGATGAATAATTTATCTAATTTATCACTTCTTGCAAAATACACTTAACAAACTAATAAACTTGAGATCTAATTAATTCAATTCATTTTTATAATAGATTGCGAAAATAAGTACCTACATTACCTAAATTACCTAAATTACTTGCATTGCTAAAAAATCCAAAATTAATGAACTATGAACTATGAACTTTAGGCTAAAATATTATCAAAATAATACTACGAATTATTTATATCTAATAATTGCGAGTACATAGTTAATCTCAAGAATAATTACAATAATGCTATCAACATTATCAATTCTATGCTATGGACTAATTTAAATAAATATATTAAAATGAATTAATTTATACCATATCAAATGAGTCTATAAATGAATTAAATTTTCTAAACCCTAAAACTCTAATTTATCATTTTTTTAAGTGCAATTAACAAAATTCACTGTAATTAACAGTTTGATAACAAATTATTATCAATTAATTTATTTTTACTGTAATTTATTTTAATTTTATATATTAAAAAATTACCTTAATTGAGTAATGAATTGACTGATGGGAGGCCGAGTTCGACAGTGAAGGTGATGGCCGACAGGAAAATCACGAATCCGGACGGACTGCTTTACTCCGTCCTAGAGATGAGGCGCAGTGGAGTGGAGCTGTCTCTGTCAAGCACCGACGGACTCATTTTTCTGTGGAGTAACAAAAATTTTTCTGTGAAGTAGCGAAAGGGATGGGGAAGGAGTAATAGGATATGGGACGGGATGAAGTAACCCGGCCGGATTTATTATTATTTTTTTTGGGCTGGACGGGATGCCTTAAGGCGTCCCTCAAATTTCGTCCGTGACTTCTTTTTTTTTCCGATTTCTCGGACGGGCTTGACATCCCCGTCCTGAGTCTGCATTTTTTTTTTCCGGATGATTTTGGCTTAATTAAGCGTGGGTGAGGTGGTTAACACCGGACGGGTTTAGTTGATCCGTCCCCTGGGACGGGTTTACGCCTCCCGTTCTTCTTAGTTATCGAAAATAACCGTAAACAGTATTGAATCTCAATATTTTAATAATTCATTTTCTATTAATAAAAAATTGAGGTTCTTTCCCACTGTATATAGTAGAATTAAACACAGATGAAGCAAAAACCGAAAGCTCGACACTTAATAGTCCACCAAAACACAGTTATAGAAAAGAAACTACTGCTAAGCCACTTAAACTGGGACTGAGGTATACTGGTATACAAAAAGGAATTCGTTGTTTCTTCATATCATCATTTGTTTTTGTGAGTTTTCAATAATTAAATTATAGAGACGAGAAAATATAGAAGTACATTAGTCAAAATTGTAGCTCTTGTAGGGATATGTACAAGTTTACCGTAACTTATTATAATTTTATTTGCCCAGCATCCAGCATGACATCAGTGAATGTATTGTTTGCTGACATTTAGCGATCTTTGAGGTAAAGCATGAATTCCTCCCTATGACGGTTCTTTTTATATTTTTAAATATCCCCAGCCTTAGGGTTCCTGATGCTAACTTGTGACGTCTTTCTAACAGTTTGTACATTTACCATGCTAGTTACTGAGTAATTTATTTTTATTAGAGCGTTTAACAGTCTCCTCACTCACATTACCCGGATCCGTCTTTCTAGCGGTTTTACGATTTAAACTATTTCGGATTTAAAAAATGAAAAAAAATGCGTTGTTTTCACGCCTCATGCGGAAACTCATGCGCTTTATTTGTGTCTTCGCGATGTCCTTGCTAACACGAACATTTATACTATTATAGCAAGTGTTTATAGTTTATACGATCCCAAAAGGGTAGTGCTAACAGAGGATCAAGTAGGTCCCATTTAAAAAGCTAAATTAATAAACTAAGCATCGACCAAACCTTTACAATAATCAGGCAGCTCAAGCTTCTACATTTCCAGCCATTTTCAGGAACTCTATTTCTAACAGCAAGTAATATTATACAAAATTAGTTCATTAGAGGGGCTGGATTACATCAAACATAAATTCATCCAACTTATCCCAAGAAAAGGCAAATCTACTTGCGTGCTCTCTTCTTTGTTGGTGCAACTGGTTCCTTTGAAGCTGCTTTCTTCTTTTTCCCAGTGTCATCATCTTCGGATTTCTTGGGCTTCTTCTTAGCACCTCTGAAGGAATCATTGTCTTTATCTGAATTTGAGTTATCCTTGGATTCCTTTTCCTTATCAGCATCAGACTTGCTTTTGCGGGATTTAGATGGAGCAACCTTACTGGAGCTTGATAATTTCTGCAACTCCGGGACAAAAGCTGTAGTCTAAAAAGAGGGGTAGACAAATAAAAAGTTTAGCTAGTGTTGGTATTCTTAAGCAAAAAGGTGATCTAGATTTTCAGTACTGTTGTAGAGGTGCAAAATATTTTTAGGGAGTTCTCATATTATATTAAACATGAGTTTGGACTGAAATTTTCAATTGACTCCTGGATATTCAGTATGCAGAACATCTATTTTTCTTTTCTTTTCCTCCTTTTTTTTTAAACTTCAGGGGCCGAGGTGGGTGATAGTTACTTACTCTGCCACCAGCTGTAATGAAATCAATTTTCCTTCCTGCAAAGAATAATTTTGCGAGGTTTATAATTCACACAATATGCTGCAACATAGATTGATAATCTTCTGTATGTTTTACAAACATTGGCGTTGTTATGTGTCGTTGTGTTGTGTCTTATTCAAATGTTAAAATCTAATGTCTTTGTGTAGTGGTCAGGTTGTAGCATCTGTTATATGTCATTGTGTTGTATCGTATTCAAATGTAAAATCCAACATCTTTATATAGTGGTCAGGGGTTGTAGCAGACTGTATGATGTGACAAATGACAATAGTGAACTATGATTCATATTTTATAACAAAGAAAGCCCATATGACACTAATATCCAAATCTCAAGTTAAGAGACATACCTTCAACAAAAGCCCTCCCAGGTTTCTGTTCGCGGTACCTAACAATCCATCCATCTGGATATTGACTGCTATCTGCTCCAACTGCTATTGCCTTCTCAATGATCTGTAAAATAATTATTTATCAATTGCAAGATAAAATAACTCGTCATATTATTTTTAGTGGAAGACAAACTGCCAAACAATTAATGGATGATAACAGTTATGTATGGCTGACCTCCTTGATGCATTTAAGGAGTGTTTGACAATTCTCTTTTGACAGGTCGGAAGCCTTTTCCATCGGGTGAATTCTTGCCTATAACAGACATGTCCGATACTCAGATACTTGATCCTAATTTAAAGAAAGAACTACTCATAGAATCATCAAACAACCAGCATTAGCAAATAATATACAAAGTGTAACACGGAATCTGTAGACGCCTTGACACATTTTGTAGCAAAAATGCAATAATAAACTCTAGAAAGAAGTAAAAACAAATTATCTCTCTTTGCAGTTAAAAGAGAACTAAAACTTGAAAAAAGCAAAACAGAGCAACCTGATAAAGAACTTCATCCGCTATCCAGTTGCCAATCCCAGATATAAAGCTCTGTATTACATAAAGAAGTAAGAATTTGAAAATCAATTATAATACCTAAATGTCTTCAAGTGCAGGATGATAGCATAATAAGGCTATTATGAACCTAAAAAGTATTGATGGCTAAAAAAACGATCATAAATGTCAAAGTATCAGAAATAACTTATATAGATATACAAATTACCTGATCAAGTAAGAGAGCTTTCATTGGAGCCTTCTTCTTTCTTAGAGCATTAGCAAACTCATCAACCTTCATAGGCTCAGTTAAAGCATCTGGACCTAGCTCAGATATAGGGGGCATAGCCTCTGGCTGAAAATACAAGAATTAAAAAAAAAAAAAAAAAGCAATAGCACTCGATAAACAATCAAGGAGAGATAAAAAAAAATAAAGAATGAAGTATCAAAAAGCAAGGAACAAATTATAAATTATCAGATAATTGTTGAATGAATGTAGTAGGGATAGATTATATTGACAACAAAGTTTGTTAGTTAAGAACCAAACAATTTTCAAAACAAAAAAGAAAGAAAGTAAAATTACAGATATCTTCTCTATGGTTAAGATAGTTAATGTATCAAATTTGGTGCCAATTAAAAAACCGATTGGTTATCCACAAAGTAGTCTGACCTATTATTAATGGTTCAGTTTTATCGACACTTGACCAGTGATCAAACAATTCTCACTTTGCACTAAATTTGATACACAACCTATCTTTACTATATAACATATTTACAATTTTTTTCTTTTTTCTTTTTTTTTAGTTTTAATTACCATTTTGTTGGTTGTCATGCCAAATAAATATGTAGAGAAGAGAGATTTACATCATGAACCAAGCGAACTTTTGCAAAGCGCCTCTTATCTGTGAAAGAAACTTCTAGGCCATCATCCAGCTGCAAAAGATATACACTATTGAACTATATGCCACCGTCTGACCCAAAATTACACAATTTAGTCATCTGAAGTATCTAAATTTCAAAATTGAAAATGCATGAACCAAAAAGAAGGAGAAAGCAACATATGTAAAGCTACTCTTTTGACAATAAAAGGATCATACTTGTGCATAAACTTTGGAGTATTTAGATGGCCATTCTTCATCTGTGGTGTTAACAGCAGACCTATAATCAACGCCAGAGTTTTCTTAGGAAAAAAAAAGGCGTGTAAGAAAAAACATAACATAAAAAAGTAATTATTGGTTACCTTTTGTATTTAGCAGTCTCAACACCTTTGATGTAAATAGCACCAGCCATCCCTACAACATTAAGCATGAGACAAATACTCATCCTCAATTTATTGTCTTGTGCCTATTTTTTACTGTGCCTAAAATTTAGCTATATGTGCTTTTGGTGTCTCTTATGTTCACATTTGTCTTCTTGTTACTCTTCTTGATGTCCTACCATGCACCATTCAGACAAACATATATACCAGACTTTTGTTACCTTGGTTTTCATTTCAAAGGGCTTATATTATACTCATTTTGATTATGTTAAATTAACTGAAAATATGGTGCAAACCACACCTCATGTTAATTATTTTACATATTTACAAGCTAAAGCTAACACTCAATATTTTTAATATTTGTAATTGAAAGTTTAACGCATGACATTATTTGCAAATAGCAACAAGCCAAATAAAAAAAAATTGCAAATAGCAACAGGTGCCGGAACCAAGTAAAAAATATAGCCACAAAATACTAGTTGTTAAAATAAGAACTGCAGCAGTAATATTTTCTAATGCACAAAATAATGGGTCTAGTTAAAGATAATATCCCTTCAGTCTATGATCTGCATGCAGACATGCAGTAACAGCAAAAGGCAATAACAAAAATGGTATGGTGACGACTCCCATGCTTCTTGCCTTCAGGATAATGCGTGACAATTCTAACAAGTATACATTATATTTTTGGGTTTCTTAGGGGGTAGCCACTGAATTTTCCCTTTTTCATAGATTAGCTCTGCTTGATGAATGAATTTCAGAAGTTCACCACTGATCATTTGGGTTTTGAGTGATATTGAAGAGGAAGGAGGCTACTTATTCAGAGCCAGAGGTTCTCAAGTCTCCACTTCATACCCATGCTTAAAATTGACAAATCAAATTTCTCATTTTAAGAAGAGTTACAAATGCAGAATCTAAGTTATGTAGGTATACAGATTATAAAATTTAGCTTTCCCTATACTTACACTAGATAATTAACTACATGCATAAAAATACAAGGGCTAAAAAGAAGCTAACCAAACTGGAATGTGGGGAAAGGAGGGGAGTCGAGGCGGAGCCAGAGGTTTTTGCCCTTGCGCAGAGCGGCGAGGATAGTCTTTCCGACGAGAGCACACTGGAGATCGGAGGGGGAGACGCCATCGATGACCTTGGGGTCATCGTTCACGGAGCACTTGACGATCCTCTTCCCCAAACAGTGCTCTTCCAGGGCCAGCCGCGCCACCTCTACCTCCGGCAGCTCAGGCATTGCTTTCTCCTCCCTTGCTAGCCCTTCGTCACTCTCTTTAACTCTTTTCCACTCTGGCGGAGAATGGAGAGTGAAAGGAAGGGGTTTGTCTCGCGACTTGCGTCAAATGTTAGAATGTCCGAAGCAGCCGAATTTTTTATTAATAGAAATAAAATAAAATAAATATCGAAAAAGAATAGTACTTGCGTTTTTTTACGAAAAGTAGTTAGAACGAGTTTTGATAACCCGTCCCACCGGACGGATTGAATAAATTCATCCCGGTTACATCCCTAATTACCCCGTTCTTAACCAAATTCGTGCAAAAAAAAAAAAAAATGGCCGGATTAAGAGAACCCATTCCGAAATAAAAAAAAATAAAAAAATATGGCCGAGTTAAGAGAACCCATCCCGAAATTTAAAAAAATAATAATTTGGACGGGTTTACAAGACCCGTCCCGGACTTTAAAAAAAAAAAAATTCTGAACGGTTTTGTTAAACCCATCCCGACGGAAAAAAAAAATAAAAAAATAGGACGGGTTGTTTTACACCATCCAACTACACTTTTAATGCCACCCCGCAGAATGCTTGATCAAAAGGCGTTCAGACAGAGACAGAAGTTCATCACACTCAGAGAGAAGTAATTGCTATTGATAGCGAAATCAAATTTTAAATATGTAACTTCTTAATTATATTTTATGCTATATCATTCAATAATTTTTATAAAATAATTTAATTAATATTATTTTTTATTAATGTAATTTATTCATTATTGTGTAAGTTAATAATATGTAATTTTTATTTAATTAATATTAGTTACGAATATATTTCAATAGGTAAATTTTGTAAGGTAACACTAAAATGTTATCAAATTTAATTTGTTTTTACGTAATTATTGAATTTTATATTTGTTCAATTAAATGATTTTGTTATTTTCTGCTATGTCATTTAGTAACTCTTGTAGAAAAATTTAATTAATATTAGTTTTTATTATTATAATAATAATAATAATATGTGATTTATTCATTATTGTGCAGGTTAATTTATAAAAATAATTAATCATGTTGATGCTAAGGATTTATTTTGGTGGTGAAATAAGACAGGGTCGTAAAGGAGTAGAGTATAGTATTAGTCCTCAATTCTCATGAGTGTGACTGATGAACATGGTTGGTATGATGTGAAAGGTGAAATTTATTGCCAACTTGGATATTTCGAGAATGAGTATAACC
Source organism: Carex pumila (assembly GCA_033356055.1). Lineage (NCBI taxonomy): Eukaryota > Viridiplantae > Streptophyta > Magnoliopsida > Poales > Cyperaceae > Carex > Carex pumila. The sequence goes on along the minus strand of JARJHM010000058.1, from coordinate 33,291 downwards.
TTAAAGCACATGCACGAGTTAATGTTGGTACAACAACCCGACGTTATTATGAGAAAATTAAAATCGTGTGCGATCAGAGTTAGAGAGGTATTTATATCCAAAGTATGCATGCCCAAACCCAATATACTTTTCTTGATTTATACATTGAGTTGGTTCCAATCATCGGTGAAATACAACTGCAGTTATTCATTAATAGTATGGTACCAGAACCGAATCCAGAACCTCGACAAACCCAATATAGTGATAAATATGTGGGTCCCAGTTTCTTCGAACCTTATCAGACACAACAAACACTGAGGCAAGACCCTCAATAGACCCAATATAGTGGTAACTATGGGGGTCCCAGTTTCTTTGAACCTTATCCGACACAACAAACACCGAGGCGAGACCTTTATCTGCATCCTTATCCCAATCTGAACGAGTTGTCACCGTCTGTTCAGACAGAATACAATAATTAGAATAGCCCATGGATCGATCCACCGGAGGCAGCTGATCCTAATACTGATTTTGATAATGTGCCGCAAAATGATGATGAAGAGGACGCTGACTCATGTGAGGATGACCCCGACTGGGATAATGAAGTTGATTCAGAAGATGATGTCCGAGATGATACCTCAACACAATCACACCAAACACCACGCGTTCAGGCTGAGCATTTTCCCATAAGTGATCGCGGTGTAAGTCACCCTGTGGCAAGTTTCAATGACACCTCAGCATTTCAACCCGCAGATGTCAATCTCTTTAGTAGGCCGAATCATGCTCATGATACACTTGCTTTAGGTAATGAGTTCTTTTCAAAAGAGGCTCTACAATTGAAAATAAATAGTTATCACATCAAAAAGAATATTGAAGTAAAAATTACGGGGAGTAATAGAACTAGCATAGTAGTCAATTGCAAGGACACCAGGTGTGCGTGGCATTTGTATGCTAAGTCAGGATTATTTTCATCTAAGTGGAAAATTAGAATAATTTCAGGACCACATACATGCCATGCCTATGCTTCTCGTACCGATCATACACAATTAACTGCAAAAATGATCGTCGATGTTATACGAGAAGATATTAGGGAGAATGTTGTCTTAACCATTAAAAGCGTTAAAGGGCTAGTCAGTAAAAAATACAAGGGAATCATTCCCAAATATAACAAGTTGTGGCGTGGTCGAGAGCTGGCAATCGCACAACTATTCGGTAGTTGGAAAAAATCTTACGACCTTCTCACTCCATTATTGAAAGCAATTAAAAAAGACAATCCAGGAACAAAATTCGGAGTTGCGCACAAACCCACAGGAGATCCAACAGAAAAGTTGTTTAAGGCAGCTGCGTGGGCTTACGGTCCGTGCATTGCTGCAGTGCCTCATCTCAGGCCAATCATTAGTATTGATGCATGCTTCCTTTCTGGTAGGTATCAAGGGAGATTGCTGATAGCGTGCGGTTACGATGCTGAGAACCAGTTGCTTCCTCTGGCTTTTGCATTAGTCGAGGAAGAGAGTTTCCAGACATGGGGATGGTTCATGAGGTGGCTGAGTCTGGAGGTAATTGGTAATAAGTTCATGTGCGTCGTTTCTGATCGGCACATGGGGATCAAGAAAGTATTCACCGATAGATACGGTGGTTGGTACAAGGATGGTGGCGAGTGCGTTCACAGATTGTGCTCACAACACATTGCCGAGAATTTGATGAAAAAAGTAGACAATATAAAACTTTGTAACCTATTTAAAATACTTGTGAACAAAAAGAAGCCACGGAGGTTTGAGGAGTTCTTCGAAATATTACGAAAGAAAAATCCAGATGCAGTTGCGTACTTAAATAATGTCAGTAAATATCAAGATACCAATCATAATGAGATCCCTAAACCATGGAAGGTGTATCATTGGATATTATGTTTGTAGTTTGTATTATGCATTGAATTTCTTTCTATGTTGTAGGTAATATATCCATGTTTACATCATAATAATCCTTATTTGCATTATTTTTGTGTTCTCGCTTAAAAAAGCTATTTTGACATTTGAAGAGTGACCAAATAATAAAAAAAGTATTCCCAAGTTGCATTCATGAAGTAATCCCGTCAATGTTATAAAATTTAATTAAAGTAAAATATTGTAATTCAAATAGTTATCTCATTTTATAAAAAAATAAAATTATATGATTAATGGAGTAACTTACATCATCATGGATTCGTGAGATTTTATGTTGGTCATGCGGCATCCATAATAAATTGCTAAAATTATTTGCTGACCATGTCGGTTCAAAACCAAAATCATCGTGTGCAACTGCAGCATGTGAAGGGTCACCCAAATCATGACTGCTTGACATTTTGCATGCATGATATTTTAAAAAAAATTAATAACAATCTAAATTTACTAACCACTAATATTATTAAATAAATTACTAAATTAAGCAATTACCTGTGAACTCTAAAACTTACAAGAATAGATAAATTGATAAATAAATAAAATACAAGATGAATAAATTATCTAATTTATCACTTCTTGCAAAATACACTTACCAAACTAATAAAATGAAATCTAATTAATTCAATTCATTTTCATAATAAATTAGGAAAATAAGTACCTACATTACCTAAATTACTTGTATCACCAAAAAATCTAAAATTAATGAGCTATGAACTTTAGGCTAGAACATTGTCCAAATAATCTTATGAATTATTTATATCTAATAAATTGCAACTACTAATTGAGAGTATGTAGTTAATCTCAAGAATAATTAAAATAATGCTATCAATACTCAGGGTGTTCATCGGTTCAGTTCGATTGAAACCGATCCGAACTTGCCAAACCAAAGTTATCATGCTGTTTTAAAAATAGAACAGAACCAATCCGAATTAGCATTGCAATCGAACCGAACCAAAGTTTTATTTCGGTTTGTTCGGTTCAAACCGAAATATATTAATTTTTTTAATTAAAACAATTGATTATAAACCGGACTATTAAGAAATAAACTAAGATATTTAGAAATAAACCAAGTATTTAAAGCAATTGATTAAGAAATAAACCGGAGTATTAACAAATAAAATGGTGTGGTTCCGATCAAATTCATATTATATGAAAGTTCGGTCGGTTCAGTTATTTTGGTTTTAAATTTTTTCATATCGAATCGAACCGAACCGAAGTTATAATTCGATTTTGAAAAACCAACCAAATTGATCCAATAAACTGAAATAACCGAACCGATCCAACAAACTGAAATAACCGAACTAATTCAGTTTGGTCCAAAACCGAACCATTTGAATACTCCTAATCAATTCTTTAAAATGCAATTAACAAATTAATTAAATTCACTATAATCAATAATTTAATAACAAATCAAATTAAAAATTACTACAAATTAACACATTTTTATACTAATTTAATTTAATTTAATTATATTTAAAACAAACCTGAAATGATAGACAACAGAGGCAGTTTGTATGAAGGTGGGGCGAAAATTCACAGATCCGAACAGATTGCGTTAGTTCGTCCCCTTCATTACCTTCTTCCAACCCACCTTGCTACAGAGCAGAGACACGGGAGAGAGCGAGAGACAGCGAAAGGGAAAGGGGTAAATAAGTGGGGGACGGGTTAAGAGGACCCGCCCGGGATTTTTTTTTTCTTTTTAGCGTGGGACGGAACGCTTAAACCCGTCCGAGAATTTTTTTTTTAAGCGCCAGGACGGGATGCTTAAACCTATCCGGGAATTTTTTTTTTCCATGATGTTGGTTAATGGTTAATGAGATTAACTAGGACGGGTTAACACAACCCAGTCTACCTACTTTTCGCAAAAACTCAAAATATTCCTCTTTTTCGATATTTATTTTATTTTATTTCTATTAATAAAAAATTCGGTCCGAAGAAGGGCGGACGCAGGATTTTTGTCAGTGCGGGGGCAATAATCAGAAATAGTTTATCGGTTCAAACCAATAGCTTATCGTGTACAATTCAACATAACAAAAAAATACCAATCGATATAATAAAAATCCTAAATTACTTGAAAAAAAATCAACAATTCAACATTCATAGAAAATTTAAAATTAACATTTTGGTTCAACTTGGCAGCCTCTGCCTTTGAATTCAAAAAAAATAAAATAAAATAAAAACATTTTTGTTCAACTAATTTTTGCTATTTGGGCTCCGCTAATTTGTTTCGATCAGAGTTTATATGGGCTCCCTTCCGTCTATTAGAATTCCAAAATGGGCTACAGGGGAGCAATTTGAATTCCAGGGAGGGGCAGAGGTATGAAAAGCAGATTTTTAGCACTATTTTTGAAAATCCAGCGGGGGGTAGCTGACCCCCCCTGTGCTACAGTGGGTCCGCCCTTGGTCCGAAGGGTTTTAGCAATGGCCATACTGGTCCGGTATTCACTTTTAGAAACCAGGTCGAACCGTTTCAAATCATTAAATTTATCAAATAAACATGATATTATGTTTATTTTTTTCTTAATGCATAAGTAATTTACATGTGTAAGTAATATATTTATTTAATGAAAAAATAAATTAAAAAATTAAGTTTTTTCAAATACTAATAACATATTATTTGAAATAAATAAAAAATTTCAACATAAAATTACTATATTTAGTTTATGATAACAACTTAGTTTCATAAATGAATATGTTGTACTAACTAAAAAAATAATATCAATAAGTAAGAAAAATATATGATATATAAATAATAAAAAAATTAATCAATTTCAAAGAAAGTAAAAAAAAAAAACTTATATTAAAAATATATGGTGTATCTAAGTACAAATAAAACTACAATACATAATTTATAGAAATTATTATCGCATACTATCACTGAAAAACAAAATATATGTGAAATTAAATATTGATTGGAATAAACGAAAATAAACAAAAATAAATAGTAAAACGGACGATTAATCGGAAATAACGGCTGATTAATAGTTTTCACCCGCAAACATACATCCGTTAAGTGGATTCGTAACGGTTTGACTGCCGTTAACGATTAAATGACCATTTAATTGGTTGTTAATGTTGGGTTTCGGATACCACTTTTGGGGTTTTGCGATAACCAAAACTCGTTTAGGCTTAAGGTGCGGAATGACCGTAGAACAAAAATTTCTACGGCCAACTTAAGCTCAGGATTAAACGGGGTATGTCAGGAAACTTTCCAAGGCGGTCCACCTTCAGTATTCCTTTGGCATCAAAACCCAATTTAATCCTTTTACAGATCTACTCCGTGATTGATTTCTAAAACTTTAATCTACTTACCAATTAAATAGATTAATATAACATATTTATACCTTGTTTCCAAATCACAGTTGGAATGCAGACCGAGCGTGTAGAGCTACATCACGGAAGGAATCGACTCGTCTCGGAGCATCAGACGTCTGATGCCTCTATCGGTTATCCACCAGGACTAACCAGAGAGCGGTTAATTTCTTCTGCCAGAAATACCGTAAACCGCGGAATTCTGCAAAAACACTATTCACGGGGAAAAGACGAAAACCCGTAAACACGAATTTTCGGTTACTCAGTTTCATCAAATGAGCAAAACTGACATACCGCTAAATTCGGTAAAACACTATTCATCGATCCCGTAAATATACTCCACAACAACCCGCAAGATTATACGTCAACTACGTATAACTTTCTTTTCTCAACCGAAACACTATTTGGGAGAGAAACCGAGAAAGAGAGAAAATACCGATTCGATTCTGCACGAAACGATACAAGTGAATTAGTGATTTTTCTCTCTACATGCACCCCTCTATTTATAGGCTTTTGAGGAGGTTCGCAAAAGACCGAAATACCCCTCAACATATGCCTATTTACAAGGTATGCCATTGACACCTCATCCTTTTATATGTGAAATGACCAAAATACCCCTTCCACACCCTTCCACACTCTTCTCCATGTTTCTACACATGCAAGGTGGCATAGGTGTGAAATGACCATTTTGCCCTTGTGGATAGGATTGATGACATGTCATCTGGATAGGATCAATGACACGTCATGCGGATAAGCACGAATCTGAAAAGACCCGAATGCCCTCGGTCCGAAGACAAATAATATTCGTATAATTATTCTGAACAATTATATATATATTTTTCTTGCGGTTATTTGTTTCGGTATCGATGACGTGTCATCTGGATAGGATCGATGACATGTCATGCAAATAAGGACGAATCTGAAAAGATCCGAATGCCCTCGGCCCGAACACAAATAATATTCGTATAATTATTCTGAATAATTATATATATTTTTCTTGCGGTTGTTGTTTCGGTAATTTATACAATGTGTCCTGCACATTTATAAATTAACCGGTTAACTTTTATACAACGTGTCACACACACGTTTATAAATTAACCAATGTTTTTTGCTTGTTATTTTTACATAACATTTATAATTTAATTATAACACGTATAATTAATTATAACCATCTTATCATTGATCATAACCAATTTATAATCAATCAAAATAAGATTCTCCAATTAGCTCCTATATGGTGTGACCCAATAGGATCTGTGTTATGTTGGTAAATAGAGTTAAAACTGTTTTAACTTCTATAATCATGGGTGGCGTCTGGCAACACATCATGACCATCCAATTACACAGATGATGCTGTACTGTACAATATCACGATCCAGTAAACAATTTACTTGTGTCTGTTCTTCTGTCTCATAGCTATCAGATCAGTTTCAAGGTAGATGTGTGTCATCCTTGCTAACTGAATCTTTTCTTGATCTTGAGCAGATTATCAAATATAATTACTCTTGTAATTATACCGCTAGCAAATAATCTAACTCTATCAAGGGGCCCAGTGATGCTATAGCTCGTATAGAGATACGAGGGACAAATAGTACTTTTGGTAGACTATCACTTCCTCAGCTAAGCTATACATATGGGAATGCTACCGTTATGACTGCTTTTTACGGACAGCGGTAGATAGCAATCACACATACATATTTCTTAGTGGGAACAATAAATACCTCATACTTTAGAACGTGACACTGAATGAGAAACATTAATGACACGAACACAATTCTATTTAATGTCTCATTCAGGGTCTGTCAAATTCCATGTTCCTAGAACATGTATCTATGTGATTAAAATGACATCTCGTGTCAGGTGGTTTGTAAAACTTAACCATCTTTTAATCCACATACTAACCTTTTCACGGTAATTAGTGTTCCTGCTAATTACCTTGGTTAGTGACCTTTTAAGAGTATATATCATCTATATTATGGAGTTTCACAATTTCAGTCATGAACTCGAAATGATCCATAAATGCAATAATACTCAAGGCAACAAAATGATATTAATCATCCAATTCATGAACAAAGCTTTATGATAAATTATCGTATTATTGACTTCTAGATTATTACAAACTAACAGTTAAGACTGTTTTTTACAACACTAGTTGTGACTAAAGGATGTATGCTTTGAGATTCGTGCCAAGTGAAATGAATGGTTCGGATTACTACTTGCACCTCATGTGCCTGGGGTGATACCGCATGCTCTGATATAGTCCAGCACGAATCCGTATCCTCTCAGGTACCTGACTCAACACAATTGAAACGAACAACTCAGATTTACTCTCAGCTTGGGCTGCTAATGAGTCGAGCCGGCTCGCGAATCAATGAGTTGAGCGGCTCAATATTTCATAATGAATCAGACTCGAAACTAAAAAATGCCCTAACTCGACTCATGTAAACACTCAGCTCGACTCGCGAGCTCACGAGTCGGCTCATGAGCCGGTTCATATTACATGTTAAAAAAATGATCATTGAATTATTTTAAAGAAATGATTGAAGTAGGATAGAGATATTCTTGTGATTTTAAATTACATGTTGAAAAACTTTAATTATTTTTTAAAGAAATGATCTAAAGAAATTTGAAAAAAAATATAATTTTTTTAAAATAATTTCAAAATGCCGGCTCATATTATATGTTGAAAACTTTGAAATTTGAAAAAGGAAAAATTTGAAATCTGAAAAATTTGAAACTTGAAAAAATTTGAAATCTTGAAATCTAAAAAAATTTGAAATCTGAAAAATTTGAAATCTGAAAAAATTTGATATCTAAAAAATTTGAAATGTGAAAAAATTTGAAACCTGAAAAAAATTGAAATCTGAAAATTTTAAAATCTGAAAAAATTTGAAATCTGAAAAAATTTTGAAATCTAAAAATTTGAAATCTGAAAAATTTTGAAATCTGAAAAAATTTAAATGTGAAAAAATTTGAAATCTAAAGAAAATTGAAATCGGAAAAAATTTTAAATCTGAAAAATTTTAAATCTGAAAATTTTGAAATCTGAAAAAATTTTAAATCTGAAAAATTTGAAATCTGAAAAAATTTTAAATCTGAAAAAAATTTGAAATCTGAAAAGATTTTAAATCTGAAAAAATTTAAAGGTAGGCCTCATGGCGAATGAAGATATACATGTATTACAAATTTGAAAAAAATTCGTCTCTACATATAAATTAATTAAACATCATGAAGATAAGTCTCATGGCAAATGAAGATATATATGAATTAAAAATATGAGTCGGCTCGTGAGCCGAGTTGAGCTTTTTCTTTTATGAGCTGAGTTGAATCGAGCGTTTTCTTTCATGAGCCGAGTCGAGCCGAGTTTTTTCTTTCAAAAATGAACCAAGTTAAGAGCTGAATCATTGGGCTACAATTAACGAGCCGAGTCGAATTTGAGCCGAATCTTAATCATTAGGAGCCCTACTCTCAGCCGGGGATTTTTTTGATAAACCATAATTAAGAAAATGTTTTTTACTGATCCAGCATGATTGTTTTTTTTTTCAAAAACTAGAAGGACCGGAGGAGTCCTCCGGTCTCAAATTTTGCTTTTTCTCAAGACCGGAGGAGCCCTCCGGTCTCCCATAATTTTAACGATTTAATTCAGGGTTGTTACAGAAGATCTAAAATTTAAAATAAATCGAGACCGGATGGCCGATCCGGTCTCTCCCTTTGATCTGAATATGATGCGGGCGTATCCTCTAAGATATCTCATATTTTGCGTATCCTCTAAGATATCCCATATTTTGTGTGACCGATGCGTCTGGTGCTTATTGGGGGATAGTGCAGGGGCTAGTATTATTAGAGCTTTGAAATTCGTGCATAATGTATTTGAATGGTTAAGATTTTCCAAAAAAGTCACACAAAATATGAGATATCTCATAGGATGCGAATTCAAATATTTTAATCAAGACCGGAGCCTTAGTCCGGTCTCAAAATTTTTTTTTTTTTTTTTTACTTTTTCACTTTTTTTTCTATGCGGCTATCTGTGTAGTATTTCTTATTTTTTATATTTCATATTTTATATCTTTTCTTTCAAAGTTCAAATTGTCGATCCGAACTGTTCAACATAATTTTTATGCTAAAATATGCATGTAGATAAAATTTTATATTTTCTGAAATTTTTTTACTATTTTTTAAAATGAGTACAAAATTCAACAGTCTGGATATAGCGATTTTAATATATACACACATATATTATATATACATATATAGAGACTGACTAATATGCTTTCGGCAGCACTTCGGCCGAAGTGCTGCCACCCCATTTTTGATTTTTCAAAATCCAAATAGTCGATCCGAACCGTTCATCTTGTTCTCCATATTAATATCTGCTTGGAGACCAAATTTTACATTTTTTGGAATTTTTTTGCTATTTATTAAGCCACTTTGAAAATCGCTGATCCAACGGTGGCTTGCCAAACAGTAAAATCAGGGGTTCACCGTTAGATCAGCGATTTTCAAAGTGGCTTAATAAATAGCAAACAAATTCCAAAAAATGTAAAATTTGGTCTCCAAGCAGATATTAATATGGAGAACAAGGTGAACGGTTCGGATAGACTGTTTGGATTTTGAAAAATCGAAAATGGAATGGCAGCACTTCGGCCGAAGTGCTGCCGAAAGCATATTAGTCAGTCTCTACATATATACATATATACTTATATACTTATATACATATATTACATTATATTATATATACATATATATACATATATATACACATACACATATATTATATATAGATATACATACACATACACATACACATACACATATATTATATATACATAAAAAATAGAGATGCTACACAGATCGCCGCACGGAAAAAAGTGAGACCGGAAGAGCCCTCCGGTCTTTGTGGTTTTTGAAAAAAAAAAAGCAATCATGCTGCATTAGTAAAAATTATTTTTCTAATTATGGTTTATCAAAAAAATCCCTCAGCCGGTGCTTGCTTAAGATGGTGCAGGAGACAGTATTACTTGTGCTTTGATTCGTGCCAAGTTAGAATGAACAATTTTGAACCATCCAATTCAATTGTACTTAGTCCGGTATAGGGGTGAGTAATGAGCGAGCATGAGCGAGTTAGGGTATGCTCGTGCTCGCTCGTTTAATAAATGAGCGAGTTGTTAAATGAGCGAGTTTAAGCGAGCGGATAAATGAGCGAGTCGGAAATGAGCGAGTTTTAAATGAGCGAGTTATGAGCGGCTCACGAGTTATGAGTACTAAAATTTAATAAATTGTCATAATTCAATTAAATAAAATAATAACAAAAAAATCAACGGTGTTACAAAAATATAATAATAACAACATAAACTAACAATAGCATCAACAAACAACAATCAACAAAAACTAAAGCAGCACTAATAAAAATCCAACATAAATCCAAAAACATAAACTAACAACAACACACTGTTTTGAGGCGTCTGTTTAAAAAAATAAATAAATGTATAACCTATGAATATTTGGGATTGAATGTGGCGGTGGGATTAGATGTGGAAAATTTTAAATGAGCGAGTTGGGGCATGCTCATGCTCGCTCATTTAATAAATGAGCGAGTTGTTAATGAGCGAGTTTAAGTGAGTGGATAAATGAGCGAGTTCAAGTGAGCATTTAGTGAGCGAGTTATGAGCGGCTCACGAGTTATGAGCAATTTACTCACCCCTAGTCCGGTAGCATGAGGACTGTGAATTCAGTCCAGCACTTCAGCTTCCAATTAGAATGGTAAAATCTTGGATATCGTGGGTTCTGAACTTCGGATATCAATCTGCTGCTTTTTTATAAGAAAAGCAGCTTGCTGTTTTTCTGAATCTAATCGTTCAAAATTTTATATTCACATATCTCTATGAAAAAACCCTTTTATGCACAAATCTCAACAAATTTGAACGGTTAGATTCGGAAAAGCAGCAGATTTGATTCCCTGAACTTCTGGTCAATTTTTGTTCCCATCGTTTTGATTTCACAATGAACCGATCTCAACCCTTGGAAAACTGGAAACACGTACGTATGATTTCACTGAGTGGCATCCGCGTATGCATATAGGTCAAATGGGATGAATTGATTTTTTTTTTCTTTTAAAGTTATATTTATATATAATTTTTTACATATTTTAGAGTAAAATATTATAATTACTATAAAATTGACTCTCATTTTAAGTATAAGATTGTAAGACAATTGGCTTTCATTCACAGTTAAATCTCATAGAGCGTCCGCCTCTAATTTCATTTTTTTCATTCACGTGCAAATTTGCTCATGTGTGTATATAAGTACAAATATTTGCTTTCTATTTGTGAGAATTTTAAAATTTATATAATTGTAAAGAAATTCTTAAGCATCCATCAATATATAAAGTAAATCTTCGTCATAAATTCGTAGGTGCGATTTGGAATCTTAACTATAATTATATATGATGAGCGTGTAACTCAGAGATACCAACTTTTCAGAAATTAAAGGTGTGCTCCAAAATTATGGACGTAGAGGAAATGAATAAAAACGAAAGAGGTGACGCAAACCATAGTTTAATTTCCCTACATTTCAATTTGAGATTGAACAAGTTCGTCAAAAATATACACAGAGTTCATTGCCGCTCCCTCTCGTTCTCTCTTGAAATTTCTGATTCTGGAACAGATACCTCGCCTCAATCAGCTACGGTCATTTTGCGATTTCCTTCTTTTTTTTTTTTTTTTTTTTTTTTAACCAAAGGGTGACTAGAGGTGTCCATTAATCGAAATTAAAGTTTGTCCAACTAAATTTTTATTTGGTATTGATTGACCAAAATACAAACTATATCGAATTTTAATTTGGTTAGTTCAATTAAACTGAATTTAGTATTTTAAATTTTATGTTATGATTAATGATGTAAATATTAATTTGATAATTCATATATTAACATGTATAATATTACAATACTGTCGTAATAATTACTAAAATTTTGATTTATTTGATTTGTTCGGTTTATTTAATTTTTATCACGAAACAAAAATCATAAACAAAAAGCAAATTATTATAATATTTAAACAGAACAGAATCAAATAAATCGAATACATCTAAAATAAATTTATTTCAAGTAAAATTAAAAAGATCCAACTTGCATGTAGTGGAACACTCGTACTTAAAATCAATGAACTGTATTAGCCCAATTTGCATGTAGTGGTGGCCCATTTTGTTAATTTCAGCGCTCTACTTTCGTCTCCTGACAGACCCGAGTCACCTGGCCCAGGTAACACTTTCCCTTGTGGTCTTGTGGATCGACGAATTCGTATTTTGGATTAACCAGATGTGTACCATCCTTTTTCCCACCTCAAGTAATTTTTGAGAGTAAAAATATGGATCTAGCTCACATTCTATTGACACCTCAAGTATTTATTTTGAATTAAGCGAGTGAGCATAGCATACTATAAATTTATAAATTTGTATCTTTATTTTTAAAATTTAAACAATTAATTTAAAAAATTAAATATATTTTTTGTATGATAATATATTTAAAGACTAAATTTTATATTTTTAGACAGGTAGAAAATAACTTGATATGAAAGTTACGGACCATTCGAAAAGAGTGATTTTCTACATGTCTAAAAAAATTCTAAGAGCATCTACATCTTTGAAACTATTAGAGTTCCTAATCTGACGTGGCAGTTTCTAATACAGTTTCATGAATGTGAGAGAGTTTCTTATTTAGAAACTATGCAGGAAAGTTTCTTATTAAGAAATTGTTTATAAACTCTATGTTGGCCAAATGATTGGCTCAAATTGTTTCTTCTTTTAATTTGTTGCTGATGTGACTTAATAGAAACTCTAAAATGAGTTTCAGAGATGTAAGAGTTGAAAACTTTAAAGACCATAATTTTTAAAAAGTAGTTAACAATTATTTAGAAATTTTTTTTAGTTTTAAGGATGTAGATGCTCTAAGAACTGTAAACTATGGTCTCCAAATATATTTTTATACGAAAATTATGTTTAGCAGTTCATATCGACTGTTTGAATCTTAAAATAGCAATATAGATCTATAGCAGGTTCGATATGTAATATGCATATGACCATAGTCCCTTTTATTTTCCTATTTTGGATTTGTCCACTCAGTCCCTTTGTTTAAAACTCGTGCGAGTTAGATTTTATTTTCCTCTTGCAAATACCAAGTTGCAACGCGAAGAGTACTGATAAGAAGCTATTAATATTGTTCATCGTCACTGGAAATTACTATTTGCAATTAAATGGCCTCGTTGATCTGGATGTTTATTGTGAGAACTAAATCTGTAATTATTTACAGAACGATGAAATTCATTACCATCTGTACTGGATTTCAGTTAGCGTTATATTATTTTTAGATGGATGGTCAATTGTCATTTGTTATGATGGAAATACCTGGTAATGAATTTTGCATGCCAGAGGTTCTCCTCCACTTCCAGAGGATTTCATCACACGCCAGAAGACAACCTCTGGCATGCATTTATGGAGAATAATAAAAGCCGGGATGATGATTTGTGTGGTGTTTCAGGCCATAATACAGATATTTCTGATTTTTTTTATCCTTTCAGGATTTGATTGTAAAAAATATTTATCGGTTTAACGGATTTATCAAATTCGATGTTCCATTGTTATGTATAGAAAGTGGTTCAGCTGTAACTCATTTGCATGTAAGAGTTCAAATAGTTGAAGGATGTCAAAAATATATTTAAATAAAATGCCATATAAAAGTCTTAGTTGAACTTCTAATTCAAACAACTTATTTAACAAAAAATAATTTCTGTATACAACAACTCCTAACTGTTTTTAAACCTTTTTTTTTTCCCATGATGGGCTTTCCTGTAAACCATCACACAGACTTGACCGCCTGAGGTATCAAATATTTTATTTATTTATAGCATTAAGATCAATCGACATCTTCCTGAAATCTTTTACTAATTAATTTCTAGTTGTACGCACTTGCAGGATTAGATACTTCATCAATGACATACATGCAAGCTCTTTCGGCACATCCATTATTAATTAACCCCTCTTATGAAAGCGATCAATTATTATGTTTGTCCTTGCAAGAGCCGCCTGTATATATATAATATATGCATATTATAAATCCAAAATGAAGGCTACAGAGAGGTGATCATATTTGAACGTGACAATATGCTCGTTATGGGATGTACCGTATCTTCTTACCGAAGCATTAGTATGATCCTATGATCGTATCACATGTATCTTATAAACAAATGGGGTTGGTATTAGCGGTGTGCATCTGCCAATCAGAAGCTGCCATTGGGCGGCTACAGCTGTCATCTATAGGTGCTAGCACAAAAATAGGGATTTGGACATTTGGGTGAAGATCGTATCTACGTAAATCAAGCTAGCTTATTATTTAATCTAATTAATTTTTTTTTTTAATTTTGTTTCCCCTTTCTATTCGCCCATCTTGTTATCATTCGAAAATGCCATCAATTTTTTTATTTTCAATTCAACCGCTCCTAAACGATTTCATTATCTGATATTTTATTTATACATTTTTTTGTACTTTTTTAGTATTTTTTTTTTAAACTGCCTATACGGTGTATAATAAAGCGGACGGTGTCACTCACCAGGCACCACCGCACCACCTATATTGTACATTTTTTTTCCAATGTTCTCATTATTTTCGCAGTTCTTATCTGCTTGGTCATTATTAAAGAAAATTAGAATAATGAATATTTACATGATATTGCTAATTATCATTTGGACATTCTTTATTGCTCGTTTGTTTGTAACGTTATGTAACATGCAGTGATATATTGGAAAAGTGTATTTTAAAAATATATGTTAAATTGTTAATGGATAATTAGTATACGGTGTAGTGATTAACAACAATGATATTCGTTCGTGTGAGAGGTCACGGGTTCTAAATTCATCTGAATTTTCATGTAATTATTGGATGACATAACCCTTCCCTTACTCAAAAAGAAAATACATGTAAATGGTAACTATATGAATCATTAATTTTGATAAATCACAAGATTTTTAAAAGCATAATAAAACTGTGGTTAAATCGATTAAACATTTTTTTTTTTTTACTTCTTGGCATTAAAATTCTTCAACGACATCTGACCTTTAAAAATAATTGTAGATATAAACAACATTTGACAGCAATAAATAGAATACTTAGCTAAACTAAATTGCTGGAGCAACAATGAGCGATCTTAATTCGCCTTGCGTAAGCATAGTACTATAGTAGTACCAAGTACAGTTTTTCATACAAAATTTACTTCTTGTAAATGCCATATGCCCAGTTAATTTTACGTACAGCAATGACTAGTGTGGTCGTAAATGAGAGAGATGACACCAGACAGCAATGAATGAATATTTGACTAGTTGTAATGAAATATGAAGCATTTTAATTACTGAATTCATAATCTGGAGAGAGGTCTGTTAGAATCTTTGGAAATCAAACCAAATTGCAGACAGCTGGTGACCACGTTGTTACTTAAATTGCCGAAAATTTTAATTTTACCATTCGATACTCAAAATCACGGAATCTGAAAAATATTATTTTTGACACGGTAAAATTACGGTTAGAAATTGAGTGGCCACAATTTCACGTTGGAGCCAGAATGTTTTTTGTTTTTTCACAACTTTGACCAAAATCAAGAGAATCAACATGTTTTGATTGGTTCTCAGTGGTGGTGCGTGAAAAAAAGGTTGTTTGTTGTAACATGAAGTTGCGGCGGTGTCAAAAATATAATTGATCAGATTTTGTGGTTTTTTTTGTTTATCTTATTTTTTTTCAAATGGTAAAAATAAAAATTTCTGCTTAAATTGATTCTATTTTCATTTTTCATTTTATGTTTTCTATTTATTTTTCATTAGAACCTTTTAAAGTTTCAAATTTTCTTATAATCTCCTATATATTGTATTATTTAGTCGGATTTTTTTAGGCATATTTTAATCTGAATTATGTTTTAGCTCCAGATCTGAATATTTGACTCTTCAATATAAATAAGGACGTGATTCCTTTTTTTTTCCTCACAAATTTCAATTATAATTCTCCGAAACTTTATACTTTAATCTATACCGCATTTAATATAATGAGGACTGAAGACATCCAGCTAAGCTACAAGGCACTAAATTAGATGAGGGCAAAAGAAGAAAAATAAAACTGTGTGCTGCAGTAAAACCCGAATGCTTCCATCTGGTGACCCGATTTAATTTTAATTAATTAAGGCAAGAAATCCGCCGAGGTCTCAAATCTTTGGATCTTCACATCCGTAGAACCCAATTTAATTTTAAGCGGCCATTTTTATTAATATCCTTAAAAAAAAACCAAATTTTAAAAATAATCCAGCATACCATTTTTTTTAAAAAATGTCCCGACCGCCTGAAACAGTGGCGGTCCAAAAATCAAGCGGACCGCCTAGGTCTTGGGCGAGCCACACCCCAACCAAACCGCCCCAGACACGGGCGGTTCTCTTCATTTTTTTTTTTTTTTTTTAATGTTGTTTTTTTTTTAAACAGAAATTTTTTTTTTTTTTTTTTGTATTGAAATATTAGAAATGTTGAATATATTTCTTTAAAAATAGATAGAATACAATATAATTTGATTTATTATAAAGACTGCAACAAATAACCCGGATTAATATTTTTCAGGCCGGATTTTTCGCAGCTGTAAGAAAAATTAATATATTTCTTTATGTGTTATTGGAAAAAAAATAAAAATGCTTATATTCTGAGTTATTGATCTCGGTTCAAAAGTCACTTCTATGTAATCTAGAAAATATTGTGATCCTTCTAGGAAATTTAATTTATAAAAAGGTGTATCTATTTTGAGAATTCTTTTTTAATAACAAATATTAAATAACTTTATTATTTTTATTTTTTTTCAAAAATAAATGCAACTTTTCATAAATTAAATGTTCTAGAAAAATTACAATATTTTCTAGATTACATAGAAGTGACTTTTGAACCGGGATCAATAACTCAGAATCTAAGCATTTTTATTTTTTTCCAATAACACATAAAGAAATATATTAATTTTTTTTACAGCTGCGAAAAATCCGGCCTGAAAAATATTGATCCGGATTATCTGTTGCAGTCTTTTTAATAAATCAAATTATATTGTATTCCATCTATTTTTAAAGAAAAATATTTAACATTTCTAATATTTCAATACAAAAAATTAAAAAAATTAAAAAATAAATATTTTTTTAAAAATAAAAAATAAGAGAACCGTCCCTGTCAGGGGCGGGTTGTGTGGTTTTTTTTTTTATTTTTTATTTTTTAAAAAATATTAATTTTTTAATTTTTTTAATTTTTTGTATTGAAATATTAGAAATGTTAAATATATTTCTTTAAAAATAGATGGAATACAATATAATTTGATTTATTAGAAAGACTGCAACAGATAACCCGGATCAATATTTTTAGGCCGGATTTTTCGCGGCTGTAAAAAAAATTAATATATTTCTTTATGTGTTATTGGAAAAAAAATAAAAATGCTTAGATTCTGAGTTATTGATCCCGGTTCAAAAGTCACTTCTATGTAATCTAGAGAATATTGTAATTTTTCTAGAATATTTAATTTATGAAAAGTTGCATTTATTTTTGAAAAAAAATAAAAAATTTAAGTTATTTAATATTTGTTATTAAAAAAGAATTCTCAAAATAGATACACCTTTTTATAAATTAAATTTTCTAGAAGGATCACAATATTTTCTAGATTACATAGAAGTGACTTTTGAACCGAGATCAATAACTCAGAATATAAGCATTTTTATTTTTTTCCAATAACACCTTAAGAAATATATTAATTTTTCTTACAGCTGCGAAAAATCCGGCCTGAAAAATATTAATCCGGGTTATTTGTTGCAGTCTTTCTAATAAATCAAATTATATTGTATTCTATCTATTTTTAAAGAAATATATTCAACATTTCTAATATTTCAATACAAAAAATAAAAAAAAAATAAAAAATTTATGTTTTAAAAAAAAAAAAAAAAAATGAAGAGAACCGCCCGTGTCTGGGGCGGTTTGGTTGGGGTGTGGCCCGCCCAAGACCTAGGCGGTCCGCTTGATTTTTGGACCGCCACTGTTCCAGGCGATCGGGGCATTTTTAAAAAAAAATGATATGCGGAGTTATTTTTAAAATTTTGTTTTTTTTGAAGGATATTAATAAAAATGGCCGTAATTTTAAGTATGCTTTCATCTGTATTGGTTTACTGACTCAGTTGTATATTATTGAGTAACACACATGTAACCCACGCTTTGATATGTTGAGTGCTAGCAAGTAGCAAGCTAGAGAGCGATCCTTTTAGAAACAAACCTTTTGATAAGCGGCGAAACAAACCTTTTGATAAGTGGCAAAACAATGTCTCGCAAGTCTTGCATGGAGGGGCCGATTTACCGTTAAATTAGAGGTGCTTGGTCAATTTTTAATTCCTCGCAAAATGCTAAATACGTATTTACAGTTTAGTAGTTTAAATTTTAGAGATTTTGAGCAGTAATAATATATTATATATTTTACGATTACTTCTCAATCTGAATTTTTTAAATTTCAATCAAATGGATAATTAGTTCATTGTTAATAATATTTTCTCGTTTGAATATTGAATATGTTTTAGGAGCAATTGTTTTTTTCTATGTCTACAGTCTGTCATGATCAGTTCTCTTGTTGAGCTCTAGTTGTTAATTACCTGTCTAATATCACACTTAAATGAACTAAAGGGACCCTACGAATTAATATCCTTGATGTACGACAAATAGATATACATTCTCCAATCTCCACGACGCTACGTGCTACGTTTCTTTCAAGTCACTTTCTCAGCGTTGGAAGACGATGACAAGCTCAAATATTGAATAACTGTATAAATAGAGAACATTGAATTTATATCAATCAATACTTCATTGTTTGAATATTTTCTCGTTAAAAAATAAATAGTTCATCGCTTTTGATAATCTTCTCATAATTGTTTGATACCAATCAAATTAAGGAACTTGACAAAAATTATCCTTCTTATTGTAACTTGAAATATACGAATTCAGGAACCGATTGTACGTTTAAAAACAAATTATCATTTGATTCTTGGAGCATCCATCTTGCTTGTAAAAAATTGTAAACACTAATACGATAATTGCAATTTCAATTGCAGGGATATGGAGTGATTGTTAATTTAGCAATTTTACCAAAAATATAACATCACTATTTTTTTTAGGAAATAACATCACTATTTAATATTTATAATTACTTATATGTAAGACTGGCCAAAAAGTTCGCGGTTCATGGCTTGCTTAAGTTCATCAGTCCACAAATTAACGAGTCACGGGTTCCTTTTTTAACTTGACCTTTAATGTTAGTTCGCTCAGAGCTCGTTTGCTTTGAAAACAAACGAGCCACGAGCTAAGTCAATGTCGGCTTGTTGTCGTCCGAATGGCCAAAAAGCATACAACTTGCTCGGAAAAAATAAGTCACTCTTTTTACTCAATCAGAAAACAAACGAGCTACGAATCAATTTATTAACTCGAACTTAATGTTAGCTTGCTCGTTTCCAAAACGTGCGAGCCACGAGCTATCCCTACCTTGGCTCATTACCAATCCTACTTGTATGTGTTAATTTTAAATATACATAATAAATTTCAAATATGCAAGGAAAAAAAATATTAAAATATTCAATGTCTCATTAATTGAATCGAGAATGAACTGTATGAATAAAAATAATTAAAAACTAATTGTTAAAATTACCGACTAGACAAAAAAAAATAGTTATAGTACAAATTCATTTTGATGCATCACTGAATTCCACTTCATTTATTGCCTCCAACAATGTTTCCAGTCGGATCATTTTGCATTAGTGATATAAATTATGATCTTTTTCACTTTGAACTGTTTATCGAACATTCGAATGATACAGATTATCATGTGTTGATGAGCTGTTTATTGAAAACTATGATCCTAGCACATGGTTGACAGTTGACACATGCATTTAATGATATGGATTATATATCATGCAAATCTGTGATGACCGACATATAAAGTTGTTATTATTTATATATTCAAATTCGAATCCATCAAGATATCCTTTCAATATATAAAAAACCAACGATCTTATATAGGATCTCCTAGGATTTCCGATCGATATTAACATTTAAAACAGCACGAAGTCAGAGACTATAATAATCAGCGAGCTAGATTTTTCCAGTAGAAGAGATTTTAAATCCATGCGTTGAATTTCTAGAAGCATTGTGTTTGCCAATTTAGAACTGAGAATGATTGAGATTTTAATAGGAGTCAATCCCATCTCCATTATCTTCAGATTTGCGACTTTGCAAGAGCGTATGGGGAAAGTCAAAATGTGTTTAATTTATATAGTAAGTGGAGAAATATACGGTACTAGACTTTCAATAGAATATTTAGTCGTCATTTCCTGAAATGTTTCGGTATCATGCACTGAATCACCACCAAATTGTGAACAACCAAATAATTAGTAGTGTTTTTAGGCGGGGAAGTAATTGGAACAGGTCTAAAAGTCTCTATACAAAAAATAATGGAGCCTTAATTTTTTTTTCGAGTAAAAACTGGAGGTTATGTTTCTCAACTATTTAATGTCTACAGAATTTTTTTTTTCTTTTTAGATTTCGAACTTGAGACCTTTTATACATAACACATTGTCTTTACTACTAAATCAAAGATTAGTTTTAAAATAGAGCCTTACTTTTGTTTTCTACAAATGTGGTGATAATTACTTGTTATTCTGTTTTATTCTGTCTACATACACAAATATATATATTAGAACATGATAATTGCTCCTCGGATTCAATATTGATAAAATCCTCCAACTAGTGACCCTTGACCAGTACTATCTTTTAGAAGGTCTTTAAACCTACACATGCAACTCTTTATACCAAACGTACAAAGTATTTGCGAATACTGGACATATTAACTCCTTACGAAAATTTTGACAACTGACGCTAATTGTGCTTTAATTTGAATTGTAATTTTTCATAAATATTTCGTACCAAAAGTAGTGTAAAATATTGAAAATTTCATTGATTTTAAACTTTTATTAATAGCTGTAGGACATTATAATTATCAAGTCTTTTAAATGTTCAAAGTGTTTTTAAAAGATTTAAAGTACAGTCTTTAATTATGTCTAACATATCAAGTCTTTAGACCTAACATATGAAGTCTTTAAATCTAACATACAAAAAAAATCAGCACAAATATAACTCAAAAGTACTTCGTCATATATCTCATTTGAAAGATAAAATCAAGTATAAGACGTTATTAGTTTTGATTCACAAAATTATTCCCATATCTCCCCCCCCCCCCCCCCCCCCCCCCCTTCCTGGATTTTAAGTTAGTGGAGTTTGGGATGTTCCGATGGACTTTGTCCCCTTTCCCTCTTGAAATTTTTTTTTGCCCCCCTCTAAATATTTGAATTCTTCCAAACTCTAATCACGCTATAAGAAAAAATCCACTCATCATATTAACAATATCTAATTAAACAACAAAAACCCAACACAACAAAACAACAAAACAACTAATCCGGATCCTCTCCATTCGTTTGGGAATCATTCTGAAAAGATGTTGAAAAATAGAACGATTGTAATAAATAATTGGTGTCAATTTGATGTGAGGAGTCATTCCGTTAAAAAAAATTTAGGCCGCTACTATTCATTCTGTCTATTTTTTTTTTAACTTTAACATATCTAGTACTTCGGTAAAAATTTAGAAATAAATTCAGAAATAATTAATTTTAAATTTGAATTTATTTTCAAATTAAAAGTGGAATTATTTCTAGAAGATCTAAAGTAAATTTACAATGAGGTACTTCCACATCTGTTGAATTTAATTTGATGCACAAATTAATTATGGTAAATTAAACTTTGTATTTAAGCGAAAAAATGCATCTCTGTCAAACTTTGTATTTCTCGTTAGTACATTGACTTTTTATCAGATCATTACAAAATCTGGTCACTTTAAAATTTAAAGATATTTTGGTAATCTACGTAGAATTTGACAGTTAATTTAATTCGCAAGTATATTTTATAGAGTAAAGATTTTGTTTCCGCGAATTGGTTCCTAATCGTCCCCCGCTTCCAGTCAACGCGCATCTTTCCTCTAACACACTGATGTGGTCCTTACTATTGGTCCTATCTTTCAAAAATATATCACTAATTAAAATCTGAAAAATTTAACGGAGACAAATCTATTAAGAAGTGTTTCTCTTCTGTTTCAAGCTCCAGACTTTTCTTTCACTAGTGGAGAATGCACTTTTAGTAACAGCACATCAGGATCAGACAAATCAAAAACGCGTTACTGATATCTTTTAGGAATGGGCAAAGTTAAAGGGCGATCTTAAAAATAGATATCAGGAACGGTCGTTTATAAACAAGCGTTCTTGATAGTTCAGGAACGGTCATTTATAAACAACCGTTCCTGATTGTCAACTATCAGGAACGCTCATTTATAAATAATCGTTCCTGAACTATCAGGAACTCTTGTTTATAAACGACCATTCCTGATTGTTTGTAATTTGGCTAAAACCCCAAGTCCCGCGTGTAGAAAGAAAACAATTTTGAAAACAATTTTAGGGCTAAAACCTCAAGGCCGCTCACCTCCGCGCACCTCTTCATCTCCACGCCTCCTCTGCACCTCTCCATCTCTCTTATTTAGTCCTTCGTCTCTCAAACCCTACCAGTTCTTTTTTTCCTTCGCGTATAACTAATTCCTCTTCCAAAAGGCCCCCTCTCCTCTTATGGTTTGATTGATCAGATCTGAAAAGAATAAGTAGCGTGTCTTGATCTGGCAAAGGGACACCAGGCCCATCGTACCTCGACCCCTCCCTCTCACAACACCAAGCGCGTCACACGACCCTTAGCACCGGAGGGAGAAATCACTTTGCCCCCTTATTCAGGTTGTCTCTCACTTCACCCCTTTAACTTAGTCGATGTAGTGATTGATTTTGAAATTAAACCGTTATTGTAAATTTGGTGAACTTGAGCTTGTTTAATTTGAAGTATTTGTTGATCTTTTATCTCAGATTATTTAATATGATTGTTACATATTCTAATTTCTGTTTTATAGGCTTGCAAAAATGGCCAAATAATAAATTTATTTTTTTAAATTAAATTTTAATTTAGGAACGACTATTTATTAAATGACCGTTCCTGTTTGTACAAATAGGAACGGCTTTTTATTAAACGACCGTTCCTGTTTGTACAAATAGGAACGGCTATACAACCGATCATGATTAGAGGTACTATCAGTGTCCCCTAGGTCAGGAACGGACATAGGTCCGTTTCTATTAAAGGTTTTTGACCGTTCCTGTTTCATGATTCTCCACTAGTGTTTCCTTCTATCAAGTGTCAATCTCACCTCAATCTCTCCGCCTCTTCGCGGCCTTCACACCATCGGCCTCCACCTCTTCTCTGCCTTTGTCTTTTCTTGGCCTTCATGTGGTGCACCGTCGAGATCCGGCACAATCTTACCTCGTCTTCGATGAGATCCGGCGGAGAGAGCGTGGTGCACCATCAGAGGGGGTATGCTAGCCCAGCGAAAATTGTCAGAGTGCAACATTTGAATACTTTATTAGTTAGATATGAATGCTTCAATTGTTAGATATGAATATTTCATTTGTTAGATATGAATACTTTATTTGTACATTAATTAGATATGAATACTTCACATCTTTAGATATAAATAATGTTAGTGTCAGGTGTGAATACTTACTATAAAAAAAAATACTTTAAGTGAATTGAAGAGATATTAAAAGAGGTGTCTTGGAACAGATGTCTCAGAAGAGGTGCCTGATTTTGAATTGTATAAATTATTTCGTACATGTTTGAATACTTCATTAATTAGATATGAATAGTTAATTAGTTAGAGATGAATACTTTATATTGTCAACATATGAATACTTCATTAGTTAGATATTAATACTTCATTGTATATATTCGCTGTAGTGATCCCCAATATTGGCAAATGTCACTTTCAGACGATTGCGGTCTCTAATCTAGGCTGTCAGACGTCGTCAGCGGCCTCCCTGGTCATTACTAGTCCCCTCCAGTTTGTGTTTACATATGATGAATATTATAGATAATAAGTATAAATACTATAAATTCATAAATATGAATACTATACATTTTGACAATGAATAAAATCGTGTTAACGCTGCTCATTGGCGGTAGTTACCACTTGCACTTTAGTTAGTAGTCTCCCGTTGTACTTTTTTTTTGTCTTTTAGCGCAGGAGACAGATAGGAGACTGAATGAAGATAGTATTAGTCGTTCCCTATTTTATATATTTCTCAATAAAATAGATAGCATCATCCCATATTAACCATAACACCATGGCATTTTATGGATTTGGAAACACTTAATGAAATTAAATTTTAAATCACAATTAAGTTAAAGACATATTTTGTTATACATAGAATTAAATTAAGTTAAAGACATATTAAGTTAAAGACATTTTGTGAAGAGTTGAAAAGAAATACGGATTTTTTTTTCCTTCTATATTCATGAATTAACAAAGCATGTTAAAGGGCTGTGATTTTTTTTCATCATTGAATTGGAATTCCACATATTCTCATGATATGAAAAACAAATGAACATGACTTAACGGCAAAGCGTTTTTTCATTTGTACTAATCTGAAAGTACAGAGCGGCAAAGCAAATCAAGAGATCTCAATTCGTTCAGAGTCAGTGTCCCTCCTGTACCTGAGGTTAGTGTATTAATCTCGGGCAGGGGCAGAGCGGGCCGGGCATACTTGGACACGAGCATGGGTAGAGGTCGGGCACGAGTATCACGTGTAGACGGGTATCTCAGGTCGGGCATCCCGGGTATTTTTTTCAAAAACTGTGCCCTGCCCGTCCTATACCCGTGCCCGTTGTACCCTTGAAAGACAGGGCGATCCGGTCTGGTCCGGTTTTTTTTTTTTTTTTTTTAACAGTGTTGTATAAATATTATTACGTGTTTATAATTCGACTTTTAAAATTTGAATAGTTCAATATCAAATAATATATATATATATAGAGAGAGAGAGAGAGAGAGAGGAGGGATCAAATGACACTATTTTTTGGTGACATGGAATGACACCGTCCATTTTCAAAGTCCAAACAGTCGATCCAAACCGTTCAACTTGATGGATATGTTAAAATGTAATTACAGATCAAATTTTACATTTTTATGAATTTTTTTTGGGTTAATTTAGAGGGGTTCAAAAATTCAACGGTCTGAATATAGCAATTTTGTTAAATACTTAATAAATAGTAAAAAAATTCAGAAAAATGTAAAATGTGATTTCCAAGTTACTCTTAATATATTCATCATATTGAACGGTTTGGATCGACTATTTGGATTTTGAAATTTCAAAAATGGACATTGTCACACCATGTCACCAAAATAGTGGTGTAATCCGATCCCTCCTCATATATATATATATATATATATATATATATATATATATAATTATTAAGTCACATCTTTATAATTCCTAAATAAATAAAATTTGTAACTTATATATAAAAATTATTCTTGCGAAAATTTGTATGTTTATTCGGCTAAGTACAAATGTATTTATTTATTTATTTCTTTACATTAGTCATTTTATTTTATTTTCAAATTCTCATTCTAATTATATAGTTTCATAATTTATTTATATCTCGAAATTTTTAGTTTACATTTTAAATTGATGATATATTTTCTAAATAAATATTACTAATTATTTTAAAACAATGTTGCTTAAATCAATTACTTTAAAAGTCGATTTGAACCATATATGTATATGTATATGAGGTTGGCTACTCTACTTACATAATTATATGAGGGTATATGCTTATAAGTCATTTTTTTATTTTCAAAATTTAAAAAGTCGATCTGAACCGTTAGATGTGATCTGAACTACATGTGCCGCATTTGGTATTGTCACACCCCGCGGCCATGAGATGCGACAGTCTCCCGCCGTAAGCATACAACGCCGTGTATACTTACAAGGCTATTCAATTTATATTTAACAATTCAAAACTAAATAATATAAACCAAGTTTATATATACACAAATCAGAGTACACAGTCTGGTCAGAATATAATACAATAAAAGTATCTCATCCGGATACCAACTATGAGGCTTACCCTAAGACTATACACCAAAATATATCTAGGGTCATGAGATAGTAAGCTACTATGGCCTACTACTCGCGTGCCTCTCCGGAATCAATCGCACCAGTACCTGTAAAATAACCGGGAGGGTGGGGGTGAGAATAAATTCTCAGTGCAAATCTGCCACAGTTTAGACTATTGGACTTGCAATCAAACTCCATATTCAAAAATAAAACCCAAACAATAACAATGCAAATATATATATATATATATATAATCATAAATAACAGAATGCCACTACTCGACAACAATTAATCAACCTGAAACACAGTTTACGGATCGCACCAGTACCTGTAAAATAACCGGGAGGGTGGGGGTGAGAATAAATTCTCAATGCAAATTTGCCACAGTTTAGACTATTAGACTTGCAATCAAACTCCATATTCAAAAATGAAACCCAAACAATAACAATGCAAACAGATATATATATATATATATAATCATAAATAACAGAATGCCACTACTCGACAACAATTAATCAACCTGAAACACAGTTTACGGAACTTCCAAGATGAATTTCAAACACAACATATATTTGGCTTAACTCGATTCATTAGGGCTTGTAGCAACTCCTATAGATGTTCTTTCGAGCTGGACCTTTATCAAACCCACATCTGTAGGGTTACAGATGCCTACAGATGGCCAACCAAGCTAGACCCTTTATCTGACACCCATCTGTAACTGTTTGGCTTAACCATTTCCTAAGGTATGGTTAAAAGTCACCTATACAGGTCAACTTGACAAAAATGCAATCACACGGAATCAAAGTCAGCCATACCGCTCAACTTTGCAATTTCATTCAAATAGAATCACAAATAGCTATCAGCCTTGCACAATTCATTAAACAGGTCAACGGATAGGTCACCGTCACCTTATCCAGCCACCTAAACAGGTCGGTCTGGAAAATTCATCACAGGTCAACGCATATGTCAGCAGCGTCACCTTATCCAGCCACCTAAACAGGTCGGTGTGGCAAATTCGAACAGGTCAACGCATAAGTCAGTAGCGTCACCTTATCCAGCCATCTAAACAGGTCGGTCTGGCAAATTCATAAACACAGGTCAACGGATAGGTCACTGTCACCTTATCCAGCCACCTAAATAGGTCGGTCTGGCAGATTCATTCACATCAAGAACAATTAATAGAACTAATCAAATAATAACCATACCAGCATGCCAATTAACCTTAACTAAACAATTCAATCATTCTCATTTATCCAAGAATCAATATGCAGTATGAATTCCAAAATATGCAACAATTAATCATTCAACATGAAAAACGAATAAACAGTTTAATTCCTGAAAATAAAGTATCAAACAAGTCCAAGAATCCCGCACCTTATTATTATGACGAGCGTACCGCTTAACTACGGATCAGGTGTCTCGAATTGCCTCGTAAATTCTTGCTCGACCGAGCCTACACCTATATTATACGTATACTTGGTTTAATTCAGGTTTAGGGATCTATACATTTACTTTAGTTTACTAATGGCTTATACAGTCCTAAATCAGTTCTTATGTTTCGGTATCGATTCTTTTCGGTTCCTTCTTCCTTACTTAAAAACCATTAGAATTCACACCATTTACATCTAGGTCCTCTAAACCCTACACAATTCCAGTTATGTTACCATTCAGTCACAGTTTCACTATTTTGGTTCTCGGTTCAATTCAATTTACCGTTTGGTTAACCCTAATTTGGTCAAAACCTCAAATTAACCATTAATTGATCTAGAAATTCAGGATCAAGAGGTAACCTCACTGATATGAGTCTAATCAGTTGGACTAAACAAATCAATTCACGATTATACTCAATTTGGATTTTGGCTCAAAACCCTAGAAATAAAAAATCCTTAAATCGGAGGAAATCGGAAAAAAGATTGAAAATCAACAAGCAAGGGGTGTCGAGGAACTAGTCCTCGAGCAATTTGAAAACAAATCTCCAGTTTAAAATGAAAATATGAGAAATTGAGAAATCTGAGTTTTTCGAGAGAAATAGAAAGAGAAAGAAATACCAAATAGGAGAGCTGGGAGAGATCCTCAGCTGCTTACTCGGTTTCAAAGTCGATTTCTCGCAACAATCGAGGGTCTGAAAGGAGCGGAAAGTTCTCACACTCTTTTCCTTCTCTTTGGACGAAATCACTTGAAAAATGGGGAAAATATGAAGTGGGAGAGAGAGGGAGGGTTTGATTTGAGTTTTAGTGTTAAAAACACTCTGAATACGGATGCATCCATCCGCACTGCGGATGGCTTGACCCGCACTCAGCACTTAGAAACTTTTCAACAGAATTTCAGGAAAATCATAGCGTAGTGCGGATGAATTCCACCCCCAGTGCGGGTCAACCTCATCCGAACTCAGTACTTAGCCGATTTCAGGAAATTTAGTTCAATACATAAATTCATGAGTGCGGCTACACCCATCCGCAGTGCGGATCACTCGCCCGCACTCAGTACTTAGCCGATTTCAGTAAAATCATTGCAACACAAAAATTCATGAGTGCGACTGAACCCATCCGCAGTGCGGGTCACTCATCTGCACTCAGCACTTAGTCAATTTTCAGCACAATTTCATAACAGGTCTGGGCCTAATGCGGATGCAATTCCACTCGAAGTGCGGGTCCATCCATCTGCACCCAGCCTATAAAATCTCAAAATCTCGAAATTTTAAAGCGGTTTTAATTCATATTTAATTTACTTATTTATAGGAACCTTAATTAAGGTTTAAACTTTCATTTTATTAGCACTATTTTCGATTCTTGCCTTTAAATCCTTTGACTTTAATTATTAAAATTTTGTAACGTAACAGATATACATATACATATATTATATATACATATATTACATATACATACATATATTATACATATATTACATATACATACATATATTATACATATATTACATATACATCCATATATTGTACATATATTATATATACATACATATATTATACATATATTACATATACATCCATATATTGTACATATATTATATATACATACATATATTATACATATATTATATATACATATTTAACCTTCTTAAAATATTTTTATATATTTTTCTTTAAATGCCGCATTTGATATTGTATATATATAATATATGTACAAACATATACATATACATATAATATATGTTTATTTGTTTACATATTGAACATATTTATTAAAAAAAATTATACATGGAGAATTGGAGGGAAATTTGGTTTAAATTTTGAAATTTTTTTTTAAAAAAAAGAAGGGTATCACAAGCACGGGCACGGGCACTAAGGGCACGGGTATCACGGATAGACGGATATCTCGAGCAGGGTATGGTCAGGTTTTTTTTCGAAAAGCCGTGTCCTGCCTGTCCTATACTTGTACCCACCATATCCGTTTACCCGCCTATAGCCGAGCTAGGGCACAGGTACCCCCGAGCAGTGGGCACGGGCTGCCCTTCTCGGGCAAGATCAATACACTACCTGAGGTGCAATTTAAATCTATTGTAACTGTAGGAGTCTGCTTTGAGATTCGTGCCAAGTTAAATGAACGGTCCAGGTTTAATATTTACATCTCAGGTACCTGAGGCGATACGGATTCATTCGTTCAGACTTCAGACCAACCCCCCAGGGCCCACACAGATTATTTCTCTTTTAATATAAAGCAGCAAAACATTGCCAACTACTTGACTGTAACTAGAGTTTTAATAAAACCCGACTCGGGTATACCCGTCCGTGCCCGCCCGTACCCGCTGACTGGGGTACCCGTACCCGAGGTCGGGTATGGGTCGGGTACTCGGGTACACGGGTACGGGCAAAAACCGGACCAGACCCGTTTTTTTTTACCAATACCCGACCATACCCTACCCGAGTTTACCCGTACCCGACTAAACCCGTACCCGAGTACCCTAGTACCTGTACCCATATACTCGAGTACTGTTCATCCCATTTCAAAATTCAAAAAATCTGTTTTTTCCCCCCAAAACCGGTGCCATCAGCCATCCCATCCGGACCAGACCGGCCGGACCCACCCGGACCGGACCGGACCGACCGGATGGGACGGTTTTTTTTTTTTTCTGCTTTCTGCTGTTATTCTTTAAAAATAAAAATTTAAATTTTATCCCTCCAACCAAAATTTCTTTAAATACCCCTCTTCCTCCCTTCATTTTCACATCTCCATCTCAATTCTCATTCTCTCAATCTCTTATTCTCTTAATCTAAATTTCTATTATTCTCAAATTTTAAATTTATTGTTAAGAAAATATATAGTTGTACATTTAATTCCTTCTACAAATACGCAAACGGAATTACGAAGGTATCGAAATTACGAAGTTCGGGACCTTCCGCAAGATTTTTCCGCGAGATTTAAAGGTTATATTTATTTCATGTTAGATTAATTTATTTTTGTAGAGTAAATTTAGTTTATGTAGATTTATTGGATGTTAAGTAATTAGATATTTAGATTTGTTAGATTTATTTTATGTTAGGTTTGTTAAGTAATTAGATTTATTAGATTTATTGAATATGTTAGATTTATTTAGTTTATGTTAGATTTGTTAGATGTAAAGTAATTAAATTTGTTCTGATGCTAGACTTTATTTTTGAAATTCGGATTTATTTTTCATAGGTTTAAAAAATAGGTTATATTTATTTTTGAAAATATGTGAAGTAATTAGATTAGTTTTGAATAGGTTAGATTTATTTTTGAAAATGTTAGATTTATTTTGAATAGGTTAGATTTAATTTATGTTTTTCAATTTCTGTTTTTTTGTTTCTGTTTTTTAATTTCTGTTTTTTTATTTCTGTTTTTTAGATTTATTTTTGTAAATGTTAGATTTATTTTGAATAGGTTAGATTTATTTTTGAAAATGGTAGATTTATTTTGAATAGGTTAGATTTAATTTCTGTTTTTTTGTTTCTGTTTTTTAATTTCTGTTGTTTTATTTCTGTTTTTTAATTTCTATTTTTTAGATTTATTTTTGTAAATGTTAGATTTATTTTGAATAGGTTAGATTTATTTTTGTAAATGTTAGATTTATTTTGAATAGGTTAGATTTATTTTTAAAAATGTTAGAATTATTTTGAATAGGTTAGATTTATTTTTCAAAATGTTAGATTTATTTAGAATAGGTTAGATTTATTTTTAAAAATGTTAGAATTATTTTGAATAGGTTAGATTTATTTTTGAAAATGTTAGATTTATTTTGAATAGGTTAGATTTAATTTCTGTTTTTTATTTTCTGTTTTTTTATTTCTGTTTTTTTTTCTGTTTTTTAATTTCTGTTTTTTTGTTTCTGTTTTTTAATTTCTGTTTTTTAATTTCTGTTTTTTTTATTTCTGTTTTTTTATTTCTGTTTTTTAGATTTATTTTTGTAAATGTTAGATTTATTTTGAATAGGTTAGATTTATTTTTGAAAATGTTAGATTTATTTTGAATAGGTTAGATTTAATTTCTGTTTTTTAATTTCTGTTTTTTATTTTCTGTTTTCTAATTTCTGTTTTTTTGTTTCTGTTTTTTAATTTCTGTTTTTTAATTTCTGCTTTTTTTAGATTTTTTTTTTGTAAATGTTAGATTTATTTTGAATAGATTAGATTTATTTTTGTAAATGTTAGATTTATTTTGAATAGGTTAGACTTAATTTCTGTTTTTTAATTTTTGTTTTCTAATATCTGTTTTTTATTTTCTGTTTTTTAATTTCTGTTTTTTTGTTTCTGTTTTTTAATTTCTGTTTTTTTGTTTCTGTTTTTTAATTTCTGTTTTTTAGATTTATTTTTGTAAATGTTAGATTTATTTTGAATAGGTTAGATTTATTTTTGAAAATGTTAGATTTATTTTGAATAGGTTAGATTTAATTTCTGTTTTTTAATTTCTGTTTTTTATTTTCTGTTTTTTAATTTCTGTTTTTTTGTTTCTGTTTTTTAATTTCTGTTTTTTTGTTTCCGTTTTCTAATTTCTGTTTTTAATTTCTGTTTTTTTATTTCTTTTTTTTATTTCTGTTTTTTAGTTTTATTTTTGTAAATGTTAGATTTATTTTGAATAGGTTTGATTTATTTTTATAAATGTTAGATTTATTTTGAATAGGTTAGATTTAAGTTCTGTTTTTTAATTTCTGTTTTTTAATTTCTGTTTTCTATTTTCTGTTTTTTAATTTCTGTTTTTTTATTTCTGTTTTTTAATTTCTGTTTTTTTGTTTCTGTTTTTGAATTTCTGTTTTTTTATTTCTTTTTTTTTATTTCTGTTTTTTAGTTTTATTTTTGTAAATGTTAGATTTATTTTGAATAGGTTAGATTTAAGTTTTGTTTTTTAATTTCTGTTTTTTAATTTCTGTTTTCTAATTTCTGTTTTTTTGTTTCTGTTTTTTAATTTCTGTTTTTTTGTTTCTGTTTTCGAATTTCTGTTTTTTTATTTCTGTTTTTTAGTTTTATTTTTGTAAATGTTAGATTTATTTTGAATAGGTTAGATTTATTTTTGTAAATGTTAGATTTATTTTGAATAGGTTAGATTTAAGTTCTGTTTTTTAATTTCTGTTTTTTAATTTCTGTTTTCTATTTTCTGTTTTTTAATTTCTGTTTTTTTGTTTCTGTTTTTTAATTTCTGTTTTTTTGTTTCTGTTTCTGAATTTCTGTTTTTTTATTTCTGTTTTTTTATTTCTGTTTTTTAGTTTTATTTTTGTAAATGTTAGATTTATTTTGAATAGGTTAGATTTATTTTTGTAAATGTTAGATTTATTTTGAATAGGTTAGATTTAATTTCTGTTTTTTAATTTCTGTTTTTTATTTTCTGTTTTTTAATTTCTGTTTTTTTGTTTCTGTTTTTTAATTTCTGTTTTTTAATTTCTTTTTTTTATTTCTGTTTTTTAATTTCTGTTTTTTTGTTTCTGTTTTTTGAATAGGTTTAAAATATGACAACTCCTCCTCGCGACGGGAATGAAGAGTTTGCCTCGAGATT